>CM021245.1:25689398-26889398 GCA_010577795.1 Isatis tinctoria
ATATTTGCACAAAAAATTAGAAATAAAAAAACTTACGGAAATCATTTCAAAGACCCATGAATTGTGGTTTTTGGTTTTTATGTATAAAATGAAAAAAAACTGTCAAAAACTAGTTTTCCTAGATTTTTGGGAATCAATTTTTTCAAAAACTTGAATGGCTAATAAAGTGGTTTTTGGAAAATCAAAAGCCAAAATCTGTTTCAAAATCTGCAAACATTCAACACCTTAATTTTAGTATTGTGTACAAAATTTAAATTATAAAAATGGTTGTTGAGACACTAATATAATTTAAGTTCATTATAGAAGTTCACATATATTAACACTATCAAAATATATTTTTATTATCGTATATTAAATACCTTTAGAAATTAATAAATTAGGTAGAATTTCATTACAAAAAATGTAAACTAAATATAAAATTGTAAAAGTATAAAAAGATAGAAAATATCATACACTTAAATATATAATTAAAATGTAATAAAAATATATCACATCGCTCATATAATAAAAATGTAAGTTTATTTTCCTATATATATGTTAGAATTTAGTGTGAAGATAAAAAAAAAAAAAAACAGAAGAGAATAATATGGTGGTAACTCAAAAACCTTAAAAAAGAAAAGAAATAGAAGTGGAGATTTATCAAACGAAGGAGATAGATAGAGCCATCCAGCCAGAGCCGTGCTTGTTTGTATCTTGAAGAAACATGAGCCTACGGCCTCAAAATTTTGAAAAAAAAATGGCTTAAAAGGCCTAATGTAGGTAACAATTATTTTAATCTACTATTAAGAGTTAAATAGAAAAATTGAAAAAGTAAAATAGAAAAACGTAGAAGAAAAAAGAACGCAGAAAAAAACAGATCAAATGATTAAAAAATTAGGGTGAACATTTTTGTTGTATTTTTTAGAGTAAACATTTTTGTTGTATTTGGTTCTTTAGTATTTTTTTATCACACAACAAGATTAATGTCAATTTTCTTTTTGTTGGTTTTAATTATTGTAGATATTTTTATTTTCTATGAGTTGTGATATTTTTTTTTTACTATCGCCTACGGCAACTATTCACCTTGGCACGGCTCTGCATCCAGCTTTAATCTCTCCCTCGTACATCAAAGAACATGCATAAATTTTTCTTGAAATCCTCAGTTCAAACCCCTAAAGAAGCTATTCATAATACTTCGAGTAAAAAAAAATCCGCAGAAATAATTAATGTCAATTTTTTTTTTCTTTCTAAAATGTACTAAGTCTCAACAAAGAAACAAAGAAAGTTGGTGACCGGCAGGCGGCAGCTGGATAAATAAGGAGGATATGCAATTTGGTTGTTTTTAGGAGATATGTTTTAAGTGTCAACTAACTGTTGATTCTGATTTCAAAAGTTGGTAGATTATGTCGAACTAGGAGCATGATTCTCTGCTTCATATATAGGTACTTTCGAAAGATGATGTAACGCTAACTATAGTATTCAAATCCGATCAGACGATAATATTCTCAGTATTGTTAGAAAGAAGGGAGGATGAGTTCTGTTATTCTTTCCATCTATGCTCTGAATCTGGCAGAGGAAATAAAAAGTCTGTGGAAAACATTTGCAATCATCATAGCTGTCCAATGTTTCACAAATAATTTTTAAACGGTCATGGAAAACTTTAATGGAATTCTAAAGGAGAGAAACATTTTGATTTTGAACCTACTTCAACTGCTCATATATGTACGAGGGATTTTCAAGAATTGGTTCAAAAAATGCCTTTGATGGATTTAGGAGCTCATCATATCCCTCCATTTATATGGTGTAATTAGAGGGAGAAAAGATTGATTTGTAAGAAACTAGATAGAATCCTAAGAGCAGCTCCATCAAAGTCCCTTAGCCTATAGTTTCTTAAAAAAAATAATTTTTTAATAGTGGGTCCCACGTGAATAGTGGTGAACCACTTCTAAAAATTTGTTATTTAAGAGACGCCCCTTGCACTATTCCGACACGTGGCACCATCTGATTCGTCGATATTTTTTTTAATTTTTTTTTTACGAAAAAAACGTTTTTTTTTTTAAATACGAAAAAAAAAAAAATTTTAAGAACTTTTTGTGGGGTTTGCTAATGGAACTGCTCTAAGGCCATCATTACCGGTTGGATCTTAAAAGGATCTTAGTATTTTTTATCATTAAAATAATAAAATAAAAGAAAGAGAAACAAGAAACGTAACTTATTTAGGAGGTAGAAGAATCGTTTCTTCTCAACTTCAACGACCAAATACAACAAATTTAACAATTTTGATTTCTCTCTCCTATCTTAAATAATAAAATAATTCTTTAAGATATATATTAGAGTTTCTTGCGTTGATGATGCTCTAATAATGGCTGCATAATCATGCAATACATATGGGATTTTTGAATCAGGAGGAGTTTCTGATCACTTGCATTGTCGGATACAAATAAAGTAAGATTATTATAAAAAAAAAGCCGATTCAGTGAGACAAAAACAAAAATGTTTTTATCAAAGGATAGTGCAAAAGCCATGAGGGAGTTTAGACGCAGCTGCTTGGTCAAGGAACCATACCACTTCAACATCCGCGGTTAGTCTACCGGCTGGTACATCTTTGGTATGATTAAGAGCAGCCGCAACCGAATCAGCTTGTTCTACATCACATACGGCCATAACATTGTATGAAGCACAGTTGATAACCGGTAAAGTAAAAGTGATCCTTTTTGGTGGTGGTTTAGGTGAATCGGTTATGGATGTAACCCATTTCACTTTCTCATTGATCTGGTCATGTCCTGGAAACAAAGACGCCATGTGACCGTCCGGTCCCATTCCTAGAAGCTGGAGATCGAATTGTGGGAAACCAGAGGATTTGTATGTTCGGATTACGTTTTGGTTCACCTTTTGTTTGAGGCATTCCTCGTACCGTTCGGCTGCGAGCTCAGCGTTGCCTTCAGCCCCAAGGCCATTGTCAATAGCGTAAATGTTTTCGGCCGGTATTGGAACCTGGATGTTAGGATTATATATCACCATTTGATATCATATATACCATTTTTTTTTTTTATCAAATATCAAATATCTATGTTTCGTAGATTTCAATTGTTATCTTGCCTTAACGTTTGGTGTGTTTTACATCACATAAACCCATTAATGCTGGTGTTTTAATCAAATTTTCATAATAAATTATGAACATGCAACACACACACACAAAATATCCGTTTGTGATTGCAGTTTGCAAAAATATGATGGAAAAAAATCCAAATATGCTCTGTTTTACTACTTAAATATTATTTCTAACATCGATATGCAATTTAACAAAACAAAAGAGCATCGATATATATATGCAACTTTTTTTTGTTTTAAACAATCGAAATTGCTATCATATATATATATATATATATATTATATCAATGGTTGATAGCATGATCATATCAATACTTCTAATGAGATAATCCTCAGGTCATCATTTTAACAAACAGAACTGCAGTATTTTGTAATGGAAAAATGATTTCTAGCTACACGAAGGATAGCCCACTACATGGCTACACATCCGAACGAAATAAATGTTCCGAAAACTACACAGACTATATGTTTTATATGACAACATATATGAAGTAAATATTGTCATGTGGCCAACATCACGACTTCATATCAGACAATCGGAACAGTGAAACCGACGAGGAAGTCCGACGATGAACAGTGAAACCGATGAACAGTGAAACCGATGAACAGTGAACAGTAAAAAACTAAATTTTTTCCCAAAAAAAAATCGACCCCTATCATTACATATATCTAAAAAATATCAATTAGATTTTTAATAATAAATCTCCTCAATTATAAATATATAACGAAATTAACCCTTTACCCAAATTTTACAATCATAAGCATGTCCTTTTAAACAAAAACATTTCTTTTAATTTGTAAAAACACAAACTGTAATTCATTTAATTAGTAGATTATAAGATGACATTTCAAATATTTGTTCTCGCATGACCTTTTACTTTAATGCAATCCGACAATGAGATTCAAATACAACACCATTCTATTGATATATCAACCTTGTATATTTGTTTTCATAGTAATGTAAAGTTACGGGATAGCATAATGAGCTATTGAAAATTTTAAGTTATTTTTTAAAATATAGATTTTTTAAGTTTTTATGCATTTTTTTTATATTATTAGTGAACTTTGAAAAAAAATTCTAATTACTACTATTGATTTAAAATCTTATTTTGAAACGAAAAAACCCTTATTTTGAAACGAAAAACAATCTTAAAACGACACTTATTGCGAAACGGAGGAAGTAATCTGTTTTCTTAGTATGTGTGAAAACAACCTAACATCTATCATTAAGAAACAGAGAGAGTAAGTTTTATCATTACATATTTCCTTAAATGTTTAAAATTAATGGGGTGATATTTGAGATAATTCCTCATTAGTATTTTATAGTTAAGAGTTTTTATAATTTAAATTCTTGTTAAGATTTATAAAGTAAATTTGTTGATACTTCAAAAGTCTTTATTAGGTTTTTCCTTTTAAATCCTTACTACTAACTAATTAAGTAAGTACTTTAAAAATCCACACTTACACTGCAGACAAGGAACCATGATTCCAAATTTTCTGTTTTGTTTGAATCAAAATTATTAATGCAGTACTGATTAATATCATAATTCAATACACTGTTATTAATATGTATCATTAAACCAAACCACCTTTTAAGTATAAAGACTATATAGCTTGTTGCTAAATGAACATCAAAACCTAATTATAACATCTTCGTTTCCCAAAAAAAAACTAAGATGTTATATTTTTTAGATATATGTAATGATAATGAGTTTTTTAAAAACTAATTTTTTTCCCAAAAAAAAAATCGTTTGTTTCACTGTTCATCGATTTCACTGTTCATCGTCGGACTTCCTCGTCGGTTTCACTGTTCCGATTGTCTGATATGAAGTCGTGATGTTGGCCACATGACAGTATTTACTTCATATATGTTGTCATATAAAACATATAGTCTGTGTAGTTTTCGGAACATTTATTTTGTTCGGATGTGTAGCCATGTAGTGGGCTATCTTTCGTGTAGCTAGGAATCATTTTTCCTTTTGTAATTAACGACATTCGTTTCATATAATCACTAATCATTTTTAAATATCGACTTCGGGATATTAAAAAGCAGAAATATCATTCGCTAAATAGATGTGTTTTTTTTGGTTGCGTATAATTGTTATATAAGTACCTTGGAGAGAAAACCGTCGTAGGCGAGTTTATAGTTGCTATCGGCATCATCCCAACCACAAACCCTCTCATCGACCCAAAAGATGTGCCACTTAGACCATTCAATAGAATCAATATAAGGAGGTTCCAACAATTTCCTGTTTGTTGAATCAAACAAATTGAGATTTGTATTAAAATTAAAGAGTGATAAAGAGAGTTTTGTTTTTGTATCTGGAAGCTAACCAGAGCCAGGAGATGAGATCGCCGCCGGAGAGAACAACGGTGAAAATTCCTCTTTCTTTGCAGAGTTTGGAGGAGAGATCCGCCGTGTATTTGGCCAGCTCCACCGCCATTTCATTCTTTGTCGGGAACACCCTCCTCTTCACCGGCGCCATTTAACTAGATGATTATGGTTATTCTGATGATGATTGTGATGGTGATGATGATGATAGCATTTTAAAGGTGAAGGAGCGTTGCCTTTTATAAGGAAAGTAAGTGGAGAGTTCTTGACCAAATGGCAGACAAGTTATCTTTTTTGTTATGTTCTTTAAAAATATGTACGTGGATAAAATAGATCTATGTAACCATAACAAAATAATAATTTTGAAATATTTTACCTTTAAATATATATATATATATATATATATATATATATATATATATTTTATCCTTTCTTCTTTCTGAACCACAATATTATACCTTTCTTTGTTTGTCATTTTTACTATCTACAACCTTATTATGATTCCTTTCGTCTTAATTAGTTTATTCTACAAAACTATATATTCATTTTCGAGATATTTACATGTATAGGTACTTTCAAAAACTGGTATATCTGTTTTAGGTACTTCTCAACTTTTGGGTACTCTTGGTGGACAAATCGTGGAAAACCAACACTTGCAATTCCTCTTTTGCCCTTATTTACTATTCATCATTCTTGGAGCCAAACTTTCGTGTTTCATTTTTTGATGTGACTCACTTTTAATCTCAGCCATAGATAGAGTAATTAATGAGACTCTCATCCACGGCTCAGCAAACATCGGCAGATTTATTGTGATTCGTGTCAGGAAACCTTTTAACAGATTTCACTGTAATTTCCTTGCTTCCATTCTTCCGACACCGTACTTTCTGCACTATCAGAGGTAAACTCTTCTATTCCGTCTTGCTTCCATTCTCGGGGACTAACCTCATTTGCCCTTCCGTACAAGAGGGGATGCTCTAATTGTCCCTCTCAAATCTAATTGTCCCTCTGTTAATGAATTGTCTTTTTTGACCTTCATTTAAATAAATAAAAAATTAAAAACGAAAATTGGAAAAGAAAAAGGATGAAGTGGGTTTGGTCTCGGAGAATTTAACTGAAATCAACAACCCAGAATTTAATTCTGTAAACCAACCAAACCAAACAAAATTAATTTCCTCCAATTGAAAGATACCACGTGTGCTGTATTCCTCTCTCTTCTTCCTCTCTTCGAGTGCAAATAACAATTGTCGTCTTCTTCCTCTCTCTCGTTTCCATCATTGGCGAAATCAGGGACGAAGATTCAAGGTTAGTTGTTTCTTTTTTATGCCATTTTCGATTTCGTGAGTGAATTAGGAAATTTATGTCTAGTTTATCTCAATTAATACTTAGTTCTATCTCAATTAGGGAATTTCATAGTAAAAGAAAATCGAAATTTGTTTTGGCTCATAGGAGTGACTGAGCTTGTTGGATAAAGCTATTAGAAACTGATATTGTTAATTGCATAGGATTCCTGGTTAACTGAGTAATGAATCGTAACAAATCGTGATGATTCTAATTAAAAATCAAACTTTCTGGGTACGACTGAGAACAACTAGCACGATTAGGAAAAGTGGTACAACTAGAATAACTAATATAACGATTGTTTTGTTCTTTTCAGGGGAAATGAGTAAAAATGGTTGCACAATCATATGTTTTGATTATGAGGGATTCTATTCAAAAGATGGTAAACAAATTTTATGGAATTCTGAAGAAGATGAGATTCATACTTTAGTGATGAGGAAATATTTGGAAGATGTCACTTATGTTGGATTAGTGGAGGGAATTTGCAGAAAGGTTTTGCTAGATGCAGCTACAGCTCAGCTGAAAATTAGTTACTATCCATTGTAGTTACTATCCATGCAACTACAATGTAGTCATACTCATGTCCAACTAGGAAAACTAGTACGATTATGCTTTCTACAAATATGTAAATAACATCATTTACTAATGTATTTCCATATAAAATAGATCATACAACATGTGCAAACCTATTTAAACATTACATAGTTAAATAAATTTGATCATAAAAAAGTTTGATCCATGAAAATGTGGTGTCTACACAATCTACCTTATACTTTTAAGGTTACTTTGAAAAGCTTAACCACACAAACATGAAAACCGTGAAAATTTGTATTTTTTGTACAAGTTATAGCATTAGAATATGTCAAATGTAGTTTATTTACTCAATTTCATAAGTACAACTACAAAAGTTTGTTTTAAGGTATGGTACGACTGATTACTTAATTTTACCATCAAAATCCAACTTCTTGAACAATGAGTACGACTAGAAAACTAGTACGAGTCTGTTATAAAAAAGGGTTCTTCTGACGGCGCAAGTGGACATTATTTATTTATTTTCTCTTCTGACGGCGCAAATGGGCATTATTTATTTATTTTCTCTTCTGACGGCGCAAGTGGACATTTTTTATTCATTTTTTCTTTTTGTCCATTTTTAACTTCCACGTTCTTTCTTTTTGGACCGTGTTTTTTTGTAGGCACACGTTTTTTCACTTCCACAGTTTTTTAAAACTCAATTGTAATTGGATTAATTGTACTAGTTGTACCTTTTAATTTAACTAAAAAAAACTTGCATAAAATATATATATGTCCTAACAAAACATAACAACTACATACCAAGTTCCAAGGCCTAACAAAACACACAACATAAGCTTCTTAATCAATATCTTTGCTGCTTGTTTCTGATGACTACGTGGTTTGTGTTGCAAACATTTGGTACTTAGCCTACATTTTTTTCCATAATGTCTCAGATCGAAGACATATCCAAGAGGTCGCATTGGTTCCACAACATCCTCATCAACCTGCAAAAATAAGGAAACCGATTTAATTTACTGCTGGTACAATAAGTACGACTAACACGATTACTATGGTCAACTAGTCCGATTAGTATGACTATTGTTCTACTCAAACAAATCGTACTAGTTGATCTACCCATATTGTGCGATTTCAACAGAATTCCATCTCGACATTTCATGCAATCCAAAATCATCGTACTTCTTCTTTTTCCTCGGCGGATTTGAACTTGGCGACAGTCGGACGCTTCTCCGCCTTCGTTTTTTTCTTCGCCGGCGGATTTGAACATGACGGCGGCCGCCGGAGACGCCAGAGCCACCGGAGACGCCAGAGCCGGAGTCGGAGCACCGGAAGTTCCAGCATTTGATTTCTTGTGCGATTTCTTCTCTCTTTCTCGTTGTGCCGCTGAACGCTTATTCCCTTTCCCCCTCTTTCTCTTCTTCGCCGGCTCACTTTGATTTGGCGGCGGCGGCGACGAGCTACGGGCCGGCGAAAGCGACGGAGCACGCTCCGGCGAAGGCGTCCTCAACCGAACTCCTTTTCCTTTTCATATCCTCGTACGAGGCGACATGATTTCGGATATCCGATGTCGGTGACGTTTGGGTTAAGAGAGCGACGTTACGGTTGTCGACTTCGTGTATTAGGGTTTCGTGGTGTTCGTGGTCGGAGAAGATGAGAAGTTGAAAATTTTTGGGTTTGATCGAAAATAATGTTTTGGATGGACAAATAATGTGTTTTTTGTTTTGGTTTGGATCAAATTTTGGGTTTCATTTAAATTTAAGTGTGGGCCAAAACCCAATTGATTAGCCCTTGGTATTTTTCGTAATTATATAGATTCATTAACACTTTTGTAGTCTTTTCACCCGTTTTGGTTTAAAAAGAAAATGAAAATGAAAAGAGTTTTTAAAACAGGGACAAATAAGCTTATTTTTGAGTACGGAGGGGCACATAAGGTTAGTCCCCTCCATTCTCCCCGATTCCATTTTCTTGTTTTCTTATTCTTGTAATCTCTCCCTCCGTTTAACACCTTTTCCTTTTTTATGTCGATAGTTAACCAGGAATACAATGTCCGCCGATGTATTGGTCATTCCCGGCGAGTGGCGCCGTTCTCCTCTCGGGAAATGGGATTTCATTGTCGACAAGGACATGATGTCCAGAGTTGTTCACATCTCAGTGTCCAATACACTAGCGCAAGTGGAGAAGGATGTTCGTACTGAGTTTTTTGGCGACACATCAGAGAAAACTGCTCTTTCATTGAGCTACTGGCCCCCCAACTCCAAAGAGCTCCCCACCGGATTGACGACACCCCCTGTCCTTATAAAAAACGTACGGGGCATTGTCTACTTCTTCAGACATCTGCAAGTTCACAAAACCATGAATTTGTTTGTCAGCTTCCCCTCTCCCACAACTAGCAAAGGCGATAGCGACATACAGGACAAGTCTTGCGGATTCAACACACCAGCTCCACCTCCCAAACAGGACAGTGTCTTTCTCCGTCGTTCCGCCTCACCAGCGCCTGCCGCCTCAGATGGCCCTTCGAAAACAGCCGCCTCACCATCCACCGCCGCATCCAAGGCTCCACCTTTTTTCCTGGATGACGAAGAAATCATTAACCATGTCGAGCTTGAAGAAGAAAGGATTAGGAGGGAGAACAGACACGCAAAAGATACATGGCTGAGCGACGCAGAAGAAGATGATGAATCAGAGGATGGACGAACCAGAGAAATAGACGACGACGAAGTTCGTCCACGTGGATACGACTACGACTTCTGGAGACCATTGCTAGAGGACGACTACGCGGGATCAAACGCAGCCGACATAATGTGTGGATTGAATGGACCAAATATAACACCAGTAAAGGTCGTCACATGCAGCACGAACGATGCGTTCGACCACCTTGTTGCCTCCGGAGACGTCCAAACCAACCAAACGAAGAAGGAAGACATTCCCACTCCATATGGAGGAGGTAAACACGGAAAACAGAGCAACCCACATCATCCATGTGGACAACATGTGTCTAACCGATCGTCTCCGTCCACATCGACATTCGCGGACGCCTTTTCAGCAACTCCTCCATCCTCTTCACATGGACGACGGGTACCACCAGGTGAACACGCATCACCGCTCCCGTCCACCGTCCCTCTAGCAGATATCGACGACGAGGAGTTTGATATTCCCCCGTTAGTGGACGACATGCAGTATGTCGCTGATGATATCCCCAACCTCGACATGGATGAACAGGATGACGACGTCCACA
Source organism: Isatis tinctoria (assembly GCA_010577795.1). NCBI lineage: Eukaryota > Viridiplantae > Streptophyta > Magnoliopsida > Brassicales > Brassicaceae > Isatis > Isatis tinctoria. The sequence continues at coordinate 25,699,925 of CM021245.1, forward strand.
TTGGTAAGTTGTACGCCAACAAAGAAGATTGCCTTGTCTCCCTAGCCATCTACGCAATTAAGAACAAGTTCCATTACAAACGAACCACTACCAGAAGACATCACTTCATCCTTACTTGCGCGGATACAAGTTGTGATTGGAGGATCCGCGCAAATGAGTTGCGCCATTCTGGATACTACGAAATTACCAGAGCCAAGCTTGAACACATATGCAGCGTGGAAACAAGGAGCGCGTACATGAAGAACGCCACCTCGAAGGTAATCGCTGCTGTCTACAGGTCCAGGTATGGAGATCCGATTTCTGGTCCAAAAGCAGGTGAACTACAACAACTTGTTCTTCAGGATCTCCGAGTTTCAGCTTCATACATGAAATGCTACCGTGCCAAAGAGAAGGCGATCATCGATGTCAGGGGCCGTGACGAAGATTCCTACTTGCAGCTCGAGAAGTATTTGTATCTCCTCAAGTTGACAAACCCTGGAACTGTAACCGACATCGTCACAGAAACCGACGACAAAGGTATGCAGCGGTTCCTATATTGTTTCCTAGCTTTCGGGGCATCCATTATCGGTTACCGCAGGGTCAGACCGGTGCTTGTCATAGATGGAACACATCTTTCCGGCAAGTTTAAAGGAGTCCTCCTAACAGCCAGTGGTCAAGACGCCAATTTCCAAGTCTTTCCACTTGCTTTTGCTGTAGTGGACAGCGAGAACAACGACTCGTGGACATGGTTCTTACAGAAACTATCCACTATCATAGCCGACAGCCCTAATCTGACAATCATCTCCGACAGGCATCCATCCCTTACCCACGCTATTTCAGAAGTTTATCCCAGATCACACCATGGAGCATGCATTGTCCACCTCATGAGGAATGTAAATTCCAGGTTCAAAAACAAGGGTCTCGCCAAAATGGTTGGACAAGCAGCGTACTGTTTCAGGATTGGTGGTTTCCGCCAGATTTTTGACAAAATTCAATCCACAAACCCTGCATGCGCACAGTATCTCATCGAAGCAAAAGTTTCCCACTGGATGAGGGCTCACTTCAGAGGACAGAGGTACAATATGATGACCAGCAACATTGCTGAGCAGCTTAACAAGGCTTTGAAAAAGGCTAGAGCGTCACCAGTCACAGAACTTCTTATGTTCATCCAGCGAATGATGACCAGATGGTTCGCCGCTAGGCGCAAAAAATCTTCGGCACACAAAGGCCTACTATCCCCTGAAGTGGACAAAGTCATCACTGCTAACATGGCCAACGTCAAAGGAAATAAAATCAACCCCATTTCCAGCTGGAGCTACCAAATACAAGGTGTTTTTGGGTCCAGTCACCTAGTCATCCTGGACAAGAAAATATGCAACTGCCAGGTGTTCCAGAAATATAGGATCCCCTGTGGACATGCCCTTATCGCGGCTGACTCTATCGGGCTTCCATATGTACAACTAGCTGGCGAATGCTACAAGACCGAATCATGGATTGAGACCTATGCAGCTGAAGTCAACCCCGAGGCATCCGACCAAGATGTAGAGATACCATATGCTCTTACTAAGTCCCAACTCCAACCTCCACTGTCTCGTCGGCCATCCGGCCGACCCAAGGAAAATCGTTACCTATCCACAGGCGAGGTCCCGGTAAGTGGCAAATATACTACTTACTACTATCCACTACCTCCAAACTTTTTTTTTTAACCACATGTTTACTATCTCAGGCTGCGAAGAAAACCAAAACTATTCCCAATAAATGTGGACGGTGCGGGCTAACAGGACACAACAGGACCACCTGTTCAAACCTAATCTGAAGCTGGTCGACGCTATATCCATGCTTCTCGGCAAACTCATGGATACAGTTTCAACCATCCATCATTCACTATCTCCCCTGTTTTACTTTTTGCATTTACGCACGAAACAATCTTTTTTGTATGGATTGAGCTTCTATAATAGCTCTCCTTAACAATATTTTTTGGGTGGATCGAGCTCCAATCCCTTTTGTAAGAGCTCTCCTTAACGAAGTCAGTTAAATCGGTTTTTTTTTGCGTTTTATTAATGTCTTCTCCACAGCACCCCCGTCCATATACGGACAGGTTTCTCATTAAGCGCCCACATCTGTCAACATTTTTTAATGGCAAGGCCCACTCATGTGTTTCCAAACGTCCCGTAATGATTTTAAAAATACATTTGCATACCCATACATTTTAAAACAAACATACAGACCCCTCGACCACTCTGATAAGGACGTCACCATCTACCCACATATTATTACCACACCACAAGCTTCACAGAAAACACTTATACACGACCATACCCAAAACCATGGACACCACCACTTTCTTAAAAAAAAAAAGGTTCATTCCGGCAGTCTACGACCTCCTGTTCCAGACATCCCACTTTCATCTCAAAACTACTAGCTACAGCTTCAAAACAATTGACTCCAACTCTCACCTTCTCCATGTCAGTTTCAAACTTCATCTCTAAGTTGCTAACTTTCGCATCAACAGTACAACACCTCGTTTTTAGCTCCTCAATCTCTTCAACAACACACTCATCCGCCCATTTGAAGATGTGATACTTACTTTTCTGGATACAGAAAAACATTGGTCCAGCAGATCTATATACCATAAAGACAGCTACGGCATTTCGTGCAGGTCTCAAAATTACAAATACCTCGTCCGCATTTGTACAACCGTAAAACAATCTCCCGGGGTTTGCTGCATTCTTCGAAGTAAGCAGCCTCACTCGACCACCGCAGGTGCAGCAACTGGGAATTCCTCTTTCTCTTCGAGCCATCTGCAAATACGAACCTTCTTTCAAAAACAGATGCTTACTTTAAGGACGCCGAAGAGGGTTGGAAACTGCATTGGAAACCGCACACTATACCGCCCCTAAACTAAATTTAAATTAAACCAAAATAAAACCAAAATAAAGCCAAGATCAATTTAACACGTTTTTAAAGGCCAACGAATAGAAAAACCATCCACTAAATAAAACACATACACACAACAAACAACCATCCATCACCAACATAACTTAAAACACATATCCACAACAACACACCCTCCACGAAATTTAAAAACATGACACCATCCACGATACACCATCCACTTAGTCCCGAAATATGACACGCTTTTAACGGTCAACCAACAGATAATCGTCCGCAAAATGAACCTCAGACACGTGACAAAGAAACCACCCATCACAACGTCAACTAAAAACATAAATCCATATCAATAGACCATCCACTCGGCATAAGCCAGAATGTGCAACACAAAATACAAGAGCGTAGCAACATTGGGAAACAAAGACAAATCCACGACATCGTTCACTTACATAATACGCCGTCATAAACACATCCACATGGATGTAAATATCTTACAACAAAAACAGTTGGCGCCAAAAAAAAAACTTCCGCCAACCATCCACCTCCTACCAACAAAAACAACCGCCTATCAGCAACCTCCTTCCTCTGGATACAAGGGCAGGACCAACTCTTTATACATATCCATAGCGTAGTGCGTTCGGAATATGTCCACCAAATCGTCGTTCAAACCAGACATTGCAACCTCCCCCTCACCATTAGCATGCAATTCCATAAACTTAGCTGTCACAGGACCGCAGTCACCACCGCGGCTGTTCTCGTAAAGTCCAAGTATACGCCGCCATACGAAAGGCTTAAACCCATGTGTCTGAGTCGCCTTAGGTGGACAAAGCTCCCGGACGATATAGGGTAGCATCGCAGCAATCGGCTCCATCATCTGCTCTACCTTCCTATCATCCTTCAGGCTAGGGAACGGATCTAGCACCTCTATGCACCACAGCTCAAGATTTATGCATAGACCTACCCAATGCCTGCTCTCCCAATTCATGGGAACATATACAGTGTCCACGTCCTGCACCCACACTTTCCCTGACATCTCAACAATCGACTTAAGCCTCTTATCAGAAACTATTCGCCCTTTGTTTATTGCGGCATTGAACGAACGTTCTTTCCCCTGCAGGAAACTTGTAAGCCATGGAGATGCAAAACAAGCCCTCTCCGCTTCTAAAACAGAAGCATGCCGACGACCGAGGACATCCATCAAAACCTCCATATGCTAGACACATCCACCAACAAACATAGAAACAACTGTTACAAACAAACGAAACATCCAACTGCTACCAAAATAAAACTTAACGGCAAAACCACGTACCAGTGTAGTAACCCATTTCTTGGGCTCTGCCAAATCCAAGAAAAATTGATTGGTCACATCGAATTTTCCAGATACGTGCAACCTACAAAAACACAGACTTTAATCAACCACATCGCCTACACAGAACTTTACATTACTTCATGCAGAGAAAACAACTTACGCGTCTCCAGCTACCACCAAAGCAGACTTGAACGTCTCAAAAGCAGGATCCACGGCACTTGGCACCAACACAGGACTTACCTCCCTACCTTTCAGCAATTTATGCAGCTCAACTTCCTTCTTCATTGGAGTATGCTTAACCCTCTCCGTAGCAGGAGACGAGTCGCTCACATCCACCGTAGACTTCTCCACATCCTGAAAGTCGTCGAAAATAACATCCATCGATACATCCCCTCCAAAAACATCCACGAAATATTGTCCATAGAAACCCACCTCTAAATCCTCGAGAACACGTTCGCATACCTCGTCCACGCTTAGAGTCTCGTTTCCCACACCCATCTCCTTTCGTTCTTCACCGCTAGTAATGGTGTCAGCAATCTCAGCATTATGTATGGTTGTCTTCTCGCCAGTTCCATCCACAAACCTCTCCCCCGGATCTCGCTCGTTCAATCCACTCTTATGGGTCTCCGCCTTGGTTTCACCCACCCACAGCTCCTCAACAAGTCCGAGGACACCTCTTTTCTCATCATCCGACATCTGACTAAGATCCAACCCATGTTTTGTCACGTACGCCTTCAAAAAATCTTCCTTATCCATGGATACACTTCCACCCAATCCATTAGCACCACCCGCTTGCGCGGCTACATCAACACTCTCCTCGCTGACACCCTCATGCATCGCATCATCCCTCTTTTTGCCGTCCACGTCGTCAGTTGCTTCAGCCATGTGCACGTCAGTGGCTGCAGGACCCTTACCGATTCCTGCGGGACGCTGACCAGGGTCACAAGTCACATCCAACCTGATGAAAGGCAAGCCGGTGAGCTCATCTACGCTACCACCATCCTCCGAACAGGGGCTAACTTCTTGCGTCCTTTTACGCTTAATACCAGTACTCGAACAACCGACCACTTGCGTTCTTGCAACCCTTCTCCTCCCAACCCTCCCTCGTCTTTCAGCCTTATCGAAACGCTCTAGGAGGCTCTTCACGTCTGCCCCGATTTCTTCAACCTTTTTAACCAGCTCATCAAATCTCTTATCGCAAACATCAACAACCTTACGCTGGGATGGTCCCCTAGAACTTCTGCTATCGCCCTCTCTAACAGTCCGGACACCTTCACGCTTTCTTTTACCTGCCGCTGGACTCTCCATTCCCTTTGTCTGAGAAGAACTACCCACCGCTTTAACAGTACGAGGGATTAATGGCAATGATGCATCGCCACCGGGCCAGTCGGTTCTCTTGAAGACATAGCCGGAACGTATTTTCTCGACCATGTAGTCAACCTTCCTGTCTTTTGTCTCATCGTCCCACTCGCCCCAGTTTAACGTACTAGCTCCTCGGTACTCCATCGTCGCCCTCACTACCAACTGTTGAAACAACGGAAAAAAAACCCACTCAAACGGTTAGAGACAGAAATATATTACTGTAATATGGTCGGATGATCAGTGGATGTAAATTAAGACACGGTAAACACCCACATGGATTCCCATACAAACCCATATTATATGCATCCACAATGCACACCCAACGTGTCTGTACATTTAGTACACATCCACATATAACCCCACCTTCCCAAAGACATATCGTACATATTCACATGGACCCCCGTACATATTTTATACATCCACACGGTTTTACCTCATACCCCCGTCCATGCTGAATGCATCCCCATTATATTTTGTGCACAACCACATGGTTTGCCTCCTACCCGTCCATGTTGAATGCATCCACATTGCATTATTACACATCCACATGGCCTACCTCCTACCCGTTCATGCTGAATGCATCCACATTACATTTGCCCATGTATCCTTACACTACATCCACATGGATATGTTTCCTCATGGACTACATCCACATGGTACATATCCACATGGAATGCATCCCCATTACATTTTGTGCCCAACCACATGGTTTGCCTCCTACCCGTCCATGTTGAATGCATCCACATTGCATTTTTACACATCCACATGGCCTACCTCCTACCCGTCCATGCCGAATGCATCCACATTACATTTTGTCCATGTATCTTTACACTACATCCACATGGATATGTTCCTCAAACAGCGATCGATTTATATATCGTACCTTCTCGTCCTCCTCGGCGTCTACGACGTGGGAAAGCATCAGCGACGGTCCGTTGGACAACTTTTCCTCAGTTATGTCCAGCAATGTCAAACCTTCATTCGCGTTTCCTATTTTCTCGAGCAAGGAGGGGATCGCATCGAAAGCAAGAAGCTGTAGGGCGAGGGGAAATCCAACAAGACGAAAAGAAACCTGAAGGAGTTGGTCTCTATATGCACCAACAGGGTTCTCACACTTCCCCATGATCTTGCGCCCTGGTTTCATTGACGTGAGTGTCCACGAGAAGGACTCGCGTCCCCACGGGAAGGCGAGGAACTTATCCAGGTCCTCCACCATCTTCACGTACTTGGGCGTCGGTTTATAAACCTGCGTAGATGCAATAAGAACGCCGTCCACGATGAGTACCAGCGCCAAGCGAACCCGCCGCCAACTGGGCATGGATTTGTCGTTCTGAAGCATACCAGCGACCTCCGCAAGCGTTGTCTGCCTGTTCGTCCCTATCAGTTTGTCCCAGTACTCGTAAGATTTAGGCGCCACAGGCAATTGATACTCATGGTCATAACCTTCCTCAAACTCCCCACATGGAAGCCCCGTAATGGCCCCGAATTCGACTAGCGAGAAACGCAGCGGCTGTCCACCGAAGACCGTCCACAACTCGTACTTCTTTCTCGACAGAAGCTGTCTACTCAAGAGTGCGTGGATAAGCTTTCCTGATACAGAACAACGGCCAGCGGGGAGGTCAAACAACTTCCCAAAACAGGAATTACGAATTACATCGAAGTCGCCAGACTCTGTCAGCGTCTTCTTCAAGCGGGGTCGGCCGGGGTATCGGCCGGTAGCGAACAGTCTTTCCGGCAACTGCAGGTCTGGGTCTTCCGCCACATCTGCGCTCACCAAACAAAAATCAGGACAAAAAATACTTAGAACCGCTCTATGTACCAACACGAGAACGAAAAAAAAAACAAATAGTGAGGGGAAAAATCAAAACCTCCGGCTGCAAAAAAAAAACAGGAAGAAACACACGGTTGCGAAAAAAAAGCAACTCGTCTTACCAGCCATAACGAAAAGAAGTGAAATCTTCTCGATGCTATCGAAGAACAAATTTTCCGGCGAGAGGATGAAGAAAGACTATCTTGATTCCGACGAAGACGAACAGCCTCCTTTTAACTATTTACAGCCCAGCACGCAAGCTTTAACTTTTACACCCTACTACTATCCTCATTAATTATGCCAAAAAGTAAAAGATGTGACAGTTAAAATTAGTATTTTAAAAGGTCGCTAATAACACAAACAAAAAGGTAAAAATGAGTGTACCAGAGGGGCTTCTTCGTAAAAGAACACCACATAACTACCTATGTGTCAAAAACATCCTGAACCGTAAGAAAAACTCGACAAACTACCTACCAGTGTAAATCACTCTTCATTTTCTTTGTCACATTAAGCTGTTTTAGTGGCTTCAAACATTTCCCCCATAAATTTCTTAGTACGTGAACAATTGATGACATGTAACCGCGTCTGATTTTCTTAGTCAAAGTCTTCACTAACCTTTTTTTTTTTTTTTTAGTCTCCACTAACCTTTCCTTCTAATAGACATGATAAAATTGATGCCTTCCAATCAAATTACCTATTTCAAATTAGTATAATGGTTATGAAGAAGAAGAGACCAGATATATGGTTTAATTTGATAACTTCTTGTATGTTTTCCTCAAAATACTTTAAAGTATACGCACAGCAAAAATTAACTAAACTATATGTGTTTGTGTGTACACAGAGTATTTATATATTGTATATTTGTATTGTCGTCTTAAGAAAATTATAGGTTCCCATGACACATTGTCTTCTTCTCCCGTATTAGTTTTCATTTTTGACTTTATGCGTTAGTTTCATTTTTTCTCTTTAACTGTCAGTTGAACTCATTAGAAACGTGACTATGTGAAATATACGATAACGTTCAATGTCCTAATCTGAATATTTAATATTTTTCATGTTCTTGTTTTGTTTCTTTTCGCTATATAATTGCACAGCAAAAGTAGGTATACTCTTCATGGGATGTTTTTTCTACTTTCAAGACAAACCATGAATCAACACGTGTGATCAACGTGGACTGAACCGGATCTCTTCGGTCTTTTCCCTAAGAGACGTGCAAGAGCAAGACTTTTGGGAATTGTCTTATCAGAAAAGTTCTATATTGTTATCTAAACCGTTGATTTATTACACCTCCAATACCACTGCTTAGAACCGAACAACAACAACCCATCCAAATTCTTTCTATACAAACCGGGAATTAAATAGAAAACAAAATTACAAAAAAATATTTTCCTTTTTGTTCGTTTGTTTGTTTGGTTTTGGTTTTGGAATGGTTCCTCTGAAAACAAAATGCTCAATACAAAACAAAAGAGGTACTTTTTTCTCCAGTTCATGTTTTTTTGTTGTCTTGAATCGACAGTATGATTAGGTTGATTTGCAAAGTTAGAAGTCACCTAGTAGGTCTCGAGCTCGAGCTTCGAACAGTCACACCGTGCAAGAACTTGGCATATCCCAAGAAACTCAGCTTTCCATCCAAACTCCGGATCCAGTCCTTGAGCAAAGGATACGCATTTGGTCCCAAACTCATCTCCTGCATATGCGTAAACCCAAGATTCATGCGAAAGATCGTGGTTTTACAGATCTCAGAGATATATTGAAATCCCTACATACCTCTGCGAGTTCTTGAACAGAAATGGCTCGGCTTCCTTCACGTTCGAAGTGTTCAAACGCTATTGTTGCGATCTGTTCCCATTCTTCAAGAGCCTCTAGTTGATAAACGCTAACCGCAGCTGCACAGAACTCTTCAAAATCGAGTTTCCTATGTGCTAAGGGTTGCATCTTCGATCAACAAAAAGAAGAAGAAAAAAAGAAAAAAGAGTATTACAGATGTAACTATGCAGACACTAGAAAATGCTGCTACTCAAAAGAAATATGTGTTAGTGCGTGCGTACCAAGTTTAAAATGTCAGGAAGCCTAGATTCGATCATAGCATCCGTAGCATATCTTGTCAAAGCCTTTACTTACCACAAGAGTTCGAATTACCAATCAGGGATCAGAAGAATGTAAAGATTCACCAATAGAAGAACAGTTGCATCAAAAGCTATGGTTAAACCAGGAAAAAATGAGTGTGGAAATCACACACTGACCGTAGTGAAATTGTGAAGATACAAGCCTCCATCTTCTGGTTCCAGGAGCATGAACTGTGCTTTTAGGAACACAAGTTCCTCTTCGGGGATAGCTTTGGATAGAGACTGTTTGGTACAAGTTACAGAAAGATAAAGATATTGTTTCTTGACAAGATATGAGAGACTTGGGAATCGAGTGGATCTGATCAAATATGTCACATATCTTATCACATTTGCAAAGATACACGTAAATGATATTGATTACCTTAAGTGCTGCTCGTCTGAAAGGAGATGCACGAATATAAGACTTCACCAATTTGTAGATCGAGAAATCAAGAAGCAAACCAGGGTTTTCATCTCGAAGCCATGGATGAGCTGCAAATTTTTCACCATGCTCATGTTTTTTTTCATTTCAATTCACCAATCAATATCTCTAGTTTTTAACACGACTCGTAAAGAACTTACCTAAAGCTTGAGCAGCTGTCATTCTTTTCCTATGGTCTTTGTTCAGAAGCCTTTTCACAAAGTCTTTGGCAATAGGAGATATAGAAGGCCACGGCAAGTCTTCGAAATTAGGGTTCGCTTTAAGCACACAGCGGAAAATCGCAGACTCGGTTCGTCCGTAGAAAGGCCTACTTCCACAGAGTAGTATGTAAGATATGACACCGATGCTCCATATATCTGCTTCAGTACCGTAAGATCTGTGGAGTACTTCAGGTGCAACATAGTATGCACTTCCTACCACATCGTTGAGACGCTGATCTGAATTTAAGAGATCAACACAAAAACACCATTCCGTCCTTTGTCAGTTCCCTAAGTAAAGTTGTAGAATCAGAGTCATGTATAAACAAAGACAACGATCATTACCGAATCTGGAGAAATCAGACAAGCCAAAGTCTATGACCTTGAGTATCGCATCCTCATTTTTGCTGGTAAAGAGAAAATTCTGGATACATAGAAGAAGAGTATAAGATTTGCTTAAGAGACAAGCAGCAGCGACTTATTATAATATTCACAAAGGTGGAAGCAGAATGTATGTACCTCCGGTTTCAGATCACGGTGCACAACACCTTGAAGATGAAAAAAAGCAGTAGCAGATAAAATCTGAACAATAATACGCTTAGCATCTGCTTCTGGATATCGACCACCTCTGTAGTAAGACATAGACAGTACAAAGTTTATAACCCCATATGCAATACAAAGCTAAGCTAATCATAGAAAACAAAAAACAGAGAAATGAAAAGTTTTTTTTTATTTTTTTACCTTGCCAAAATTCTATCCAACAACTCTCCACCTTCGCATAACCTAGAATCATATTGGAAAGGCAAAATAGAATATCAATATCTTAAAATCAACTCATTTCATAAACTTTTCTCATACCACTGGTACTATTATAACCAGTTCATTTCTCTATAAGAAAATTACTAGAAAGGAGACTGTCGGAAACTTTAAGCCGTCATAACACAAGGAAGACACCATTTTGTGCATAAAAGCATAAAAAGAGACATACTTACTCCATAACAAGAAAGACATGATCGGCGTCTTCAAAAACATCGTAGAATTTAACCATATGCCTATGTCCAGACAGAGCTTTCAGCAATTTCACCTCCCGACGAACGTCTTCAATCGATAGAGCTGATGTCATCTGAAACGCCACAAAACCCAAATTCGTCATCATTCACATAAACACATTGTATCAAACACAAGAACTTATCTGATCATTTCATGTTCCAAAAGTCAATTTTTTTGGCAATTGATGAAACAGTGAGTTTTGCGATCACATTGTCAGAATTTCAACTGAAACATGTCAAGAGAGACAAAACCTTGGCTTTAGCGATGATCTTGACTGCTACGGTTTGTCCTTTGATCTTCCCTTTCTTCGCTTTAGCCCAACAAGTATGACCAAAATGCCCTCGACCAACCTCCTTCCCGAGCTCGTACTTCCCTTCGAAGTTCTTGGAGAATCCGAAAGTCTTATCTAACCTCTCCCCGACTCCGCCTCCGCTTCCGCCGGCTCTTCCGTGATCGACTTCCTCACTATCCTCAGGGATCGGACCGTCACGAGGCTGAGGTGCCGCACCTCTTCGCCGTCTCAGAGCCGCCATAATCGGTTTCGCAGGTGAAGGAGGCGGGAACGGCCATTTGAACTTTCTTCCCGGCGTTCTCGCCGGAGAAGGAGCAACTCCCGCCGGCAACGGGCTTTGAAATGGGCTAATGGTGTAAGGGTTGACTTCGGAAGAACCAGACGCAACCGGAGAATCGGGTATTGACGTCTGGTGGTTGTTTTCAGACCGATTCGGAAGCTGGGCGGCTCCGGCGGGGATATCGCCGTCATTATCTTCGACGTTGGTAATGTTCCGGCTGTAACAGTGACCCATCGTTGCCGGAACGTTGAGGTCAAATTAAATTGATCGTTAAAAAGTCAAAGCATCGCACGGTGAAGAGACGAAGTTGAATAGTAGTAGTAGAAAAAGGTTTAAACGACCGATGAGGAAACCGGAGAAAGAAAAAACTAAGGCGACTGAATGATTTAGAAATTAATTAAATCGAGGAGAATAAAATTTGAGTTCCAGATTTTAAAATAAAAAAATAACGGAAGAGAAGGCGTTGAAAAATGCCGGTGGTGCTAAAACGACAGCGGTGGAAACGTGACCCCTACGACAGCCACGTGAGCATGGTGACGTGTCTCATTAATGATTTCATTTCTGTGACTGTGTTGCCCGGTGAACCTTTTTCGTTTTGCTCTAATCAACTTTTTTTTTCTTTTCAAGTACAACTGTACAAGTAAACTAATAAACAACAACTAATTACGGCTACCTACTAATCCACTTTCTAATCAATCCGGTTTTATGTCCATATGGTAGAAGATTGCAGACGTTAGAATATGTTTGACATCGAAATAGTCACGTTTGTTTGAGCATTGAAGAAGTCTAAATTGATAACTATTTGGTGAAGATAATTTAAGAAAGAAAACGAAAATATTGGGTCAATCAGTACATATATAAAATAAACTATCCTCAATCGTCAATCCGGATCCCATTTAGTATTGCAAACCCTCCTGAGCATCGGTTTTCTTGTCGTACCAAAAGTAACCATGCGACTGCGGATTGTCGTTGTGAAAGGACAATCGCTTTCTAGCCAAATACAATCTTGGTTCGTCGTTGTCTAAACTGATCCGATTTGATCTCTGCCGTGGTACGCTTTGCGGACGAAGCCTAGCCACCGCTGAGGCGGTGGTAGACATGTAATTAGGTCTTGAATGGACTTGCCTTGCGACGCAAGAACTCCCTCGTGGCGTTTTGTTGTTGAATTGTTGGTGGCCTGAGTACGTATTATACGTATCGATCTCAACTATCTTGACAGGTTCAACGACAGTCTGATCGGTTGACATTCTCCTTCCGGTTTCTTGATAACCAAACCGGTTTAACCTAGGTCTTTTGTCCTCTAATTCGCTTTCACTATGTGCTTCTCTCGCTGTGGCTCCCCACATCTGTGTATTTGTAAATCCCAAAAAAGAGAGACCAGTTTGACTATTAATATATTTTTATGTGAATGTGGAAAATGGGAAAATCTAATAAATATTGTATATGTTTGATTGAATCTGAACCTGTTTAGAGAAAGCACGAGACAGGGTAGTTTCGTCGTCGGGACTAGCCGTGAGTTTTTTCCGGTGATCCAGAACCCGAGCCTGGATCCGAACCAAAGCCTGAACCCGAAGAAATGTAATGCTAGCTCGTCTACGCACGTTGTGGCCTCTCACTAGGGCTTGTAGCATCACAACTCCTTTTAAGGCCTTGAACGCCTTTCGTGCCTTGAGTTACAAGTCAACAAAATCAAACTCAGGTTCATCCATAAAGTCACATATATGTAATTGAAAATTTTAGCATAAATATACCTCAATTTGGTTTAAAATTATAAAAATAATCTTCAAATTTTCAAGTTTTTGTGGTGACTATTTCCTAAAACTAAGCTACCATACAAACTGCAAATTATATAGTAAAAGTATAGAGGCTAGATCCTAGACTAGTAAATACTGATTTTACCAGGCAACCTCGGAAAGCTGTCTGAATGAGAATGGCAGCCAAGTGTCGTTTAAGGTAGACAGATGTCCGACCGAAAAAGACGGCTCCCTTGGGCGACGGAGAAGCAGTTTTCTCCGTTTCCTCGGCCGCAACTGCGTCAACAGCCGCAGAGTTAGTGTTGTATGCATTTTTACTGTTTATTCCGACGTCTGTTGCACAAGAATCAGAAGAAGTTTTCTTGAATAGCCATCTTCTTTTCCCTCTCTTCTGCACCGACCAAAATTTTTTTTTATGCATTTTTTTAAGAATGAGGACGTAAATCCCCAAAATTCCATGTTTTATTGAATCAGTTTATACCAAAAAATTCAAATAACAGTTAACAGTTCATCAAAATTCAATTTCTGATGCTGATCTAAAATTGATTGGAAAATAAATAGACGTACATTTTGGGAATAGATTGAATAAATACATCTAAATATTAGTGTATGTAGTATGACTGTATGAATGAAGATTATAAAATCAAGAAGGGTAACTATAACTAAGTGTGGAGCAAGTACCGTTTGTTGTTGTTGTTCCTCTTCGTCGTCTTCGACGAGGTCGTTGTCTTGTCGACGGTCTCTTCTTCTGTGGTATTTCTTCTCCGGTGATCTGAAAACATTCTTAACTGCCGTGAACCACGAACTTCCGCCGCTTTTCCCCATCAAGATCTAACTTGTCGTATATACCGAACACATTGATACGGAACATATAAATAAGGAATGGTTTATAGTAAAGAAGGAAGACTCTTTTATCATGAAGACCAAGAACCTTTTTGTTACTCAATATTAAATTAGAAAGTTCTGAATAGCCCTCTGCATTCTAACCGAAACCAAAATACTGAATCGAAGTCGAACCGAAATAATCGAACCGAAATCGAACCGAATTTTATGAAATATCCGTTAGATTTTGAGTTGAAAATTTACGGATATCCGAACCAAACCAAAACCGAACCGAAAACCGAATAACCGAAACATGATTTAGATAACTAAAATAATATTTATATTTATTTTTAAAATAAATAAATAATTAAAACTCACCAAATATTACTAAAAATACGGAATTATCCCAAATTATCTAAATTTTTTAATCCAAATTATCCGAAACTTTCCGAATTATCTGATATTTTATCTGAATTACCTGATATTATATCCGAATTATCCGGATTTTATTCAAATTATCCAAAAATATAAAAAGTTACAAAACTGAACCGGAACCGAACCGAAACCGATTTTTTTGGATATTACCGGTTTCTCAATTTAATTATCCAAACCGAACTAAAACCGAAATAACCGAACCAAAACCGAACCGAATTTTATGATTAACTGAATGGATACTAAATTTCTATATCCGAAAAAACCAAAAACCGAAAAAACCCAAACCGAATCGAACCGAAAAACCAAATGTCCAGGCCTAGTTCTGAACTAGTACATTTATGTGGTTATGTTGAACTCGAAACTCGGATCTATATATATCAATAATTTATGATACTAATTTGTGTTCGATGTATATCTGGTCGGTTTATTTATTTCTTTGCCCAAATTTTTTTTTTTATTTATTTATTTACTATTTCTACAACAAGAACAAATATGGATTGTCATGTACGTGTTTGGTAACCATCACAATTCACAACTCATAAGTAACGGTCAAATGCAAAACGATATCCAAATTATGTCCATAGATATAATCATATAATAATGCTTTGTATCCGAAAAAGCCGAGAAAGAGGAAAAATGTTGGAGCGAGAAGAATAAACGAAGCGGAAATAAAATAATAGATAAAAGATAAAGGAAACGAAAGAAGAATGGAGTAGGTAGGCATGCTTTGTGTTTACAAATGAGATAGCTAGCTTTGTGTCAGAAATAAGAATTATTTGTAACATGAAAGAATGTGAAATGCATCTCTCGAGAGTGCAGAAAGCTGTTCCTTCTCTTCTTTCGTATAGTAGCTTTCATATAATCATCTCTTTAGCCATTAACGTCCCTATTTTACTCGGTTATCATGATTTTGTGTATTCACTGTTATAGCTTCGATTGTTTGGGATAGCGATTGCGATCCACAAAAAAAAAAGAGAAATATAATACTCTGTTCTTGATAGTAATATTACATTTGTTAGCTTAACCATATATGAAAACATAGGTTTCGGTTTATGATACGATAAAGGCTTTTTTTAGCGGTAAATAATAGCCCAAATAATAGTGATAAGAAATGGTAACACAATTAAAAATGGTAAAACGACATAATATCAAGAAATGGTGATACGGTAAAAGATGACAGTCCAATTATATTTTGATTGGTAAATAAATGAAGGCACGTCACATTGTATTACCATTTGCATTTGAACAAAAAAACTATCGAAATTTTTAAACGTAACGCCTTGATCGCGATACTATTGCATAGGAGTGGGCATAATTCTCGTCCCGTTCCGACCCGTCCTGTCCCATCCCGTATCCGTTCCCAGATTTCCGTCCCATATATATCCCGTATTCCCATCTGGAATAAGTTTTCAATTCCCAATCGGGAACGGGACAGGACGGGACGGAAACAGGAATTCCCGAAATTCCGTTTAAGATAAATATAAGTATGTAGTTTATATATATATTCTTTGTATATGTTATGTAAAATAAAATCATATCTTATCTATATAATAATATATAAATATATTATAATATATTACAAAAAATTTCTTTAATTGTTTAGAAGTTAAACCTAATTATAAAGTTGAACAAGAATACAATCACCAAAATTTCAAACTTTTAATTTATATGGAATATTCTTTAATATATTTTTCATAATTTAAAATTTAAAACATATATGGTGTGATAATAAATAAAATGAATACAATAAATATATTTAAATTATAAGTTTTTTTTGAAATGGGAATTTCCGTTCCCGTCCCGTCCTATCCCGTTCCCGTCCCGAATGTTAAACGAAATATAAATAGGATGAGTTTTTGTGTTCCGTTTCCGTCCCGTTTCTGACAAATCTTGTCCCGAATTCCCGATGCATTAGCAATACTATATATGATTTCATCAAATCATGTATAAAACTCCAGATCAAAATACTAAGAGCATCATTATCCATAGTCTCTAAAAATGAAGTTCTAAAAAGCTTTATATTATTATTTTATTTGTTTTTAGTAATTTAATTAAATTGAAAATGATTAAACCAATAGTAAAAAGGCAAGTGTAGAGCTTCATTCCGATAAATAATTTAATTAAAACCCCTCTTTTTAGAACTCTATTTCACACTCTCTCTCCTTTTTTTTCTAAATTAAAAAATTATTCAGAACCTCATCTGAAACCTTGCAATAATAATGCTCTAATAACATAGTTTGATAACTAATTAATTTCCTTAATATCAATACCAGTAAAAAATTTGTAAACACAACAAAGAGAAAAGGCATAGGCAAACGGAAAGTGCTTATTTGTCTTCTTCTCCCTAGTTGTTTATTTTTTAAATTTTAAAATTACCTTAGTGAGAAGAAATAGAGAACTGTGAAAATAGACCTGAAATAAAAGAGTTTCTCAAAATATTTATCGGAATGAAACTTTCTGAATCTTCATTGTTAGTATTAAGCAAAAGCTTTGAAAATTAAAAGCATGATGCCAAAGATCTAACGAAAGCTTAGCAGCAGAATACAAAGAACAAGAAAATCAAACTAGAACCGAAATAAGACCAGTGAATTGCTCGAAATGTCTTAAATAGTTCATAAAAATATCCAAAAGGGTATCTCAACAATAACAACAACAAAAGAAAAACGAAACCAATCTTTGTTTTTGGCGACTCTATAGAAAGGAGAAAGTTAAAGACCAAAGTTCTTAAAGTTGTTCAAAGATACCGGGCAGGCTCTGCGACTGCGAAGCAAACTTAAAATAAAGACTAAAAGATTTTGATATATAAACACATAACGCCTCAAGTACCTTCTTCTCCTTTAGACTTCTTCATCTCCTGCTTTCTCTCTCTTTTTCTATAATATATCTTTTGGGATCTCCAGCAAGAGCTTTGCGATGGTTTCATTTGCCCTCAGCGCGGGGAAAGTGCGGCCTTACTGGTGTCTTTGATGGGCTTACCCTTCAAACACACACAAATCAACACAAAGATGAATGCAAGATTCCCAAATTTTGTTATTAATCTTTTAACATATGTAGACACCGAGAAAGATAACAAATTTTATGCAAATGAAATCACAAATAGAATTTAGTAACGCCTAATACTTCAACCTACCATGCAGAAATGACATTAAGGGATAAAAATAGAATGAAAAGCTAAATCTGGGGTTAAATGTCGAACTTTTTTTACCTTATTGGGAGTGCGCCCAAGACAATACCACTGCAGTGAAGAGCAGCAATTGCACTTTCCGCCTGAGACATTAGAACAAAGTATGAGTTCCCCCATTAACAATCATAGTCCATAGATGAAGTGAAACAAATCAGAGTGAAACTAAAACGAAAGTTTGAATCTTGGATATGTAAACTTCATATCCAAGTTTATGGATCGAACTCTTGAGATTCACAGAAGCTCAGAGAGACAATCTTTAAAAAGTACGAAGCTTTATGAAATGCCAGTCCTGGTTTCTTTAAAATGCATTAAACGAGCATGCAATGCAAATAGTAGAATCTTAACTAGCAACTGAAACTACTCAATCACCAAAGCTAATGTCCAAAATCGGAACACGTTAACTGAAAAACTAGGCAGAGAGAATTACCATCGCAAACTCAACAAAAGCAATGCGGGTTTGGTGGTGATAGTCTCCGAGCCTCAGGCGATGAACCTACAATAGTTATAGAAAAGCATTGATTGTAGAGCAGAAAACACAAATACACATATAAAAGCGTAAACGATCCGTCCCATTCCGAACCAAATCCTTACCTCTCCGCAAAGCATTTCAAAGAAGCCTTTCAAGTCAGTTTGACTAATCTGCATATTTATGAAACAAAGATATTGATGAAAGTTAGTTTCTCCAGTACTTGAGCAGTTAACGGTTTCTCATAAATGGAAATCAAGTTACCCGCTTGTCAATGTTGGTGCAGTAAACAGTCCTCACACACATCTCACGCTCATCCTCAGACTGGAAGAAAGAATCATCATCATGGTCGGGATTTGATTAAACTGATTAAATATAAGCCAATTTTGAAAACCATGATTATGTGAACCTACCCGCGGAAGGAAAGTCGGGTTAACAGGGGCTATAGCGGTTTTGGAAGGAAGCACCTTAAGAGGGTAAAAACCAAGCACTGTTCCCGCCATGCTCAAAGCAGCCCTAGCTCCCTCTGCAGCAATATATATCTTGATTAGTTAAGAAACAGTCCTGTAAAAGAATCGCAACTACTAAAGAAAGGTCCGAGGAGAAAAGTACCTTCATCGGTGAATTCAACGAAAGCGAAACGAAGGACAGAATTTGGATCACCGCATACACGACAATCAACAACCTTTTGTATCCAAAAATGACAAAAGATTATATGAAGAAAAGAGTTATTGCAGATAATCAAAACATTATAAACACAGCAGAGATCATTTAAGTACCTGTCCACAATTAACAAAGACACCTGCGAGGTTCTCCTCAGTAACCTACACACGAGACAAATTAAGAGAGGCAGTGGTTATAAAATGGTTTCCTTTAGGAGAAAAATGGTATAGAAAGCTAACAGTTTCGTTTCTTTTTACCTGTTGATCGATGTCAGAGACATATACAGTTCTCCTGATTACATCTTCCTTCTGAGCCAAGCTGGTTCTTTTGTTCATTCTTCTCTTCCCTTGGCCAAAGCTCCTTCTCTGTAGCAACCGGTAAAACGAGAAACATAAGAATTACAAAATTTATCTCCAATCCACAGTATAGTCTTGCACATTTTTCTTTCACGTATCTAGCAGATAATAACACAATGTCAAGTCCATTTGAAGAATGTTTTAAGACCCGAAGACTTCAGAACTGATATACCAAAAAGGAAATTTTCACAGGAAAGGTAACCATTTTCTCCAAGTGTAACTGTATAAGCAAACAGCAAAGAACTATAGCTTAACAAACCATACTCAAAGTGTAACTGCTTCTCAAACAATGATCAAGCGATAGACTACAAGAACACGTAAGCTCGAAACTTTCCGTTATCTGTTTGCTGAATTTGTCTACATACAAGCTTTTTCAATGAACAAATCATGGTAAAACAAAACACACACAAAAGGTCAAAACTTTATATTACCTATTCTCTACATCTCACACAAAATCTAGGACAGAACTCACACACTAACCACAAAACTTGCAAATGATTATTTACTCCGAAACCAGACAACAAATGAAGAACCAAAATTGTCCATCCAAAAACACACAAACTTCTTATCCATAAAACAAAACACAGAGATCAAAATTCAGCGAGAATGTCTAAGGATGAGAATATATGTATACCCTTCTAGCAAGATGATCATTCCCATCTGCAAGAACAGGTTGCGCTGCAAAATTGTTAGTAAACCCTAATCCATTTCTCAAAACCCCAGATTGACTTCGAGCCAGTGAAGGAGGAACAAATTCCTTAGCCATCGGATTGAGCTTGGAAAACGCATCAGACAGATTTCTGATCTCACTCTTGAGACACCCTCCATTGTTTTCTCTCTCACCATCCTCCGATTTCGACTCCAGACCATTTCTGTTAAACCCATTTGTGGTCTGACCCTTTTTGGGAGTCTCATTGGTCCGATCGTCGGAATCTGGAGTCGAATCCTTGGTCGGAGGATTCGATGGGTCTTGAGAGGAATCGGATTTAGGGCTCTGATCATCAGGACATGACTGCTTCGTCTCAGCTGCTGAAGAAGCAGTGTTGTTGTTGTTGTCTAAGTTCTGACCAGAAGAGTCCACTTTCACACCAGCATTCTCAGCGACGGCCATGATCGGACCAAAGAGGTGAATCTCCAAAAGATCAGAAACAAGTTACGAACTTGTCGATTTCTGCATCAAAAAAAAAAAAAAAAAAACTAAACCAAACTGAAAGAGAATTTGAGAAAGAGAAATGAAAACGGAAAACCCAAAGAGAGAAGAGAGATTATGAATTGATACGAAACCTGAGAGACTTATCTCGATCAATGGTATTCCATAAATGGAGAAAACCCAACTTAAATCAATGAGCAGAAGAGCGACTGAAACAAAGAAAAAGAAAAATGGATTTTTTAAGGGAAATAATTAGAGAAAGAAAATAAAGGAGAAAACTTGGAAAAATCCAAGGGGGATGATTAGAATAAAAGGCACATAAGACCCTTTGGTTATAATTGTAAATTAATTAACTTACTATATACTTTTCTTTCTTTCTCTAAATTAACATGTACTAGTTTTTTTTTTCTTCTTTTGATTCAGGACATATATATGCCCATAATTTTTATTTCTCCATGAGTATTTTCTGTCTTTTACTTTTATCCTTGAGAAGCTTCCTCCTTTTTCATTTGTAATTTTTACTAATTTTTACTAAATATAAAAGATATATATATAATTATAAATAAGCTGTTAACTGCAACTATAAATAACACTCAAAACTGAAAATTTGCAATTTATGCATTATTTGTATTTTATCCAAGTAGTTGAACTACTATTGGTTAAACTTCTCAAAACATATATTGTTGAATTTTTTTTCCTAAATATTTATGATATATGATATTTCAAGAAACTTGTGAAATTTGAACAGCTTCTCTCTTGTATCAAGTTTGCATTGCAAAGATTTTCAACTTCCAATAACATTCCATTCCTAACAATTTTTTAAGTAATTATCAAATAAACACGTATTAATACCTTAGTATAAGTTAGTTATTAATTAAAAAGTTCCACTACTCATAGAGAGATAATTTTTCAAATTATGTTAAGAATATTTTTTTCATTCTTTTTATTAATGAATTATAACAACTTTAATAATATCTAAAAACTTTCTAATACATAACTTATTCCAAAATTTAAATCGAATAAACTTTTAAAATATTCTAAAACCATGATACTAATTAAACAAAAATCTAATTTACCAAAACCAAACCAGCTTTAGAATTAGCAAAACAATTATTTCTTAACATTATAGGAATCTTCAAAAGTGCATTCAACATATAATTTTATATGTAAATTGCTAATCTACTAAATACTACTATGCCACTGCATTAAACAAATAAAACACAAATATTCGTGTTACTTACGGATTCTATTTGCTTACTAACTTGATTTTAATAAGATTTTGCAAACGAGTACTTCTGATTACTTACAGACTACGGAGTAGTATTTCTTATGGTCCTCGTTCCTCACGTGTGATGACAAAAATACAGAATATCTTAAAATATTATAATTGCAGAATAAAAAAGGTCCTTGAAGTGTTATCTATCACTAACTCGTACTTACAAACGATGAAAACTCATTCAATGCGAAACAAGAAAAAAGTCGCTCAATTATTTTGGTAAGTCACGAGAAGAATTGGTCTTTGGTAAGTGTGTCATTTACAGATTAATAGATGGTCAATGGTAAACTGTTCTGACTATTTGTTTTCTGGTAGATTTAGTCAAACAAAGGCAAAATTTGGCAATTAGGAACCAAAAAAAAAATATTTTTTTGCGTTTTTCTCATTTTTGTAATACTTTGACCAGTGGTTCAGGTTTGGGTTTGCTCTCGAAGATAAATTTATATATTTTATTTACTCAATATAACCAAAAATACAGGTCCGATACCTTTTGCACATGTACAAATATTAGTTTTAGACTTCATGTTTATATTGCGATTTTGTTAATAGCTGTTCCTCAAGAAATAAAAACTTTATCTGTGGCTTACAACATACTTTTGACTTTTTATCTTTTGTTATACTAATTAACCTAAACCTGTACTGGTTATATATATTCGAATAAAATATAGAGCATAAACAAATTACGAGAGGCATGGAAAAGTCAAATGTGCAAGAAGAACAGACGGTGGAGCAGTTTTTAGTAATCAAAGAATCAGACCCCCTCTTTGGAGTTTTAGCTGAGGAGCAAGTTGGCGTAAACCCTTCGACGGGCAGGCTTAGAATTGCCAATGAATTATTGGATGAGATGAGACAGTATTTATTGGCGGCTGCAGGAGCTGAAAGAATAGCAAGAAAAGAAAGGATCAGAGTCTCGATTGCGGATTTGAATCAGGATCCGATTGGACAGAAAATTTGTTTGAGATTAGAGCAACCTCCAAATGTTACTACTGATCTCAACAAAGGTAAAGGTTTGGTGTTCGATTTTCGGCATCAAGAGGAGTCAAGTAGGAATTTCGCTGAAACTAGTAACAAGAAGTTTATGGGCTCTGCTATTAGGGCTGGTGAAGCAATGTCCATTCTTCCTATTCATGCGGATGCTCAGTCAGAAAACATATCTTTCACTGAGTTCATGGACCATTCCTCTGCTCAGGTTGGTTCAACGGGTTTTAATATTGGTTTCTCTGAAACTAGTATGTCCGGGACCAAACTGAGAGGAGCAAAAACAAGGAGAAGACCGGGGACTTACCATAGGAAGTCGAGAGCTAAAAACAAAGATGAAACAGAAATGGTGACGGTGCAAGACAAGGGTAAAGGTGTTTTGGGAAGAGTTAAAAGGAAGGCGACTGAGGATGTGGAGACATCTCAATACTCTGCAAGGTTTAAGAAACCATCGGCGGTCCCAAAGGAGGGACTGTCCAAGCCTTAATGACGATGATTAGTTGGAATTGCCAAGGAGTGGGCCGTGTTCAAGACTTGGTAATTCCGCGACTGAGGGAGATGAGACAAGAACATTTCCCTGATATTCTATTTTTGATGGAGACGAAGCAGTGCAGAAATGTGATGGTGGATCTTCAGGTTTGGCTTGGGTATGATAGGGTCTTTACTTTGGGGCCGGTAGGGTATAGCGGTGGCTTAGCTCTCTTTTGGAAGAACAGTGTAAATATTGAGTTCAAGTTCATGAATAAGAATCTTTTGGATCTGTTTGTTCATGCGGGTGTAAATAGCTATTTCGTTTCTTGCGTGTATGGGGAACCAGTAAGAGAAAATAGATCTATGGTGTGGGAAAGAATCACTCGGATAGGGATTAACAGAAGAGCCCCTTGGTGTTTACTTGGTGATTTCAACGAGATTAAACACAATGGGGAAAATTAGGGGGTCCGAGAAGGAGTTTTTCTACTTTTGTTCCTTTCAACGATATGTTAAAAGCTTGTGATCTGAGAGACCTGCCAGCCTCAGGGAATAGTTTCTCGTGGGGAGGGATGAGAGGCAAATTATGGATTCAGAGCAAACTCGACAGATGTATGGGAAATAAGAACTGGTTTGCGCTTTTCCCTGCTTCCAATCAGGAGTTTTTAGATAAAAGAGGGTCTGACCACAGACCAGTTCTGGTCAGACTTGTCAATGCCGCTGAATCTAAAAGGGGAAGCTTCATGTTTGATAGGAGTTTCCTCAATAACAACGGAGTCAAAGAAGTAGTGAAAAAGGCTTGGCTCACGAATCACGCTTTCTTTAACGCGTCGGTTTCAGATAAGCTTAAAAGATGTCGTAAAGGTCTTAGTAGATGGAAAAAACAGACGAACAGCAATTCTAGAGACAACATGAAGCAAATCCAGATTGCTTTGGAGCAAGAACAATCTGCAGCAATGCCATCTTCGGGGAGACTGATTTTCCTAAAAAAAGAACTCGTCAAGGCTTATCGAGACGAGGAACTCTTTTGGAGTCAAAAAAGCAAACAGAAATGGGCTGTAAAAGGTGATAGGAACACTAAATATTATCATGCTTCAGTCAAAGCAAACAGAGCAAAGAAGCAGATTTTAAAATTGGTGGATAGTGATGGCGTCGAGCATTTTTCGGAGGCGGCTAAAGGAGAAGTGGCAACTAATTACTTTCGGAATCTGTTCAAATCATCTAACCCGAACAACTTTGAAGATTTTTTCAACGGTTTTCAGCCGAGAGTAACTGAGGCTATGAATGTTGATTTGATTAGAGAGGTTTCTAAGGAAGAAGTCTATGATGCAGTGTTTTCCATCGATCCTTCAAGTGCCCCGGGAGCAGATGGAATGACAGGTTTATTCTTTCAGAGGTTTTGGAGTATTATTGGCGAGCAGGTAACCGTGGAAGTCAGGAATTTCTTTTCATCAGGTTTTTTCCCTCCCGACTGGAATTATACCTTGCTATGTCTTCTCCCCAAAGTGATTGCTCCGGAACTGATGTCTGATCTCAGACCGATTAGCCTGTGCTCAGTGCTTTATAAAATAATATCGAAGATCATGGTGAGTCGCATGAAGCCTCTTTTACCGGTTTTGGTGTCCTCCACTCAATCGGCTTTTGTGGAAGAGCGTTTGATCTCTGACAACATCTTAATAGCCCACGAAGTGGTTCATGCGCTCAGAACCAACGCTAGATTCATGGGCTCTTTTATAGCAATTAAGTCAGATATGTCAAAGGCATATGACAGAGTAGAATGGGCTTATTTGAGGGCTTTGTTGGCAGCTCTAGGTTTCAACAGAGTTTGGATTGAGAGACTGATGGTTTGTGTTTCCTCGGTCACTTATTCGGCTTTGATCAATGATCAGCCTTTTGGTAGAATTGTGCCGGAAAGAGGACTGAGGCAGGGAGATCCTCTTTCTCCCTTCCTTTTTGTTCTCTGCACTGAAGGTCTCATCCATCAGCTTAATCAGGCAGAACAGAAGGGCTCTTTGGAAGGTATGCGTTTTTCAGTAGAAGGACCTATGATTCATCATCTGCTTTTTGCGGATGATAGTCTTTTTGTGTGCAAAGCGGAAGAGGACCAAGCGAAAGAGCTTATGGAAATTCTGAAGACCTATGGTAAAGCCACTGGCCAATTAGTGAACTTAGACAAATCGGCAATTTCTTTTGGAAAGAAAGTATCTTCAGAGCTGCAAGTAGAAATCAAGAGAATTACAGGAATTGAAAAGGAGGGTGGCACGGGAACTTATTTGGGTTTGCCTGAATGTTTCAGTGCTTCAAAGACAGAGATGTTGGCGTTTATTTCTGATAGACTGAAGTCTAGGTTATCAGGTTGGTTTGCGAGATTGCTATCCCAGGGAGGAAAAGAGGTACTGATTAAAGCAGTGGCAATGGCGATGCCTGTCTACGCCATGTCTTGCTTCAAACTTACAAAGAAGTCGTGTGAAAACCTTACAAGTGCTATGGCCGATTTTTGGTGGAATTCGCTAGAGCATAAGAAGAAGATTCATTGGGTCAGCTGGTCTAATTTGTGCCTTTCGAGGGATCAAGGAGGAATGGGTTTCAAGGACATTCAATGCTTTAATCAAGCGCTGCTGGCTAAACAAGCGTGGAGACTCATTGATCAACCAGAGTCCCTCTTTGCAAGAGTCTTTAAGAGTAGGTATTTTGCTGATTCCTCCTTTCTAGATGCTACTATGGGCACTCGCCCATCCTTTGCTTGGCGTAGCATTCAATTTGGCAAAGATTTACTTGTTCAAGGTATTAGAAAGGAGTTGGGGAATGGAAAATCCTTGTCGGTTTGGGGAGACGAATGGATCAAAGATAGAGGAATGAGGCGTCCTTTGATGAAGCATTGTTTAGTTGATTTTTCTATGAAGGTTTTCGATTTGGTTGATTTGCAGAATAAGAAATGGAACGTGCCGTTGCTGGAATATTTATTTTATCCCCAAGACGTGGAAAGCATTTTAAAGATGGACCTGATGTTGGAACATGATGACTTTTGGATTTGGGTCCACAACAAATGGGGAGGCTATTCGGTTAAGTCGGGTTACTGGATGATTAACCGGATTGTAAACAAGCAACAGATTGAAGAGAGGGAAAGGGAACCATCCACAAACGTTTTAAAAGCTGAGGTTTGGAAGATCAAGACCTCTCCAAAAATCAAAAACTTCATGTGGAGAGCTTTGTCAAATGCGATACCGGTTGGTGAATTAATAGCTCGCAGAGGTGTAAAGATGGATCCTGTGTGTCAATCTTGTGGAAGCAGTGACGAATCTGTAAATCATCTATTATTCACATGCGACATTGCTAGGCAGGTTTGGGCGCTTTCAAATATCCCTTTACCTTTGAATGGTTTTTCATCTGGTTCCTTTTATTCCAACTTCCACTATCTGTTGGTGGTGATGAAAAATCAGGAGATCCCTCCGGAAATAAAAAGAGTTTTCCCTTGGATTTTTTGGTTTCTTTGGAAGAACAGAAATGGGATTATTTTTGAAGGAGCCAGTTTTATTCCTTTGGAGATCATCAGGAAGATCAATGAGGAAGCGGAATTGTGGTTTTTAGCACAAGAGTTAGAGAAAGCTGTGGAAATCGACTTAACAGAGGAGAGCAGAGCAAGAGAGAAGAAATGGTCTGCTCCTCCTACCTCGTGGTTCAAGTGTAATATCGGAGTATCATGGAACAAAACAAGGAGATTGGGAGGAGCATCTTGGGTTGTAAGAGATGACCAAGGAATTGTAGTACGACACAGCAGGAGAGCTTTCTCTGATGTGGGGAGTTTACGGTCGATGAATTGTAAAGCAATTCTATGGGCTATCGATAGCATGGTTAGTCATAGATCAAACAGAATGATTTTTGCGTTTGAAGATGAGCTGATTTATGGTTTAGTAACAAGACCAAGAGAATGGCCTTCTTTCAAGTATCAAGGTACATTACTTTTGGACAGTTTGAAGAGGATTGAGTGGTGGAGGGTTTTAAAAGAAAGGAAAGCAACAAATAGAGGGGCTTCTCTCATTGCGCTAAGTGTTACAAAGGACCTCAGGCTGCAATCGTATGTGGCATCTGGTTATCCTCGGTGGATGAATGACACTTTTGAAAGTGAGAGACTCTTTCCCTCTTCCTAGTTGCTGTTCTTTGTTCGAGTTTATGGTTACTAGTTTTTTTACTTTGGGCTGTACGATCCCTTGTTTTTGATCGTCTTTTAGTTTGCTTTGCATCTTTTGTCTGATTGCTTTTGCAAAAACGATTTTACAGTAATTATTCAGTCTACAGACGAAAAAAAAAAACAAATTACGTAGTAGTATATTTTATTCCCATATTTTAACTAACACCGAAACCCACCAATAAGAGCTTTAATTTAGTTAAAAAAGACTTTGTGAACAAAACAAAATAGTTAAAAAAAGACTTTTAAGTTAACTTGACTTCAACACGCATTTACCAATTTGTGAAGCTAGGTGTGATGTATATACATTAAAAGCCTACATTTATAATTTCGTAAACGGTAACACAAAATATCCAGATTAGCAATATCTAGTACATCCCCTCTGTATATTATTTGAGATCTTTTTTAAAAGACTAACATTTACTTAATGTGTTTATTACAAGATTGCAATCCTTACAATAATACATATAATAAGATAGTAACATATATATAATAAGATAGTAATATAACTGCATGCATGTAAGTCTCGATTTTGGGATGGTTTGTTAATGACTAATTGAAACGTGAAATAAATATTGATTGCAATTAGTGTATTAAATATGTATTGATCACCCCATCGTCGTGATCTTAGTAATTAACATGTACATAAACATGATCTTAGTATACATATAATAAGATAGTATACAACGTGTGGTATGGCTTCTCGGCCACCTCTATGGATGTATATAATGAAGATTTTTTGTTGGAACGTTAGAGGACTCAACAGTCCTAGTCGACAACGTGTGGTTAGATTAAAATTCGGTTTACAAATTTCAGGCATTGGATCAATAATTGAAACTCATGTTCAGGAAGGTGACGCTAATTCGGTGATTTCGTCGACTTTTCTGGGATGGAAGTGGGATCACAATTACTCTCAATCTGCGGGAGGAAGGATTTGGGTGGTTTGGGACCCTTCTCTCTCAGTCTTTATCTTCAAAAGAACTTCTCAGTTAATGATGTGTGGTGTCTTCGACCCGACAACAAAGAAGTCCTTCTCTGTCAGCTTTGTCTATGCGCATAACTCCGAAGCAGAGAGGCGTCATTTATGGTCGGATTTATCAGAACTAAGTGCAAACGTTCAAATTCAGTCTTCGCCTTGGTTGGTTGTAGGAGATTTCAACCAAATTGCGGCAGTAAGCGAACATTTCTCGGTCCGGTCCTACCCCCTCCCTCTGCGGTCAATCGAAGACTTTCAGGACTGCCTTCAGTCAAATGGTCTTACTCAGTTGTCAATGACTGGAGCATTTTATACATGGTCAAACGAGAGAGCAGAGGATCTTATTCTTAGGAAGCTTGACAGGGCAGTGGTAAATGATCATTGGAGATTTGTCTTCCCAGATTCCTTTGCGGTCTTCGACCCACCGGGGGTTGCGGATCATTCACCTTGCATCGTCTCTTTGGACTCAGCCTGGACAGGGAAAAAGGTATCCTTTAAGTATTTCTCCTTCTTTGCTACTCACCCTAACTTCTTGGATAGATTGGCGGAAGCTTGGAGGTTGGAAGTTCCGGTTGGGTCAGCTTTGTTTACGTTGGGACAGAGACTAAAAGCAGCAAAGTCGTGCTGTAGACAGTTAAATAAAGAAGGATTCGGGAACATCCAACAAAAAGCTAAAGATTCCTTGACTTATCTAGAGAGTGTGCAGGCTGCACTGCTTCAGAATCCAACTGTGGATTTAGCAAGAGAAGAGGATTTAGCAAGAGAAAAGTGGGCTTTCTTTGCGCATGCTCAGGAGGAGTTTTTTCCGTGCAAAATCGCGAATCCGGTAGTACAAGGATGAGGATGCAAATACAGGGTTTTATCATAGGGCGGTACTCGCCCACCAATCACATAATAGCATCAGGTATTTGCGAACTCAAGAAGGAGGCAGAGAGGGTAATCCAGAACATGTTAAGGACATGATCCTCTCATATTACAAAGATCTCTTAGGGACAAAAAACACAGAGGTACAACCTTGTCCTGTGGAGCTCATTCAACATCTGCATCCTTTCAGATGCTCTACTTCTGTGGGGTCATCATTGACAGTTATTCCAACGGATGAAGAGATAATCTCTGCCTTATTCAAGATGCCTAATGGGAAGGCTCCTGGTCCAGACGGTTTTCCAAAAGAGTTCTTCGTTGAGGCATGGAGTATCATGGGCGAAGCAACGATCAAAGCAATAAAGGAGTTTTTTGTCAGTGGCAGGATGTTAAAAAAATTCAACTCAACAGCAATTACTCTAATTCCAAATGAAACTGGAGCGGACAGTCTAAACCCATTCCGACCAATCTCACTTTGTACTACCATATACAAAGTGATTGCGAGGATCCTGAAGAAAAAGCTACAGCTGATTATGCCGCAGGTGATACAGAGAAATCAAGTGGGCTTTATGGCTGGGCATTTTCTATGTGAAAACGTACTACTAGCTTCTGAATTAGTGACAAATTTTCATAAAAAAGCTCCAACAACAAGAGGGTTGCTTCAAATTGATTTGTCAAAGGCTTATGACAATCTGGATTGGGATTTCCTAATCAATATCCTAAAGGCTTTCAATCTCCCAGAGGTTTTCATATGCTGGATCTATGAATGTGTGTGCACCACTTCTTTCAGCTCATGTATTAACAGTGAATTAGTGGGCTATTTCCCTGGCAGGAAGGGAATAAGACAGGGAGATCCTTTATCTTCTTTACTCTTTCTGCTGGCGATGGATGTTCTCGCTAAGAAATTAGACAGAGGATTAATCAATAATGCCTTCTCTCCTCACCCATTATGTGATGCTCCTTTGATTTTCCATCTGAGTTTTGCAGATGATGTGCTCATCTTCTTCGATGGCTCGGCCCGCTCGATCGACGGAATACTTACAATTCTTGAGGACTTCAAAAATGAATCTGGCCTTGCTATTAATCGCTCAAAATCAGTGGTTTTTTTGGACGGTGGGAATAGGCGGGCTTCTCGCGATATCGCCGAAAGATTGGGGTTGAAGACGGGAGAACTTCCATTCAAATATCTTGGAGTCCCTTTATCATCCAGAAAGTTTAGAAGGCAGGACTATCAGCCGCTGTTGGATAAAATTAGAAAGCGGATCTCGTCTTGGTCAGTGCGTTGCTTATCATTTGCTGGCAGATTACAGCTAATTAAATCGGTTATTTTCCCAACCATTTCGTTCTGGTAGTCTGTAGTTTTATTGCCAAATCAGTGTGTTCACTCGCTGGAGCAGTTGTGTGGTGGTTTCCTGTGGAAGGGTGTGGTTGGCACGGCTAAAGGAGCTAAAATGAGTTGGGAATCAGTGTGCTCTCCTCTAGATTGCGGTGGCCTTGGTCTTAGATGTTTAACTACTTGGAATAAAGTTCTCATCCTCAAGCTGGTTTGGTACATTCATTTTATGAAAGACTCACTATGGGTGTCTTGGGTTCGCCTACATCTTATTGGAAGCAACTCCTTTTGGGAACTAGACTCTTCAACAAAGGGTAGTTGGATCTGGAGAAACATGTTCAAGCTACGACAATTAGCCAGACCATTCTTGGTTTGCGAGGTGGGCTCGAGTATATCAGCAAAATTCTGGCATGATAACTGGACTTCATCTGGTCCGCTTCTTGCTATCACTGGTGCGGCTGGTCCGCAAGTTACTGGAATAGCACTTCATGCTTCAGTCTCGGACAGCTTGCGTAATGGATCTTGGTTGTTCTCGCGCAGAGGTTCTCGCTCACCCATCATCTCTCTTCTCAGACAATGTGTCCCGGATGCTGCGTCCATCTCGTCATCAACTGATGATGACATATTCCAGTGGAAACCAGGTATCATGTCACCAACGACTATCTTTTCAGCCTCTGATACTTGGTTTGCCCTACAACCAAGCGGTAATAAGGTCAACTGGTGTGATGCTATTTGGTTTAAAGGGAGAATACCTAAGCATTCGATCATTTCTTGGCTTTGTGCGCGAGATCGTTTGCTCACTCAAGATAAACTGCGGCGCTGGGGAATGCCTGTACCAGCTGTTTGCTTGCTTTGTGATGTTGGAATTGAGTCAAGGGAGCATCTCTTCTTTGACTGTCCTTTCAGTTCCCAGGTTTGGCTTTCCTTTTGTTCATCTGCCCACCTTTCGCCTCCTGTGTTGATCAATGATTGCTTACGATGGATGGAAGACCCCACACGAGATAAAAATGTTGCAATCATTCTAAACTTCTGTTCCAGGCATCGATCTATTTCCTTTGGCGTGAGCGTAACGCTCGCTTGCATAACACAACACCTCGTCAAGCACGGTCCATTATCGCAGAGATTAATCAGGTAATGAGATATAAGTTGGACTCATTAACTAGAGCTCAAAAAAACCTCCCATCAGTAATTCCATATTCATGCACTTGGCGCCTCGTGTTTCAACCTTTTTAGAATTCGTTTCCTTTTTCTATAAGTTCATGTTCTGTAGCCATCTGTGGCAGTTTTTATTTTTTCCGACCAAATGTTCTCAGACAAAACCCATTGGGATATTTAATGGAATTTAAAAAAAAAATAAAAAAAATAAGATAATAGTATAACTGCATGTAAGTCTCGATTTTGGGATGGTTTGTTAATGACTAATTGAAACGTGAAATAAATATTGATTGCAATCCCCTATATATTATTCGAGAATCCATTTTTAAGAATGGACATGACTTCATGTGTTATTTACAAGATGCCATCATGAGGTGTCAACACCAAAATCATTCTCAAACCAAGTTTTAAATATGATATCATTTACTAGATTATTTACAGAAAATGCCATTGATATTAATTTGGTGAAACCATAATTTATATGAATCATTTATACTTAATTCAACATTTATGAAGATACTATCATTCTTTCCATTTCTACCAAATATATCAAATTAATTATTTTTTAAATTCTTCAATTTTTTCTCTCATTTTCTGGCTGAGCAAAATTTTATATAAATAAATAAATTATCACATCATAATCATTTATATAAATAAATATAAATGTATATATAATTATTCGTTTAATTTATATTTATTAGTTAAAATAATAATTATATAATTTCATAATAATATATATACATAATTTTATATTATATATATTTGTAATCTTTTATTGTTCATATTTAAAATATAATATATTTAACATAAATCTTATAAATAAATTTACTTTATTAATAATATGTATTGAGTAAAAATTTTACTGTAAAACTATGATTTAGTAATAATAATAATATATATTATTTTCTTGAAAAGAAATTTAAATGCAATTTCAGTATATATATCACAATTACTAATTTATATCAACTTGCCATGTTTATCAGATATATATTTTTTTTTTTTTGTTTATCAGATATATTTATTATATATAACTAAAGCTAATTCAAAAAATATCTAATTTCCTAAAATAAACTAACATCAAAATATTTGATTTGTATTGATATCAATCAGTAATAAAATTATAACAATGAAAACTTATTCATTTTCCAAACTTAACTAATAATATAAATATAAATAATTAACCACACATTAATTAAATAAACATACATTAACTACATTTATGCCTATTTATATCAATATAGTAACAAATTCATATATAAATAATATATCATAATTTTCTGCTTATTAAGTAGTGATAGAAAAACAACTGATTTAGAAAAGTTATGCTATATATAATATATATGATTTAATTGTTTTATTTTAACTAATATATAACTTTGAAATGTTTTGAGTATGTTGAAATTATATAATAGTATACAATTATATATGATAAATATTTCTATAGATATTTTTCACTTGTTAGCACCTAGTAATTCCGTTAACGGTAACACAAATTATGCGTCTTCTTTCCACTGCCATTACAACTTTTGGTTAATGTATGGTATAAGATTGGTGATTAGATTCAGCATCTTAAGAAGTGTAGTATGTGAATTACAAGATTAGACAAAACAATAAACACAATTTAAGGTTTGTATTTTTTCTTTATAAGCTATCACTACTATCACACAGGTGAAGCAGAGAGCAGAAACTCTGGCTGCTTTCTCTGCAAGAGAATTCCACAGAAGAGGCAGAAAGGTCTCAAGGCAACTTTGCTAAAGGAAGATTGTGGAAGCGATTTGAGATCACTTGGGAACGAAGGCAATGTAAATAAGGTCTCTGGAGCGAGCTCTAAAGTCAATCGATTGCAGCATTTGCAAAACCACAAAGGAGTTGGTGGACATACTTGCATTGAGACACAACACCTCTCAAGCTTGTGTCCTTGATCACACTTCTCTTTCTTCTTGTTCTGGTGTGAAGATTGGCAAAAGGCTTCTTCTGGTGAGTGGAAATGGATTGGCGCCGCGCAGTAATGACATTTCTCTTCCTCTAATGCGGTTTCTGTGCTGTTACTTGATCTATGAAGATGAATTAGAACATAGCAGATATGAGTTTGAAACATTTTTTGTATCTTATTACCAAAGGAAGAAGCGGATATGTGATATAATTACCTTGTTAGACTAGATTTGACTTCTAAGGAAAGTGTTACGAGCTTGCTATGGATAATATCGTGATTTATCTCAACCCATTGTTGCAACTGAGCCAATCCCGCTGGTCGCCAATTCTCAGTGGAAGGCGAATCAGTACCTAGAGATGACTCAGCGGTTAGATAAGCCGAGAAGCTGAGACCAACCAGTCTTTCTCGGAGTTCTCTTTCACTTTCCTCGAGCAGTTTGAGCCACAGATCAATCTCTTCTTCGTTGTTCGTTCCCTGACCTTGCAGTTTTCGGTTGATTTCCTCTGTTTTGAGCTCTGATAACATTACACGTCTGGAGACTACGTTGAGGATGTGTAACAGCCTTGAAGGAACAGCAGAGAAGCGTTTGGAGATCTTTGGCACGAGATCTTCCATGGGGATATCAGCATGAAACCCAAGGTACGACACAGAGAGCCATTTGGTTATTACCAATTCAACAAACTCCGGCATTGATTCTTTGAACGCCAACATTGCAGCTATCATATCCCAGAGAACTAAAGGCTTATTATAATCTTTGAATTCTTTCAACGACCAGAGCAAGTTAGATTCCCAGTATGCATATTCGTTCTTGGAGAAACCCAGTATAGCTTCGGTAATCGTCTCTGAAGAATCTTCAGATTCACCGGATTGTTGTGCGCCATTCCACAGGAACTCTACAGCAGCCTTCTGCGACCTGAAAGCAAACAGGAATAAACGGTCAAGTTTTGCAATGAGCGAGACACAGAAACGTTTCTTATAGACAATTACCTTGCTTGGTACATCGGATTCAAAAGTTCAACATTAAAGCTGCGAACCTGCAAATAAATTCAAGACAAGTCTTAGTTTTCTAATCCTGACAAACGTTATAGCTTACAGCCACATCAAAACAAGTTTGCTGGGAAGATCATACCAAAGCAACAGCAAGGTTTCCAGGGGACAATG
Source organism: Isatis tinctoria (assembly GCA_010577795.1). Taxonomy (NCBI): domain Eukaryota; kingdom Viridiplantae; phylum Streptophyta; class Magnoliopsida; order Brassicales; family Brassicaceae; genus Isatis; species Isatis tinctoria. Next base: position 25,734,800 of record CM021245.1, read on the forward strand.
CAACACCAAGACATGACAGGAAATCATCAGGTAGCTACAGAAATATTTTCATTGTTTGTAAAGATAAATCAGAGGAAGAGAGAAACAAAGAGGCAATATTTAAAACAACAACGTAGTGACTTACATCACTTGTGCTACTGAGACCAGGAGTGTTTGCAGGAATTGGCACTTCAGAGAGGGTATTCTCAGATAAAATCCAGTTCCGGACATAATTATCCTGGAAAATTTCAATGGAGTTAATGCAACTAGTATAGCTAAAAAAGAAAATACATTTGATAGATGATAATGTAGCCCATAGCTCAGTTTGTGGCTTAAATAAAATCACTATTATTTGTCACATAGAACACAACCAATATAAATCTGGTCTTACAGAGAAGAAATATTTTACCTGACTGCAACTGTACAAACAACGGTCATCATACGACCAAGCTAAACCCGTAACCTAAAAAACATTGAGATAGGTATCAATAAATCGAACCCATATATTCCATTCAATAAAAGGTTTACCGCAAAAGAATGAAGACTTACTACTTGGTCATGAGCATTAGTAGAAGCAACTTGTTCAAAGTTTCTGGTAGATATTTCACACTTCCATACTTCAAAGGAACCAGATCCTTTGCCGATTGCCAAATGCATTGTATTAGAATGATTATTTACAGCAAATGAAAGCGTTGAAACCGGAACAGGATTCACCGTTACAACCTATAAAAAGCCGGAAAATTTCAAACACACAACTCTTAATGTCAGCTTGATGAAAAAAAAGCCTTGTACATTTGATTAGATGGTGACTACACCTAAAAGAGACAGAACCTGCTGGTTCCGTAAACGAGGAAATGGAGAAAAATATTGGGATGGTTAAAATGTTCAAAAGCACAAGGCTTTATAAATGAATTCAACTTCAGATACAGAAAACTACAGAAGTCCAGGATGGTCACAATCAATTCAGAAATCACCACAAGCTATACCCAATCTGTTCCTAAACAGAGTATCAGACGAAGTAGAACACCTAGAAAATAATTAAAAAACTGTTACCTGCTTCATCAGAAAAAATGACGATTTATAGACTTCAACAGATTTTTGCAAGTCTTCTTTGTTGCTCATCCAAATCTTCACACTACAAAAGTGTGGAAAGAAATGAAAAAAAAATGTTATAACCAGGGATTCCATTGAGAAACATATGTAAATGAACACACATAACAAAATAACTTATTTCCAACTTCCAAGAGTGCGAGTCTCAAAGAATTTATATAACTTATCCAATCACTGATAGCAACTTTTATTATGGTTTACAAGTACAATTTTTCTTGTAATTATAACACCAGAACTTACCTACCATCGCAACTGCCAGTAACCAACACCACTTGCGGATTCGAAGAATCACAGCCAAAAATTCCCCAACTCATCGTTGAAACCCACGAGCTATGGGCCTGAATAATAGCAGTAAGTTCCACATTGGGTGATACATTGCCACGCTCAATGTGATAGCATTCTGGTGCATGGACTTTCCATATGGAAACACAACCGGACCTTGAACCAATTGCCAAGAGAGAGAATCTCAACATATTCTCACAAGAAGAACCTTCTGATGAAAATCTTAGTAGAGATGACCAGGCGACGGAAAGACCAGATAATAATGCCTCACGAGAAACATACTTGTCTGGACTAATATCTAAACTGCACCTTTTTGGAGCTTTAGGCAAAGAGTGACAATGGCGGGCATTGCTTGGCTGTTCATATACTTCAATCGCAAGTACCTGAGAACATAATGAATCAATTTAGATTCAATGTGCAGAGTTAGATTCTGAAGCTTAATTCAGAATTTTTTAAAAAAAGAGAGTAATAGAAATAAGTTGGAAGGAATCAAGATAGAGATTTTCCAAAGCACTAAACACATAAAAGAAGCTAGTGAAGAGAAGTGAGGCAGTACGTTATTCACCGTTTGACTATCTTGCTTGGAGCATAATGCTCGATCTGTAATATTCATTTCATGCAAGTTGCTAGATATAGTCACAGATGAAAGTAAGTTAGTAAAGTGATTAAAGCGGAAAAAAGAATAAATGAAAACATAAAAAGGAAAAAATGCTCCTTACATATTGTCTACGCTCCTTCTTCTTCGCTTGCGAGCCTTCAGATTTGGATTCCTTTCACTCTCTTCATGGTCATGTTGTCCCACTTGATCCTGTGATAAACAAACAGAGATCATTGCAGTGATATACAGCGATCATTGCAGTGATATACTTCATTGGATCAAAATATTATGCATGAGAAGTTAATGTTAAAATCTTAGATATAATAACAATTGCATCAAATAACTGTTCGCCGTCAAAAAGGATAGCAAAAGATTTTTAATGATTAGTCAAGGTGACTCCTTATCTAAATGTAAAGGTAAGAGTACATTACAAACTATCTACAGATCACAGATCACACAGGTTGTAGGGAAGAAGAAAAAGAAAATTGTGCTTATGATGATAAAAAATTTGAGTGTAAAGTGGTTACCTAAAAATATACAAGTTATACCTTAGGTAATGACGTAGAAGGATTGTTGGACTCTCCAAAGTTCATGCTTAATAGATTCTCATAAAGCAAATCAGATACATCAACAATCTGCGAAACAGAGAGAAAGCATAAGTTAGGTACAAAACGCAAAAGTAAAAAGTTATGATTATTACCTCTATCCACTCAGCACAGAAATCAGAAAATGGAGGTCGGTATAGCTTAACCCGTCCTTCCGCTGTGCAAACAGCCAGTAAGCACCTGAACAGAGTTGTTCAAAACACCAAATTAGGGAAGAGAAAAAGACACAAACAAAATGCAGAAACTATACGAAGCATAATACCCGTGGTTTTGAGACATTCCTATGTCAGACCATGAGAGAGACCGAACACATGGATGTCTTTCCCTCTTCAAACTGGAAGGCAAGAGCCCACCAGTAAGCAAATCTGCAAACAACACGAGAAACGCAGTTTGGTAGTAAGATTGTTATCCGAAACTCTGATTTTCAAAACACAGATTCATAAAAGAAGAAATTTTGAAAATTTTATCAAATGAGCAGTGTAACGACAAACCTTGTGAGCGAACAAGGCCAATCTGATAAGGCTCGGCGTTAGGGATTGAGATCAGTCCACGAGGTCCACAAGGCAATGCCGGATTCTGGCAAATCACAATTCGTGTCAATACATATTCTTAGTTAAAACTCGAAAAAAAACGAAGCATAAACTCACAAGGATGATGACGAGGTGACCAGCGGCGACGGCGATCAGATTTTCCGATGACCAAGCGACGGCGTTAGGATACGACGGCGAAGTAACCAGTGAGGCTTCCTGGAACCGCGACGCCATCGTTTTTTATTCTTCTTCCCGCCGTCGAACGAAATTAGAAGAAAGCAAAAGACTTCAAAGAGTCCAATTATTCATCAAATTCCAGAAGAATCTCGTGCTGATCCGTTGGAAAATCAACTGAATTTTGGAGGGAAAACAAAAACTTGCTTCGAGACGACAACGAACTAGCGATTTTGATTCAGTACGAAAACCCTAGTTCGAATCGCAGTGACGCAGATGGGATCGTCGATATTTTTCTAACTTTAATTTTATTTTTCTACACGAGATTTATTTTACAATATGGTCTAAGCCCAAACGGCGTCGGGTAAATATGGTCTAAGCCCAAAATAAAATTTGCAATTAAGCTCCTTCTCTCTCCTTCAGACTCCTTCGATTCTCCCGCTCTCTTCTTCTTCCGGTGCTGTTGCTGCTGCAGCATCGACATCGGGATCGTCGTCTTCTCCGGCGACCACGTCCTGACTCTCCGGAGTTTTGCTCAAATACGGTCCCAAATCAATTCAATTCAGTTTCCATTTCGATTTTGTCAATTGCGTTTGCTTTTGAGTTACTTCATGTTTTATAAAATCATCATTTCGCAATGACGGATTTGCTTAAACCAAAAGTAGCTTCTTTTCGGATTTCTAAATAATTTAAATTCTTGTTACTTCTCGTTATTAGAAAACAATTGTGTTCATCTCAAGCTTGTCTGGCAACATTTGACATTCTGGCACCTTGTACTCGTGACTCCAGGTGGCTTTTAAGACCGGAGAGTATAAACAACAAAGTGATATTTATCGGTGGATTAACCGATGGACTTTTAGCTACCGAGTATGTGGCTCCTCCTCTAAATCTTTATCTTTTGGCATAGATTGTGCATTGTTTGGTTAAGCTGATTCCAGATGAATGCTTGTCTTATAATAGATGAGGACCTTTTGCTAAAAATTAATTGATAATTGTTGCTTGTATCTGTTACTTAATAGTTAATACAGTCGATGCCCCAGCTGAACCACTGGTATATGCATATTTTCTCATATTTAGTGATCCAAGAATTTTGGCTACTGAACTTTTCTATATGCAGCTTTTTAACTTATAGGCCGGATGATGATCCAAGAGAAATGGTTTCTTTATGCAGAAATCCTCTTCTTTTTGCCTGTGAATACTGAGTCTTGATTCACTAATTGGTATGATCCCTTTGATGACATTGCAGATTGTAGATTCGATAATCTCACACGGATGTTTCTTGGGAGAATACACGGATGTTTCTTGGGAGAATGCAGCATCCAACGTTCCATCATTGGTGAATGGTCACGTCTTCTGATTAAAAAATCCTTATTCTGTAGATTCTGTTAATTGCATGTAAGTAATTTGTATCATCATTAACATTACTCTTGTCCTTATTTTTGCGGTCGCTACATGTGTGTGGGTGTGGTAGTATGTCAAAATTGTCATCTATTTTCTTTTCCTCCCTGTCATAGCTGTTTCTATTAATCCTTCAAGATTCTTTGTTACTTGCTTATAAAATTGTTCTTATATTGTATTATCTTACACATACGAGTTTGTAGATTTTGCCACTTATTTAACACAGGTTGCTGTTCTTGCAGGTATGGCGACGCAAATGTTTGAAAAATCTTTACAGACCTCTTCGACTAATTTTGATTAATTTTGTACATGTACATGAACTTTCTCTTCTAAATTCTCATTTGATACACCCATTTGTAACAGTAGGGGCTTCTTCTTTTGTTCCACTTCACATGGGGAAGAAGGAGAATGCATACAAAACACTTGAGGAACATTTCGGTTCTCGATTGCAGGTAAGCTCTGTCCCTTTTTTCTTCTCTCAAACATTGAAAGCTGTAGAGAATCTCTGGATTTAAGGCCGTTTTGATTGCAACTTTTCTCTCCAAAACATTATCGATAACATCAGATTGTATAAGTTGAAGGAGTTGGTGTTTATATAACGTTGAAAATTTATTAATTTTTTTTTAAGAACTCCTAATGGGGTTCTACCATAGGAGCAAATAAAAGAGAATTATCTTAACATAAATTTTATCATTAAATATTAGGTACGAAGTACGAACCCCTAATACTTGAAGCCACGAGTTAGTTTGACCAAAAGAAAGAAGCCACCAGATAATAATATTCAGTACGGAGACCAAGGTTCGAATCCCAGTGACGCCGAAGCACTCTTTAATTATTCTCTGCGATTTCCCATGGCGATAGGCCCAAATATGTAAAAACTTGAAAGTTTTAAGGGTTTTTGAAGCCGCGAGAAATATTCGCCGTCGCCGATGTCGGGAAACAGACGAACGTGAAGCAATCTTCCGCAACTCTTGTTTTTTTTTTTCTTTCTACTTCCGGTAAGTTCGAATCTCGAAACTAAAATTTTTCCGAACCTTCTGAATTTCCATTCGGAGAAAACAACACAATGAAGCTCGTATATTAGTGAATTCAATTGGAATATACATAAACTTGTAATCCCTCATCGTGTTGCATTGGCTAGAGACGCATCTGAATTATCTCTTTGTTTCTTTGTAATTTACAGACAAGAGTAATTGGGGAAAGAAACAATGGGAATCATAGAACAGGGAACAATCTCCGGTACCTTGCCAAGCAAGGAGGCATTTGTAGTTCACTTTCCTGGATACCCATCATCTATTCCCCGAGCCATTGAAACCCTTGGAGGAGTTCAAGGCATTACAGAAGTAAGTCTCTTAATTTTTCCTTGAAAGACTCTTACTTTTATACTGAAATTGTCTTTGTATGCTAGTTATTACGGTGATTCCGTAGTCTATATGGTGATATAGTCATGGTATATGTATCCATGTAGCTCTAACGAACACAGTATTTTGGTATAACTCGTACATTTATGAGTTGATGTTGGTTAGTACGTAACAAGCTCGTGCTGCACGATTTATTCAGTTTTGAGTCTTTTTTTTTTGGGTAGGCAAGAGGATCGATTTCAAACAAGCTTGAGTTGCGTTTCCGGCCTGAAGATCCTTATGCACATCCTGCAATGGGAGAACAACGTCCTTGCAGCAGTTTTTTGCTGAAAATTTCTAAGCAGGATATCAAGAAACCTGAAAGTCAACCTGTTCTTGCCACTAGTGATGTATGTTTGGAGGAAGCAAGTCCAGCTCTATGTGCAGATATTGTATCTCGTGTGACGGAATCATTTCACTTTGATGGTAAGAGTGTGTCTCTCCTCTTGTGCATCTTGATTTGTCTTCTAATATGAGAATTGACATGATATTATCACACATTGATAGTGTTTCAAAATGTTCTCCCCTTACTCATTGTGTAGGCATGGCTGACTATCAGCATGTTATTCCTATTCATGCGGATATTGCGCTGCAGAAAAAGAGAAAGTGGATGGAGGTGGATTCCCTTGAAGGTGATTCACTTGCCGTTATGTTCTATTTGTCGTTCTATTCAAAATGTCGTGTGTGATCTTCTAAATGATATATGATATGAGCAGGAAACAATGATTTGATGGGCCTGGCTGATGAAGATGTAATGATGTTATTGCCACAGTTCTTTGCACCCAAAGATATACCAGACAACTTGGCGTAAGATTACACTGCCTTTCTTTTTTTCTTTCAATTGTTCTCCTTTCTTATTAGGTGGCATAAGCTGTTGACTTAGTTTTGATTATATTGACTATAGTCGAAAGATGAAGAAAAAATTAGTTGATTAAAGTGACTTCAGTGATAGTGCTGATTTCAATTTTCTTGTGTTGTTACAGGTTGAAACCTCCGGCAACATCTGGTCCCAAAAAGAAAGATGATGCCGCGACTCAGAACTTTTATGAGGTAAAATAAAGAGATGGTAACATCCAAATTTCTAAATAAACTAAACACAGACTGTTGGGAAAAAATAAACTTTAATAATCTAATCTTCATCGATAGTACAAGCCATTATTGTCTAGCCGTAACTAATTGTCTGGTCGAGAGTCTTTATTTACTGTAATGGTGAAGTATTTAGGACTTCTTCATGGTCGCCATCTCTTCAAACCAAACTTGCATTTGGATTTTGGATGCTATGAAGAGGTAGATTATATTGGACGTTTGGCATAGTAGTCATTAATTCGCAAAAGTTATATCTGAATCCTACAAGTGTAGTAGTAAAAATTCTCGGCTTCACTCTTATGAACAATCAAGAACATAGGACTTGTTCTGTTCATCTTTGGGTTGCGAGTGATGCCATGACAGCTTACTTATAGGTTATTTTCAGCTTCTACTTCTCCATTTGTTAATTGATCTATCTCATGCTATTTTATTTTATAATGCAGATTGATATTGGCCCAGTATTTGCAATTGATTTTAGCGTGAAAGATATCCTTTTTTATTTTACACTATATCTTCCAATTCGTACTTGACATTTTCTCATATGGATACCACAAGTAGAAAGAGCTGTGTTTGTTTGGTTCTGTCCTTAGCTATCATACAGATCCCCAAAAACCTAAACTGGGAAGAATTTGTTTCTCCCCGCTCCCACCACTGGCAATGGCAAGTATCAGTGTCGGCATTGTTTGAAGAGCGGCCTATTTGGACAAGAGATTCTGTTGTCCAACGGTTACTTGATAAAGGTCTTAAATGTACACATCATATGTTAAATAGGTAAGCCAGCTTTTTAGTAGGGTTTCTTATGTGGAAGTGTTTTCAGTAATACACTGATCAACTTGGTGTGTTCTGTGTAGGTATCTACTCAGGGCTGCGTATTATTTCTCCAATGGGCCGTTTCTTAGGTTCTGGATTAGACGAGGCTATGATCCACGGAATGATCCTGAGTCTCGTGTGTGAGTTCTATCTTAAGAAACCGGTTTTTATATTGTCATGTGTATAGTTCATGACATTTGTTAGGTGAAAGGGTGATACACAGAGATGGGAGTGTAATTATTGATTTTTACCAATGTCTCCAATGTGTAATTGTGTTTCAGATATCAAAGAATGGAGTTCAGGGTTCCACCTGAATTACGAAGTTATTGCGATGCCAATGCAACTAACAAGTAAGTCTTTTCGATGCCTATAGCATTTTAAGATACTGTATAATTGTTGTAGGATTGTATTATAGATTTAGCATGATTTGTTGAAAAAATTGCAATTGGATTTATGCAGGAAAAAGTCTAATTATATGGTTTTTCTTTTCTTTGCTACAGATCAAAGCCAAGCTGGAACGAAATTTGTGCTTTTAAGTCATTTCCTTTTAAATGCCAAACTTTTCTGCAGTTGTTTGAACTTGACGACGAGTACATCCAGCGAGAGATAAGAAAGCCTCCCAAGCAGACTACTTGTAGCGTGAGTTCTCAAATTAGCTTTCGTTCATAGATTCAATACCCATGAATATGCGTCTGTACCAAGAGTTAAATTTGGAAAGTCCTGAAAACTTTCATGATTCTTTTTGTTTTATTGTTTGTTTACAGCATAAAACAGGATGGTTCTCGGAAGCCATGCTAGATACTTTGAGACTCCGTGTAGCTGTGAGGTTTGTGTCTGTGTTTCCTGAGCCAGGCTTCGAAGATGTATTTAAATCCATTCAAGAAGAGTTTGAGAGGTCAGAGAAAATTCAAATCCATAAAGAGACATATAAACCATCTCTAGTGAAGCACCGGGAGGCAAGTAAAGGTAAGATCATCAACAAAATTGTGTTTTCATCTCTTTTAACGTTTTAGAAAGTCTAGTGAAAGCTTTGCGAGCGTATTCCCTACTGTGCTAGGCCCTCATGCCTTCGTTTCTTAAAATGCATTTTTTGGAGTTCATCAAAACCTACATGAATTCTCGGTGGCCTTATAAAATGCGGAATTGACCGGAAAATAGTTGACTGGTCATACTGCTCTAGAGTATGTACATACACATATATATATAGAAATGTCTCTAATAAGAATTTTGGAAATGAGGTAACCATTATCTGCATACATATCACTGTGTTAGGTTTATTGTCGTTAAATCATTGAACATATCTCCTTGACGATTATGAAGAAACAGCTACTGAGCCGTAGTTTATTCTGCAGACTCTGAAGACAAAGAAAAGTATAAAAGCGCAAACGAAGATGTTGATGTTAACGAGGATGGAGATGATGAAAACCTGGATGAAGAAGATGAGGAGGAAGAAGAAGAAGAACTCGATATGGTAATACACTGTAAAGAGAGTTTTTGTTGTTTCTTTTTTCATCTGCGAGGATTCACCATTCCTCTGTTCCTCTTCTTCCTTCATTTGCAGGCTGCAGGAGACAATGAGATATCTTTTGATACCCATGGATGTATCCTTCAAAGTTTAAGCCTTTTTTGTTGTGTTTTGGGGACTATGACTCAAGAGTTTAAAGCTCTGCTTTTGGTTCTAAGTATGATACCCTTTTTTGTGTCGCTGCTTCTTTAGATTTTCCTATACGATTAAAAGATCTTGATACTGAGAACAGCTCGAGAACGTATCTTCAAGGCTTGTTCGATAGCTTTCCAACGAGTGAACCTGGTTTGTACGGAGACATTGCTGTTGATGATGGGAGTGATGGAGAGTTTCAGATATACGAAGAAGAATCTGAGGGTTTGTATTCTATTGATGAGAATGATGACGAAGAAGATGATGATGATGAGTGAAGATCAATTCACACCACTGGTACGTTTTCTTCTCTTTTTCCATAAACTTGATCAAACTGAAAAATCCCATAAACGCAAGAAGAATATTGTTTACAGTGGTATGAAGTTGAAAAAACGCAATCTTTTGGAATTTCACATTATTGATATAACTCATCTTGAGCATTTCGGTGTGTTAGTTTTTACGTGAGTAGTTTGCTCTGATTTGATCTTGTGATTGGTAATTTTCGCATTACTTTTGTTGTTGTTTCTTTTGGGATGTTTCAGGTAGAGTAGGCTTTGTTCTTATGAATCTTCGTCCAGAAGTGACTTCACCAGGCCTGAGTACTAGACAGTGCTTGCAAGTTGCTACACAGAGTTAAAATGTAACTTTTTATTTTATTTATTAATTTAGTTTTCAATAAAAAGAATTAGTTTTAGGTTTCTACACCACAATTACAGAAAATCAATTTTTTCTTTTCACAAAAAAACTCATTGTAACCATTACACACATTAAATTAATCTTGAAAGGCACTTGGGTTTTCACTACTGCTCAAATGTTGCCTGGCGTCTATAAACAGGGGCACGAGACATCATCTAATATATAGGATAAAAATATATTGGATTCGTTATATACCTTAGAGGTTATGTTGGTAAACAAATTGCTTATAGAAGGACCGAAACATAAAAAACAAGAGAATTGAGAGGGGGATAATGTAAGGGTAATTGCGGTAATTTACATAAGTTGATGGATAAAACAAACCCTAGATCGTAAACTTTCACGGCCGACATATCTATTACTAATCTCGATTCTGAGTCTCGTTCAAAGCCTTGTAGGTTCTTCCAAACCCCTCTCCGGTGCTGCTAATTCCTGGTACGAAGTCGTAGACTCTCTCTCTCTCTATCCTTTAATTTCTCCGATTGTGTTTCCGAGTTTTCTGCCTGAGCCTCACGGTTCAATTTGAATCCGATAGTGTTGTGTTTGATTTGTCATTCATGGTACTGTTATATCTTTGAACTTCCCGTTGGGTTTCTTGAGAAATATACTCTGCTTTGTCTTTTAAGAATGAATTAAGATAAGAAGGTGAAAAAAAAAATTGGGCTTTAGTCGTGGGGTTGCTTCTTTATTGTCTGTGTAGATGTCTACAATACTCTTGTGTGTAGATTTTATCTATTGAATGTTCTTGAGTTTCTTCCTCACTCTTGAGGGGTTTGTGTATGCTGGACTCTGAATTATGAAAATTCGATCTTTCTTTCAATCGTAAGTTTCGGAATTGTTTTGGTTGCGATGTAACTTCCCATGAACTGGGGGATTTCTTTCTACTGCACAGTCATAATGATTTCCTAGGTTCCATTCTGATTAATGTGCATTGAAGGAGTTTAACTTGTAAAGAAAAACATTCGAAACATACTGCGATTTCTTATGTACGTGTCGGTAGGACTGAATTCTCAGGAGATTCCGTGTAATGACGGTTTGTTGATCAGTTTGTTTTTTGAAAATGTCTAGTCTGTTTGAATGGAATAATGTTTCGAGTAAGGAAGCTGATCAAGGTAGATGCATGAGTCTATGTTACATGATCTCATGACACATGCTTTCTTTATGATAGATGGCAAGCGCTTGGGACTTGAGCATTGCAATGGTTCATAGGGATATAGAGAGGGAATGGGAGATCAATGTGGACTTGTTTCATATTGTTTTTGTTTATTGTTGTTATTGGAGATTCTTGCTCACTTTGGGACGAGTTAGACCTCTCCAAAAAATCATGGGAAGATCTGGAGAAAAATAGATTTCAAAATTTATAATAGCTTTTGGAGCACATTGGAGCAAATAAGCATTTTGGAGCTTGTGGAGCACTGCTCTTACCGAGGATTGCTCTCACTTGGTTTGCTTCATACATATTTGGTCTTACCATGTTCTTATCATCATCTTTTCTATATGCTGATGCTAAATGGAAAGCTGTCTGAGTGGAGATTCTTTGTCTATAGCTCTAAAGTTTGGTCCTTTATTTATTTGTTTCCTTTTATTCTTATCTGCAGTTACCTCTTTGATTTGTTTTAACAACCTTTGCAAACAATGAGTGGTCGATTTTCTCGGTCCATCTATGTTGGTAACTTGCCTGGCGACATTAGGGAACATGAAATTGAAGATCTCTTTTACAAGGTCAGTTCTGGCTACCCTTTTGATTTATTTGGTTTCGCATGACATCCCAACCGTTCTAAGATGATTTTTTTGAATGGATTATCTGAATTGCAGTATGGACGCATAGTGGATATCGAATTGAAGGTTCCACCTCGTCCTCCATGTTATTGCTTTGTTGAGGTACGTTTTGTTGTCTTATAATACATGGTCTTAACCATATTTACAAGATCTAGTTTGAGGTAATCAAGCTCTGTGTTGAATGTTTGTAGTTTCAGCATGCTCGGGATGCCAAAGATGCGATCGATGGCCGTGATGGCTATAACTTTGATGGCTGTCGCTTGAGGGTAATGAAACTTCCTTACTATTTGGCTTAGACAGGATTGCTTTACACTTAAGACGCCCAGCAGATTCCAAAATTTTCTGTCTGCTTTACATTTACCTATTGATGTTTATATTTTTTTTCTCGATGTTTCTAATCATTATGAATGCAGGTTGAGCTTGCTCATGGTGGTCGCGGACAGTCTTCAGGTGATCGTCGTGGTGGATATGGTGGTGGGGGTGGCGGCTACGGTGGTGGAGGTGGCGGCGGTGGTGGATCTGCCCGGTTTGGCGTCTCACGACACTCTGAGTTCCGAGGTTTGTGTAATTTGCTATTAGAAAACTGGTATTGGTAATGTTTGGTTGTATCTTAAACCTCTTCTGATTGTCACTATGTATTGTTGGATGGCTTTCTGCAGTTATTGTACGTGGGCTCCCATCATCTGCTTCATGGCAAGATTTGAAGGTGTGATGATACTTTATGTTTCTGCTGCAATATATTGGTGTCTACTTTCTGCTTCTTCTTTTAATATTAAAACCACCCTTTCAGGATCATATGCGGAAAGCTGGTGATGTGTGCTTTGCTGAGGTCACTCGAGACAGTGATGGTGCGTTAGTTTATTCTTAGCAGCGTTTGATTGGGTTATTATAGTTGTCTTTCTCTTACACATGGCTTATCTTTAATAATTATTATGATCAGGAACTTATGGTGTTGTTGACTACACCAACTATGATGACATGAAGTATGCTGTAAGTTTCCACTCTGTTCTTCTTTCTTGGTTATATAAACTGTATAGTTTCCGATGCTCAAAAATTGTGATTGTTGTTCAGATAAGGAAACTTGATGATACAGAGTTCAGAAACCCCTGGGCTAGAGGCTATATTCGGGTATCGTTTCTCCTTGCAGTCTTTTTGTGTCTCCTTCATCTGTATTCCCTCTTTGACTGTAAATCTTAAACTGTGTTTTTCTTTCTTTCTTATTTGCAGGTTAAGAAATATGAAAGCTCCCAGTCGAGAAGCCCAAGTAGAAGCCGAAGCAGAAGCCGTAGCCGAGGCCGTGGTCGCAGCCGTAGCCGCAGTATTAGCAGAAGCAAAAGCCCAAGGAAGGACCTGAGGTGCGTTTGTTTACACTGAGCCTTGTACATTTCCCATTTTTGAACAGCTTATAATCGAGTTTTGTGTTCATCAATCTTTTTCTAATGCAGCAAATCACCAAGACGATCCCTTTCCAGATCGATATCAAAATCTAGATCGCCATCTCCTGACATGAAGAAGAGCCCCCCTAGGTACGTTCTCATTTCCTAATATTCTGTATCATAATATTCTTAACGTTCTTTTACTTCGCCTGGGATAAAGCGATTTTTTTGTTCTTTTTCTCAATTCAGGGCAATGTCGAGATCGAGGTCCAGGTCCAGGTCTCTTTCTAAATCTCCTCCCAAGGTATACAAATAAGTTGCATTTTAGAATAGATTTCTAAATGATAACTTGAGTCTTGAGTTATAGGCAAAAGGCCAAATAGACCAATCTGAAACATATTAAAATTGTCTCTTTATCAGGTTGGGGATGGCAGTGAGTGATTGCCAAAGTTGTCAAGCTACAGATCGAATTAGAGAAACTGGGAGTTCTATTATAAGCGCAGAATTGGATTTTGTTCTCAATCTTAGTTTTTGGATACTTTTATTTATATGTGCTTCTTTGAGTTTTCTTTGAAATATTTCTTTTTCAAGTCAAACTTAATACTTTAAGTTATTTTTAAAATCAAATACTGATAAGCTTCTCAAGTCTATTAGCTCAAAAGGAAACTACATGACTAGATGACTAAGTATAATTTTTCGCTTATAAGCTCCAACAAAATTTAATATGAAGGTTTGAATATGTATTTTCAAAAGGAGGGGGGAAGCAGTGCAAAAATGTTAAGTATAGCGTTGTCAGTAAACGGTTTACTGTTATGTAAGTTGAAAGTCCACTGTAATACATTGGTGATAGAAAAATATGTAAAATATAAGAGAGAGTTTAAAGTTCAAAGAGCTAAAACATGGATTATTAATAACTATTAATAACTATTAACGTAATTAGTTCCCTTGAACTAATAACTATTAACGTAATTACGTAAACAAGATCATGGGGTAGTAATCAAACAGATCAACTCAATAAAGTAAATATTAAAAGATAATGTTCGGTTGTACTTCAGCTTTATTTGTTGTTGTTACCTTTTCTAGTTGCATGAGTTTGTAGGTCTGTAATTCAAAACGATGTTTCGATTGAGACTGGCAAAAGAAAAAAAAAAATATATAATCGGATAATCGATTTGCTCAAAAAAAAAAAAAAAATCGGACGATCGCAAAGATCCAGATAGGTCTACTTAAACTTAGGAAGGAAATTAACTCTCGTATGAAGCTTTTATAAATGAAATTCAAAGCAACATTCGCTGTATGGTTCCTTTCCTTGTGAACAACATTGTTGCAGAAAATGTAGAAAAGGGTTGGACATGTACAGTGCCATGCGGACTATTTCCGGGACCTTTTTTTTTTTTTTTTTCACTGAATAATATAAGAAAGGGGAAAGTTAACGTTTAGCAAGATACAGATAAAAGGAACAAAATAAATCATAAGACTGACAAGGATTAGGGAGGAAGAGAAAGAGATTGAGCGTCTCTGATGATAAACAGATCAGATAACCACGATGGAGCTCCTTGCGCTAAATATGATTGAAGACGATCCTCATCCGTAACACTTTTAGCAATACGATACGCACCGGAGTTAGAGCAACGATCTTCCTTCACAAATTTCCAACTATTAATGAAGTTCAGATCAGCTAGAAAAGAGGAAGTAAAGAACTTGTAAATTGGCCAAGCTTTTGGTTTTTGAATCGCCTTAAGTAGAGTGTCTGAATCTGCGGCGAAGGTAATGTTCCGAACTCCTAAGGAGACCATACTTTGAATTGCCCATCTCCAAGCTTCAAAATGGCTTTGAAGTTCATTGGAGATGTTTGGAAACGAAGATCGAGCATGGAGTAAAACCGTTCCTGAGCTGTTTCTGGTGATCCAAGAGGCACCTCCTAGGTTCTTCGATTTGTTCCAGCTCACTCCAATGATGCATTTGATCCAACCTGGGTCTGGAGGGAACCATTTCTGTTGTCTCTTTAATTCCTTTAGATGCTGGACTCGCTCAGCCGTTAAGGTATATTCTTGGGCGTCAAACCATTGAGTTGCGTCCTCAATACACTTCAAAGCAGTTTCTGCTGGATTAAATCTATGGCTTTCGAAGATAATCTCGTTCCTATTTTTCCAAAGTAACCAAATAATCCATGGAAAGGAACGACTGACTTGAGACAGAATGGAAGAGTCCCTAGCTTTGTTTATGACGAAGGCTATGTTTTGATAAATGGAATTCTCAGCAAAACCATTAGGAGGAGAAGGGAAGTTCGTCAAGGCCCAAACTTGTCTGGCAAGATGGCAAGTGAAAAGGACATGATTAAGGCAATTATTATTTTAATTGGTTATTTCATAAAACCAATTTGTGTGTTATGTTTAGAAAGATAGATACGGTGAATATATGATCAATCAAATTCTATATAAATACTAAATACTGATAATATTCATAAGCTAATGTATTATATGCATATAGGGCTTTCCACAAGCTATCATGCACAACAGTCAACACCTTGTATATGTCATAACCCGACCCCTCCTTGTTTTCACTTTGGGTAAAGGTTTGAATCGTCCTGTGCTAGGGTTACATATCATCATCCTAGCATCCTTCCTTCTACTTAAAACCCACTCATCTCTAGTTATTAATCTTGGTCAAAAAGCAATAAGTGTCAGGAAAAAAAAACAGAATAATGATTCTATATCTTAACGCTTTATGTTTATTTGTTAGTAATTGATTCTATGTATTTCATATTTATAAATTTAAAAATATATATTGTATTCTTGAGAAAATTCAAATTTTCATTTCTTAATTTATATATATATATATATATATATATATCTTCCGATTCCATGTCCTTTGTTTTCTTTGGAGTGTTGTTTTGCACTGGTAAATTAGGGTATATATTGGTCAACATGAATACTGATGCTTCCTTTAGCATTTCGTCTTTACAATTTATCTGTAAGTTAAAAAATTTCTTTTGGCTATTTCTCAAACAATATTATCATTTCATATAATTGGAGTTTAATTTTACGACAAAAAATATATATCACAATTATACTAAAATCTTCACAAATGGTATCTTTTTATCTTTTCTAAAACAAATTTTCAAAGATGTTAATTTTGAGATTTTAACCTTTTATTAGATTTTTTTATAGAAAACCAGAGAATATTTCTTCTTCTTCCTTTTACATACAATATAAATATAGGTAGACTAAATATAATTTCTCAGAAATAAAATTACTGTTTGCACCTTTATTATCCAGAATTTTAAGTGTCAAGACTTTTATTAATCAAAATCATGTACTGTAAATTAGATTAAGATGATCATCTAATTGAAAGAAATTTTCTGGTCCAGTATTTTGTTACACATGACGTTCTTTTATGGTTCCATATACAACGAGAAAGAAAAGAAAAAAAAACTGGATTTGAGCATTATTCAAGTGTTATCAACTTTTCTTTAATTAGCAAGCCCCTTTGTCTTATATTTAGAATGCGTGTCAATCATTTGCATTTGATTTATGTTTATGTTCAAATGCTTCTTTATTTATATGTCAATATCAACCCTCTAACTCTATTTAAACTGGAGCCGACATGTCGACGACAAATTCTAATACTCTAAAACATGTCAAAATGCTTATAATTTCCACACAAAAAAACACATTCCCTTATGGATTTAATAGAAGGCGAATGCCATTAAAATAATAATATACACGTCTATATATAAAATAATCACTTAGCCTATTTGCATAATTAAGGATCACCTAGATCTAGCTTCTATGCATAATAGTAGTTACTAATAACTCATGGCATTGCAACGTTTAATAAATTCCTCATATCTGCATATGTGGCGAGCAAATGAACTAGTTTCGCTTAAATGCAGTATCTTTAGAAGATTGCGCATATACATCACGTTTTGTTTATTCTGGTTGCTTCCAATTTTATGTCCTGGAATGGTCTCAATTTCGAAAGTAGAGCCTTCGTTTTGCTTAAACACTTCCGCTTGATAATCCCAAATTCTATCAAATTGTGCTTCATGGCTTTTTCTCCTTTCTTTCATGACCAACGTCTTTGCTTTTATACAAGAGTTTTCCAGTGTTTCCATCTTATACTCCCTCAGGATCTCTGCTTGAATCTCCAATGCTTTCAGTTTTGGATTCAGCCTCAACCTCTCTGCAAACAGCTCTGCAATAGGTCCACGTGTCAGCATTTTTGAGCGACCTGATACCTCACACAGATGGACATTAACGTATGTCTTGATCTGTAATTTGTTCTTCCTCTTCGCATAAGAACAGTAGATCTTCCAAGGACATGGATCCTCATCTTTTCTCATTGTCGCAGCACACTTTGCACCCAACTTTAAGCTACTGGAACGAAAGAATTTAATGTTGTATCTGCAAAGAGAAACAAACACTTCAGTCAGGACCAAAAACACGATTTAAATGGTGTATATATCTCACGAGTTTTATCATCTAAGTGTACATCTTACAACAATTCAATGCCATTTATCCGACATCTTAAACAAATTTTGAACCAAGCAGTTGAGGCAATAATTCAATGCCATTTAACGGACTAAAAATTCGATATCAGCATACCTAACGAACGGACTCTCCAATTTCATCAATCACAACTTTTATGGTATTGTTTTCTTGAGATTGTAACATAAGACATCAAGATCTATACCTGGTTTTCAATGTGTATCTGATGCAAGCGTGTTTGAACTCATGCGCATCAGCAAACGTTTTCCCCAACTGAAGTAGCTCCTCAGGATCGATGTTTTCTCTGTAAACTTCTGAAGGAATCATTTCCTCTTCATTCTCCTCGTCTGATGACACGGGATCTGGGATTCTATCTTCATCCCAAGCGTATTCATCCCCAATGTCTTCTGCAACCTCACAATCATCATTCCTCGCTTCATCTCCAAAGAATACACTTAAATCTACACATGTTTCTTCTTCAATAGCCCCATCACCATTAACATCTTCGTCACCTCCATCTACTTGTGCGTCTGCGTCACCTACAACTTCTGTGTCTTCGTCACCTGCAACAGCCCCAAAGTCATCGTCGTCATTTGTTGGAGGATCCACGACATCTCTTTCACTAGCACGAGTCTCATCTTCTTTACGCTTCTTCGATCTGCCACTTCCACCTCCTTTTGTACCACGCCGTTTCGTCGATTTCTTAGCACCACCACGCGAACTCTCACCCGGACTACCACCACGCGAACTCTCACCCGGACTAATCTCAACTCCATTCCTAGACCATTTCGTCTTAGCCATGGAATCTCAGTTTCCCCCTTTCGATTTGAGATTTCTCTGAAATTAGGGTTTATGTCGTCCCTCTGAAAAAGAATCGGGGAAGAAGACTTCAATTAAAGAGTTAAACTCTCTTATTCGCTGATAAAAGTCAATAAATTCCAAATAATTTCGATTGTTATAACTTGGCTCAGTGGCAAGAGGCACTTTAGTGCACCCGCACTTGCTACTGTCGGGTTCGAATCCAGGCTGCAACAACTTTTTTTAAAAAAATTTGATTTACAAAACGACGTCGTTTCATTTAACCTCAGAGTTAACGATTAATGTTAATGGCGTTTAATTTTCTGTTAATTTGATTAACGGCGGGTTATTTTGGCAAGTCAAGGAATGTCCAATAATATTATGAAAAGTCAACGAAATGTATGGGTTTTTTTCGGCAAGAAAATTGTATGGGTTTTTTTCGGCAAGTTTCGGATTGTAGGGGTTTTTTTTGGCCGATTTCCCATTTGAGAATACTGGTTACTTTTCTTTCTTCTTCAAGGAATGTCCAATAATATTATGAAAAGTCAACGAAATGTATGGGTTTTTTTCGGCAAGAAAATTGTATGGGTTTTTTTCGGCAAGTTTCGGATTGTAGGGGTTTTTTTTGGCCGATTTCCCATTTGAGAATACTGGTTACTTTTCTTTCTTCTTCACTGGCATCCCCTATATATTAATAGAGAAGACACCAAGAGAGATTTATGCCACGTGTCTTACTGAGAGCAATTTAAGGAAAATTGAACCAATGAAATATTTTTATTTAGCCATGTCATCACTAACTATTTAACTAATTAAAACTTTAATAGCCCATTAATAGCTCATTAGCTATAAAGACTGGAACGAAGCCAGATATCCAGATTTTTTAGGTATTCATATCTGGATATGGATCCGGATCCGGGCTTCCGGATTTTGGATATCAGCCTAAAAATCAAGATATCTACTGCGGGATACTTAAAATATATAAAATAATATTAATAATAAAATATAATATACTATTAGCAAAAAAAAAAAAAGAATATTATATAAATAATTTTTAAGTTCGTTTTTATGTATAATTCTTAATATATTTAAAATTTTATTAATAAAATAGATTAAATAGTATATTTAAAGGATCCAGATCTGGCTCCAGATATCCGGACTTAAAAAATCAGATATTGGAATCGTAAGTTTTATTATCCGGATCCGGCCCTCCGGATATCCGGATATTAAGATTGGATACGGAGCGGATCCCGGATACGGATCCGGATCCGAATAATATTTTCAAACCTACAGATCATTTAAAATTCGGAACCATTTTCCTTTTGAAAATAAAGAATATGTAATATGTTAATAATTAGTGTATTTTGGATAGATATATATATATATATATTTAAAATGTTATACTATCAAAACAACTATATTGTTTTTTTAAAAAAAAATTAATTTTAAGTAAATTTTTGTTTTTAACAAAAATTTTAAGTAGATTATATTATGAATATATAATACCCGAGCGAGGCTCGGGTTATAATCTAGTTGTATATATTTGCGGTGTATCGTAAGAATCATTTTTGTCACATGCTCGCAGGTTCACCAAGTTTTAAGATCAATTCAACATATGAATCATATTACTTTTTTAATCATGTAAAACTAACATAGTAGAATAATCACGAAGAATTGCTAATGAAAAGAAAATTTTAAAATAGCTAAAACATAGCTTACAACAACCACTGATTCTCATAGAGATTGTTTTCTTAAAGAGAAAGTTATTCAAAGTAAACATAAAATTGTCATACAATAACCGAACAGTTGATACCGAAAATAAAAGAGATAGGCGCAACGCAAAGGACTGTTATAAAGCCCTATGGACTCCCAAGCAAACCCATAAGGTTCACGTCTTCTACATGGTCAACAAAGGTGTGAATCTTGAGGTCCCCATAAGCCCCTAGTTGGATTTCAACTTTCACAAGAGTGTTCCTCTCCAGATTATAGCATACAATAAAGAAAGGAACTTCTGGATGGAATGGGGAGAACACAAGATCACCTGCACCAGTCATCCCGACAACGTATAGCCAGGAACGGGCAACAAGGTTCTTCCACAAAGAAGGCAACTCGTATGTATGCTTCGACCATTTCTCATCGCCGAGATCATCTAGAACCAAAATCTCAAGGCTTGTAGTTGCATCATTGAAGAAAATAATCGGATCAGGGCGAACTATCCCCAGTTTGCCTTTGAAATTTATCAGAGTTGACTCCCACGTAACGTTCTCCATATGATCAAGGAACTTGAACTTCTCGGACCTAATATCAAAGCAAACTAGCATCACACCGTTACGAGATCCAAACGCGGCTAAGTAATACACAACGCCATTGATGCATATCCCCTCAGGTAAAGGCCAATGGGGTATCGAACATCTAACCATTCTCCATGACAGCTCTCCCGTTCCTAAAGTCAAAACTCGACAAGCCGTGGACACGCGCAATACCTTGAATACCTTGTCGACCGGATCATACCCCAAATAGTTAACCACCTTAGGTTCAAACGTCGAAAAAACTTTGGGTAATTTTATGTAATATCCTATGCTAGGGTTACAAATCATTGGACTCTTGTCTTTACTACATAGCCATCCACGGACAGGATGAGAAATGCCATAAGAGCTCTCTTCGGTGGGGAAACTCATGTGACAACCGGCAACTAAAGGAGATGAGTTATTTTCTGGACTTATATGCTGAGGTGCCGAGAAGAAGGCAAACTTACCGTTGAGTTCGACGGCAAACAAAAGACAAGGACGAGACAAAGACAGTTTCATGTATAGTTGGGTGAAATCTTGACGGCAGAGAATCGAAGCCCATTTCCTCGAAACGCAACGGAACCTTGCGATGGATTTCACCGGTAATCTCGCGAGTATTGAGATTAAGATCTCATCTGGGATCTCCTCTTGATGGATGGTTAGGCTATTTTTCTCGGAGGGTACTTTTGGGGATAGTTGCTTCTGCCGTTGTTCCATGGCGGGACCAAACCCTAGGTTCCCAAAATTCACACTAGGACAGAAAGCCATAAAATGGAGGAAAATGGGACAAAACTAAGAACTCACTCAGCCGAGGAGATAATCAGTTTAAGATATTGTCAAGAACACTTTCACTCACATTATCCACCCGTTACATATATATCCTGAGCCACCGAATTCTTACTTTTCTTTTTGGCCATACAATTTTTTGAAATTATATCAAAGTGGGTTATTAAAGATTACGAAAACAAATTATCATATACTTAAAAGAATATCACATTCGAAACATTGTTAACTTTGAAAAAGGATTGCTTCAAAGACATTTAAAAAACAACATGATATATGGTGCATAAAGTGGATATCATTTTCTCTACCAACCAGGGTCTCACGTTGGCAAATCTGGTAGAAGGGATACAAGGGTGTGTAAGACTTCGAGTGCCACATAATCCATGGATCTCCCACACCGTCTCTTGATCCATAGTTTCCATTAGCATAATGGGCCGGTCGTATGTTATTTCAGAAAACTTCAGAAAAACTTGTTGATTGATCCAACATATCACGACGATAGTTTTTCATGTTTCGTCTTCACTTACATGCATTACAAAAAACAAAATCCACTTTATTGATATAGGTATACCTCTTTCTTTAACGTTCATTATGATTAGATAACCCTTCATAAAGAGACAAAGTAAATTGCTCATTAAGAAAATATAAAGAACAATAGCTTACAAGAACCAATACTGAAAAGATGAGCATTGGTGGGTACAATCTCCAGAAAGAGTTGAACACCTAAAAACAAAACATGAAACAATTATCCAATAACCGAGCACTACACGAAGAGATAGGGATGTAGTTATAAAGTTTTACAAAGTCCTAAGACTTATAGAAGCTTCACATCCTCCACATGGTTTATATAGGTATAGATGTTTTGACCCTCAACAAGTCCAATCCCTTGAACTTCAACTCTTGTGATGGTGTTACTCTCCACATTGTAATAGAAAACGCAGAAAGGACCGAAGACAACGGGCGAGGACAACAGAATCTCACCACTACTAGTCATCCCAACAATGCATATCCAGGCATCTCCAACGATATTTCTCCACAACGGCGGCAATATGTAGATATGACTCGACCATTTCTGTTCCTCGGCGTCATCTAGAACCCACAACTTGATACTTGTAGTTCTTACATCAAAAACACCGCTCGAATCAGCTGCAAGCGCACCTAGTTTACCCTTGTAATTTATCAGAGTATAGAGCCAAATCTCCGCAGCTTTGTCAGTAATAAAGGTGAACTTCTCTGACCTAACATCAAAGGCAACTATCTTACGATCGTCTAGATACCTATTTTCTCGAGCTTTGTAATACAAAACCCCGTTAATGCATATACCGACACATACAGGAAAATGAGGTCTGGAACATTCAACCGTTCTCCATGACAATAAACCTGTTCCTAGTGTAAGAATCTGATGCTTGTTGGCTTTAACTGACACGCACAACACCTTGAACTGTTTTTGGATAGGATCATACCCAAAGTAGGTTTTCACTTCATTGTCCCTACTCGGTCTGGGTAAGGTTATGTACTGTCCTGTGCTAGGGTTACAAATCATCCAATTCCTACCCTTACTACAGATCAATCCCCGGACAGGTGGAGAAATCTCAGAGTAACAATCTCCAGGCAAACACGTGTGATAATCTGCGGACAGAAGAGATGACTCCTCGTCTGGATTTAGAGTCTGAGGGGACGAGAAGAATAGCCACTTACCGTCGGTTTCGAAGGTGAACAAGAGACGCGGACGGGTCAAGGACTTGGTCAGGAAACGTTCGGTGAAATCTGGAAGGCGGAGAATGGAGGCCCATTGCTTCGACACGCAACGAGACCTCGCTACGGATTTCGAAGGCAATCTCGAGAGAATGTCAATGGTGAGGTCATCTGGAATCGCCGAGAAGGAAGATGGTGGCGTCTTCTTGCGTCGGGAGATGGCTAAGCCCATTGAGAAACTGAAGCTATGCGGAAAGGGTTTGGCCCTACGTTTCCGCCAACTCAATTTCTTTCGTTTGATAAAAAAAAAAAAACATTTCGCCCACAGGTTCTTTAGGGCCACAACAAACTGAGATACGTAGGGTTTTGAGAACAGAAAAAGGAATACAATCTTTCTTTTTTGTCACAAAAGGAATGCAATCTAAGAATATGTTTTCTCACTTACAAATGTCTACCATATAGATTAATTATGCTTAATTGATAAAGTTGACCAAAATAAGTCTTGAAAAATAATGAAGAGATGACAAAAACAAATTTGGTCATACACATTTTACGTTTTAGTTTACATAATTGATAAGATTCGACCCGTGTCAAAATAAATTAACATGCATATATGTATAAATATTTATTTAATTTGAGTAACGTTACATATAAATATGTTAGATTATTAAATGTTATAATATGAAATATAGCACTTTATAATGAAAAATGATTATTCAATCCGTTTACACCTCTCTCCCATTTCATTGATCATGGAGTGAGGACACGACCAGAGGAAGCTATAGAACCAGATGACGTGAAGCCAATAAAAAGTATGCTGCTCAAAAAAAAAGTTAGTCCAATGACTACTGTTTATGAAAATCATACAAATAACTACGATTAGCGATGTAGAATCATACAAACCAAACCAGATCCTCCGTACCAACATTATATATGGAAATCCTCGGTTTTCTTATAAGCAGAATAGTACAAAACTCCGTTGATACATTTCCCTCAGATTGTTCAGGTAAGCATGAGCCACTTTAGAATCATTTGGTAACCTGGTCAGCCACATGATGCGTCGACCAAAAGTAACAGTTGTTCTCATTTCCTAGGTTGCATGAGATGAACTCAAGATCTAATGGCCTTAGTTTGAGAAGCTGAAACCACACGAAGGATCCATAGCTTTATTATAAGGAGAGAGCACAAAAAGATTAATCCTCATGTCAGCTTTTGATTGGCCGTCTCTCAATATCAGACATGGTGGTCTTGTGTTACAAATTTGTGGAACTACCAAGTTAGAGAATGTTGTCCAGATTAAACAAAATAAAAGGTTGAACAACGTTTTGGTAATCGAGCGGAATATCTGAGAAGACGTTACAACATTCTTGCATATGTGATGTTGCCTAACTTCTAGAACAAAATACTCTCAAAAGTAAGGCTTTCTTTCTAGTCAAAGAGGCCGAATACCATATCATCCTCGCTCTCTTCCTTGACCTCCTCCTAAAGATGATACATCAAGAGAACAAAAATCAATCAAATAACTAGAAACTACTATTGATATATTAGTGACCATAGATTAGTGTTTATAATTTAGCTTAGTGGAGACAGTAATGATCACAATTAATTTAGTAATTATAAATAATGTTGGAACTTGGAAGGAGAAAACAATCCAATACCTTCTTTTTCTGCTCAGCTGCTGGTGCTACTTGAGTGGCTCCTCCATCTACAGGGAAAGAGGAAGAAACGGCCATGGGAGCAGCAGCAGCAAAGCCACCGGAGCCAGCGTTCATGACGAGATCATCGATGCTTCTGTTCTGGCAAAGCTTGGCAAAGAGACCAGGCCAGTACGATTCAATGTTCAAATTAGCTGTTTTGACCAGGGTTGCGATCTTCTCAGCCTGATTAAGAATCAATATTCCATAATGCTAAATATTAGCTCCAGTGTCAAGTATACATGATCAAACCATAGGTACTAAAATGTATTTAATATAAAAAAGCTACATGTTATACCAACTTGAAAATAAGGAAGCTATACGTTCATTAGCTTCAGTGTCAAGTAAACATATCAAAGCATAAATACTAAGAACTGCGAGTATTTAATAAAAAAACAAGCTACATGTTATACCAACTTGAAAGTAAAGAAGCTATACTTTCACAACGAAACTAAAAAGCCTACTGGTTCGGACCAAAGTGGCTTCTAGCAATTCTAGAAGTACATAAACTACAATCAGATAAGAGAAGGTGAGAAGAGGAAGAAAAAAGAACTTACGGTGATGTCGATTCCATCGTCGTGGAGTATAAGAGAGGCGTAAGTGCAGGCGAGCTCACCGGTGGCCATTGTCGTAGCTAAGTTGTTTGCTGGTTCTACAAACAAATCGTCACCATAATCAGTAAATAATCTGACTTTCAAATGAAATATAATAACAGAACTTGAGTAAAACGTAGATAACAGAGAGAGAACCAGAGGCCAAACCTGAGTTACTTCTTGCTGAAACCGAAAATTAGGGCTAACGCTTATCAGCTCTCTATTTATACATTTCTATAGAGTTAGGGTTTTCTCGTCTCACGGGCACTGATCACTATGAATTTGGCACGTAAAGATAACGTGCTGCAAAAAAAAAAAAAAAGAAAGTCTTGAACTTCATGGACCAGTTCACCGATTAGAGCCTCATTAGTGGGAGAATCCTATAAGCTCTGAAATATTATTTAATTAATTTTTTTATTTAATAATGTTTGGTTTTTTTGCAACCAATAAAAATTCATATGGGTTTAGATAGGGCTGGACGTTCGGGTAACCCGGTCCCATTCGGTTCGGGTAATTCGGGTTTTTGGGTTTTCGGGTTTAGGCTTAGAGGTTCCATTCGGTTATTACGAAAAATCGGGTCGGGTTCGGTTCGGGTTATGCCGGGTTCGGGTCGGTTCGGGTTGTAAGCTAAGAACCCAAACCCCATACGGATTCGGTTCGGGTTCGGTTATTTTTTAATAATAGAGCGAAAATCTTGAGTATACAATATAATTTGGGAGATTAGAGATCAAAATTTGTGATGATTTGATCTTTCTAGTTTCTAAAATCCTTGAAGATCAAAGATCCAAAACTATCGTTTTGAAAAAAAAAAAATTTTGGGGAGAAAATCTTAAGTCTCGTATATACATTCAAGAAAGTTTCTGCAGAGTCCTCCTTACTCAATAACTTCGGTTAACCCCTTTGGGTATCGGGTTCGGTTCGGATAAACCCGAAACCCATTGGATCTGGCTCATAAGTACCATTCGGTTATTTCACTATAACCCATACTCGTACCGAACCGATTTTTCCGGGTCGGGACCGGGTTCGGATTTCGGGTTCGGGAAATTTGCCCAGCCCTAGGTTTAGAGACAGTTTCTAAAATTTTGTTTTATAATCTGTTTCTATAATCATTACTTTTTCTAATTTATTTTAATGCTTATTTTTTGTTAGACTCTTTCTAGAGCTTCTAGTTGCATTGAATATTAAAAACCCGACCCGGTTACAAAAGTAGGTACAATAAAGGAGCAAGGCCCAATATAGGCCCAATAGGAGGCGACAAAAACAGAACCTAAAGATCATCTGTCAGAGTCGTCAGTTCACTACTACTCACCGCACCGATTCCTTATCCATCTGGCTGACGAAAACTAAATCGGAACCCTAAATTCTCTGTGAAAGCCATGTCTCCTCCTGCAGTAGTCACTGAATCCGCCGATGAACAAACTGAGGTACTGGATGCTGCTGCTGCCATCACTGAAGAGATCAAGAAGAGTATTCCGGTAAGACTTTCTTTCGTGGACAATTTTGTATTTTTCTTTGTCATTTGTTTTCTTTATTTGCTTCGTTTTTTTCTTAACTCGGAATTTTTTATGGCATTTTCAGACTGATGAACCGATTGTAGAAGATGTAAAAGATGACGAAGATGATGATGAAGATGACGAAGAAGAGGAAGACGACGACGCTCAAGGTAATTCATCCTCTTTTTCATTATTTTTGCACCTGCTAATAAATTTATTACATCTCGAAACTGAAATGGTGGATTTAGCGAAATAGTCATTGTTAATATATTAGAGATTAACATATGAATCACATTGATGGATATATTACTCATGAGTACTTATTACAGATATCCGAATATGTTTATATCATTCCGAAAATGTTCTTGAAAGTGAAAGAAGTTTATGATTATGCGTAGGTGTAAGTGGAAGTACAAAGCAGAGCAGAAGTGAGAAGAAAAGCAGGAAGGCAATGTTGAAGCTCGGTATGAAACCAGTCACAGGTGTTAGCCGAGTGACCATCAAAAGAACCAAAAACGTAAACCAAATAAACGTTTCCTCTGTTTTCACTCTTTGTTTTTATTATGCGTTTTAAGGTTCTGACCATTAAATGTTGACAGGTACTCTTCTTCATCGCAAAGCCTGATGTCTTCAAGAGCCCACATTCGGAAACATATGTTATATTCGGTGAGGCCAAGATCGAGGACTTGAGCTCTCAGCTTCAAACACAAGCAGCTCAACAGTTTAGGATGCCTGAAACTGGAGCCACGCCTCAGAGAGCAGCGGCGACAACAGCCACGGTAGAAGCACAGGCGGAAGAAGAAGAAGAGGAGGTTGATGAGACTGGTGTGGAGGCTCGTGACATTGACTTGGTCATGACTCAGGCTGGAGTTTCCCGCAGCAAAGCTGTTAAGGCACTCAAGGGTCACGATGGAGACATTGTAAGTGCAATAATGGAACTCACTACTTGAGTGTTAAGAGAGAAAGAATCACTCTTCTGCTTTCTTCACTTGCGGATTGTTTTCGAATATATAAGTTGTCAGAAATTCGGATGATTGTCCTTATGGGTATTTAATCATTATTCCGCGTTATTTAGTTATGATCATTCTACGCTATCTGACGTCTAATGTCCTTTTTGTTCCCTGATACTGCATTGGATATCATGTTAAGACTCATTGAGAAAGTAAAAGCAAACCTTTAATACGCCAAAGTTTCTGACTTCACAAAAAAAGTTTCGGTTATAGCTAGAATAACTAACTGTGTCGATTATAAATAAGCAACAATAAGTTGGGGTGTATTTTGTTGGTGTAAAACTTAAGGAAAAGAAAAAAAAATATTCCACGCAGTTTCATTTACTGTCGTTCCACAAAACCTTTTTTATTTATATACCGACAACCATTGAAGGATCGAAACTTCTTGTCCAGGGAAGTTCCAGTACTCAATCATCCTTGAGGACATGTTCCCAATCCGAGGCCAGACTCTCGTAGCCATTGCCGGAGCAGATGGTTCTTCCGTATCGGCGCACGTCTGTATCTGCGAATTTATTGTCATCATCGAGTCTGACCAGAGTTGATCGCATATCTGTGTTTTGTTTCTTGGTTGATCGTTGTCTGAATCTGAATCTGACTCTGACTCTGAATCTACGTCCAAGCTCTTGAGAGATTTCTGAACTTGCCCAGCTTCCCGGAGTTTTAGTATCTGGAATCTATCCATAACATCACTCATATGGCTGCTTCTGCCAATAGTAGCCATCTCCGAAGCTTCTGGATTGTCCTCCTGGTCACCCATTCTTGTCTCTGCGAAGTTCTGAGACTTGAGTTTACGCTTCGTTTCCAGCTGCTTCAGAATCTGAAACCGGTCTATAACATCATTATATTTTTCCTCTGTCGTGGATACATGAGATTCCTGCTGTATCGTGTTCGGTATCTGAGCATCAGGCTTGAAGTTTCCATGATTTTCCTGTTCCAAACCGCCGGTAAAGCTTCTGGACAAAAGCGATAGTACTGCATCAACGGGATCAGAGTTGAATCTAGAGCTTTGTGGTGCCTCATGACTCATTGTTACTACATTGTTTCCACAATTTCTTCCCTGTTTGATGAGTGATTCAGTGGTCTCCTGCTCTACATTTTTTATGATGGAAACCGATTCCTGGGGGTTAAGACAAGGTTCCTGCATAAAGGTTGACGCATCTGCAGAGATCTCTGAGAAAAGCAAAGACGAACAGTTAAAAACATATACTTTTGAAGCGCATTCGCAAGATGGTGTGCAGGGTAAGCATTTCTTATACTATATCTAGACCTGTTAGCCAATGTTTAAATTTGCTAAACCAAATTTGACTGATAGCCATTGGAGAAGATACAAAACTCTACATATGATTTACTTGAATTCGAAAAGGACCTGAGAGCAACAGCATCCTAATCTCCTACTGTGGATTATCCGTTATACCAAATTTAGCATAGCAGTGGCATCTATGACAGGATTGTGGAGAGAATGCTCTTGCAATGCAGCTCAAGTCACTAATCCTATGAGACAAACGAGACGGTTAGTTTGAAAGTTACCAACCTCTATTCTGCGACTTGAGATTACCAGTCTCGTTCTGGATCCGATGGTACCGAGCCATGCAAGTTGTGGAACATAAGGCAGCTTCAGTTTCGAGCCAGAGATTCTTGTACAAGAGAGTTTGTGGGTGATTTTCTTCACCATCAGGAAAGTTGGACGCAAGTATGTTCTTAATACTCTGCAAAATTAAGATCCGGTAAAAAAGAGTTTACAAATACGGCAAAAATACTATGCACGTAAATACCTGGGTCATCGAATTCTTATCTTTATCCACCAGGTCTTTTAAGCCAAAGCTGTCCACTGCCTTGACATTAAACCCTTGACAGTCTTTAGCAACTACATTTGGCACCTGAAAAGGGTATCGTTAAGCAACTAACAGCAAACAAGAACAAGCAATGTCTATGTTCTATCAACAACCAAATAGGTCCGGAACATAGCACAACTCAAGTTATTACCTATGCTCATGTGAAACATCTAGTCACCACTTGTGGTGACCATAAATAATAAATTATCAGCTCACAGAGCAAGACCTACGATATGATTTACAAATGCCAGGGTCGAGCTGCATCACATACCTCATTAAGGTCAATCACATTTGGACAAGAAACATGCATAGCTCGAATTGGAACTGATGCTTCCCCTGTTATTGTCTTGTTACCGGTGCTTTTCTTTAAGCACTTGGTGAGATTCTCTACTACTCTATCAAGGTTCTCAAGTTGTCCCGGCTCCAGCCAGCTCCCATTGTTGAAGCATTCATAAACAAGCACTTCTGACAGATTATGCATGGCATTAACCACGGAAGAAACTCTTGGAGAAGAAGCCAGGGATGGGAAATCTCCTTGATCACATAAATGCCTTTCAGGTGACTGGCCCGTTGAGACATCATCTGCATTCGATCTGCTACTCCCTTTGACACCCAGATCTGTCAACAACGTGGTCTTCTTCTCTCTATTCATCATATCGACCAATTGTTCGGGGAGCTTACATGCCTTTTGACTGGCTTCAACATCTTCACTAGGTTGATTAGCACTACTTTCGGAAGGGGTTTTATAGTTGACAGCTGATGGAGCAGCATTTCCGTTATCCGCTTTCATTGCACCACATGACTTACTTCCCATAGAAAACATAGTAGGAGCTGAAGGTCCCTCAGAATATACCGTGAATTGCTCAACAAAATTCAAATCGTCAACCGCATTTTTCAAGGAAGTTTCGGAAATACGATTCTCACTGTCAGCAACCAACGTATTTGGCCACTGATAAAGGGAGGAGACACCACTACCTTCCCCTTTTTCCTTAAACAGTGGATCCGAGGACTTGGCATTAAACTGTAGCGGGTGGGAAGACCGGGGAGTCTTTGAACCTGTCGAGGCATCGGGAAGATCTGGATTCTCGGACAAAGGCTTGACATGACCAGTGGCTTCACCATATCCGAGCAACACGTCGAAATTAACGGGTTCAACAGAAGAACCGTGCAAGCTGGACTGAATATTCGCAAGCGGATGATAATAAACAGCATCACGGAATGATCTCCCATCTCCTAAACGAATCCCAGCCTGACTTGCATCAAAAAGAGCTTCTGTTTTCAAGCTAGGCGTTGGTAGAGATGGAACACGTTCGCAAGGCTCCACAGGAGGAACAGAGACGGCATTCATAGTTGCAGGTTGGTAATGTCCGGGACGGTTCTCATCAAAAGCATAAACACCAGAAGGAGGGGTAGGCTTATAGAATGGTTCCTGAGAATTTCTGATTAGCATGTCCGATAAAGAAGACACTGTAGCTGAGGTAGCTGAGTTATAAGGCACCCAGTCTACGCGTTGCCTCTCCGAGTAATTCTCAGATGATGGTTCCGTTGAAAGGTAATACCCACCCGGTGAGTACATGTCTTTATAAGAATCTTCACCCCTAGGACCGAAATTTCCTGCAAGAACACAAACTCGTCCTGCGTTAAAACTTGCGAACAATGAAGTTAAAACATTGTTAACTTCACGAAAAACCAATCAGAACCAATGATCGTAAACTCATTGCGCAAATAATATGTACTGAAGCAAAACAAACATGACGAATGAAAATTCTAAAGCCGATCTAAGTGTTTTCAGAGATAAACATCAAAATAGACTCAAAAATCTTTGATCTACCTCCTCGAATCCACAGTTGGAAACAATCAAGTACCATTAGATTTGCTTTCGAAAAGGGATTAAAATATATACCGGGTCGACTGTTTTCAGCGTAAATCGATGGAGGCGTCGTCTGAGAGCGAGAATTATCACCATACGATGGATAATTCGACCAATCAGCCGGCGATCGGTAGTAAGAGCCATGAGAAGTCATCGGATCAAACACTCCTTGGGATTGTTCGTACACGGGATGGGTTGCGAGAAACGGCGGCGCAGAAGCTGAAGGCTGAGGAGACGGAGAAGAAAGCCACAACGGGTACGGTAGTCCGCCGAAACCGCCGTAACCAAATCCATCTGCCATCGTTTTTCACTCCCCAAAAAGTGGAAGCGACTGGTGAAGAAAACAAAAGGTGTTTCTGCAGCTCAGTGTTGAGGATTTTGCTTTTTAATCGATATTAGAAGCTTCTTCTTAATGGGCCCTTTAATGGTGCTCACTTCGTAATTATCTACACAAATTATCGAAAAATGAATAAATTTCTAGTAACTATTTATAGATAATACCAAACTACGTGCAATTCTAAAAAATACCACACTTTCATGTTTTGTGACAAAAATATCACACCAAAGTGAAAATGACAAAAATGATATTTTTTGAAGAGAAAAAAACTATTATACATTTATTTTTATATGTTTCTTCCCAATCTCTTAAACTAAACCCTAAAACCCAAAATTTAAACCCTAATTAATAACTTTTGAACCCAAATTTATTAATTTAATTATCTTTAAACTATTAAATAAATGTTATTTTGATCATTTTCATCTTGGTGTGGTATTTTTGTCATAAAAACATAAAAGTGTGGTATTTGAAAGTATTTTTCTTAATTAAATAGCAGAACGATAAACATCGAAAATTTAGGCAATTATCAATTGCTATTTGAACAAAAAAAATACTAACATTTCCCATTTTGTGCAAACAATTTTTTTTTATACAGATTTACATATAATCACAAATTAATTAAATACCGGAACAATAAGTATTGAAAGTTTAGAAAATTATCATTTGATATACTTATTATCTGTATAAAAAAATACCAATATTTCTTTTTTTCGTGCAAACAAAAATAACATTTTTTTCTATATATATAGATAATCACAAATTAATTGAATACCACGATAAACATCGGATATTTAAACAATTACCATTTGATATGTCTACTGCCCATTTTAATAATAGAAGTTAAAAGAGATTCATCTGAATATTTTTTCATAACCAAACCAACATTTAGTGCATACTATATGTATGAATATGAAACGAGCATACTATTTTAACTCTGTGCCTCTAGTTTTAAGCATTCACATCTTCACTTCTTGGGTCTCCCAGGTAAACAAGACGCCGAGCCAACTTCTTTCCACAACACAATATATTAAAATCCATAAGACCATAACCACAAGCAAAGCAAAGCCAAGACAAGCAGAGCTGTTTAGATCGTAAAATCCCTATCACACAGAGAGTTTTCAGAAGAACACAAAGCAAATACAAACTAGCTATACAATAATGAACATTCAAGTATCTGTGAATTTCCACGGATACATGGCAGAGTGGCCTTACGGCTCCGAACGTTACCTTTTAGAGACGTTGAGAAAGATACTTAGCCAAGGCATCAACAGGCTTGGCCGAGTCAATACTCTTTCCCATTTCCCCTGAGCGGATCTTGATTCTTGCGAGATAATCAGCTGCAATCCAAGCAAAACTCAGCATCACGGCATGACCAGACGACTCATCAGGTTCCAGCAGCTCTGTAGACTTCTTTACCCAGTTGGGATGGTAAGTGACATGATACCAAGCTGAAGCCTTTTTCTCATACATCAAATTCTTTTCCTCTTCGCTCAGATCTTCGTGGTCCGGTTTTGTTTCCTCGAATACTTTTCTGAACTCTTTCTTCAGGGCATTATAAGAATGCTTCAGTCTTTCTTTCAGTTCGCCTTGTTTCTTGCTTGTGTATTTAGGCATGGACCAGATGTGACCCGTCACAATCTCTTCCTCTTTCTGCACCTTGTATTGCCCGAGAAGACCAATGAGCTGCCCGTCATAACAACATTTGTGACCCCATGCCTCAGGGATGAAATCTTCAAATCCTGGTATCTCAAGGTCAGTGTCATAAGGGATGGCACTTGGGTCTGATTTTTCTTCTGAGGAAGCTTCTGCATCTTCATTGTAAACCTCTTTTACCCGTCTGTAAAGACGACCCAAGATTTTTTTCGACTTGTAAGTCTGGTATTCTTCTTTTCCCATGAAATCTGGGTAGAGTTTTGGTTTCAGGTGGAAGGGCATTGTCACTATTTTCCCTGTTTTTGGGAAATCCACTGCTGTGGCAGCTAATTCTGCCAGTAGTAAACATTCTTCGTCCATGGCTCCATACTCACTTCTATCAGCATGGACGACGTGTGCATTGCAGATTGTACCCAAATGCTCATTCGCCATGTTTTTTACAAAGAAATTTATTATATCCTGTAACAAAAATGAAATTAAACAAAAGAAATCATAACTAGGTTGGCAGACGCTAGCATCATGACACTAATACACAACTAAAATAAAAACAACTAAAAAGTCACATTGAGGAATGCAAATCAGAACGAATAATATGTGACGAATTTTTTTTTCTGTCAATATCTTAACTCGTGAAGGACGAACATGTATGCTATTAATAACCGACACCATGCAATCAATGACTCGGAAACAAGCATCCACAGAAACAGTATCTGCGTTTTAAGAAATATCAGAGAGTATACTGGACTTAACTATCGACCTTATTCTAAGCCTCAGCATCTAAGTTAACCGAAAACAATAGTGGGGGAGTAGATACTGACCTGGTGGTTGACAGGACGGGCCGATTTCATATCTTCTGCTGCGTCATATTGCATTGCGGGCCAGCTTTTTCTGCTGGGAGGGATGAGTTTCTGATCCCAAGCCACAAAGTACAGGTCACCATCAAGGTCACTGCCAGAAGCTTCGTTTGTATGGGGCCTATCGCCTTTTTGAGGGAAAAGTAGGCAGTCATACATGTGATGCAGCTCGGGTGCATCAACAGCTTCTAGAATCCTTACATCCCCTGGGTGAAGACAAGGATTCTTAGCAATGGCTACATAACCTTTCACTACTTGCAGATCCGTCTTCGTCTCCCTGAAACGAGACCCATGTTTGGAGAAACAATTTTCAATGGAGGGTTTTGAGACTTGGATAAAGCATTGGCCCTGTTCAAGTATTCCTGCTTCGTCTAGGCAACCCATTAGCCACCTTCCTGAAGTAACAAAAATACGAGATTTTTCTCTGAGATCCCAGAGTTGTGCAATTCTGACTGAAGACAACATTCCTCGCAGATGTGGTTCAGTTTTTGGTTTGAAACCTGCACTTAGCATGATAGCTGCAGTATTTCCTTGTTCAGCACATGATGCTGTGAGAACTTCAAATGCCACATCTGTATCATCAAGGATGCGGTTCAGTTTAGAGAGCATGGTTTCCTGCATATCCCAGAATATTTCATCCGGAACACCTAGTACAGAGAGGAGGGTAATTATCTGCCGGTTTAAGAAGCCAGGTTGAAACCTGGTCCACGAACAGATCTCCAAGATGGTGTGCGTAGAATGGAACTTGTTCATACTGTTTCGAAGAGCTAAGCGGATCCCATCACCTTTTGATGGCCAACGAGCAACAACTCCTTTGAAACCTGCGTAACGGATTTGATAAGCACAAGGGCTGCAGTGCACATCCAACTTAAGTTTCTCCATTATTTCGTCAGCGAGGTCTGGTGTGATTGTACCAATCCATCAGAGAAAGTATAGTTATTTCTCTCAATTTCTGGAAGCTCGGTGTCAACCTCGTGAGGCATGACATCTACAGTGGCGTATGTGGAGGAAAAGCACAGGCCCATCCTAGCAGCACATTTTGCCACATTCTTGTCTTTGAACTTACCCATCCATTTCTTTATATCTGACACTCTTGTTTCTCCGTCTTCAGCAAAAAACCATGCAGAGCGGTCTCTCAGTTGATTGGCCGAGAATGCTAGAAAACTGTATTTTCTACCACAAAGTTTAAACCCATCGGTTAATATGCTCTTTACTCTTTTAAAAACGTGGGTCTTCTGGGAATAAGAGCTTGATGTAAGATCCTTCACAATGGGAGCAACAAAGTAAGAGAGAACATTTGAATTCATGGTCTGCATGCTTTCGTCCATGAAAGTTACGCGCAAAAACCTTTCAGACACATCTCTGTATTTCCTGAGTACCCTGTTGGAGAGCTCAACTTCTGGGGGTAGGCAATAAGCTCTGGTTGGTGTAATCACCAACCTTCTGATCTCAGAGATATCATCAGACTGTACATGACTCCCTAAAAGCTTTGGATTTTTCTGAATCCATTCCTGAACAAGCTTCAACCTCTTGTACGCATCAAAAACAGGTCGTCGATAGGTACAGAGATGTTTGAGAGAAGCTACGTTGACATCCTTGGGTTGGTTTCTGAGAAGATCAAAGAAACGCTCAGTCAACTGAAACTGGTTAAAAATACCCCTGTGCAGCACCGAATTTACTAGGAACATGATCTCAAAGGAGATTCCTTCCTTGTGGTGAATGCAGAAGAAATGATCTGGAACAGGCTCCCCAAAACAGGGCTCATCACGTATCCTGGGAGGCCACCTCACACGTTCCTCTTGCACCCTCCGCGTCCTTAGATAATCTAAGGCTGTTGTCAATTTCTTCTCATAGCGAGGAGATATGAGCAATCGATATGAAAGGCATCGACCGATTGCCCCAGCTTGGGTAAAATCAGTGGTACGGATCCAAGGGTCATCATCATCCAAGAGGTCGACAGGGACAGTTTCATATATATCATCATCGGCAGTTCTGTACCAGGCACGGGGTGACGAAGCCAGCTGCAAAAGAAGCACAAAGCCATCCAAACTTCTATACTGCCTGACTGTTCGTATGTCTCTCACCAATAACTCCAGCTTATAATCACACTTAATCACAGCATGCATGAATGTGTCCTTCAAAGAGAACGCAGTGCTCTTTTTGAAGCAAAATTTGCAAGTGTTGTCAAAAGGGTCTACGAGGAAATCGACCCCTTCAGCTCTCCAAGAAACAAGAAACTCATCCCGGGAAATCAAGGTCCCAATCTCGATTGAAATACCAGCCAACTTATATGGTGTTGTCGTTCTTCTTCTTTGGTTAAGTGTATACGGGTTCTTAGGCCCCAAGCTGACTTTCAACGGCTGGCCATCGAGGATGAGCTTGGATTGCCCCGCAGCATCCATTGCACGAGCTGCTGAGTCAGGGCCCGCGAAATGTACAAATGCATGAGGTTCTACTCTCTTGTAACCATCAAATTTGGGGATATTTGAGGTGTCCGTGATCTCAAAGTCAGGATAAGAACCAGGAGGAGTCCAAGAGGTTTTTAACCTGCATCGCCAAATGAGTCCTACTTCGTCTTCAAGGTACTCTGTAAGCTCTTTTGCCGTAGTTGACTCCCCAAATCCACCAATGCTTACTTGTGTCACAACCGAGTTCTTCACGTTTCCCTCTGACCCCATTCTCCTGAAAAAGTCAAGTCACACCAAAATGACAAAATCTAAGAGAACCTTCCAACAAATAAACCAAATCTAAGATATCTTTTCTGAGTCTAAGTAATCAGACCACCAAAAGACACAATGAAAACAAGACCAGAGCATAAGCAGATTTCAAGAAAAAGAAACTAGAATCTTCATCGACAATCAAACATATGAGATCATGATAGGAAACCGAAGAATAAAAGGAAAAAATCTAAAATAAAGTAATGCTCTGAGTCACTTACCAAACAGTAAGGAACAAACACAAAACTCTTAAAGCTATATCTCAAATTCTCAATAGAGACATTTAGGAGTAACCTATCAAATTGACATCATCGACCAACAATCAGACGAATAAAAAATTCTGAGTGGAGGAAGCTAATCAGTTCTTCTTCTACAAGAAAAAGCAACGAAAAAACGACAAAGAAGGCAAGAATTGAGTTAATGAAGAAAACGAAGCCAAATCTGCAGCCTATAATGAAAGTGACTCTGATTTGTATCTCTTGCCAAATGCATATAATTAGATTATTGTGGTGGGAAAGAAAAATTCCAAATAAAACGCCATAAATAGAATTACGGAAAAAGACTGAATTATTCAATAAGAACCTCGTCGACTGTAAATCCCAGAAAGGTCGCTAAACTGAGACGAAGAACA
Source organism: Isatis tinctoria (assembly GCA_010577795.1). Taxonomy (NCBI): domain Eukaryota; kingdom Viridiplantae; phylum Streptophyta; class Magnoliopsida; order Brassicales; family Brassicaceae; genus Isatis; species Isatis tinctoria. The sequence continues at coordinate 25,773,012 of CM021245.1, forward strand.
TTAGGATCATGGCGTTCAAAGAAAGAAAATCCCAATTCGCTGCTCCATTTGCAAGTTGATACAATTCTGGTCGGCCCTAAAACCGATCTGAAAGAAGCTGAAGTTCAAGAGGCTTTAGGATCAATTGCCTAAGCCATTCTGAAAGAGAAGTACAAGTCTGCCGAACAAATTACGGAAGTATGCAAAGAGACTTACACAGTGAGATCTTCAATCTAAAACTAGCAGTGAGATAGCAAGGGGAAAATGGCTCAGATACTCTCGCAAGTGACCAAATAACCTCAGATGCTCTCGTTATAATTTTTTTTTTGTTAAACAATGGAAATGACCATAAAACCAGATGAAATACATAAGATTTACAATTTGACCTTGGGCCTGAAATGAGTTTTCTTGAACTTGGGCCAGATATTAAAAAATTGGAAGAATTTTTTCAAGTTCCCTCTTCCCTTCCCGAACTCTCTCTCTTCTCTTCCTTACAAACTCAAACGTCCCATCCCGTCTCTCTCTCTCACGAAACCGAAATTCCCCCAAAACCACCACTTTCTTCCCAAACCCTAACAGCGACGGAGACTGTTTCACGGCAAGCAAAAGATGGCACCAAGGACGAGAAATATGCGGAAGAAGAACCCGAACCCGAGTGAGAAGCCGCCGCCGGCGGCAAAAGATGACCCGACAGACGGTGACCCACCGAATACTGACCCGCCGAACCATGTCCCCACAAAGGCTGACCCGACGGGGGAGGCAGAAGAAGAAGAGGATGAAGCAACAGGTTTGCAGGAAATTTGTAGTATTATTTGGTAATACTAGCTTGATGGTAAAACTAAGAAAACCGGGTAAAACTACTGAAATTTTCTAATATTCTGTTATATTGAACTTTGTATGTTGCAGGGTTTGATGCGACCAGAGTTATTCTTGAAGCCGGATGTATATTGCAAGGGCATTAAACTACCCACGAGCATGCGTTAATTTTGAACCTTTGTTTTGGAACCTTTGTTTAATTTGAAACTTTTGTTTTGGAACCTTTGTTTAACATAGTGTTACGAAGTAACATTAGAAATACCCAGTGTTACAAAGTAACATTAGAAATACCAAGTGTTACGAGATTATGTATCATTTTCATATTTATGTTGGGATTATGTTTTAACATTGTAAATACGAAGAACAATTATATAACATTAGAAATACTAAGTGATACTACGACAGAGTAACAAAAGTGAAACTTAGTACAACTATCTAACATTAGAAATACTAAGTGATACGAGTAACAAAAGTGAAACTTAGTACAACTATATAACATTAGAAATACTAAGTGATACTACAACAGAGTATCAAAAGTGAATACTAAGTCGTCAATAACACGGAAATTGCAGATAAGTCTTCAATAATAAAGCTGCTTTTCCATCTCCTCAACTGTATTTCCAACTTTCTGGATCTCTTCTTCAACTCCTAAAACTCATGGCTAGCGATAGTGGAGTCCATTATCCTACATAAAAAACGAACAGATATGAAATTGAAGATTTTACTCACCAAAAAGGACACAAAAAACCCAGATCTGAGATTGCGGATATTGTACCTTGTAATCTGAGAGATGAAGGAGAGATGAGAGATTTGAGAGAAAGATGGATGAAAGAGAGAAAACAATGGATGAAAGAGAGAGAACGATGGATGAAAGAGAGAGAACCAGAGATGAAAGAGAGAAGAAAGAGAGAAGAAAGATTTGTGCAGAGAGAGAAAGTGAGAGGTTGGAATGACAAAAGTGAGAGGTGGGAAAGAGAGAAGAATTGTATTTTTCGCCTAAAAAAATCACTTTCCCTCCTAAAAATTATAATTTCCCGCCTATATTTTTTATTTTCCGCCTCTATTTTAAAGTTACCCCATTGGAAAATACACGTAGTAATACCAAGTTCTTAGTTATACCAAATTTCGAAAAATTTGACCCAAAAATTTCACCACCTTATCCTAGTATTACACCAACTAGAAGTTATAATTTTTAGTATTACAGTTCAAGTACATTGTTTTCCATGAGAATATCATAGTCCTGTGCAATAATATGATCGAAAATGATATTATTGTACTTTTCACTAAACAAATTGGTTCTCCTTATGAAAGAGTTTGTTAAAGTATAAGGAAGTTTCTTGGAAAAACCATGTAAGTTGAAGTTTCTTTGAAAATAAGTTGATGGGTTAATTATTATGTTTGTTTGCCATATGAATTTTAATTTTAACACTAAAAACTAATCCATCTCGACAATCAGTTATTTTTTTCAATTATTATGTTTGTTTGCCATATAATTTATAGTTCTAACAATTATTTGCTTTGAAAAGTCAAATGAAACACAATATTGATAGTATTACAACTATTATACAGAAAACAATAAAATAACCCAATTTATAGCCTAATGATATTAAATTACATAAATCAAACGTTGAAAAGTCAACTCAAACACAAATTCATAGTTTTACCAGTATTACAAAAAGACAATACAAAATCATAAATTGAAGTTTTCTCCAAAAAGCAACCCTCCTTGATGTAATCCGGTACATTCCACGAATCACTATCAGAATCACTATCAGAATCACTATCAGAATCATCAACCTCCTCTTCTTCTTCTTCTTCTTCTTCTTCTTCATTTCCACCTCTGTTGTCAACATGCAGCGTTATGGCATTAGGTCCTATTACTACGCTTTCATCATCAACACGCTTATAATTCTTACCATAAGAGCTTGTTCCGGCTCTCGATTGTTGCACGGGCTGTTCCGGTGTACTAAGCAACTTCACTAGCAACACACATCTATGGTTCTCACTATCAAATGCGTTAAATATACCAAGAGATCCTCATCATCACAAATATATGACATTTGCTCACATCCACCCAATCTAGCAATGTAACTCAATTGCAATCTAATCTTACTTTCATCTAACCCAAGCTTCTTGTATAACCTAGCTTCGATCATCGGCATAGTTATCTCCTCAAATGATGTCTTGAACATTAGACCATTGATGAGACCTTCACATTTATAATGTATGGCCATGTTATTGCTCATTTTAACCTGCCAAAAACTATAAAAAAATCCCACAAAATCTCGATCAATACTGTTTTTTGTTGACAGTAATACCCTAGTTTTTCTAAGTTATACACTACTTGTTCCCAGTTAAATACTAGTTTTACTAGTTATACATCGTTTCCCATTGTTTCTAGTATTAGTAGTTATACTATTTTCGCAGAGATCCAGGTTCTCAGATCCAATCGAGATTTCAAAAACTTATAATTCACCACGATTCAGCCACCGTATTGCATTTGTAGCCAATGTAGAGTCATATTCAACCCAGAAACATTCGTTACACACCAATGCATCAAATCCAAATTTCTCCTACTTTTTCAATTTCAAATCCCTAAAACCCAAAAACCACAAAACCTAAAAAAAAATAACACATACCTCAATTTCGGACCTCCACGAAGCTCCGGCGGTGAAACGGCGGCGAACAGAGGTCGACGGAGCTCGTCGGTTGTCTCTCGTCGGGGAGGGAAAGAGAGGAAAGAGAGAGAAGAGGAGAGAGAGTAGAGAGGAGAGAGAGAAGAGAGAGAAGGTCAAGGTCAAAGGGGGAGAAGCTGGGTCAAAGTCAATTCATTAAGGGTAAAAAGGTCAGACAACATTAACAAGAGTAGGGTAGATTGAAGGAGAGTTTTGTTGATCACTTTTTTTTGTAGAGGAGCATCTGAGATGATGTCCCGATAGCAAGAGACGGCGAGGCCAATAGTCTACTCCACTGAAAGGGAACCGACATAGCTAAAACAGCCATCAACCATCGTCTTCTCTAAGTAAACGGAAGAGTAGGACGGAAGAGAGTAGAAAGAGTGTTCTGCTAATCGTCATTTCAAGCCTTTGTATTGGGCCTTTACATATGGGCCTTTGTATTCTCTAGTTCTAACAATGAATTTGGTTGAAAAACTGAGGATTTTTATTACATATTACATTAGGATACGCGGATGGATAAATAAATATTTGAAATCTAAAAGAGAAATACCCTCGGATACCACACTTTCGTGTTTTTATGACAAAAATATCACACCAAGATAAAAATGACAAAAATAACATTTATTTAATGGTTTAAAGATAATTAAACTAATAAATTTGGGTCAAAAGTCATTAATTAGAATTTAAATTTTGGGTTTAAGGGTTTAGTTTTAAGAGATTGGGAAGAAACATATGAAAATAAATGTATAATAGTCTTTTTTTCTCTCCAATAAATGTTATTTTTGTCATTTTCACCTTGGTGTGGTATTTTTGTCATAAAAACATGAAAGTGTGGTATTTTTGAGAATTGCCTAATCTAAAATTGGTAATCTGTATAACATATTTATTTTAGATTTTTGATTAAAATTTGCGTTAAATTATTCAAAAAAAAATTATTACTCTCACTTGAGGAATTCGAAAAACTTGTAGAAACAATTTTTCTAAATATTTCAAAAAAAAATTATTAAAAACTATTTTAAATATTATATTACTTCTTGACCCCAAAAAATATTATATTACTTAACATATATTTTAATGAATTAAGTATAGAAAATTTTCAAATTTGTAAACCTTAAAAAGTAAAAAAAAAAATTTGACACATGTCAAAATCCTAAAATAAGAAAATGATACATGGCATAATTTTGTTAATTAATAACTTTGAAACTAAGCTTTATATAATAAGATTTTTAAAAATTAATAGTTAGTGTAATTATTTTAATTGATTTTTTTTTTTCATTTGTTGACTCTTTTTATTTAAGAAAAAAATTAATTATTCAAAATCAATAAAAGTAATAATAAGTAAATATTTTCAACCAGAATTTCTTGAAATTCGGCTACAGTTTATGAAAAAACATACTTTTTTCTTTCTTTATCGACAAAAACTGATTCTAATTTTTCTTTTATTTAACTAGAAAACTAAAATTATTACATGTCAAAATTTGATTGGCTCACTCAACATATTTTATGATTTTGTAAATTATGAAAAAATCTAAGATCTTTATATAGACATCATAATTATTTGCAAACTTTTTAAAAGGTAATAATTTTTTCTTAATTTTTTTATTGATTATATTCCTTTTTTTTGTTGAAAGGCTTGAAATTTTTTTTAATAAAATATTAATAAGTCTATTTATTTAGTTATCTTTAAAATTAACCGAAGAATGAATATTTTTGTATATTTTCCTTTTTAATTTAGAGATTTCATTATGTCTATTTACTTTAGTTTTTTTAAAACTAATCGCACAATTAATAATTTTTCTATGATTTTCTTTTTGCTTCAGATTGAAATTCTTTTTTTCTATAATTCCATTTTTGGTTCAGAATTTTTTTTCTGAAATATAATATTAATTTTTTTCTCTATTTGACACATGTCAAAATCTTAAAAAAATTATTGCCACATGAAAACCATACTTTATATAATAAGATGTTTTTGAATAATTTCTTTTTTTTTTTCAGTAACGGTTGGTTTTTTTCTGTGGTTGGTCTTTGATCCAATACTCTGATTGGTGATGCTCTTGGTATAAACATGACACGTTTATAATGACTGCCTCTTGTTTACCTAACCTATGTTTAAGATTTTAGGCTCTTGTTTATCCAATGTATTCGGCAACAAAACTTGCCCCAAGCAGAGAAATGAATTTGTTCTTTGAGATGTTGGCATCCCCTTCATCTTTGTTGTCATCTGGGCATATGAAGGAAGACATGCAAAAGACTTTTCAAACAAAGTCAGTTCCAACTTTGGTCTCTTCAAACATTTTTGTTAACTGTAAAGAACCAAAAACTTATTTATCAAAAAAATTGCGAGTAGCTATAGTAATCTTTGCTGTTTCACTGTCAAGTGGAAAAAAAAACGTGTTTACATGAAAAGCTTGATTATGTAATAACAACTCTAATAAAGTCATAGCAGTAGCTAGAGTCTTGACCTCTCATCATAAAGTTATACATGTATATAACCAAATTCCCTAATACACTGCCCCCGGATAAGGTGAAAACTGAAACCAACACCCAAAGCAAAAGAAAAAAGCCGGAGTTACTATATATATACACACAATAAGGTTTCAGTTTTCAGATCATCACAGAAGCTCGAAAGTCTGCGGTTAGACTGCAGACTGACATCAAGAACAGGATCGCAACTACGGCCGCCCTAAGAAGTCCTCCGTATGAACACCTCACGGACGCAATCTTTTTAAACAAGAATGCGGTTTTGTTCTTTGATCTCATTAGCTTCCCGTTCTTCATGGTTACTCCGTCCGTATCCTCAACCTGTGTGTACCATTCACTTGTTAAGATGCTAGTCTCACGTTTGCTATTCAAAAACCCCAATCCCACGGAAGTAAGAATAAAAAAAACGAGCGATTCATGTGAAGCTGTGGTTGCTATTCTCACCTCTCTCTTGATAGTTTGCAGACGCAACCTTTTTGGTGCATTTCCCTGGTTTCTATAGTCAGTGGCACAACGTGAGCCTTGTCCACGCCGAGTCTGTAACTTGATACCTGTTTCTGAAACATCATCGCTCATGTCACCTGCCGAGCGGTGTTGATACGCTGGCGCAATCTGCAATCAATTATGTTCATAAGGGTTTAGTTATAATTTATGTTTTCTCAATGAAACACAAAATGATGATACGAGTTTGAGGGAACTCGACGAACCTCATCTGGCACTGCACAGTCGAGCCCACGCTGCAGGACAAACTTTTGCTTCTCTGGAACTTCGTCCGGGAAATCAAGAATCGAGTCGAGAAAGTCGGATATATATGTATCCACTTCGTTTGTACCGCACTGAGCCTGAACTAGGGAGCTGTTGTTGTGGTTTCCTGAAAAGTCACTCGAGCCTGCCTGAAATGCGTTGAAAGAGGATCCATGCTCGGATTGGACTTGAGAGTGTAATGGAGAGAACATCGTGTAATTCAGGGGCTCAAGTTCCGGAAAAGACAGCCAATCAAGATCTCCAAGCTGCGATTAAAAACCAAAATGACGTTTAATTTGCAAACCGACACTGTGACAACAGATTATCTAATAAAACTCAGCAAAACTGTCCTCACCTCGGCGGTTGTAGCCTTATCGCGAGCACCATTATGAGAATCTCCAGAGATTACAAGAGAAGATTCTGCAATGTCATAACGCTTCACGTCTTCCACTTTAGCGACAATTGATACTTCAGATTTAGTCTCATCAGGGGAAGATGTACCAACAGTTGGAGAAGAGACAGCAGGTTCTGCAGCTTCATCCAACTTGGAATCTTCTTCCGCTAAGCTCAGGTCTTGTTTCTTGAACAGTTTGCATATAACAAACGGACTCTGCATACATCAAAACAAGCACATGATTAAATTATTTAAACATAAACAATTTGGTTTACAATGGTTACACCTCTACATTTGTGCTTTTTTTTGTACCTGACCAGGATAAGTGCCACTCAAGTCTTCCTCGGTGGCTCGATACTCGTGCATAACCCAATTGGTTCTTGTCCCCTTAGGAGCTCGACCAGAGTGGAAAACGAGAGTTCTCTTCACGCCGATAATGTTGCTCTTGCCGGATTTGATCTTCCGGTCTTTTCCAGTGGCCTTCCAGTAGCCTGCGATTGTTGCTCGGTTCTGTCTACTTCCGTTTGGGTACTTTCGGTCCAACGGACAGAAGAAGAGCCACTCTGAGTCGTTTGTTTTGATCACAGAGAAATCTACAACAAAAGAAAAAAGCACACTTGATCACATTTCCGTCACTAAACTATACAAATTTGAATGTGGCCACGTTGTGAGTGAATCTCTATAATCGAATACCTAAAAAGCTAAATCGATTTAAGTCCAAATTTCACTAGATTTACGAGTCAGAACATGAAACTGCGGAAATCTTTACTCAAATCCAACATAAAAGCAGAGGAAACAGATAGTTTCTTTAGAAAGAGTGTAAATTTAGAATCAAGTCAAGAAGAAGAAGAAGAAGAAGAAGTTAGGTACCAGGTAAATCCCAAGGTTCCCATTTGCAGATGTCGATCTCTCGGATAGCTTTGACGTCGTTATCGTGGCCGTTGATTTTCCTGCGGAGATAGAAACGGACTAGCTCCTCGTCCGTTGGACGGAATCTCAATCCCACTGGTAGTGAATCCAGCGATAATACTTTAATATTCTGATTCATAGATGCGTCTTTTGACGAATCGGGAGAAGAAGAAGAAGAAGAACTCAATATCCAAAGATTCCCAGATACGGATAGGATAAGAGTATAAGACAAAGCCCAGAACTTCCTTTTATTTCTTTATATCAGAGATGCGATTCGAAGGTATCAAGGAGAAGACAATAAAGACTTCACAGGCAGCGTAAAAAAAAACCCTAAAGATTGGATACGATTTGGTAAAGTGAAGAAGAAGATGGTGGTGAAGTTTGATTTTTTTTTTTTTTCCGAGAATTATATAAAGGGGATGAGAGCGGCGCGTGTGGAACTATTTCTGTATACACGCGCCAAATCAAGTACGTTAACGCGTTTTGAGAAATTATTGAAAGTACGATTTCATCCTTGACGAGAGTTTTCAAAGGAAGCCGGTTCTTGAAAATGTGTAGGGGTAAAGTAGGAGGGAAGTGAATGACATGTAATAAAGTGTTATGTCAGATGTCAAATGATATGATGACACGTGGATGCGGTCAAGGAAGTTTCGTTGTTGTCTCACTTGTTGAGTTTCTCGGATGGTTCGTGACTTCGAAAATTGTTTCTCGGTTCTCTCGGACTTTTTCCATTTTTTTCTTATATACAAAATGAGACGACCTTCAAGACATTGAAAGAGCAAAAATGTTGTTAGTTTTTTTCAGACGTGGCTTCATATACTTCTATTTATGGATTACAATAATGATACACTTGCTTGACAAATTCTGGTCATATACTTCTATATAGAGGAAAGAAGATCCTGACGCAGTCATCATACTCTCCTTCCTTATTTCTTCTCAATTGACAAACTCTGGTCACTCTGCATTGTTGATTATCTCTTCAGGCGACATTTGTCTAGAAATGGTTTCCCCGAATGAAAACGATAAGATTCCCATGCTTCCAATTTCAGATGCATCATGATAGACATCGTCTATCTTATGACTGATGTGGCAAATGAAGAAAATGAATAAGCAAAGAAGCTGAAGGCAAAGACTCAGAAAGCATTAGAGGCTTTGCCGTTAGACTAAGGACTATAAATATCGTGTCATTGTGTTGTTCTTAGATCATGCTTTGTATGTTGATTACTCCTGACGATATGAGTCTGGGTTTCACGGTCTCCATGAGATCGTCGTGATTGATCAATCTCGCCATGAGAGATTGACCGTGATCGGAATTACAAAGCTTAATCCGTTGTAATCGTTCTCTTATATCAATAAAGTGTTCCTCAGAGTATCCAAACTCTATCATTGGTGCGGTGAAACGGTTTCGAATCTAACGCGACGGTGACGAATCGGAGGAATCAATTAAGCGCAACCATGGCATACCGTCACGAAGCTCCGGTGTTTTGCGACGGCGAAGTGCGGCAATGGATTTCTTGGATGGACCAGTATTTTGATTGAACGCCACTCATGGAGCTCGAGAAAATAACGGTGGCTCGTCGATCTCTGAGAGGTGAAGCTGAAAAGTACATCAATGAACTCGATTCATTCAGGCCTTTCCGTAATTGGAAAGAGATGAAGCATAAGTTGGTGTTGAAGTTTGGTGCCGATGATGATCCTGAGAAGATTAGGTTGAGAATCGAATCTGCTAGAGGTTACAGATATAGTTGGAATCGCGATCCATGGGAGAGTTTTGTTGAATCGCATCCGCAACGTCATAAACTAGATTCATCTTCAATCTATTCGAAGCTTGACAATAAGCTTCAATCGATTGATTCGAAACTTCAGGCAATTGAGAATCGCCTATCGATTCGGAAGACCTTGGGTAAACATCCGGTGGAACCATATAGTCCAGAATCGTCGTTCCATTCACCGGAACAATTGTACTCGTCATCTCAGGTGCATCACCGAAACCAGGAACAACATCCAGAAGCTTTACTGTTAGGTTATCGACCTGGGAATTTGAACTTTGCTAATCATGATACTATGAGCCACGAGAACGTGTTGCCTATGTTTGATGGAACAAATCCGACCTGTTGGATTTTGAAAGCGGATAGGTATTTTCGTTTCATGGACGATGCAGCCAAACTTGTCCTAGTATGTCTGCGTTTAGATGGAGCTGCATTTAAATGGCTTGAGTGGGTGTTGGACCATGGTGGATTCAGAGATTGGGCTGACTTTAAAAAACAATTGCTGGATCGGTTTGGACAAGTTACAAGTTGTTCTCCAGTTGAAATGATTGTGAAAGATGAAGAGGTTTCACAAAAAGATCAGGAAATAGAAGTGGTGATGCAAGAGACTAATATGATGAAGAAGACAGCATCATTAACCGTGGAGACAATCTCTGTGAATGATTTGGGTTGTTCTGTCACTGCTTGTTTTCCAACAGTAGTGAATTCGAATGAATCAATTCCTGAGATTGTTCAAGAGTTAGATACAATGCTGAAGAAAGACTCCTATCTTGAGAATGATGATGCGGCAGAGTTGAGTTCAACAATAGTATCCACTGATAACTTTGCTACAGCTGCGCCTTTGGAGCATGAATCAGAGCAGCAGGTGTACTCGCCAGCAACGTTTTTGGAAGGCAAGCAGTTGACATCTCAACGCCTCAATGTCGTTGCAGTTCCACAAGAAGGACAGTTGTGGCCGTCGGTGTTCAGTCGTGAAGCTGATATTGACGAAAACTCTCAGCTTTGTGCACATATATTACACCGCTTTGCTCACAGGTCTCGAGGAGTTATTCGTAAACATAAGCTGAGAAAGTATCCTAAGGCGTGGCGATTCAAGTTTAAACAACAGGCACAACCAAGAAAATTGAAATTGCGGGGGAACAAGGTGATTGCCGAAATGTCTCAGTGCATGCCTCTAGCCACAAATGACATGATGCATTGGAGGTTCTTCAAGCAACTTGCATTTGGAACTTCTCTATTTCCTATCATGGCTAATTATGTTGGGAAAGTCTCTCTTATGGGTTCCATACCTCTTGGAGTAGTCAAAAGCTTCGATTGCAAAGCTTTTGATGGTGCTTGTATTCAGCTTCTTCTTAGAAACACACTTGCTGGGGTCAGAGTGAGGATTTGCAGTGTTTTTACTGCAAGCATGTATCTTCCACGTCACACACTAGAACAAACAAGGCTGCTGCGAAAGACTATATGGCGGATGATACAGATTTTACAAGCATTGAACTATTTTACAGTTGGTAATGGCAAGTTTCAAGTGAAGCATAAGTGGAGATCTAAGCTGTTAACTCAAGCTGCAGTGTTGGCGTTTGTGTTGAAACAAGTTGCAGGATTAAGTGAAGGGAATGTCCTGAAATCAGACTTATATTTACTCTAGTAGAGTCGTGATGTCGAGATAAGACAATCATATGATATTGGACGGTTATAATGTTTTGCTAGAAGCCGCTTATAACTTATGAGTTATGAACTCATTACCATTATCATATGATCCTATAGGGTCACACACCTAAGCAAACTGGATAATATAAATTGGGTTTTGATCATTAGAGTAATGATTATGATCAACGTATATAAGATATACGTCGATATCGATTTTCTATGAGGGTGTCGATCGACACCAATGGTGGGTATCGATCGACACCAATCGGGATCGTCTTCTTGATCCATGACTTTCTGTGAGGGTGTCGACCGACACCAATTGTGGGTGTCGATCGACACCACTCGGACCAGAAGATCGGATTTTGATTTAATTGAAATCAAACCGGTTTTGGTCCATTGGTCAACTAGGTCTTCTCCTCTCTCCTATATATAGGGTATGGAGCTCGACCTTAAGATAGAGGAAGCCTCTGGCTGCCACAGAAAATCCAGAAAACGAAGAGAAAACTCAAACGCGAATCGTTCGCGAAGGCACTAGCATCCCGTCGTCCAGTTTGTGTGCGTGTGGACTTCTGTAGAGGCGCAGCACTTGAGGTGCTTCCTGATCTCGATTACATGATCTTCTTCCGCTGCTAATCTCCAGGTATGTTCGAGATCTAACATAGATTCAATTGACATAGATCCGTGGCTTAGGATTGTGTTAGGGCTGTTTTAATTCGATTAAAACCTGAACAAATCCCTTCAGTGGTATCAGAGTCTAGTGTTTCTATTGAATCTGTTGAATTTTGTTAGATCCACCTGTTCAAAAATCGTTTTTGACGAAGAACGCCGTTCTGGGTTCTTCGGTGTCGACCGACACTAATGTAGTGTCGATCAACACCAATCTGGTGGTGACGACCGACACTAATGTAGTGTCAATCGACACCAATCTGGTGGTGACGACCGACACTAATGTAGTGTCGATCGACACCAATCTGGCGGTGACGACCGACACTAATGTAGTGTCGATCGACACCATTCGGTGACGACCGACACTAAGGTAGTGTCGATCGACACCAGTTCAGAACTTGCGTTCCTAGCTTGTTTAACTTAAGAATTTTTACAAGTAAAGAACGAGTTAAAAATCTGGAATATGTAAGTGATATAAACTAGATTGATGTTCCGTTCCTCAAACCTAATATTAAGCTTTTAATATCTTCCCAATCTTGTCAACTGTCAAGGCTCGTTTCATTGTGTGATGGGTCTGCCAAAGCAGGGTGTCCGCAATTACATGAGTGAGGCAGGTTGTAATCGTTACTACGGACTTAAAAGATTGGTTTGCTTAACTGGGCTATCAAAATAGTTTTGGGCTCAGAGATATAGGATCGGATTTGATATAAGATATTAATCCGAGACAAGAATTATATATGATATAATTAGCAAAGTGTTGCTTACCTAAATAGCTAAAGTTTGGGCGATGGGCCAAAGCTCACTCAAATTTTTGTGAAATATGGATCTTGGATCATTATATTCAATTGAGGAAAATTGTTTTGAATATAATGTGAGTTTCTTAATTGTTAAGATTTCTCATTTCTTGAACATCGAAACTAAAGTCTCATTTTGTGTTTTTCAGCTATGGCTAGCTCCCCTCACAGAAACACATTCTCGCTTCGATCCGTCCTTGAGAAGGACAAGCTTAATGGATCGAACTTCCTTGAATGGTATCGGAACTTGAGAATTGTTCTCAAGCAGGAGAAAAAGGAATATGTCCTTGAGAAGGTTCTCCCTGAGAAACCGAAATCCAATGCCGGACACGCTGAAAGGAATGCTTGGGAGAAGCATTCCAATGATGAGGTCGATGTGAGTTGTCTCATGCTGGCTACCATGAACTCGGAATTGCAGAAGCAATACGAGAACGTGGCGTCACCTGTTGAGATGATCACTAGCCTGAAAGGGATGTTTCAGGAGCAAGCACGAACTGAGAGATACCAGACGGTTAAGTCTCTCATTGAGTGCAAGCTACCAAAGGATGGTCCAGTTAGCCCACATGTCATTAAGATGATGGGTTATATTGATAACTTGGCAAAACTGGATTGTCCCCTTAGCCAAGAGTTGGCTACGGACATCATTCTGCAGTCGTTACCGTCAAGCTTTGATCAGTTTATCATGAACTATAACATGAACAACATGACAAAGACTTTGACGGAACTGCATGGCATGCTCAAGACAGCTGAGCCAAACATCAAGAAGGGCACCCCTAATGTACTTATGGTGCAAGGGGGTAAAAAGTTTAAGAAACATGCTAAGGGTAAAGGAAAAGCTAAGGCATTCCCGATTGAGAATCAGGATAAGCCTGAGACTTCTTCCAAACCCAAACACGGCCCTACTGATGCTGATAAATGCCATTACTGCAATAAGTCTGGGCATTGGAAGAGAAATTGCAAAGAGTATCTGGGAGATCTAAAGAACTCGAAGAAGACGTATGAGACGACTTCTTCAGGTATCTATGTTATAGAAGTAAATGTTACTACTTCAGGTTCTAAGTTTTGGGTATTAGATACCGGCTGTGGCGCTCATATTTGTACAAATATGCAGGGTCTAAGCAACAGTAGAACACTGGAGAAGGGACAAGTGGACCTGCGCGTTGGGAATGGAGCAAGAGTTGCTGCATTGGCCGTAGGAACTTATCATTTGTCTTTGCCGTCAGGCTTGGTTTTAGAATTGAATAATTGCTACTATGTACCTGCTATAAGCAGAAACATCATTTCTATTTCTGTTTTGGATTTAGAAGATTTTCATTTTTCGATTAAAAACAAGTGTTGTTCTTTTAATCGTAATGAAATGGTTTATGGTAGCGCTCCATTAGAGAATGGACTTTATATTCTTAACCAATCTTTGCCTGTCTATAACATAAATACCAAACGGTTAAGAACCAATGACTCGAACCCTACATTTCTCTGGCATTGTCGTTTGGGCCACATCAATGAGAAAAGGATTCAAAAGCTTCATAAAGATGGAATTTTGGACTCATTTGATTTTGAATCATTTGAGAAGTGTGAATCCTGCTTATTGGGCAAAATGACAAAGGCTCCTTTCAACAAGTTTAATGAAAGTGTCAGTGACCTATTGGAACTAATACATACCGATGTATGTGGTCCAATGAGTGTTAGTGCTAGAGGAAACTTTCAGTACTTCATCACGTTTACTGATGACTTCAGTAGATTTGGTTATGTCTATTTAATGAGACATAAATCGGAATCCTTAGAAAAGTTCAAGGAATTCCAAAATGAAGTACAGAACCAACTTGGCAAAAGTATCAAAGCTCTTCGATCAGATCGTGGAGGTGAGTACTTGAGCCAAGAGTTCAGTGATCATCTGAGTAACTGTGGAATTGTTTCACAACTCACTCCTCCTGGAACACCTCAGTGGAACGGTGTGTCTGAGAGGAGGAATCGGACTTTATTAGATATGGTTCGATCGATGATGAGTCAAGTAGATCTTCCATTATCCTTTTGGGGATACGCTCTAGAGACGTCTGCGTTTACGCTAAACAGAGTTCCATCAAAATCAGTCGAGAAGACACCATATGAGATGTGGACTGGAAAAGTTCCAAGTTTGTATTTTCTTAAAATTTGGGGTTGTGAAGCTTATGTCAAGCGGTTGATATCTGATAAGCTTGCACCCAAATCTGATAAGTGCTACTTCGTTGGTTATCCTAAGGAAACCAAGGCTTACTACTTTTACAACCGTTCTGAGAACAAAGTGTTTGTTGCTAAGAACTGTGTTTTTCTTGAGAGAGAATTTCTTTCCAAGAAGAACAGTGGGAGTAAAGTACAACTCGAAGAAGTTCGAGAATCACAGGAGCCTGCTTAACCTGTTGAGGAAGAGCAACGGCTGGATCTACAAAGAGTTGTAGAGTCCGAACCTATGATGCCAGAAGTTCGCAGATCCGAAAGGACTCGTCACGAGCCCGAGAGATATGGATTTCTTGTGACTAATTGTCATGATCTCTTGATTATTGACAGTGACGAACCTGCGACTTTCGAAGAAGCAATGATGGGCCCTGACTCCGAAAAGTGGTTTAAGGCCGCTGAATCCGAAATCGGTTCCATGTCACAAAACCAAGTATGGACTTTGGGTGATTTACCTGATGGTGTAAAAGCCATTGAGTGTAAATGGGTCTTCAAGAAGAAGATCGATGTGGATGGAAACGTTCAGATTTACAAAGCTAGGTTGGTGGCAAAAGGTTTCAAACAAGTTCAAGGTGTTGACTATGATGAAACTTATTCCCCAGTCGCTATGCTTAAATCTATTCGGATTCTCCTAGCAACAGCCGCTCATTATGATTATGAGATTTGGCAAATGGATGTGAAAACAGCTTTCCTTAACGGGATTCTGGAGGAGGATGTGTACATGACACAACCTCCGGGTTTCATTGATCCTGATGCTGCTGGGAAAGTATGCAAGCTTCATAAATCCATTTATGGATTGAAGCAAGCATCTCGGAGTTGGAACCTACGTTTTGATGAAGCAGTTAAAAAGTTTAACTTCATCAGAAACGAAGAGGAACCTTGCGTTTACAAGAAGACTAGTGGGAGCGCAGTTGCATTTCTCGTACTGTATGTAGATGACATACTTCTCATAGGAGATGATATTCCGTTACTTCAGTCAGTAAAGGACTGGCTCGGAAGTTGTTTCTCGATGAAAGACATGGGTGAAGCCACCTATATTCTTGGAATAAGGATCTATAGAGATAGATCAAAGAGGCTGATTGGACTGTGCCAGGACACTTATATCGATAAGGTTCTACACAGGTTCAACATGCATGATTCCAAGAAGGGCTTGCTTCCGATGTCTCATGGCATTACTCTCAGCAAGAAGCAGTGTCCTTCGACACCTGCTGAGCGAGAGCGCATGAGTAGGATTCCTTTTGCTTCTGCAGTAGGATCTATTATGTATGCCATGCTTTGTACTCGTCCAGATGTTGCTTGTGCTTTAAGCATGACGAGTCGATACCAATCAGATCCCGGTGAGAGTCACTGGACTGCCGTCAAGACAATCCTGAAGTATTTGAGAAATACCAAGGATAAGTTCTTAGTGTACGGAGGAAGTGATGAGCTTGTAGTGAGTGGTTATACGGACGCCAGTTTTCAGACAGATAGAGACGATTTCCGATCTCAGTCTGGTTACGTCTTCTGTCTGAATGGAGGTGCAGTTAGTTGGAAGAGTTCCAAGCAGAGCACCGTGGCGGACTCAACGACCGAGGCTGAATACATCGCTGCTTCTGAAGCGGCGAAGGAGGCTGTTTGGATTAGGAAGTTCATTACTGAGCTTGGTGTGATTCCTAGCATTTCTGAGCCTGTGGCATTGTTTTGTGACAACAATGGAGCCATAGCTCAGGCTAAGGAGCCCAGATCACATCAGAAATCCAAACACATTGAGAGGAGATATCATCTGATTCGTGATATCATTGAGAGAGGTGACGTCAAGATCAGCAGAGTTCCGACAGACAAGAACGTTGCTGACCCGTTGACTAAGCCACTCCCACGACCGAAGCATGAGAGTCATGCAGCTGCTATAGGCATTAGATTCCTTAAGCAGTAATCTTGTTTTAGTGGGAGTTATCATATTTATATTTTGATGTTCATGAAAACATACATTTGGTTATGTTTTATTTAATGAAATTGTTTCAGTATTATTTAATGGTGTTATTAAATAATTGTCCAAAAGTAATTTATGGCATTCTTATAGATCATCAAATACGTGATTTGATCATGAGACTCTATAAGTGATAGATGACATAAATTATTTGTGTCCATAGTCGAGGTTATCAAAGTTGGACATTGATAACCGCGCGAGACTAGTATGTGAGGTGACTGATGACTAAGTTTCATGGAGTCATTAATAGGAGTATTAAAGTCAATCACATAGATATGTGTTAGAGAACACATGATCGGACATGACCCGCTAATGAGAACTCTACAAGATTGTTATATGAGTGTCATAAGAGTTTCTCATTACGACTATAGAGTATAGTCCTTTGACCTGAGTTCATCATGTTTTCCTACATATGAATTGGTATGCTTTGACTCTGTCAAACGTCAGCCGTAACTGGTGGCTATAAAGGCATTGATTGGGCATATTATGAAGTATATAAGGATCAGGGATGGAACAAGATGGAATTTGTCCCTCCCATATAACGGGAGATAAATATCTCAGGGCCTATCGAAGATTTGATACTGGAAATGCGTGGCCGCGCTCAAACGGATTGAATGTCAATCGTTTGTCTTTTATCAGTATAAATCAGAGTTCGATAAACATGGTTTGGTTGATTAAGGATGACACGAGTTCTTGCCTTATGCCAGATCGAGATATAGAGACAAAGGGATTATGGGAATAGTTGATTCCAGTACAAGTGGGAGATTGAAGGGAATGTCCTGAAATCAGACTTGTATTTACTTTAGTAGAGTCGTGATGTCGAGATAAGACAATCATATGATATTGGACGGTTATAATGTTTTGCTAGAAGCCGCTTATAACTTATGAGTTATGAACTCATTACCATTATCATATGATCCTATAGGGTCACACACCTAAGCAAACTGGATAATATAAATTGGGTTTTGATCATTAGAGTAATGATTATGATCAACGTTTATAAGATATACGTCGATATCGATTTTCTATGAGGGTGTCGATCGACACCAATGGTGGGTATCGATCGACACCAATCGGGATCGTCTTCTTGATCCATGACTTTCTGTGAGGGTGTCGACCGACACCAATTGTGGGTGTCGATCGACACCACTCAGACCAGAAGATCGGATTTTGATTTAATTGAAATCAAACCGGTTTTGGTCCATTGGTCAACTAGGTCTTCTCCTCTCTCCTATATATAGGGTATGGAGCTCGACCTTAAGATAGAGGAAGCC
Source organism: Isatis tinctoria (assembly GCA_010577795.1). Classification (NCBI taxonomy): domain Eukaryota; kingdom Viridiplantae; phylum Streptophyta; class Magnoliopsida; order Brassicales; family Brassicaceae; genus Isatis; species Isatis tinctoria. Next base: position 25,791,337 of record CM021245.1, read on the forward strand.
TCTGGCTGCCACAGAAAATCCAGAAAACGAAGAGAAAACTCAAACGCGAATCGTTCGCGAAGGCACTAGCATCCCGTCGTCCAGTTTGTGTGCGTGTGGACTTCTGTAGAGGCGCAGCACTTGAGGCGCTTCCTGATCTCGATTACATGATCTTCTTCCGCGGCTAATCTCCAGGTATGTTCGAGATCTAACATAGATTCAATTGACATAGATCCGTGGCTTAGGATTGTGTTAGGGCTGTTTTAATTCGATTAAAACCTGAACAAATCCCTTCATTAAGATCCGCGTTGCAGCCATCTGGGTTTTGCCATAGTGGTTATCTTCCCATTTCCATCAGTCTAAGCTTGTGGTCAAGCTTAATTTCAAGGGCGGAAGTATACAAGAGGATACTTACATGTTTGCTCTTAGTGGAAGTGTTGGTTTGGAGATATCTTACAGAACACAAGGGAAAAAGAGAATGGATTACATGGTGGCTATTACAAGAGTTGTTTCAAAAGCTTATATATGGCCACTCATTCTGGAAATGTTCTTGATAGACGAGTTTTAAACCCTATTTTCCTACTGCAAGTGCACAGCAAATCGTAGTAGTACTTAGGGGTCGATCCCACGAAGACCAAGTATTACACTATGGTTCTATAAGCTAGATTTGGAGCTAAGACAGATCAAGATGGTTTGGTTTTGTTGGTAGCAAGAAATTAAACTAAAATCGGATGTAAGAACAATATTAAGCAAGCGTTAGGTCAAGACAATTCGCAGGAGATTCAGAGCAAAGGATCAAACAACTATTCAGGCAATGATTAAGCACAAGTCTAGAACTCAAACACGAAGATAATATCAATCCACTCTCGTGGCATCAATAACTTTATCTAACAACCTAAAATCCTAACTCTCGTTGGTTTTAGACATCGCAGACAAGCATTAAGGATAGGTTTGATTTGTTCACAATTCTCCAATACATCTACTCTCGCAGGTAATGAATAAATTGCTCACCAAAGTTTCTTCTAGCAACCTAGCAACTCTCGCTGTCTAAGTTAACTTAACATCAATGAATCAAGTGATCAAATCGATCCAAGCATTAAGAACAACAAGGGTGAAGACATCGATTTATTAGCCTATTTGTGTTTAATCCCTTAGCTCATAAATTCCTTTGAAAACCCTAACCTAACTAAGAGATCTACTCAAACATAATGAAAGAAGAAAGCAAAACAATAAAATAAAAAGACTGCATATCGATAATAAAATAAAAGAATAGGGTTCATAAATCTTCTCCAGATGTTGCAGAGATTCTTCTCCCAAAAATAATACAAAGCTCCTTAGAGAATAGGAAAACTAGAGATAAAAGAGAAAAGATGTAGAATGAGATAAAAGATGATAAAAAACCTAAAACTAAAGAGGAGTATTTATATCAGAAGGCATAGGCGGCAGGAAGGGCGGCTGCTTCCTTTTAAAGTCGGCGGGATTAGGTTAAGTTGTCTCCTTTTAATTCTCTTCCGCGGCGGCGAGCATGTGCTCGTTTGGTGGCCAAAATTCGCGAGCATGTGCTCGCCGATTGGAGTTGGTGATACTTTGCAGGATTTTCCTTCTTTTCTTTAATTCTTGTTCTTTTCTTTTCAAAAGGTTTCAAATGCTCCAAACTCCAATAACAGCTCCAAAGCTACCTAAAATCTCCTGAAATAAATTCAAAAACTCTAAAAAGCAATTAGATAATAAGGTTAGTATGGGTCAAAATCCCAACATATCAATTCCCCCAGACTTAGATCTTTGTTTGTCCTCAAACAAACTAAAACCTAAACCGAGAAGAAAGAGTTGAAAACAGGGATCTCACAATCTCAATCAGAATAATCGCACCAACTGCTTAAACCTGTAATCCACATTTTTTATGAACCAATCCAAAAGTCGACCACCATGTACTTCACCTTAGCCACATTGCAGTTTTTCCAGATTAACTCCACTAAATCTCAACTTCATTAACTATCCTTCATTGCATAGAGACTAACAATGCACCCAATGCCAAGAACCTTGTAGACTCTTTCTCATACTATACCTTGACAAATACAACCATGTAATCCACCAATTTGGTACTCTTTCTCTCCCCCAGACTTATTCTTTTCTCATACTCTGCATTGATCTTTTGATCATCTCTTTTTTTTCTTTTCTTTTTAAGATTTTCTTTTCTTTTTGTTTTTATTGCAAAGGTGTGACGAATAATGGGGTCATGGGAAATTTTCCTCTCCCTCGTTTCCACCTTTGTGTGATCATTCCTTTCGAAGTAAAATAATGGGGTCATGGAAAATTTTCCTACCCCTTTACTCAAAAGAAAATCATCTCATCTTTTCATTTGTTTCTCAGGATTTTCAGAATAAGGGAGAGGAGTACCATAAGCTTTTCACAACAGCAACATATATCAGGTATGAATGAGAGAATCAAGCTCTTTTATCACCAGCTACAGTTGAAAGATCTCTGTAAATAGCTCAGGTCTGTAAAATTTTCTAGAAATATGGGTTTCTCTAGTGGACTGGTCGGACCTTGGATTTTTCATTAGTCTTAGCTGAATATATCCTAAAGATATGGTCACTAAGTAAAAACAGCCAGCTCAACACTCTAAGAGATAGTTCATAAATCCCAATCAAAACCTTGACCCAATAAAATACACTGACTCTAAATAGAAAATAAAGAAGACTCAATAAATAAATAAAGTGTTGACTCAAGGCACGACCCTCCCCCAGACTTACTTCACACCGTCTCGGTGTGAAAATGAGCCAGAGAAGAGGTGTAGAAAACTTACCTGGGTCGGCAGGGCAAAGCATCAAGGCGGAGCAGGTGCTCCGAGACAGAAGCGGGTGCTCGCCCGAGTTTTTTTTTTTTTTTTTTACTGAAACAACGAAAATCATAACCAAAAATTAGTACCAAAAGAAAAATAAATGTTAGAGACACTTACCAGTGGGCCCACCAAGCAATTGGTTTAAGTCATTAGCTTGACTTTGGTGCCTTGTATCAATCAGGTGGGGCTTCAGAGCTTGCTCCAAAACAAGCTCCACAATCAGACATCCTCATGTTCAGAACTCTACTCAGCATTCCATTCATAACACCAATACCCTTCTCTTTCAACTCTGATGGAAGAATAGCTCTAACTCTAGAGAAAGGTTTAGGACGACCTTTGCACTTCACCTTGTAGTCAACCGAGTTTCCATCATATCCTTGAGGGATCAAAGTCATTTGAGGACCTACCGTCATCTTTTTGCACTGCATGTTTCGCTGCGTCCTTGTCTTCTCCCTAAACTTCCCGGGTGGTGGAGCAGGTGCTCACAGGATTGGAGCATGTACTTCTTCTCTATCCACTGCTGAGATGCAAGAGGCGTGTGTGGTGGTTCCTGTAGGTTTGGCCTTGTAGAAAACCGTTTTGTCGATCTTGGAAAAACAGACTCGTTTATTAGGCATATCAATGATTGCACCCACTGTAGCCATGAATGGTCTTCCGAGAAGCAAATGCATATCATACCCTTCTCGCATCTCCGCAACCTGAAAATCGGTTGGAACTAGGCAATCCCCTATTTGGACAGGTAGATCGTGAATGCTGCCAGACGATGTTGTTGAGGAGGAGTTTGCAAATCGAAGATTCATTCGACTAGGCCTTATCTCAGAGATTTTCAACTTCTCTACAAGAGCTTTTGACATGAGATTGACACTAGACCCAGAATCACAAAGAGCTTCTTTGAATTTAACTCCTGTAATGGAGCACAGGACCAAGAATTTCCCAGGATCTTCAACCTTAGGCAATACCTTCAATGGTTGTGGTGGAACTGGATAAGGCACCTTAGGAGTGTACACCCTCTCTGGAATCACTGCGGATTTCAGGGTGAAAGTGGCCTGTGTAGCCTGGCCGAGCACGTGCTCTGCGGATCTGTGGAGGTGCTCTGTTGTGTCGTCTTCGAGAATATCAACGGATGAGGTTGATGCTCCAGCGCATGCTGTACGGTCGTTTGCACCATCGCTTTTACGGACACCTTGATTTCCAGCGAGCAGGTGCTCGCCGGGTGGGAGCACGTGCTCCGTGGTCACCTCTTTTGCCTTTGCCGATTTTGGAAATGAAGCTGCAGATGCGTGTAGTGTCTTTCCACAGCGCAATTCGATGGCATTGACGAATTCTGCCTTAGATTTTTCAACCTTCCCAGGAAGAGTTCCTTGTGCCCTCCTAAACGATTCGGCAGTCTACGCAATCTGATTGTCAAGCTGCTTGATACACGAGTTTTAAACCCTTTTTTTCCTACTGCAAGTGCACAACATACGAAGTAGTATTTAGGGGTCGATCCCACGAAGATCAGTTTTCACACTTTGACTTAATGAGCTAAATTAAGAGCTAAGACAATTCAATATGTTTTTGGTTTTTTGTAGATAGCAATAATAAAAGCGAAATCGGTTGTAAAGATTATATTAAACAAGCGTTAGGTCAAGGAATATCGCAGGAGATTCAGAGCAACAGATCAAACAACTATTCAGGCAGTGTTTAAGAACAAGTCTAGAACTCAAACATAAAGATAATATCAATCCACTGTCGTGGTATCAATAACTTTGTCTAACGATCTAGAAATCCTAACTGTCGTTGGTACTAGAAATCGCAAACAAGCATTAAGGATATGTTCGATTTGTTCACAATTCTCCACTACATCTACTGTCGTAGGTAATGAATAAATTGTTCACCAATGTTTATTCTAGCAACCTAGCAACTGTCGTTGTCTAAATTAACATAATATCATAAAATCAAATGATCAATTTTGATCTAAGCATTAAGAACAACAAAGGTGAAGACATCGATTTGAATAACCTATTTGTGTTTAACCCTAAAGCTCATGAATTCCTTTGACAAACCTCAACCTAACTAAGAGATCTACTAAGACATAATTAAAGAAGAAGATAACAATGAGATTATAAAGGTCATCATAAAAACTTGAATATATAACATAAGCTGGATATAAACTTATAAGAACTTAATTAAAGCATAAATATAAGAACTGAAAGATAAGCATAAGTATAAGAACTGAAAGTAAAACTTAAAGCATAAGCATAAATGTATAAAGCTTAAAAGAAACTAAATAAAACTTAATAAAAGCATAAACATAAAAGCTAAAAACTGAAGAAGGAGCAATGCTTTGAAGCTAGAGAAGAGAGAAGGAAGAAGAAGGTGTGATTTGAGATTGATGTTGTGAGTCCAATATATAGGCCAAGGTGAGGGGGAGTAGGTGATACACGAGTTTTAAACCCTTATTTCCTACTGCAAGTGCACAACATACGAAGTAGTATTTAGGGGTCGATCCCACGAAGACCAGTTTTCACACTTTGACTTAATGAGCTAAATTAAGAGCTAAGACAATTCAATATGTTTTTGGTTTTTTGTAGATAGCAATAATAAAAGTGAAATCGGTTGTAAAGATTATATTAAACAAGCGTTAGGTCAAGGAATATCGCAGGAGATTCAGAGCAACAGATCAAACAACTATTCAGGCAGTGTTTAAGAACAAGTCTAGAACTCAAACATAAAGATAATATCAATCCACTGTCGTGGTATCAATAACTTTGTCTAACGATCTAGAAATCCTAACTGTCGTTGGTACTAGAAATCGCAAACAAGCATTAAGGATATGTTCGATTTGTTCACAATTCTCCACTACATCTACTGTCGTAGGTAATGAATAAATTGTTCACCAATGTTTATTCTAGCAACCTAGCAACTGTCGTTGTCTAAATTAACATAATATCATAAAATCAAATGATCAATTTTGATCTAAGCATTAAGAACAACAAAGGTGAAGACATCGATTTGAATAACCTATTTGTGTTTAACCCTAAAGCTCATGAATTCCTTTGACAAACCTCAACCTAACTAAGAGATCTACTAAGACATAATTAAAGAAGAAGATAACAATGAGATTATAAAGGTCATCATAAAAACTTGAATATATAACATAAGCTGGATATAAACTTATAAGAACTTAATTAAAGCATAAATATAAGAACTGAAAGATAAGCATAAGTATAAGAACTGAAAGTAAAACTTAAAGCATAAGCATAAATGTATAAAGCTTAAAAGAAACTAAATAAAACTTAATAAAAGCATAAACATAAAAGCTAAAAACTGAAGAAGGAGCAATGCTTTGAAGCTAGAGAAGAGAGAAGGAAGAAGAAGGTGTGATTTGAGATTGATGTTGTGAGTCCAATATATAGGCCAAGGTGAGGGGGAGTAGGTGATACACGAGTTTTAAACCCTTATTTCCTACTGCAAGTGCACAACATACGAAGTAGTATTTAGGGGTCGATCCCACGAAGACCAGTTTTCACACTTTGACTTAATGAGCTAAATTAAGAGCTAAGACAATTCAAATATGTTTTTGGTTTTTTTGTAGATAGCAATAATAAAAGTGAAATCGGTTGTAAAGATTATATTAAACAAGCGTTAGGTCAAGGAATATTGCAGGAGATTAAGAGCAACGGATCAAACAACTATTCAGGCAGTGATTAAGCATAAGTCTAGAACTCAAACACTAAGATAGTATCAATCCACTCTCGTGGTATCAATATCTTTGTCTATCGACCTAGAATTCCTAACTCTCGTTGGTACTAGAATTCGTAGACAAGCATTAAGGATAGGTTTAATATGTTCACAATTCTCCAATACATCTACTCTCGCAGGTAATGAATAAATTGCTCACCAATGTTCTTTCTAGCAACCTAGCAACTCTCGCTGTCTAAGTTAAACCCAATATCATAAAATCAAGTGATCAATTCGATCTAAGCATTAAGAACAACAAAGGTGAAGACATTGATTTGAATAGCCTATTTGTGTTTAACCCTAAAGCTCATGAATTCCTTTGACAAACCTCAACCTAACTAAGAGATCTACTCAGACATAATTAAAGAAGAAGATAACAACGAGATTATAAAGTTCATCATAAGAACTTGAATATATAACATAAGCTGGATATAAACTTATAAGAACTTAATTAAAGCATGAGTATAAATATAAGAAGTGAAAGTAAAACTTAAAGCATAAGCATAAATGTAAGAACTGAAAGTAAAACTTAAAGCATAAGCATAAATGTATAAAGCTTAAAAGAAACTAAATAAAACTTAATAAAAGCATAAACATAAAACCTAAAACTGAAGAGAGAGCAATGTTTAGAAGCTCGAGAAGAGAGGAGGAAGAAGATGGTGTGTTTTGAGATTGATGTTGTGAGTCCAATATATAGGCCAAGGTGAGGGGGAGTAGGTGACACGGGGAACGGTCGTTCTAGGTGGAGAATGATCGTTCCCAATGGTCGATCCGTAGTAGGTGAGATGTGGAAGTCGGGAACGATCGTTCTGAGGGGAGAACGATCGTTCCGTAGTGCTTTTGTCGGCAAGGTTGGTGAAGTGTGGAACGGCCTGCATGGGATGGAACGATCGATCTACGGTTTTTGTCGGCAGGGTTGGTGAAGAGGGGAACGACCTTTCTGGAGGGAGAACGATCGTTCTCCATGGTCGTTCCACTCAAGGAACGGTCGTTCCTTTGCTTCTCCAGAACGATCGTTCTTCTTTAGAACGGTCGTTCTCTTGTGTTTGGTCCTTTTCTCGTTTTTCCGCATTAACTCGACTCAAACATGTCCGTAAACGCCAAACTCCTTCGGAACTCCGTAAAATCTGTAAAAGACTCAAAACAAAAGAAAAGACTTGAAAAACTAACAAAAGATGCAAATCAAAACTCAAACCGAATACTAAAAACGAATCAAAATACGTTAAAAACACGTAATATCAGTAGGTGAGACGGGGAACGGTCGTTCTAGGTGGAGAACGATCGTTCCCAATGGTCGATCCGTAATAGGTGAGATGGTTGAAGTCGGGAACAATCGTTCTGAGGGGAGAACGGTCGTTCCGTGCATGGTCGATCGCAAAGTAGGTGAGACGGGGAACGATCGTTCCTTGGTGGGAACGGTCGTTCTTCAATCTTGTCGGCATGGTAGGTGGGATGGGGAACGACCGTTCTGATGAGGGAACGGTTGTTCTTGGCTGGTCGTTCTTCTCAAAGAACGGTCGTTCTTCACTTTGTCATTTTCTCGTGTTTTCCGCATTAACTCGACTCGAACATGTCCGTAAACGCCAAACTCCTTCGGAACTCCATGAAATCTGTAAAAAGACTCAAAAAAATAGAAAAGACTCGAAAAACTAACGAAATATGCAAATAAAAACTCAAACCGAATACTAAAAATGAATCAAAATACGTTAAAAACACATATTATCAACTCCCCCCAACTAAAACCTTTGGTTGTCCCCAAGCAAAACCAGATATTTCACAAAGACGAGAGGTTAGAAAAACGTGTGAGACTTGTAAAACTTATAGGACCATACTCTAAATCAATTGCCCGTAAACCGCATTCGCAAAGTTCAGATCAAACCGTACTTCATTGTACTTCTCCATAACCGTAGTAAATAAATGAAATCTCATGATCAAGCAGAACTCAATATTTAACATTCATTATTAAATGCGTGTACTCTCACAAAGGGAATATCTAACATGTTATGGTCTAGGTATCAAGGTTGGTATTTGGTGGCTCAAGTGTTTCGGTTTCTTTTAGCAGTACAAACGGATGCAAATCATTATGCAAAATCACCGTGAGACACGAACCAATTAGGAGGTACACAACTCTCCTTAACTCTAATCCTTCTACCCTTATTTAACAAAGTCACAAACAAGAACATGATTTCTTTTAACGTTTCATGAAATTTAAAGATATTACCTTGACGACTTTCCCGGTTCCTTCTGTTTTTTTTTATTATATTTTTTTTTATATCGGAGAATGGAACCGGTTAGTCTCTAAGATCTGCATCAAAAGAATTTCAACAATGTAAGCTTATTTCTTGAATGTGAATAAAATCTTCTACCCTTTTAAAAGTTCACCCTCTTTTGAAACGAAAATTTTCAATGAATATATTCAAAGAGAGAGATCACATTTCTAGATACATCCCATGAGTTTAATCAGAAAGAGACCACCTATCTAGACACAATCCTAAAGAAAAGTTGTGTCGGTCCGTATACTCCATAGTTTTTGCACATGAATGCAATGACAGTAAACGAAAATAAGTGGGTTTCAACATGGAAGTGGTAAGGGTGTGGTACTAGACTAAGGATAAGTCTAGCCATTTGGAGTTAGCAAAAGATTGGTAAAAATGATGCAAAGAAAACTCCAAATGTAAAATCCAATACATGATTATCAACCCCCTAAGTGAGATAAATTAAGTCCATATTAAGTTCCGTTAATTCGATTAAATTCAGATGATTTGAGAAATTCACTAAATGATCAAAATATGGATTTTTCTGCGTTTCCAAACTATCCTCAAACAATGCTAAGCAGTCCTAAGGTAATGACATCGAACATGTTGCCATTCCAAAAAGTTTAATAAAATCACACACTGTTTTGACTCGATAAATTTTTTTTTTTTTTTTTTGAAAATAAACACACCAAAAGAAAACAAATAAAACATAAGAAATAAACATCCATAAAACATAACGTTAGTACACAAATAAATCCCTCCCCCAGACTTGTTTTTAACCGTCCCGGTTTAAACAAACTGAAAGAGAAACCCGTAAAATAAAATAAAAGTGTCATAAAATAAAAATGGATATAACAAGGGTGATAGAAATAACCACAGCTCAGTGGTCGCTGGTGGAGCTATCGGTGCTGCTCTCTAGCCTTCATCCGCTCAACCGATCTTGTCTCGCCTTGGTCCTCCTCTCGTGGCTGTCGCTGGAGTCGTCGGTGTCATCTCCTTGTGTCTGCGAACCTGATGCACAAGAACAAGGTCGAATCTTTTGGATCGCTCCCCAGATCTTCCTCATCATCGAGTTGTTCTTCTTTTACGATTTGATGATCCATTGGAGCTGTTCTACGGTGTTATCTGCTGGAGGGCTCGGTGGTAAGCGGTATATGTCCGCTCTGGTGGTATAAGTTGTCGTGGCTGTGATTCTGCCTCTTCTTCGATATCATCTCCACCCTCCGCCATCTCATCATCACTCTCTTCGTCAGGCTGTGGTGCGCGCTGTGGTCTGAGTATCTTGGGCGAAACTTGTGCGACTTGCCCCGCTGGATCTGATATCAAAAACTCCTGACCAATATCAAACTCCAAACTGTCCTGACCAATGAGAGAAGTGATACCTCTGTTCGGGAGTCTACAAAAACGGGCTACTCTGTCGCGCCCATAGAACTGGTAGACGTCCTTCTTGTTGAGGACTGTGCAACGGATGAGATGGTCGATGTCAATACTCTCCCATTTGTTCAAAACCTCCTCTCCGGACAGATCAACCTGCGTGTGTTGGAAGATAGGCGTGAGGATGTTGCTTACATATGTTATCTTCGGAGGCCTCGTCTTGATCTTCACCAACATGTCACACAACACAGCAGCATAGTTCTCGGTAGGACCGTCCGAATCTGCATACATCGGAATGAGATGCTTCACTCCACAACTCATCATCTCGTACAGCTCCCGATTCCTTCTTGCAGAAGAAGGTGTTGCTTATGATCTTGACCACCACTCTCAAAACCGGATTCCTGATCGAGGTTATCTTAGCGTTTCGCGGAACATACTCCCCACTAGCAATGATCGACCAAAACTCATCCGCATCTTCTTTTCTGAACTTGGAGAACTTGACGTCTTCTCCTTTATGGAAGCCATATATATCGCAAATCTCGAAGATGTTGTACTGGTAGTGCTTCTTGTTGAGGAAGAATGTTAGAGTACCCTCACTTGCTCTTGGTTTCTCGGGATTGGCATAGGTGAGACGGCAAGTCGCGAGGAACTCCTTCACCAGCTTAGGGTAGATGGGCACGTTGATCTTCCATAGCCGTCCGAACCCAATGTTCTCGAACACAGTCTCCACATCCTCTTTCAGACCCAATGCCTCCAATGTAGCCTCACTACCCAACCGGTTTGGCATAAGCTTCGTTTGTCGCAAGTCCGCCAAATACTTGGTGTCGATTGCATCCCACTTTCCGGTTATGGGTCTGTTGAGCGGGTTCTTGTCACGCATTGTCTTACGCTTCCTGCTCGTGTTGCTAGAGCTTCCCACTTCTCGTTGAACTCCGCTCATCCTACAAAACCGACAAATTTTGATCCATTTTAGCAAATGTTCACAAAAAAATTCATGAGCTACTTTTCATGGAGAATTCATCAAACATGAGTTCCTATATCATTAGAAACAAGAGTTAATCTTCTTCAAAGCACTGAATTCGAATGCACAACTCATTTTCTACAACTTGGTCGGATTTATTTATTTATTTTTTTTTTGAACAACCAAAACTCAATTTCGATTTTTCTTATGTAACCATCAATTCAACCTAAAATCAAGTTCCTATATCCATCCTAGACAAGAATCTAGCAATATTTCACCATCAAACAACAATGGACACATGATACAAGCAATTTTCTTCAACAATGTCGATTTGGTTTCAAGGAATTTCGAACTCATACCTTTGTTAATCGTTAGAACGGTTGCCAGAATCAGAAAGAGTGTGTAAAATCAAGTGGATTAGCACCAAGAATCAACAAAAACCCCCAAAAATTGAGAGAGTTATGGCAAATCAAAAGTTTTCTAGGTTTTGTTCTAAGAAAGAAGATGAAGAACGATGGAGAGGGTGAAGAATGATGAAATGATGTTTTTGATAGTGTAAATTGATCGTTCTCAATGGTAAAGCAAGTATTTTCCGGTTTATTCTAAGTAAAAACCGGTTTAATTTTGAATTTGGGGGAGAAATCTTACCTTGGAACGATCGTTCTTACCTGGGAACGACCGTTCCGTCGTGAAAAATGAAGGGAACGACCGTTCTAGGCGGAGAACGGTCGTTCCGTCATAAAATGCGAGAAGACGGATGTCGTACAGAACGACCATTCTTCCTCCCGGATAGATCGTTCTTCCGCCTAGAACGACCGTTCGTGTTAGAGAACGATCGATCTCTTCACTCCCAGCAGAGCGGTTTTTCGAACACTTAATAAAAGACTGAAAAACAATCTCAAACAAAACAAGAAACGTAAATAAAACAAGAACGAAAAATTTCACGATATTTACATGTTACCTGGTGGGTTGCCTCCCACGAAAGCGCTTGTTTTACGTCGCTAAGCTTGACGTTGGTGCCATGTGTCAGTTAGGCTGGGTTTGAGAGTTTGCTCCAAAATAAGCTCCATAATCAGGCATCCTCATGTTCGGAACCGTACTCAGCATTCCATTCACAACACCAATACCCTTCTCTTTCAATTCTGATGGAAGAATAGCTCTAACTCTAGAGAAAGGTTTAGGACGACCTTTGCACTTCACCTTGTAGTCAACCGAGTTTCCATCATATCCTTGAGGGATCAAAGTCATTTGAGAACCTCCCATCATCTTTTTGCACTGCATGTTTCCCTGCGTCTTTGTCTTCTCCCTAAATTTCCCGGGTGGTGGAGCAGGTGCTTGCGGAATCGGAGTACGTGCTTCCTCTCTATCCACTGCTGAGATGCAAGAGGCGCGTGTGGTTGTTCCTATGGGAACGGCTTCGTAGAAGACATTCTTTGAAAAGCAGACTTGCCTATTTGGCATATCGATGATTGCACCCACAGTAGCCATGAACGGTCTTCCAAGAAGTAAGGGCATGCCATAACCTTCTCTCATCTCCACAACCTGAAAATCGGTTGGAACTAGGCAATCCCCTATTCGGACAGGTAGATCGTGAATGCTGTCAGACGATGTTGTTGAGGAGGTGTTTGCAAATCGAAGAGTCATATGACTAGGCTTTACCTCAGAAATTTTCAACTTCTCTGCAATTGCTTTGACATGAGATTCACAGTAGACCCAGAATCACAAAGAGCGTCCTTGAATTCAACTCCAGCAACGGAGCATGGGACTAAGAATTTTCCGGGATCTTCAACCTTAGGCAATACCCTCAATGCTGGTGGTGTACTCCTTGCTTCTACAAAGACTGCCTTAATCTCTTCTTGAGTTATCTTCTTAAAATAAGCTGGTTTCTCTGCACTGATGGGCTCCCTCTGATCCTTAGGTAAAACTGGATAAGGCACTTTAGGAATGTATACCCTTGCTGGAAGATTTTCTGATGCCTCAGCAGTTTGACCAATCTGAATCTCAAGCTTCTTCATGCGAGTGCAAACAGCTTCAAACTTATTGTTGAGATCATTGTACATGCTGTCCACCTTGACATTGACCTCATCAGCAGATTTTTTTTGGTTGAGTTAAACCAAGTGCATAAGAGACTTCAGCTCGTCTTGAGAGTTAGACGCCGAAGCTTGCAAGCTCTGATTCTCCACATGGCCTTCATTCACGTAGTTCACCTCTGCGTGAGTCCTTGATGTCCTCTTAACTGATTCAGCGGTTTGTGCAATCTGAGTGTCAAGCTGCTTCATGTGAGTCCGTACTGCTTCATACTTTCCATTAAGGTCCACATACATGGTGTCAACTTTTGTATTGATCTCAGCCGCGGCTTTTTGCTGTCCCGCCAATAGTTGTTGCATCATGTTCTTCAGCTCGTCTTGGGAGCCGGTTGCTGAAGATGAAGGCTGCGGATTTGTGAAAGTTTGGGGCTGCGAGTTTATTAATGGCTGCCTTTGTTGATTTCCTCCTCGGAATCGGTTCTGATTTGGGACGAATTGTCTACCCTGGTAGTTGTTGGAGTAACCTTCCTGTAAGCCCATCTGATTCTGTCCTCCTTTCTTAGGGTAAACCTGGTCTTGAGGATTCTCCACATTGGTGCTCCTATAGGACAAATTCGGATGGATATTGAAACCTTGGTTGTTGAAACCGCGGTTCTGTCCGAATCCTTGCCCGTTCACATAATTGACCTCCCTCCGATCATCACTGGTTTCTTCCTCATAGACTTGAGCGAGGACGGACTTTTGGTTCCCCTTAAGGAGAAGGTTAACCTTGGCCGTGAGCTCCGCAATCTGCTTGGACTCCACACTGTTGACCTTCTTTCTGTCGTACTCTGGGTTTTTGTTGCTGGAACTTGCGGCAGGTTCTCGATCAGCTCCAGAGCTCATTCCTTTGACTTAGTGTAGAAGTCACTGTTACTAGCTGCATTCAGGGCGTTTCTGTAGTCCCAATCTACTCCGTCATAGAAGGTGCTGAGCAGATGCTCATCACTAAACCCATGGTGAGGGCACTCGCGCTAGTACTCCTTAAACCGCTCCCATGCTTCATTGAAGGATTCACCGGACTGTTGTTCGAATGAGGAGATCTTGTTCCTCAAGGCTGCGGTCTTGGATTTCGTGTAGAACTTATCCAAGAAGGCTGATCTTGCATCAGCCCAAGTCGGTAGAGAGCGTGGTGGTAAAGATTTTAACCACTGTGATGCTTTTCTTGCAAGAGAGAAAGGGAAAAGCTTGCACTTCAAAAAATCTGGGGGCACACCATTGGAGCTGGTTGTGCTACAGATCTCTTCAAAGTTCTCGATGTGATCCATCGGAATCTTAGCAGGCAGACCGTGGAACAGGTGTTGCTTCACGAGGGCGATCATTTGAGACTTGATCTCGTAATCTTGCCTCTGGATGGTCGGGGTAACGATCGCAGATCGATCTTGGTAGTATGCGTGAGCCGCATCTTTGTCCCCGAAGGCAGGTTGTGCAACGAGTTGCCTCTTCTGTTGCAAACGGAGCTGCTCCATGGCTGCTTGAAGTTGTTGCAGCTGAGCTACGATGTCTATTTGTCCGCCCATCTCTGAGTTGGCGGTGTCAGTTGTTTCTGGTTCCGGAACAGGTGTGTTACGTCTCTGCCTGTTCTCTCGTTCTGCCCTTGCTAACTCCTCGTTCGATAAGCTAACAAGATCCTCGTTGTTTCTGATCCTTGTGCTCCTTGGGGACATGCACCTGAAACACAGAAACAAAGAAGAAAAGAAAACGAGTTCAGTAAAGTTCTTAGTCTAATAATTCAGCCGTAAACCAAAGGTGAATATTTGGTCCAACCTAACTAAGAGATCTACTCAGACATAATTAAAGAAGAAGATAACAACGAGATTATAAAGTTCATCATAAAAACTTGATTATATAACATAAGCTGGATATAAACTTATAAGAACTTAAATTAAAGCATAAATATAAGAACTGAAAGATAAGCATAAATATAAGAACTGAAAGTAAAACTTAAAGCATAAGCATAAATGTATAAAGCTTAAAAGAAACTAAATAAAACTTAATAAAAGCATAAACATAAAAGCTAAAAA
This sequence comes from Isatis tinctoria, assembly GCA_010577795.1. Lineage (NCBI taxonomy): Eukaryota > Viridiplantae > Streptophyta > Magnoliopsida > Brassicales > Brassicaceae > Isatis > Isatis tinctoria. The sequence continues at coordinate 25,806,561 of CM021245.1, forward strand.
CTGAAGAAGGAGCAATGCTTTGAAGCTAGAGAAGAGAGAAGGAAGAAGAAGGTGTGATTTGAGATTGATGTTGTGAGTCCAATATATAGGACAAGGTGAGGGGGAGAGGTGAGACGGGGAACGGTCGTTCTAGGTGGAGAACGATCGTTCCCAATGGTCGATCCGTAGTAGGTGAGATGGTTGAAGTCGGGAACGATCGTTCTGAGGGGAGAACGGTCGTTCCGTGCATGGTCGATCGCGAAGTAGGTGTGACGGGGAACGATCGTTCCTTGGAGGGAACGGTCGTTCTTCAATCTTGTCGGCATGGTAGGTGGGATGGGGAACGACCGTTCTGATGAGGGAACGGTCGTTCTTGGCTGGTCGTTCTTCTCAAAGAACGGTCGTTCTCCACATGGTCCTTTTCTCGTGTTTTCCGCATTAACTCGACTTGAACATGTCCGTAAACGCCAAACTCCTTCGTAACTCCACGAAATCTGTAAAAAGACTCAAAATAATAGAAAAGAGTCGAAAAACTAACGAAAGATGCAAATAAAAACTCAAACCGAATACTAAAAACGAATCAAAATACGTTAAAAACACATATTATCACTGCTTCATGTGAGTCCACACAGCCTCAAACTTATTATGGAGATTATTGTACATGCTGTCCACCTTAACATTGATCTCATCAGCAGATTTCTGTTGGTTGAGTAAAACCAAGTGCATAAGAGACTTCAGCTCATCTTGAGAGTAAGACGCATGAGCTTGAAAGCTCTGATTCTCCACATAGCCTCCATTCAAGTAGTTCACCTCAGCATATGGCTCATCCCTTTTGTTCGCACAAAGCTGGACACTTCCCTGATTTATTTTCAACAACAGGTCCACTTTTGCTGCCAGCTCATCAATCTTCTGCGATTCCACACTGTTGACATATCTAGGCTCATCATACTCATGGCAGCGATTTCCAGAACTTGTAGCCAAGTTATCAATCAGCTCAAACGCACCCTTCTTGGACCTGGTGTAGAAATTTTCATTGCTGGCTGCATTCAGGGCATTTATGCTTTCCCAATCAACACCATCATAGAAAGTGCTCAAGATCTGCTCATCGCTGAACCCATGATGAGGGCACTCTCTTCTATACTCCTTAAATCTCTCCCACGCCTCGTTAAAGGTCTCTCCAGAGCGTTGCTGAAACGAGGATATCTTGTTCCTTAGAGCTGCGGTTTTGGACTTGGTGTAGAACTTGTCCAAGAACGCCGATCTAGCCTCAGCCCACGTCGCCAAAGATCCAGGTGGTAATGACTTCAGCCAGCGTGAAGCTTTTTCCGCAAGAGAGAAAGGGAAAAGCTTGCACTTCAGGAAATCCGGAGGTACACCATTCGAACCGGTTGTGCTGCAGATTTCTTCGAAATCGTCAATATGGTCCATCGGATTTTCTGCAGGTAAGCCGTGAAACAAGTGTTGCTTCACCAAGGCGATCATCTGAGGTTTGATCTCGTAGTCCTACCTCTGAATTGTTGGTGGAATGATGGCGGCTCTGTTTTGGTAGTAAGCATGAGGCGCATGAATGTCCTCAATGGCAGGCTTTTGTTGTGGTTGCAGCTGCTGTTGCAACTGTTGCATCTGCTATTCTATCCTTCGACTTTCAGCAGCTACATAGCCACTACCAGCTCGCTCGTCGGTTTCGTCGCCCATGTTGGCTGGATCCGACTTCTTCTTCTAATCAGCTCGTTGTAACCTTGCTATCTCCTGATTATCCTGAAACACACAAGAGAAGAAAAGAAGAACAAGTTAGTAAATCTTAGACTAAAAATTTCGCCGAAAACCAAAGGTAATAATTTGGTCCCCGGCAACGGCGCCAAAAACTTGATAGACGAGTTTTAAACCCTATTTTCCTACTGCAAGTGCACAGCAAATCGTAGTAGTACTTAGGGGTCGATCCCACGAAGACCAAGTATTACACTATGGTTCTATAAGCTAAATTTAGAGCTAAGACAGATCAAGATGGTTTGGTTTCGTTGGTAGCAAGAAATTAAACTAAAATCGGATGTAAGAACAATATTAAGCAAGCTTTAGGTCAAAGCAATTCGCAGGAGATTCAGAGCAAATGATCAAACAACTATTCAGGCAATGATTAAGCACAAATCTAAAACTCAAACATGAAGATAATATCAATCCACTCTCGTGGCATCAATAACTTTATCTAACAACCTAAAATCCTAATCTCGTTGGTTTTAGACATCGCAGACAAGCATTAAAGATATATTTGATTTGTTCACAATTCTCCAATACATCTACTCTCGCAGGTAATGAATAAATTGCTCACCAAAGTTTCTTCTAGCAACCTAGCAACTCTCGCTGTCTAAGTTAACCTAACATCAATGAATCAAGTGATCAAATCGATTCAAGCATTAAGAACAACAAGGGTGAAGACATCGATTTATTAGCCTATTTGTGTTTAATCCCTTAGCTCATGAATTCCTTTGAAAACCCTAACCTAACTAAGAGATCTACTCAAACATAATGAAAGAAGAAAGCAAAACAATAAAATAAAAAGACTGCATATCGATAATAAAATAAAAGAATAGGGTTCAGAAATCTTCTCCAGATGTTGCAGAGATTCTTCTCCCAAAAATAATACAAAGCTCCTTAGAGAATAGGAAAACTAGAGATAAAAGGGAAAAGATGTAGAATGAGATAAAAGATGATAAAAAACCTAAAACTAAAGAGGAGTATTTATATCAGAAGGCATAGGCGGCAGGAAGGGCGGCTGCTTCCTTTTAAAGTCGGTGGGATTAGGTTAAGTTGTCTCCTTTTAATTCTCTTCTGTGGCGGCGAGCATGTGCTCGTTTGGTGGCCAAAATTCGCGAGCATGTGCTCGCAGATTGGAGTTGGTGATACTTTGCAGGATTTTCCTTCTTTTCTTCAATTCTTGTTCTTTTCTTTTCAAAAGGTTTCAAATGCTTCAAACTCCAATAACAGCTCCAAAGCTACCTAAAATCTCCTGAAATAAATTCAAAAACTCTAAAAAGCAATTAGATAATAAGATTAGTATGGGTCAAAATCCCAACATATCAGTTCTCAACTGTGGATAAGGAAGCTGCGATTCCAAACTGAATTTACAACAGTGTGGGATTATCTAATGCATACAGAAAGAGAGTCTCCATTGATTCATATCCAGAGAAATTTATTACAAGTGCAAGCACAACCTATTACGAAGATGAGAAAAACTTGGATGTTCAAATACAAAGCAAGAATATGGCAAGTGCAGGTTCTGCTATTACAGGTCGTGGGTGATCTTGCTTTCTTTGGCATCGTTGCAGAATCCTTTCTTCTCATGAAACGTATCGTGATTGGTCACAACAAGTGATTCTCACCAAGCTTGAGGTCAAGCTTATTTTTGTTGGGGGAAGTATTGATAGACATCGTCTATCTTATGACTGACGTGGCAAATGAAGAAAATGAATAAGCAAAGAAGCTGAAGGCAAAGACTCGGAAAGAATTAGAGGCTTTGCCGTTAGACTAAGGACTATAAATATCGTGTCATTGTGTTGTTCTTAGATCATGCTTTGTATGTTGATTACTCCTGACTATATGAGTCTGGGTTTCACGGTCGCCATGAGATCGTCGTGATCGATCAATCTCGCCATGAGAGATTGACGGTGATCGGAATTACAAAGCTTAATCGTTTGTAATCGTTCTCTTATATCAATAAAGTGTTCCTCAGAGTATCCAAACTATATCACATCACCATCCCGCACTTGGGCTTTCACTTCCAGGACACGTAGCGTTCCCCTCTCAAACCCTATCAGAGCCGGCCTTTAGCAGAAGCAGGCTAAGCCCATGCCCACATAATTTACAAAACATCTCCTTAGTCTAGTGGTAAAAGTTACTTTTAAAAATTGGCCTTGTGGCCTTTAAAATGTCAGGACCGGCTCTGAACCCTACTGACGAAACTGGCAACTCGACTGGGACTTTAGGCTACGCAGGTTCACTTCGGAGCCAGAGACCTCCTCTTTGAGTGCCAATGGCTGGCCCTCATTCCTCTACTCGCAGACCTGAACCTTTCTCCCTTCCTCCTGCTCCTCCTCCTGCTCCTCCTCCTTCTCGAAGATCTTATGATTCTTTTGCTGCTCTCGTAGCGGAAAACTCCTCTGATGTTGACGATGAGCTCGTCTCTAAACACGCACATCTCCTAAGATCTGGAAAGTTGGGGATGTGCAATGACCCTTACTGTACCATTTGTCCTTCTTACTACAACAACAAATCATCCCGACGTCCCAATCCATCAGTTTCTGCCAGCTTGGATCCCACGGTATGTTTGATTTTACCCTACAAGCACCAAATAGCTTGAAGCGCAAGTAAATGTTGCTGACACGGGAGATTTTCTTTTGTATTAGTTCCATAATTCTCTCTATGATGATGCCCGAGGCTGGGCTAGGCGATTTGGTTCTTCTGTTAATATATGCTTACCTGGAATCATGAATCCTCATTCCAAAGTGGTTCAACGCTGGACTAAAATCTTTGCCCTGTCAAGCTTGTTAGCCATTTTTATAGATCCCCTCTTCTTCTTCCTCATATTAATCCAACAAGTATATATGTATATATGTTTCTTCCTGTATCTGTTTCTTCCATTTGATGAGTACCTTATTGGCCATCTTTCTGATTGCAGAAAAACAAATGCATAGTGATTGATTGGCCGAAAACTAAAGCACTTGTAGCTGTTAAAACTATAACGTACAGATGTTATGTTCTTTGTTAACATTCTGCTTCAGGTGTGTTTCCTTTTGCTCCATTTCTCCATTTCTTATAAGGAACTCAATTGGCTTTATATAAAGCTCTTTTCTTCTTTTATATCTTGTTGCAGTTCCGATTGGCCTATGTAGCTCGTGAGTCTACGGTAGTTGGTGCTGGACAGTTGGTTGATCGTCCCAAAAAAATTTCTCTCCATTACCTTCGAGGATATTTTTCCCTCGACGTGTTGATAGTGTTACCACTCCCGCAGGTTTTGTAAAGTTACTTAGAGCTGCTACTACTGGTTTTGACTTTTGAGTAATGGAATTCGGAAGATGTTATACCACAGATTTTTCCTTTCCATTTTATTCTTTTTGTGTTACAGATATTGATATTATTGGTAATACCAGCACAGTTAGGCGCATCCGGGGCAAACGATGAAAAAAACCTTTTACGCGCTGCAATTCTTGTACAAAACATTCTAAAGCTATATAGAATTCTACCTCTGCTTTCTGGAGAAACACCAACATGCTTCATATTTGAGTCAGCTTGGGCTAACTTTGTTATTAATCTTCTCACCTTCATGCTCGCTGGACATGTTGTTGGCTCTTGCCGGTATCTTTTTGGTCTCTAGGTATGGAAATGTCTCTAAACTTAAAAACATATTCGTTTTAATCTAATGTCCTTTCAGCTTGCGGGATATGTTTAGATTATCTGCCTTGTCCAGTTGTTCTAATGCAATAGAAGATTTGTGTTGGTGATTTATTGAATCTTCTAACTGCCTGCTGACCCTTTTCTGTCTCTCCTTTAGAGAGTTAAGCAGTGCCTTTAAAATGCTTATGGTTATTCTGCGCGAGAATGTAGAAAACTTATAGATTGTGACCATCGAATTAGCGATATATCGGCATCACTAGATTCACTACGAGCTGTCTGGAGAGATAGTGCAAGTGCAAATGCTTGTTTCCAAGAGCATGGTTTCGCTTATGGGATCTATTTAAAAGCGGTCAATCTTACCAATCATTCATCTAGTTTCTGGACAAGATACAATTACTCTCTGCTCTGGGGATTCCAGGTAATTGGGTTTTTACTTAAACACTGTTTAGTAACCGTCATAGAATATTGTAAAATCCTCTCTCTTGGAAACAGACTTTTTATAAGTTTGGATTTTGTTTTGATGCTTGATTTGGTTGACGTCAAACATTCTGTGAAATACAACTACTTTGCAATAATTGGCACACGTTTAGAACTCTAAAACTAATGCCATGCATGGTCTTACAATGTCCAAAGCAAATCAGCACGCTTGCTGGAAACCAAGTCCCAAGCTACTTTTTGTATAAGGTCTTATTTATTATGGGTATCATCGGACTTGGACTTTTGCTTTTCGCACTTCTTATTGGTAATATGCAACATTTCCTTCAAGCTCTCGGTAAAAGGTAAACACAACTCATCATTACATCAATTACACAAAATAAGATATGTCAAGACATGAGGGATGGTTTATAAATTTCCAAGTGCTCTGATGAGTGTGGTTTGTGCATTGTAGGAGGTTGGAAATGACGCTAAGACGGCGTGATGTAGAGCAATGGACGAGCCATAGACGGATGCCAGAAAGTATAAGAAAGTATGTGGACTATTACTATATATGCCTAATAGTTTACTTTTTTCCTCAAAAAGTCCACTGTCTCAGGCAATGTCCATGTCCCTTCTAAACTAACCTCAAATTTTCAAACATTTGAGGAGGGTGCGAGAGGCAGAGCGGTTCAATTGGGCTGCTACTAGAGGAGTTGACGAAGATTTTCTTTTTGCAAATATGCCTGATGACCTTCAAAGAGATATAAGAAGACACCTCTTCATATTTCTCAAGAAGGTAAACATAAAAATCTATCTCTCTCTGTTAAAGTTCTATGCTGAGCCGCGTGCCTATATGAAAGTGTTAGAAACTTTCGCCTACGTCTAACTTTTTTTTTCTTAGGCTCTGAATGGTGACCATTAGAGAAATAGTATGAATGAAAAGGAAAAGAACTAAAGAGAACAAAAATAACTGTAATATTTGTTACTTTTCAAATTTGATAAGTAATATTTCTACTCTTTAATTCTGTAAAATAAGGAATGAAAATGAATCATGTGTAATAAATATTCTTTGTGAATGGTGTAATCTTTTAGGAATGAAGAGGAATTCAATGTTCTCATTCATTCATATGGTCACCATTCAGACCCTAGTTTTTGTTCTGAATATTGCTTATTTTTTGCTTATTTTTTCCTTATTTTTTTATTATCACAACATTGTTGCTTATGTTTAAGTTTACAAAATAAAAGGTTTCAGAGATTAGTTCAACTTTTAACTGCAATTTGATACCATTTGTATTGTACAAATTTAAAATTGTTGTTTTATATGTATGCAAAGCCTGCAAAATTACTTGTTCATAGCTAAAAACTAAATAAATAAAAATTAGATGAAAATTTGATACACAATAAGATAAGATATTGAACAACTTAATAATATAATGAAAAATTTCTATCAACATATTTTGTAAAAATCTTGTAATGGATTTTTTTTTATGGAATGGCTTATGGCATCTATAAACGTTAGCACGGTTGTGGTTCTATGTACTTATCCCCTAATTCCTTAGTGTTTTGTATAGAGACTACCAATGAAACTCGGCTGAAGGATATGGAATAAAGGAGGTGATGGGTTTACTTTACAGGTAAGAATATTTTCGTTGATGGATGAATCAATTTTAGATTCCATACGTGAGAGACTGAGACAGAGGACATACATAAGGGGTAGCACAGTCTTGCGCCGTTGGGGTGTAGTCGAGAAAATGGTTTTCATAGTGAGAGGTGAGATGGAGAGCATTGGAGAAGACGGTTATGTTCTTCCTTTATCAGAAGGCGACGTTTGTGGTGAAGAACTCCTCGCTTGGTGCCTCGAACGCTCTGCTGTAAACCCCGGTACGTCCCTTAAGACTTTGGCGTTTAAGCAATATATCCATGAACTTAGTTGAGCCACTTGACTGCTGATTTAAAAACCTGCAGATGGGACGACGATAAGGATGACATCCAAGGGATTGCTTAGCAGCAGAGATGTTAGGTGCGTGACAAACGTGGAGGCGTTTTCGCCAGAGCCGGCCCTTGGGCCAAGCAGAGCAAGCCCATGCTTGCGGCCGACAATTTTATAAAAAAGTTTCGGCCACAAATTCACAAAAGTCTCCTTTAGTCTAGTGGTTAACTCATATGGATAGTCTTCATTCCCCAACCCAAGTTCGAATCCTCCAGCTTCATTTCTAGTTACTTTTTTTTTTCTTTACCTTTTTATCAAAAAATGAGCCAATTATTTTTTTGGTTTGCTTGTAGCCTCAAAATTCTCAGGACCGGCTCTGGTTTTCGCTGAGTGTAGCAGACCTTGAGGACGTAACAAGATTGTTCTCGAGATTCTTAAGGAGCCATCGAGTCCAAGGAGCCATAAGGTACGAGTCTCCTTATTGCAGGCTACGAGCAGCTACGCAGATTCAAGTAGCCTGGAGATACAGAAAGAGACGGCTCCAGAAGTTAAACACTGCTCAAAAGAAACAATATTCGTCCGAGTTATTCAGAAGACATAAAAAGAGATGCAAGATAACTACTTTGTTTAATTGCTTCGCGTATTTCATTTTGCCTCTTAAGTACTAGATCTGAAACAAACTTGGAACATAATGGTACATATAAGTGCTATTAACAATTTGTGTTTTGATGTCAAAAAAGAAAAAGAAGAAAAGAACTCTGTATTCATCCTCTTCAACAATGTATACTCTAAGGTCACTGATATTCTTCCTACAACACACAGCAACATTATTTCCTTCGTCCATGTATATAAAATATGTTCCATTTTTCTTAAAGATTGGACTCATAGACCTAATCATTTTTATTTGCAATTTACTAAAAAGAACCGAACGAAAGATTTTTATTCATCGAGTTATTATTATTATGAACGACTAAAAATAGGGCGCAAGTCTCAAGGGACGAGAGGTCCACAAAACTTCCATATGTGATACGTCTGAGTCTGACCATATCAATCTCAAATACAGAAACACCTAGATTGGCTTTTGACTATGTGCTAAACTCTAATATAAGTCCCTAACCTTCTGTAAATAACTAATCTTAGCCATCTCCAATTTGAATCATTCAACACACACAAGAAAAGACCCGAGGCTCTCCATAAAATTCGGAATCATCTTCATCTATATAATCCTGACTCTGTTCGCTTAATTTGATCAATCCTCGGGTCGCCAATAATAAATCGAAAAGCAAAATAAAAACTTGTGTAAATTTTTCACACTCCACAGCCTAAACCCAACCCAAAACCACAAAAAAATCTAAATAAATAATGGGTGGCTGTGCGAGTAGACCCAAGGAATCAGACATGAACAACGAAGAAGACTCTGTTCCTAACAAGTCTGTGTCTGAAACCATAGTAGCCAAGGTATACAACATAACAATCTAGTACTAGTAGTATTAAGATTTGATAAATTGGGTCACAGAACCGTGCTTAACCGGTTATGATATTTTGGTATGATAATACAGGAGATCAACACAGAAGAGAGCGGTGACAAACAGAACCAGACAGAGACTGAAACCACTGAAACAACTTCTGTCGAAGCTAAGGAGACATCCCAGGTCGAGCCGATCAAGGAAACATCTCCTGCTGCTGAACCAGTGGTTGCAGCAGTCGTGGAAGAGTCATCTTCTACTGGTGAGGCTACAGCAGCACCTGAGAAAGTGGAGAACGTAGAGGCTGCCACAGAAAACGCTGAAGCAGCGGTTGAGGCGGTTACGGTAGCTGCACCGGAAAAGGTTGAGGTTGCGGCAGAAGCCGCGAAAACGGCTGAACCTGTAAAGGAAGAGAAAGAAGCTGTTGTTACTGTTTGATTGAATCTGTGAAAATATTTTGAAATGTTGTTGTATACCACCTTGATTTGATTTGCTACTACCTGATTTAATTAATTGGCTTCGGTTGTTCTTTGTATGTCATGATGATTCTTCTTTGATTCAGTTAAATATTAATTAGTTTTGCTTCATAAAAATCTCTAACCAACATTTCTATAGCCGAATTGCTATTTTTCGTGTTTGAATTAAAATCTTGGCTTCTTTTATCTATCGAAAACAATGGAAGACATCGATTTTGACAAGATCTTGTTTGCTACTAGCTATTTTTTCCATTTGTAACGAAGATGTAAACTGATACTCCATCGTCCATCCTAACTTCTCACAAAATTATATATTTTTAAAAAAACCTTAATTTCTTCAAAACAAATTAGAAAGTGTTGATTATAGCTTTTAATTCTTGTGATTTTACTCCATAACTTTATTTACGTATCATGGACAATTACTATTAACTAGGTGATTCTCCCGTGCTCATGCACGGGTATGAATCTTTACAAAGTAACTCACTTAAAATTATTGGTTAATATTATCTTTTATTTATTTATAAGTTTCTATTTGATTTGTCCACTATAGAAGATTATTGGTTAATATTATCTTTTTATTTTATTCATGTAAATATAGGATTATTTTAAATAATTTTAAGATGTTATATATCTTACTAAACATTTTTTGGTATAAAAAATTAGATAGGTACCATTATTCATTTTTAAATTTATTATGTGATATATACTCCTTTGAATTGAAATACAATTAATTTTTTTGTTCTGTTTAAGCTAAAGTTGGCTCAGCTTTTTATTTTAGATTTGTAAAGCTATTATTGTAAAATTTTAGTTTTTTTGTTTATTTATTTCTATTTTTCAAAATAACTTTAATAAAGGGAAATAATTTTAAAACATAAAATAATTTTTGCATATATAGAAAAACGAAAAAAATACAAAAAGGAAAGTCTTTAATAAAGGGAAATAATTTTTTTCATATATAACAAAGGAAAATTATAAAAAGGAAAGTCTTTTTAAAATAATATTAAAAATGAAATATCTTTGAAATATATTTTTTTTTATTAGATATAGAAACTTTGATTCAAAAAAGGAAAGTCTTTTTGAAATCATACTAAAAAGAAAAAACTTTAAAATAATTTTAAAAATTAAGAAAGTAAAACTTCCCTTTATTTATATAAATATGAATACGTTTTTAAAAATTTAATAAAAAATTAAAATTAAAACTTTCTTTTATTTTATCTCACTAAGGGTATACTTGTAATCAACCACTGTAAGAATCAACGTGAGTGCGACACATATGCAAGTGACTTCTCAAATAATATTATTAAGATATCACATAGTCCTAAAATCCGAACGTTAAATAAACAACACCCCTATTTATATAGGTTTCAATCCCAACGGTTGTCGTACAAGTGGGCTTCAATTATAAGAAAAAAATTAAAAATGGGGATCAAGAAAACGAATCAGGACAAGCATAAATGAGGGTGACATTTTGTGGGCCAAAGGCCCAAAGCTCTTTCGTGGCTCGTTTGTACAATGTCATGTCACGGCGTCACGCTCTTCTTACCGTTACCGTTTCCTTCTCAGACCTTTTTGTCCTTTTCTGATATATTCATCTATAAATATCCATTTACAAGATAAGCTAATTATATAAATACCATTTACTGCCCACGCCTAATAAATACCATATTTACTACTCCTATCCTAACAAGTAGATGTAGATCTAAGTCTAAGTGTTTAGTTTAACCAATTTAACTAACTGACACGTGAATCCCCTCTCTTTCACCGCCAAGGAAATACAAATTCAAACCGAGAGAAATTAATGAATGATCCTATCAATATGGTTTAAACTTTAAACGTTTAAAATAAGCATTAAAATAAAAAGAAATAATATGAAGTGGAAAAAAAAAGGTAGATGAGGTAGGCCCCAGTAAGTGGAACCGTTTGTTTAATAACGGAGATCGGGTTAAATCCGTTAGAAGAAGACAGTGCGAGTCTAAAAATTTATAAATACCTCCTGCATCGTCTTCTTCAGTCACTTTGTTCTCTAGCTATCATTTATTCGAATTCCAAAATTAGGGTTACGGATTCGCTGATCAGGTATGTCTCTCTCTTTCTTCCTTAATACTTCCTTTCTAATGTGCATCTTCTTTCTATCATGGAGTCTCTACTTTCGCCGGATCTCGTCCCTATTCATAAGAATCATAACGCACTTTACCTACAGTGATTAGGTCTTATTGCTTCCGATTAGTAATAATATGTGTTTCGTCGATCTTTATGGAATGAAACTGAAATTGATCGATTGTGGGGGAATTAGAGATTTGCACATGGTGAAGCCCTAACCTTGTGATGATTATTGATCGTTTCATCGGGTAATGCAGAGTGTGAAGAAGATTTTTTGGTGGAAGCTTTGAGTCGAAAACAATGGAGGTATTTGGAAAATCACCCGTGGTTGGTTCAGCCAATGTTATTTACTTGTCTGCGTTACTAGGTCGTGATGGACCCGTCACGTGTCACAAATGTGACTGGAAATGCGAGAACGAGAATGTTTGTGGGAATATGTATCGTTGCAAGCTAACTGGTTTGAACCACGTCTGTGACAAGAACTGCAACCAACGGATCTTGTATGACAACCATAGCTCCTTGTGCCGAGCCAGTGGCCGGATATTCCCACTATCATCAGCTGAGGAAGTTGCGGTTAAAGGAGTCAGGAGGAAGCTTGATGATGAGGGTCAACCTTCTGAGAGCTGCGTCAAGCGTCGTCGACGTGATGCTCAGTTTCATTCTTCTCCTTTTGAGAGGTCTTTTGCTGCTGTGAGCCCAATCTGCAGCCAAGCTGGAGATGGGATGGAGATGAATTAGAGGATCTTTTTCTATCTCTGAGAGGCTTTTCTTTTTATCTGACCTAAAATAATAACTTCCTTTTTCACTTTTGGACGACTATGCAATAAGAGACATCATTCATGTGCTCTTCCGGGGAGACTAGGTGTAACTGACTCCCTGTCTGAAGAAGCATTTTATCTTAGTATTATTGGACTCTATGTAGTAGTTATAACGTAGGAGAGACTTCATGATTCTGCTGCTCTGTTCTGGACGTTCTTGTTTTAATATAACTAAGTGAGCTATAATCGCTTGTTTCAGCTTTTGCTAGTGTTCTCTTAAATTCGCAGTTTGTCCTTGTGTTTGGACACAGTGTAGAGGCAGCCTTTGTTTAGCTGTGTATCTTGTTTCGGTTAGCCTCAACTGTGAGAAGATACCATTTATAACTTTATTACGACAGGTTCTTCAAGATAGAGAATCTATTTGCTTTGTCTTCCTGTATAATATTCCTTTATCCTCTCGATGGAGACATGACTGCAACCTATATTTTTCTTATGATCAAGTTTCTTATCTGTGTCTGCAGGTTTCATAGTGTTGCCATCCAGGATAGTTTAAATTATTATCTGTACAATGATTTGACTGTTATGTTTCTCAAATTTCCAGTGTTTTGAGGAGTAAGTTTAACAATTGGAAGCTTGGACCTTTCTTTGTAGGTACATCTATGATCTATGTTTGTACTCGGCAGGCAACTACGCGCTTGGTGTATTCGTTAGAAGTTGTAAACTTATGTTCCAGACAGCAGAGGAAGGACGGTGGAGAAGAAATATACTCATCAAGTAATACGTTAGCAAATATTACAAGGTAATTTTGCAAGAGATAAACTGTGGCTAACGTTAAATTTCTCTGTTTTAATTTGTTTATGTTGCAAGTTTACATAGCCTCTGCATCACCCAGTTTTTTGTTTTTCATTCTCTCTTCATGTGTCTGAGGATCTGGTTTATTGTTTTCCCCCCAACATCTCTGACCAGGTACTATTTTTCCCAGACTAAAGTCTACTGCTGATGAAAACAACAAGTATTTGACATCTTACATCAATGTGTTTGGAGTATTTAATTTTACATCTTACATCTTGGTGAGAGGACGAGTACGAGGACAAACATGATCCTGGTACGTATTAGCATATATCATAAAACGATGTTATTCTCTAAAAAATCTCTATAATTAATCAATTTTCCTTCATAAAAATACAGAATGCTTTCTTTATAAACACGTAGGAGATTAAATAATGTGGGTCTATTCAGTTCATGTTTGTGATATGCATGTCTTCTAGTTTTGTGCTTCAGTTAGGATTAAGGAAAGATAACTTTATTGAATATGCTTGAATCAAATCCCTCACATGAACTGAATCTTTTCCGAAGAAAAACAAAATAAAAGAACTAAAACGAGAGAGAGAGAAAGAGAGAACTCTAATAAGCTAATCTCAAACAGCAAAAAAAAACGAACGCTTAGTGATGAGGACCATGGGGATGGGGATGGGGATGGGGATGGGGTCTGAAGGTCTGTAACCACTTGATGAGGCGGTCCGAAGGTGACATCTGCATCTTCTTCGGACCAGTTGTTGCTTGCACCACCACTCGAAGTTTAAGCCCAGCCTCACAGTGACCAATCCTTGAGGTTATGAAACAGTGGATTCCTGGTTTTGTGAGCTTGACAAGTCCTGAATTGTGCACGGCAACGGGAGAAGTCGGGTCGCAAGAGTTGAACTCAAGATCACCGCTGACTTCTAAGACGTCGTCGACTTGGTCGTTGTAGTAGAAAAGAAGACTGTCTCCCACATGAAACTGTTTCTCCTCACTCCACTTTTGATAGAAGTCACTCTCTTCAGGTACCCTCCATTCTTTGGAGTCACCGACCTTGTAGATATTTCCAGAAGGAAGCATCTTTCTCGGTGCTGGTGGCGGAATCTGATGTCTAGAAGGAAGCATCTTTCTCGGTGCTGGTGGAGGAATCTGATGTGCACGTGGCAAGTCATGGACGACAAAAACGATGACTCTCTGTCCGGCTACGCATTGGGTATGATTTGAGCTGATGAAGTAGTGATAACCTGGTTCCGTGAGAGTCACTACATCGTGACCTGTGTTGTAGACAGCTTTAGGAGAAGGAGAGTTGCAGAATCCATATTCCAAAGCACCGGAGACTTGAGTAACGTCGTTGACGTTGCGATCGTACTCGAAGATCAGAGAATCACCCACGTGGAATTCCTTACTCCAAGCCCAATCAGTATAGGTGTCGGCCTTCGCTATCCATCCCTCCGAGTCTCCGACTTTGTAGGTTTTTGCCGACCAACAAGATCCCATTAGAACCGTGAAGCTCATCATCAGAAGCACAAGGGAGAACATTCTTGTTCTTGTCGCCATTATGGATAGAAGACGAACAAGAACGATCAGAAAGATCAACAGATAAACGAAGCAGAAAATATATCGTTGATGAGTATGTGAATTAGAAAAAAAGAACACCCTAACTCTCTTTTTATAAGCTTTTACGGAACCTAATCTTTGCCGTATTAGGATTTTACTTTTCATTAAGGTGGAAGTGAATTTCCTAATCCTATTTGTTTTGTTTTCCCTTTTTCAACTTTCATTCACCTCATATCTTGCAAACCAAATAAAAAATATAACAAAAGATAATGCTTAAAGATCGTTAATCATTTTGACGATTGAAACCAACGCTTGATGATCTCTAATCCTTTTCTAGTTAGGCTTGTGTTTGATCTTCATTAGTTAAGCTGAATTGGTTATTTAAATAACTGTTTGCAATATCTTTATATTCTTTTTCCTTTTTCAATTTAGATTCACCTTAAACAAAAATAATAATACTAAAAGATCTTAAATAAAAAGTAACTTACAAGTCAATCAAATCGAAGATTGTATTGTTTGACCCTAAAACGAAGAGTTGGTCACATCAGTTAAAAATCAACGAGTTCTTGTCTCAATCCCTCAAGAATACTAGGACTCTTGATGATCTCAGCCATTGCTTATTGTATTGTTTGGGCAAGGAGAAGCTCCTACAGTTGTAGACGTAACATTTCTTTGTCAGGTGAAAAAAAGAACTGGTCTTGATTTTGAACTGGTCTTGATTTTGAAATTAAACTGGTCTTGATTTTGATTTTCTTATATAAGGATGAAATGAACTATTACCACGTACAACAACTTGATGTGCTTCCGAGTGATTTTATACTCTGCGTTTTCATCTCGACAAGCTGCTAATAACACGTCTATCATGTCCATAGCTTGATGTTCCTCAGGTTTCTCTTCGTGGTCCAGGAAACTCCTCTCTATCAGAGCTTCTTGAGCGGCCTCCCTGTTCTCCTCTGAACAACTCTTTCCCATTAGCATCTTGCAGACATTGTTGTTACTCAGCTTCGATGCTTCTTTATGGATCTCAACGCTCTCATTCTTCCATGGAAGAAAACTCTCCTGTTTTCTCTGATTCTTCTTCTTCTTGTACGTTCTTGTTCTTTTGTGAGCATACAATACAGCACAAAAAATGTGTTCCAAGAAAACAGCTAAGTGATGTTAATAGTGGGAAGATAATTTTGGATTCACCATGTGATGGTAATAGTGGGAAGATAAAATGTTATTTTGATCTGAAGTAGTTTTTTTTTTTTTTTTGTAAATTCTGAAGTAGTTTTATAATGCATTATCATATCTGACAGAAAGGTGAAGAAGATACATGTGATGGTTTGATGTGAGTGCTAGATTTCCTGGGATCTCAGAAAAATCTGCTCAAAAAAGTTGGCCAAGGATCAATAGTTGACTCGTCCGCTGCTATAAAGGTACCGTGCAGGAACCTTCCCGCTATTTAGCTAATGATTATTTTGTTCAACTTGGGGAGAACTTTGCATATCCTGATTGATTTTTGGTCTTTTTCTTTTATCAAATCCCAATCAGGTGTTGTCCCTTTCTTCTTTATAAAATCCAGGTTATAATAACCCGAGCACCCAAATCTTGGATCCATCTAGTCCGAATCATACTCATAACCAAAACCGCAAGGTATGGCTGTACCCAAAATCAGCATCAAAATCCAGCCTAGTGCCTCAGAATCTTTAAGGTGGTTCACCAATGATCATCAATCTATGAAGTTCCCCTTCACATTCCGTGAACGTGTGTAAACATAATTCATTTGTTCTTTTTAGTAACCCACTAATTAAACTCCACTTACCAAAACAATATAGCTCTTTTCTTTTGTTTATGGTTTATCCATTCAAATAAGATCATTCACACTGTCGCAAATAGGTATTTTGTCCTTTTGCAAATTGTCAAATTAAGAAAACCCCTAAGAAACCAGAGACTCGACGCAAAATCGTATGAGAACGAAGCTCGTCTTTAAAATAGTGACCAAATGGGTAAATGCAGAACTTAAGAGATGCAAGATATATGGGCCTTAGTGGCTACGAGGCCCAGATAAGTACCCAATAGAAATGAAAGAAGGGAAAGATAAGACGAGAGGCAAAACCGAAAGAAGAAAGAACAAAAAGTACAAAACTCATAAGTCGTGTAAGAGAAAAGAAACGAGAAAAATGGGTGTAGGCGGCGGAGGAGGAGAGCAGAGGAGAGGCGGCGGAGAGATGATGGCGATGGCGAGCTTGTTCAACGACCAGCAGAATCCAATTCAGCAGTTACAAGTCAAATTCAAGGAGGTAGAAACCGGTTTCAAGACGTGGTTGTCGAAGCAGTCGTTGCCGGTGGAAGCAGCCGTCGTATCCACCATGAGTGGTGTACAGGGAGCTTTCATCGGAGGTCTCATGGGAACACTCTCCCCTGAAATGCCTCAGGCCGACCCTCAAGCCATGGCGTCTATGAAGCAAGCTCAGGTTCTTTAACTTTCACCTTCTAATTTGTAAAATGATCCATTTGTGTGATTTCTATTGCTGCTGTAAATGAGATGGAAGATACTTCCTTTTTGCTTTGGTGAAGGCTCTTGTGGGTGGGCCATGGGTACAAGCTCGGAATTTTGCTGCCATTACAGGTGTAAATGCTGGAATTGCGTGTGTAATGAAACGGATTAGAGGCAAAGAGGATCTTGAATCTGCGTAAGTCTCGTTCTTGTTTCTTCCTTTTGTAACGCTTCTTAAGTAATCCTTTGTATTTTAAGTCACTCGTTCTTGTTTTCTAACAAGTCAACAATAGTTTACCACTTAAACTAACTATAAGAGCTGTTTCTGTTTTGTTCTTGTCACTTTCCTAGTTTCCTGATCACTGGTTAGTTAGATTTGATAAAACATGTGGACACGAGTTACATCAAACTAAGTGTCACTCTCATAATTCATCAGTAACTTACATGGTGTTAATGGAAACTAAGTGTCACTCTCACAATTCATCATTAAAACCTGTGATGTATGAGCTTTCATTCACATGATCGTGATCTCTTTTTGTATATTTTGTATTTAAGTCTCTGTGATTAACTAAGATGTTCGCTGCTCCTTCTAGGTTTCTGTCTTTCTGATATATGAGATTAACCTTAAAAACTTACTCACGGAAGCTGAAGGTTCTCGTTGTCTTGCTTGTTTCAAGTTTGAAGTCGTTCGATTTGATAATGACTTGAGAATGCGAGTGTTGGAGGGTAATGGTTTGACTTTGCAGCGTGGTCGCAGCATTAGGATCTGGATTTGCCTACTCATTGGTGAGCCAAGGCTTGCAAGGACAGCCTCTTAACGCAATCACCACAGCTGCTGGTTTTGCTGTATTCCAAGGAATATTTTTCAAGGCGAGTGACCATTTTCGAACTTCTTACTTTCCATTATGAATCATGCATAAGCATCTGGTCTTAGTTCTTACCCCCATTTTCCCGGGTTTTCTTAAAACTCAGTTGGGAGAAAGATTCTCTAAACCGAGCCCCGATGACCAGTTTTACACACGATCAAGAACTATGCTATTAAAGCTAGGTTTACAGAAATACGAGAAGAACTTCAAGAAGGGACTTCTAACAGATCCCACATTGCCATTGCTCACCGATAGGTATATATATATATCCTCTTCAAGTTTTCCTTTATGTAGCAACTAAGATTAATGTCTTTTTGAATTGTGAATAAAGCGCGCTAAGAGATGTGAGCATCCCGCCAGGGCCAAGGCTTCTGATACTAGACCATATCCAGAGGTTCCAAACCAACTTCTCTGCTCTTCCATCGATGAAGTACTAAATCTGTAAAATTATTGAATGTCGATGGACACGATCTCTCTTGTTTTGAGTGCAGGGACCCTGAGATAAAGGGCAAACGAGGAAAGTAGTAATCGAGCTGGTCGTCACCAGAATCAATCTGTTTTGACCGTAAGGATCTTCAAAACTCAGATGTAATGTCTTTTTTTTTTTTTAGCTGATATTGCTAGGAAGAACTCTTGTTAGATTCTTCTGCCTCTACTAGCAATGTTTGATTGTCTTTAAATATATATTGAAAGTATTTCGTTCACAAAGCGAACTAGATTATAACAAATGGAATATGCTTTGTATCATAATAATTTGATCATATATGGAGTTGGGTGGGCTTAACAAAATTGTGATAGGTAAATTATCTGTCCATGCAAACTTTTGGCAGATCACCAAAGGCATTGTGAAATAAATTGATGAAAATAAAACGTTTTTTTCTTAAAAATCAAGTTGAACAAAGTGAAGTCCCCGATACGTTGATTGATGATGAAGATGACATCGACATGCAGATATGTCAAAAGATATCGTCTTGCAAATTCAAGTCATACTATTGTAGATTAATAAACTCCGATCCCCTACCAGTTTTAACGAGTGTTCTAGCTAAGTCACCTAAGGTTTAACAAATGTAACAACACAATTTGTCTTCAACATTCGTTAGTATTGATTTTTTTTTTCTTTTTTTTGTCTTTTATATTATTAACCCACTAAAGAGGTATGAAAATACAAGTGGTATTAAACAGCCCAAGACCCATTACATACAAAGATGAAAGCCCAAGAAAGACCAAAAGTCGTAATACAATACGTGTCCTATCTACGTGTCCTTCATGCAAAGCTCAGGTCTGAAAAGCGGCCGACGATTGTTTCCAACGGCGAGAACCATCCCAAATCTAGATCTGATACAACACAACTTCGACCGAAACCACTTGCAGCTCCTATCTTCCCAATTCGCCGTTGTTGATGAACATAATCTTCAAATAACCCACCAAAAGAAAACCAACAAGAAAGATTCGAAAGAGCTAGAATCAAAACCTTTACCGGAACGATTTTCTATAGAGAAATCTCCAGTTCTACTGATTTTAACCTCAACTCATGAATCTTAATCAATAAACTCGATTCCTTAAACAAAGAAAAAAACTTTGCTTAAACTACCAATACCCAACCTCAACTCATGAATCTTCCTTTTTTTTTTTTTTATGGATGTGCACACAAAAATTTGATAAAATAAGTTAGCTTCTCAAATCAATAGGAGTATATTTAAATGACCCCACCCAAACTGTTTTCAGTTTCACCAACGCTTTGAAATCTAATTAAGTTAGATAAAGACTCTTTTGGGTAAGTGTTTGAACTTAAAATTAGAGTACTCACCAGAACTGTTTTCACCACCAGAACTACTCAAATCACCATAAGCAGACGACTTTTTGATAAAATAATTAGTATCAAGTTTTTTTCAGGGATTTTTCAATCAATTCAGCACAAGAAAAAAAATATTATTGATCATATATCTTCTTAAAGAAATATATTAAGATAACCTCAGGTTAACCTAATAACTAGTAAGCATAACCAGTTAACCACGAAAGAGATGGACGTCTATCACTGTCGTAATTACTAAAGTTACGTGAACATAATAGTTTCCGTTTAAATAAGTTTTTATCATTCTCAACCCCCAAAAAATCAATTTCCCCGATAACGTAGTTTCACTTTCCCAAGATCAATTCGGTCAGTCAGTCATGTACGCCTCAAGTACATGGACTTTGCGTGATGTCCTGTTACATAAGTAGTTACCCAAACAACAGAGGAAGATATAACATTCTGTCAGCTACGATAGGATTCTTTAAAAAAAAAAAAAAACGGATTTTCACTAAAAATATATGGGAAGGACAAAAAAAAAAACATCAAAGATGGAAAAACATGTTTTTTAATCGAGCTAGATCGACTTTCTACAATTCTTAGTTCAATTTTCCATTTTGTGATCATTTTCAATTGATAAAATATTTGATATCAATTTTCCTTTTTCTTACAAAAATCTGATGACTGTTAAAAGTTTCATAGGTATATAATTGTGAAATTATATAGCCTTATATGATGAATGTCGAGAGTTTTAACATTTTAATACAATGATCTGCTTTACTTTTACTTTTGTTTACATCAAACTAGCTCTTCTTTTCTTCCAGATAAAAACCAAAAAAAAACCAAAAAAAAAGTCTCACTAGCTCTTCTTTTCTTCCAGATAAAAACCAAAATCAAACTAGCTCTTCTTTTGTTTACATCAAACTAGCTCTTCTTTTCTTCCAGATAAGTTTTGGATCTCCTAAACAAAAGAAAAAAAAAAAAAACTAAAAACCAGCACTGATCTTAGCCATTTTTACAGATATATATATATATCTATCGACCTCTACGAATTCGTAACAACAACTTCTAGAGAGGAGGAAGAGAGACGTGAGACTTGGTCCACGAGGAAGAGTATACGAGACTGATACTCACGCGCCTGATCTAGAGATTCGACCTCTAGCTCCGCCAGCTGCGAGCAGAGCCTCTCCTCCGCCTCTTCCGCCACCACCATCCGCCTCCACAAACGAACCATCTCTTTCTTCATCTCCTCCGTTTCTCTCACCAACTCTCCGTTCCTCCTCCGTAGCTCCTCCACCTCGTCCGCCGCCACCGTCACGTAACCTCCTCCTTTTCCCATTCTATCTTTTTATTTTTGGGGGATATTTAGAAAACAACTTAATTTTGGTGATGTTGTTGTACTTGTTGTCTCTGTATGTGTGCTTCTGTCTTGTGTTCAGAAGATCCTTTTAATAAGCCTCTTCTGCGTTTTGGCCTTTGCAATTGTCAGTGTCCAGGTTCAATGTATCTCGTGTTCTCCTATTTTTTTCATTGTCATTCTGTCAAAGTCAAATCACTGTCTGTCTTTCTTTCTTTGAAAAGTAAGCACACGTGGTGCGTATTACGTATGAATCATAAATAATTCACGTATAATTAAGTTCAATTTCGTGAAATTCTATGCAGTTTTGTTCTCCTATTACGTATGATTATTCTCCTTTATTTATCAAAGGAACCATGCGAGGAGAAATGTGTGAAAGCGTTCGAAGAAAATCAAAATCCAACGTGAAAGAGTCGACACCGGCTTCGACATCGTAATCGGAGAAGACGCGAACGATGCCGGATGGAAGAAAAAGGAGAAAACCCTAGGAGTGAAAGCAATACACAACTACTGAAAGCTAAATGCCGGAAACTGGAATTCGAGCTTTGGTCAACCAAACAAAAAAAATGGCATTCTTACTTGAGTCCAGAGCGGCGGTGAGACAATGTCTCCGGGAGAGCGCTAGTGATGGAGCGCCCTCTTAGAAGGTACGAACGGCAACCCGAGACGACGACAACCGAGAGAGAGAGAGCTAACCAACCAGAGACTCTTTTCTTTTGGGAAAAGTGTCTATTTCAACCTGAACTAAGTCAGTCGTGTTTTTTCAGACCTAAACAATCAACCAGTGCGTATTTCAACCCAAACCGTTATAAAATTTAAATTTTCTACCCGAATTTACTATTTCGGGCCAAAATCTACATTGACTAACGGATCGTTAGTCAAACGTTAAACAGTATCAGACCTATGACAAGAAAGTGCATTTTTAGATCTAAACTAGCTCTAACGTGCCTTTTCATACATGTACATTTGAGTATTGCCTATTTCTCCTCAAACCTAAATAAAATTCAAATTTTCTACCCAGAAAGCCAATGATTTAAAAATCATAATTTTAAAATCTTTTCGCCAATATATAATTTACTTTTTTTTGCCAATATATATATAATTTTAAAATATTTTTGCCAACATATATAATGCACATATACCTATATATTGACAAAATAGTCAAAAACATATGTATATATTATCTTATTCTAGTTTATAGTTGATCAACAAATTGAAAAACTTTAACTTCAAATAAAGATTGTTTGATTAAATTTATATTCATAGAATATATATTGAGTTTGGAATGAATAGAAAAAAAATTGTGATGAGCTAATATATATATATATATATATATACCAATTGACTAGCAAAATATCCAAAATAAATAATTTATATTGAATTGTGATGTTTAAAAAAAAGACTTTTGATTATAGAAACCAAAATTGGGTTATTAAATTGACTAGAATCGACATGTTTCCATTTTTCTACCGTGATTTAGGGGTGTTTTGGGTTAATTATAAATTTTGGAGTTTTAGTAAAACCAAACTGGATTGGCACCGGTTCGCGGTTCAATCCGTCGAACCAACCGGTGCAGATCGGTTTCTAAATCATTGGTTTTCTGGGTAGAAAATTTGAATT
Source organism: Isatis tinctoria (assembly GCA_010577795.1). Lineage (NCBI taxonomy): Eukaryota > Viridiplantae > Streptophyta > Magnoliopsida > Brassicales > Brassicaceae > Isatis > Isatis tinctoria. The sequence continues at coordinate 25,829,541 of CM021245.1, forward strand.
TTATTTAGGTTTGGGGAGAAATAAACACTACTCAAATGTACAGGTTTGAAAAGGCACGTTAGAGCTAGTTTGGGTCTAAAAAGACACTTTTTCTGTCACAGGTATGATACTGTTTAACGTTTGACTAACATATCGTTAGTCAAGGTAGATTTTGGCCCTAAATGGTAAGTTCAGGTAGGAAATTTAATTTTTTTAACGGTTTGAGTTGAAATACGCACTGGTTGATTGTTTAGGTCTGAAAAAGCACGACTGCCTTAGTTCAGGTTGAAATATGCACTTTTCCCCTTTTCTTTTCTTCCCTTTTTCATTCATTTTCTCAGCAATTCCAAATTTTATAACCATATTTTTCGCAGTTTTTTTTTTATGTTTGCGAAGATGCAAAAGAAATTAAATAACAAAAATTGAAAATAAACCTTCTCTTTTGCAATAACTTCCTCTTTACACCTTTTTTTTCGCTCTGAGAGACCCATGAGAATTTTGAGAAAATATAAATAAGTAGTAGTCATATCAAAGATGGAAAATATAAATGAGTACTTGAGTTGAGTAGTAGTGAAACAGCCTCGGAATCCACCTAAGCTAAATCAAAAGGAAATCAGCAGATTCCAAGCCTTTGAACGCGGAAGATGGAATGATGAACGAAGGTAGAGATGGAGATGAATGGATGCTGGTTGATTCCACAAGCAGCAAACGAACAGGAGACTTGATTCCACAAGTATTCTGGTCAGAATGGAGTGAATGCACCACATAGATTATGAGGGGATCTCTGATACAGCAATAACAAAACAAAGAAGAATCCCGGATAATTCTAAGTTTCAAAGAGAGTTTCTTTCTGAAGAAAGTTCGGTTTATATTTCATCAAGTCTGAAAATTGTACAAGGCTGTAAAGGGACCTTATATAGTGGTCCAAGCAGCTGGTGCCCTTCATGAGGTCTTTAAGGAGATTACAATTGAATGCAAAACGAAATTATAGCTAATGGACACAAAAATTGGCTAACATTATGCCTTAGACTCATAAAATTTAAACTAAGCATTAAATAAGAAAATCACTGAAAATATGTTAGTAAAGATAATTCAAATATAATTCAAATGGTATTCATACCTTTGTTTTGGTCGTGGCCCCTTGATATGGTAATTTGATTCTTTGTCCTTGAATAGTTGTGAAGGAATGAATGTAGACAATTTGATGAAGAATCTTGAGCCTAGATAAGGAAGGTTGGTCCATGAGTTTCTCCAGTTGATCCTGTGCATCTTGGTGGAGTTATGGACGTCCTTTGATGTCTCTGGTTGATTATAAATGTCTCCTGGTCTCCAGAGTCTCATTTGTAGCTCATTGAATCCATGAGCTTCCAAATAAGGTAAGTGTAGAATCACCAGTATTAAAAGTGGAATAACTTTCAAACCATAATGAATTCTGGTCTTATTCAAATTGTCCCGCATTCCCTGATGAATCAAGATTCCATAACAGGTCGGTTTGTATATTAACTCCTCATGGTTTGATCGCAATCCTCCAATTAGTGAGCGTAGGTCCAAATCGGGTAACTTGTAGTTCACCCGGTTTGTAAACTCAATAACTTCCAAGTATGAATCCGGTTTGATGTGAATCCAATTTTCCTTGCTTCCCCTTTGAGTTGAGAATCCAAAACATTTCAATTTGTTGCTCAATTCTTCCTGGTTTGGCTGGTACGCTTCTTTTAGTAGTCGCCGGTCTTCATAAGGTCCATTGATGATCTTCTGGATTGAATCTTCAATAACATCTTCCTGGAAAACGCTTTTGGGATGATTCTTCTTTGTGGTGTCTCCTAGATGTATTGAGTGTGTGATCCAAGTGTCTGTTGACCTTGAAAGCTTGGTCATGACCTCCATTTGAGCTGAATTCAGCTCGTCGGTCTCCTTAGCTCTCCTCAGCTTCATGTTTTCCACTTCCATGGTTGCCTCCGGGTTGGCTGGTCTGGTGCTGGTTCTCAGGCAGTCATATCAAAAAATGGAAAAATATAATCTATATACTTATTATGTTACGAAAAAAGCATGTGTTGTCAAATTATAGCACTCAGAATTTATCTTCTTTCGCATAGATAAATGTGAACCGTGAAAGCCATTCCAGTTCTATGAAGCCAACGGAAAAGGAGACGCATTTTCCTCTTCCGAAGCTTTTTACCCTTGTTGAAATGCATACATTGTTGGAAATCACATTCCAACATTACATGCACAAGCAAAAATAAAATTTATGTAAAAAGTATTGGTGGATTCTTTTGAAATGCCAAAGTAAAAGGTTAATACAAGCGTTTTGGAAATGATCGCTGATTCTTGTACTTAATAGGAATACTACTGTATTTTTTTAATACGACATGGTGCATCCGTGCATGTGGTCTTTAACTGTTTTCAGAGAGTGTTCTCTCCCACTGTGTTTATCATAAATAATTTGAATGCCGAGAAGATATGATTCTAAAATTTCATTGCACATTGATGAATAGATTAAGAGATTAGGTCAAATAAAACAAACAAAATTACACAAACACCAAAAATTTGAGTTTAAATAGGGCGCAAAAAATAATTTGGGCAGTGTTTTTGATTTTGGGCTGGTCCTTTTTGGATCCCATGGCAACTATTCCATATGGCTGTCTTTCTTTCATGAAAATAGGATTCACTATTATCCAAAAATCATAAATCTTTGGAGGATGATGGATGGGTTGGAAGTTTGCAGACAGACAAGCGGCTCCTCGATGGCTCTCTCCCGCCGCGTGCATTCCAGAGTGTCCGGGATCTGCCAAGTGGTGGTGCCTCCTTCTCCATAACTATGGCCGTGGTGTGTAGTGTGGAGGAGCAGAAGAGAAGAGAAGGTGAACAGGAGAAAACTCAATAATGGCGCATGCCACGTTTACTCCGGAAGGGCAGAAGACGGAGTCGTTTCGGCTCTTGAGCGGCCACAAAATCCCAGCCGTCGGACTTGGCACGTGGCGTTCTGGATCTCAAGCCACCAATGCCGTTTTCACTGCACTCGTCGAGGTGATTCATTCCAAATCTTTTTAATTCCCTAATTACACCATTTAATTTCTTGATAAATAGTGTCAAATGCAAAACCATGAGAAAGAGATTTTATGCAATCAATCATCTCATGTTTGTTATACACTTCCCTGACTTTGTAGGGTGGCTATAGGCACATAAATACAGCCTGGGAGTATGGTGATCAGAAAGAGGTCTCTCTCTCTCTCTCTCTCTTGTTTTGTCTCTCTGTCAAAACTTTGTTTTGTCTGAAAGTTTACAGTTTACATGTAAACAATTTGTTACTCTTGTAAGGTCGGTCTAGGGATGAAGTGGGCTATGCACGCTGGTATCGAGAGGAGGGACCTCTTTGTGACCTCCAAGCTTTGGTATAAGAAACAAAAAAACGATTCCTTTCTTTGCTTCACTCTTTTTTCGACATTGATAATTGTGTTTTTCTTTTGATACATGTGTGTAAATAAAGGTGCACAGAGTTATCTCCTGAGAGAGTGCGTCCTGCTCTGGATAATACCCTTCAAGAGCTTCAACTGGACTACCTTGATATTTACCTGGTATGTATGTATGTATGTGTCTGTGTTAGTTTCACTACTCGAGTATTGAATCAAGTTGTGGACTTTCTCTTTTCCACTATTTCTTTCTGTCTCTACAATTCGATTTGTGTAGATTCACTGGCCCTTCCGGCTAAGAGAAGGAGCCAGTAAGCCACCAAAGGCAGGGGACGTCCTTGAGTTTGACATGGAAGGTGTTTGGAGAGAAATGGAGAAGCTTGCCAAGGACAATCTTGTCAGGAACATTGGCGTTTGTAACTTCACCATCACTAAGCTCAATAAGCTGCTAGGCCTCGCTGAATTGATCCCTTCCGTTTGCAAGGTATAGATTTCCCCAGAATCACAGTCTTAATACTCTGTAAGTTCATATATAAATCTACGTGTTTTTGAGTTTGTTTATGTTTTGCCATAGATGGAAATGCATCATGGTTGGAGAAACGACCAAATGCTCCAACTATGCAGACAGAATGGCATCCATGCTACAGTAAGTGCTATTCTGATCCTTTGTATACGTGTCTATGGGGTAATGGACAAAGAGATTCAACTGCGTGGATTATGAAACTTGCAAGGCATATTCGCCACTGGGATCTCAAGAAGGCGGGAGAGATCTGATACACGATCAGACGGTGGATAGGATAGCGAAGAAGCTGAACAAGACGCCTGGACAGGTTCTAGTGAAATGGGGTCTACAGAAAGGAACAAGTGTCATCCCCAAGTCATTGAATCCAGACAGGATCAAGGAGAACATCAAAGTTTTTGATTGGGTGATCCCTGAACAGGACTTTCAAGCTCTCAGCAGCATCCCTGACCAGGTAGACTTAACTCATTTACCTCAGCTACTGCTTTAGGGGACGATTATTCTATCTCAGTTGGTAGTTTTTAGTTATTTCTGCCAAATCAGATACAGAGCATTTCTTTGTCTTGTTACGTGCTCCTGAATTCGTCTACGAGAAAACTAATAATGTTCTGCCTTTTATGATTTTTGCTTATTCACTCTGTTCCTTCCTGTGTTCGGACTTTTTAATCTTCTTTGGCCTCAATGCAGAAACGAGTGATTGACGGTGATGATATTTTCGTCAACAAGAGCGAAGGTGTAATACCCCGATCAAAAATAAAATAAAATAATAATAATAAATAAATATTATTATTTCTGGAGCAAGGAGTTGTGGCAGAAATAATTCCGAAATAATTAGGAGAACAATTTTAAAAATTCCGGGCTTCTTCACAGAGGTAACCAAGACCCATATGGAGCTATTACAAAAAGATTAAGTCAAAGAAAAATTCTCCTATGAGAATTAAAAATCGGACAAAGTGGCATGACGAAGATGGACGGTTTGGAGTAGAAAATTCATAAGTCGAGATTTGCGTATCCAAAAATTCTGAAACTTTTTACGGGCACAGAGGACATCATAAGGAGCATTCAAAATCAAGAATCGAAATTTTTGAGTAAGGGAAACGGAAGATATGATTTTTAAGGTGAATAAACTTGTGGATTGAATCAGCTGTTTAATATTCAGAGAGATCAACTTAATCTTCAATCAGACTCATCTTTGGACATCCATGTGTCAATAATCAAGCTATTTTTCGTGATCAGAGGCAGAGGTGGTAGCAATGATGATGAAAGTGGTAGTGGAATAATTTAACTAGCTAAATTCTGTGTAGTGGAGTACAAGTGCCATCTAATTAAATCAGGAGTGTTGGAGAGATACGTGTCGATTGTTAGGGAGAGATAGGTGTCCTCTTAAGTGTCTTCCTCTAGATAACCCCTCTCTTCTATATAAACCCCTCTCCCCTCTCACCTAGACCATTTTTAGCAAAATCAGAAAAATTGTTCCCCTTTGTCTAAGTGGGTTTGCAAGAGAGAGTAGAGAGGAAGAGGAGTTTGGTTATAGCAAGGTGTTTCTGAAGCTGTGCTTGTGTCTTTAGCCTTGGAGCAATTCTAGGTGAGTTCAGTATAGGAAAAACCCACCTTAAACCATGCTTGGTTGTTATATTGAAATTTTCAGAGTATAATTTGTTGAGTTTGAGTACTAGATCCTTGCTTGCATGGCTTTATGGTTAAATTTACTGTCTAGTTTTGCATGCATGTCCAGATTGTTAAATTTGATGATTGATGTGAGAAGATGTGAATTAAAAGTGTTGCATGCAAGTAAAAATCCTTTGATATGTGAATATGTATGTGTGGGTGAAGTTTTCTTGTGCAGGTACTATCCATGTGGTGCATAACAAGTTCTTGCAGGTTACACCCATGGTATGGTGTGATTGAACATTTATGCAGTAAGGTGCATCCATTTGGAGTTTTCAGAAGTGGACTGAGTTTACAGATCTGTGGGCTAAGAAACCTGCTGGGAGAGGTAGCGGATTGGATGCACAACCGTAAGGTGTGCTACCCACCCTACCGAGCCTTAACACGAATGGTGAGAAAGATTGTCGTGATTTTCAAATCCTTTGCAATCTCTCTACCGAAAACTCAGTACCGCCAAAGAGATATGTTGTTATGGAATGAGTTTGGAGTTATGGATGTGATGTGGTGGAGATGTGATGAGTTGGTTGGAAGTTTGTGTTGAGATGTTGTGGTGTGGTGTCAGTCCGTTGACGGGTAGTGGAGCGGAACCGGGGCATACGGTTCAGTGGCGGTGTGTATGTGATCCCCAACGCCTTCCCACGACATCGAACGACGGAGAGGTGGGAGGAAGACTCGGAGAGATCGGATGGCAGCCCGGGCCGAGTGTATCCGACGGGGTACAGTGTTTACAGCTAACCGGAAGAGGAAGGGCGGAGCTGGGGTCTGGAAACACTTGTGCGAAAGCCGGTGTATGGCCTTATTGATGGTCTGGAAACGCTTGAGCCTTAGGTTGTGAAAACGCCTTTGTGCCGGTGTATGGCCTTGGTGATGTTCCGGCTTGATGGTCTTTGTGATAGTCAAGTGCAGGGTGTTCACGGGGATCCACACCATACTTTGAGATCTCAGTACCCGCGCGTGATATGCGTTGCGAGAACGCGATTTCAGAAGAGTGCTGGTGCACTCGACATACTAACGTGTTCATGCTTCGGCTATTTACATTATTGTTGCTTCGGCTATTCTATGCTTGTGTGTTGCGTGTTGCATGATGGGGATGGGATGGGTTTTAATATCTGGACTCACTTAGTAATCTCCTGTGTTTTGTGAACTTGTGGCCACTTAAGTTTTTGTAATATGTAAGACTTTGTAAGCTGTTTTCGGATGAATAAAAGGAAGTGTTTTATGAAAAGATGGTGTTTGGCTTAATGATATTTGTCTTGTCCGGATTAACACAACTCGAGATTAAGGTACGGGTTGCAAAGCCTTAAGCCGAGATCGAGAGGTAACCGGTGTTAAGTGATGAGACGGCTCTGTTTTCGGACTTGTCCAGGAATGAGCTGACTTGCTACTTAACCTCCGGACTGTGGCATTTCTGGATCGGCTCGACTGTTCGGCCGTTCATGTTCTTGTTTGATTGTCGTTTGGCCGTATATGTCTAGTCCGGTTCGGGGGTGTTACAGAAGGTTCATACCGTAGCGTGGCAGATTTATGGGACCATGAACACTAATCAAACCCAATAGTCAAATAAAGTCGTATAAGGAGTTCGTTGTTAAAATCAAACTATGTATAGTTTCTAAAATAAAATACTGTAAAAAAGCCTCAACTAGCACATTTCGTAAAAGCTATAAAGACAAAAATTTATGGCATTAGACCCTCCTCCACGACAGAGGAGAGCTGCTGTTGTACGGCCAAAACCGATGCAGAGAGCTTGAGATCTCTGGAGACGAGTAGATCTCCGATCTCTCCAAGCTCTTCTTTCTCACTCCATACCGATAATCCTTGAAGCACTTGGAAACTTTCATTGTGTCTGATTCCAACCATTATTAGATCGTAACTGTTCCCTTCTACCCTCAGTAGGTTAACCAGATCACACGCTTCCCTTATTTTTACCTAACAACAAAACCAAAACACCATTAAGCTAAACGTACAAACACCCGAGAAAAATCTACTTTCCGGTCTGTAAGTAACCAACCTCTCGTAAGGACACGTTGTTGGGTTTGTTCAAGGTGTCTCGACGGAACTTCTCGATGGCTTTGCAATCGAGCCTTCTCTCCATGACCTCGTTTAGCTGCGAGACAGTTTCTCCGTCTACGAGTTTAAGAACCTTTAGATTTACCCACGTGTGGTTCGTCATCCTAACAGCAAACGCCAGCGTCTCGCGGTCATCCGCTCCACCGAGGAATATCGCGCAGATGTTGATTTTCATTGAAATGTTCTTTTTCGTCTTCCCCATGTTCTTGAAATTTGGAAGCCGTCGTCCTTGGTCCACGAGAATCCCGACAGAGCACGGCGAACCGGTCAGAACGTTGCGGCAGAGGCGTCGCTCTGCTGCATTCCCATCATCGATCCCGATGATAATGAGATTGGTTTCTTTGTCGCAGGCCAACGCGCAGACATCCTCGTGCATAGTGTCGCTAGGCGCTACTGCAGTGAAACATTCGACGGAAACGCTTTCCTTCAAAACGTGTCTATTTCCGAATATTTTGAAGGCGTTTGAGATCTGATCTCTGCGGTTGGAGGACAATGATGAGGCGTCTTCATGATCGTGTTGGTGTTGGATAAGGAGAGGGACGTCATGGTGCTCGAGCTGTTCGAGGTTGACAGAAACGACGGAGAGCGAGGAGGCGCTGGAGGGACAAGAAGAGAGCTCCAAGATAGTGAGGACGGAAGGGACGGTTTGGCAGTGGTAGTAACAAGTGAGGATCTTGAGAGGGCTGTTTGGTTCGTTGTGCTGAATGGTTTGTCGTCGGTAAGTGATGTGTTTCCGCTGCACCCAGACGTAGAGGGTTTTGACTATGGCCGTGAAAATGGTTGAGTGAACCATTGCAGAGGCCACCATTATCCCAAATGCTTCCTGGCTTACACTCTGCACCCCTTAAGGATAATATTTTAAGATTAGTAATATTATTCTAACTATTTTACTCTAGAGATCGATAGATGGAAACCATCAGTATTTCACACGCATGCCGTATTACGGTGGTCTAAGTACTCTACTGGTTTTGATTCTAGTAGATTCATGGAACCAAAAATAAGAAATGAACGAGTACTTGATAATATCCCTATATATCTACTAAATGAAATGTACCTTGTAGTTCAACATCTGTTTAAACATTTGGACATCGTAGATCCCTTGTATGCAGACGATAAACCCGACAATCACCGCGTGTGATAAAGGAACCTCGAAGTAAATCGATGGTAGGACGATGGAAGCAAACTTTACAGCCTTGACGGTAAAGAAAAGCATCTCCAAAGTTATGACGTCGCGTCCTTGAAACGCAAGAAAGTCAACTTTGTTACCGATCCCGATGACGTAACACGGCATCAGAACCGCCCAACAGAAACAACCGATCTTGTCGGTCAGAGCAGTACCGAGAGGATGCTTCTTAGGAGTCACAAGACCGAGAGCCACAGACCCAACTATGTAAGGAAACCCTACGGTTTCCGACAAGAAAGTGGTGGTGCACAACATGATACAAATGATGCATAGATGTGAGCCTTTTAGTTTCTCTCCTTCAGGTGTTCTTCTCGCTATCCAATTGAATATTGGTCGGCACACGACTATTATGCCAACAATCAGCAGTGCCTAATCATTTGTAGATAAATTAGAAAACACACATATATACCAACTCTATAATGGCAAATCAATTACAACCAAAAAGGTTACACTAGTACATTTAAACGTTAAGCTATTGTATTTTTGATAATCTCTCACATAAAAAGCAATGTTAGTTGAATGAAAATCTTCAATAATCGGCTATACTCGGTTACCTTTGTGAATGGAGGAAGATAAGTGGTCTTGGAGTACTTGTGTTGCAAGAAACTGTGGAAGGTAACTCCAAAGACGAAAAATCCCCAGCCGAAGCAGTTAGCCACCATTATGGAGGAGAGTGCTAACCTCCCGGGTTCCGAGTTTAGCATCTTGAGATTCGATAGAACCGAATAAGCCACTTGAAAATACACTGCTGATGCGTTTACCAGCACATCAAAAAGCTGCTTGGGACTAGTTTTCGCCACGCTGCGACGTATGTTGCTCGTGATGACGGCCCCTGACAAGGAACACACCAGGAAAGGAAATAGAAACAGAGAGAAACCATTGATGATTGCGAGCTTCCCTCCTCGCTTTATAACTACCATGTCTACTTGAGCTGTGCTTATGTATGAGATGAACATGAAGGATACTGCCTCTAACGATTCAATTATGAAGACGCTTCTTCTGTTGAAAAACTTTGTTACTAAATCTATGTTTTGTCCCAAAGCTGAAGGGCCTAAGAATATCCCAGCCTGTTTCATATAACAAGAAATCACTTATGAACCAAAAATGCATATAGAGCGCATCCTATCTATCTTCTTTTATAACCACAGAAAGGACGTAAAAGTGGTATCGGATTACCAGAATTTGAGGGACAAAATCGACGTTTGCGAGAGGACGGAGAAGAGTTTGGAAGAAGGAAGATAGAGAAGAGATGATGGAAATGAGAAGAAGAAGAAGAGGAGTCGAATACGCCAACGGGTCATCTCCTCTAAATAAACCTGCAGAGTTTGATCCAAGCCATGGCTCACATACAAATTCTCTTGTTCCATTTGTGACGATATTGTTCATCTTCTTCTTCTTCTCGATCTCTTATTTTTCTTTCTTCTTTTGTTGAGAGATAAATTCAAATGTTTATTATTTTTTCAACACAGGTGTTGTTCATCATATATATCCAGTTTTGTTTTGTTTTTGAATTCAGCATAACGGTATTTGATAACTGAGCAAACAGAGAGGTTGTTGATCGAGCTGGGGAAGAAAGACACATCACACATGTTTCTTTTTTAAGATTGTTAACAGTAAATTTTTGCTGTTTTTTAAGGATTTTGTGTTGACTTTATAACCGTCAAAGAAACAAAGTTAAAAAAAACGAAGGAAAAATGTCATTTCTAATTTCTCAGTTCCCCCTATTTAACTTTGGAGTTATATTTTTGTTAAAAAAAAAATCAGTTTTGTGTAAACTTAATCTAAATCATTACAATATAGAACATAGATTGACGTTTCTGATAAAATGTTTTGTTTCAAATGCTGACTATCCATATACCGATAACTAACAAAGCATAGTCGCGTCGATTTGTTGACCATATGGGTCCATGGCATATAGCTTAGTGGTTTATGCTATATCCTCATAATGTGTAATGTAATTTGTTATAAAATAAAAAAAAACACGACTATCGTTAGCAAATTTTAGGGCAATTTTCAAAAATACCACAGTTTCATGTTTTTGTGACAAAAATACCACACCAAGGTGAAAATGACAAAAATAACATTTATTGGAGAGAAAAAAGACTATTATACATTTATTTTCATATGTTTCTTCCTAATCTCTTAAACATAAACCCTAAAACCCAAAATCTAAACCCTAAAACCCAAAATCTAAACACTAATTAATGATTTTTGAACCCAAATTTATTAGTTTAATTATCTTTACACCATTAAATAAATGTTATTTTTATCATTTTCACCTTGATGTGGTATTTTTGTCAGAAAAACATGAAAGTGTGGTATTTAAGGGTATTTCTCTATTTTTATTACATCAACATGCAAGTATACGTACGTATATACATGTTTGAGCCAATCAATCTCAATTCTCAAGCTATAGTAATGATTATCGACCATGCCCAAGATTTTTGTACCACACAGAAGCAAATATAGAGACCTTAAAAGTAGGATGACCTCTCACGAGAAATGAAGAACAAGAGGATAAACGACATCAGTAATTAAAGCCCTAAATATAGAGAGGAAAAACAAAATAAGAATAGTTATGCTTTCTTCATCTGTAGCTCTTTCTTGAAGTCTTTAGGGAAACACCTAGAAGGATAAAATGGAAAATGTAACCAAAACTTATAACTACGGAGGAGTGGACTGGATTTGCGAGCAATGGATAGGTGCAACCGTGCAAGCTCGATGGGGATTGGGCGTGGAGACAATCCGATCAAGTTTGCTCTTCCTCTCCTACTACTTCAGATATCTGTGGTCTCCTTATTATCAGCATTTTTTCAGTTTCTTCTCCCGCCTTTCGGAAAATTTGCATTCCTCACTCAGATGCTGGTATGTAACATGTCTGAATTATCCCAAAATTGATACACTTAAATCTACTATATATATAATCATCGTGGTCCTTGCAGGCTGGGATCTGCTTAGGACCGTCGGTTATAGGACGTAACAAAGAGAACATGTCGACATTTTTCTACACGGGAAGCGTGTTCATAATCCAATCCTACGAGGCCATATGTTTCCTGTTCATTTGCTACATCACAACATGTCAAGTAGACACAAGGATGATAAAGAGAGTAGGCAAGTTAGCATTCATAAACGGCATCTTACTTTTCCTCATACCTTTCGTATGGGGCCAAGTCGCGGCCATCTTGATCTCGAAGAAGCTCGGAGGTGGGCCCGTGGGGATCCCTCCCGTGGAGTTTCACCACGTGGCTATCGTGGAGTCGACCATGTACTTCCAGGTGGTTTACGGAGTGTTGTCGAGCCTAAAGATGCTGAACACGGAGCCAGGGAGGTTAGCACTTGCCTCCGTGATGGTGCATGACTGCCTCGGTTGGTGTTTTTTCATGATTACCATCGCATTAGAAATTAACGTTGGCTTAGCCGATAAAAACCGTGCCTATTTCATGTCCGCCGCACAGGTAACAAATTTAGCTACGGTTTTTATTTGTGTGTGTATTTATTATAAGCTTTGTTTATTATATATATACGGTAATTGCAGATGCTAATGATAGTGGCAGTAGTATACGTGTTCCGACCGATAATGCTGTGGATGAAGAGTAGAACACCAGAAGGACACTCTCTAAAGGCTTCATACCTCTCCGTAATATGTGTCTTGCTCTTCATCTCCTGTCTCTGGGCGGAATTTGTCGGCTTACCTTATTTCTTTGGCGCGGTGGTCTTGGGTCTAGCCACCCCAAAACGTCCGCCTCTTGGCGCTGGACTTTCATAAAAAATGGGTTGTTTCGTCTGGTCTGTCCTCATGCCTTGCTACATCATCGGGATTGGCCTCACTATCGATCTCTCGCTCTTTTCCTTGAGTGATGTTATCCGTTTTGAGCTACTTTTTGGGATTGTCCGGTTCGCAAAATTCGTGGCTATTGCCTTGCCTTCCCTCTACTTCAATGTGCCCCTTTGGCACGCCATTCTTGTCGGGTTTATCGTCAATATCCAAGGAATTTACGATGTTCAAATCTACAAACAGAACTTGAATTACACGGTAAAATTAAACAGAATTTCATTGGCATATATTTGATTCCTAGCGTTGGAACATTATACATGATTAATTCTAGAAACAAAAAAAAATAATAATGAGAATGGATAGCTTTTGTTCAAGGGGTGCAGAGAATATCAAGAAGATCTTTTGGAGCAATGGTGATGTCAGCAACGGTGAACTCAACGATATTCATAGTGATAGTCAAGAAATTGTACCAAACCATGAGCAAGCTAGCGCAAGCCTTACAAGAGACGCTCGGTTCAACACTGCCGAATCGAGGCCCCGTTGAGGATCCTCTCTTGTTTCCGGCAACGCGAGGCGGTGCGTCCGGTGCTGGACCTCGTCGAACTCTCTCGTCCAGTCATCGGATCTCCTCTCTCCGTCTTCGCCGTGAATCTAGAAGAGCTCCATAACCACAGTCTTCCAATTCATCACACGCAAGAGATAAGTCCCTTCATCGTGGCTACCAAAAGAGACCAGATCGTTAAGGCAGTCCACAACTACGAGAAGAATAATCCGGTAAACCACGCCAATTAATTAATCTTTATATGTAGCATGCAACGTGGGTATGATGATCCAAATTCACGAAATTGAAATAAGACACGTGGTATGATTATTGAAATTCTATTCAGTTGACAGTTCCTTCTTTTGATAAATAATTCACGAGTCTTTTTTTTTTTTTTTTATAATTCACGAGTCTTTGCATGGAACATTTACGAACACTCATTTTTATTTATCCCAACTTGGGTATGATAATCCAAATTATGGGTACCAGAAATTTCCTTCCTTTTTTTTAATATTTGTATCTAAATTTTCTCAAAACTACATATATGCAAAAATTAAATAAAATTATATTATATTTTCAACTAAAACAATAGGTGAAGATTCTCACACAAAGTCACAAATGGTGGAAAATATCATACATATTCTCAAATTTTATGGACATCATATCTAATGCAAAATCAATTGATATATTAGCCTATGTCTTTATATATTCTTGTAAAGCTCAATTTTAGATGTGGAAATTCCAACATATATAGCCTAATAAAGAGTTAAAAAATACTTTTGGATATGATTAATCAACTGCATCAATCTACACAAATATAACGTGTATATCCATATCGATACACGTATATCCGGTTAACGCCGTAGAGTATAGAGTAAACAAAAAGATAGATGACGTCGATTATATATATTCCATTTCGTCGTGCCTTCATTGGACCACTTTTTATTGTCCCAACTCAATGGTCGTTAGTCGGTACACGAATGATCATGGAAGGAACACGCAAAGATAATTATTTCTAGTATTTCACTCTTATATAGTTCATTTCTTAATTTAAACACATTAATTTAGGCTAAATATTTAAGTTCAATTTCTCTCAGTATGTGGTGACGTTTGGTGATTACTAAAGGTTCTTTGCTTTGTTTTATTTGTACAAAGTAAATCCGATAATGGTGGATCCCTCTTTTAGTAGAGATATCGAAATCATGAATAAGTTGATTCAATAAAAGGCCAAAGAAGAAAGAAAATAAATATCTTGAAACACTATTATTTGCTTCAATTATTTAACAAATCAAAAAAAAAATATATATATACATATATTTAACAAATCCCAAGAATGAAGTTCGGATTACGTTCAATTCCGAAATCATTTATTTGGTTCAATTCGGTTTAATTAATGCGTAGATTTTGGCAAACTCGGTTTAGTCAGATATCATCATGCACTGAAGTTGTTAAAATTGTCAAATCTACGCATGGAATTTTTTCGCCGTCTCGGATGTTAAGAGCCAAGTGCCAATTAACTATCTCATCATCTAACTATTAAATCAGGACAAGTTGATTAATACGTATAACGAAACAAATAAAATTCACATCAAATCGAGTTTATCGTTTCCCTCTAATTTTAATCTTTGCCAGCACCATATCATAATGCATGTCAATTTTCTTGCACTAAATCAATCAGGCTCTCCTAGGCGTCCTTCTTATGCGTGGCGCAGTTTACTTCATGGCCGGGATCTCCTGAAACAAGGTTTGCTAGTCTCTATTGGTGAGGGTCATTCTACCCACGTTTGGACGGATAGTTGGATCATCGACAAAGTTCCTCGCCCTCCTAGATATAACATAAATGCAGATGTTGACTTATCGCTTAAAGTGGCCGATTTATTTCTCCCTGGGCGTGGGGCCTGGAATGTGGTTTTGATACGCCATCTCTTCCACCCGGAAGATGCTGAACTGATTTTAAAAATGAAGTGCAAGGCGGGTTATCAAGATAAGAAGGTCTGGGGATTATCGAGAGATGGATGCTATAGTTCTAAAAGTGGATATCAGCTGCTCGAAGTGTTACAGGAAGTACAAGGTCCCCAGATTCCGGCTACCCCCCCCTTTGAACAAGCCCTTTGGAAAAACATCTGGAAAACAAAGACTGCACCGAAGCTGCGACACTTTCTCTGGCGTATGGTGTCAGGGGCTCTAGCGGTTCGGTCAAACCTACGATCTCGTGGGATCAACATTGACCATACTTGCACTCTTTGTAATTCGGCACCAGAAACAATTTGCCACTCCCTTTTCCACTGTGCGCATGCAAAAAAGGTATGGGAAGACTCTGGGTTTCCCTTACCTCCAGGGGGTTTTTCTGTCAACTCCACGATGTTAAATGTCCACCATCTCATCGTAAGTAGCAAGAAACAGAGTGTCCCAAAATCTATTGGTCTGGTTTTTCCCTGGGTGTTGTGGTCTATTTGGAAGTCACGTAACTCCTTTGTTTTTGAGCGGCGCTGTTTTGATCCTACACTTACGTTGACTCGCGGTTATCGGAAGCAGATACTTGGCTTTCTCTCCACTCATTAGTGACTCCTACATCTTCTGCTCCATCGAATCCTCCCCCTGCGACAGTAAAATGGAGAAAGCCCCCGAGGAATATCCTGAAGTGTAATGTCGGCGCAGCCTGGAATGCGCATGGAAGTTTTAGTGGAGCTTCTTGGATCGTCCGTGACTCTCGTGGTTGCCCGTCCCTCCATAGTCGGCGTGCTTACGCTAATGTTCCGTCAAGGTTAGAAGCTGATCTATGGAGTTTTTTCTGGGCTGTTGAATCTCTTTGTAATCTACGGATCAAAGATGTTATTTTCGAATCTTCCTCTTCTTTCGCTCGTGAAGTTTTTCTGAACCCGTCAAACTACCCTGGACTACAAGCTCTCCTTTCTCAGATCATGACCTTACTTTCGGCATTTGATTCTTGGAGTTTTGACTATGTGGTTGAGGAGCGCAACCGAGTAGCCTCTCAGATCGCTATGAGCGTTGTCAGAGATGGTCGTTCTCAGTCTTATGTAGCTCGTAATGGCCCTTCTTGGCTCTCCGGCCTAATTGCTGAAGAAGCTCAAGAGTAATAAGGGCGCTGTCGTTTCTTTGTGGCCTGCCCCTTTATTGCGAGTGGGTGTTTCTCTGTTTCCTTCTGTTTCTTTACTCTGTTTTTTATCTCGTTGCTTGTTTCCTTTCGGACATTTTGTTCCCTCATTGTAAACTATTATCCAAAGTGTTAAAAAAAAAAAAAATAAATTGTATGTAGTAATGAAAATAGAAAACTACACTAAACTAATGAAAATCCCATGTTTCAAGAAAATCATAAAACACTTATCTCCTACCGTCGACGGTTCCCATTTAACCATATAAGACTTTAATGGAAAAGAGAAAAGAAAACTTTCACGGACCGATGTACCATAAAACTTAGGGAGAATTTGCTGTAAAATAAAAATTTGAAACTAATTTAGCTTTTCAGCAGAGAGAAAGCTTAAATTAGTTTTTTGGCAAAAGGGTACCGAACAAAAAGGACGTGGCAGTGGAGTGAGTGTTGATGAAATCATCTGTGCGAGTGGGGAAGAATTTCAAAGATGGAGTAAATGGTAAGAAGGAATTGATTTCCTGATTTGACTCGAGGCTGCCAAAAGTTAATGGTCATTCATATAAAAGAGAGATGGTGAAAAAGAAAAGTAGGAGGTTGTGTTATTTATGGGCATAGACGAATGATCTCATATATCTCATATGCATTGGCATTGAAGAGGTATTTAAATTTATATTATGAAACATTTTTAGTTACGTGTTATGTATAATAGTTATTTGTATGATATTAGAAACGATAGGATTGTCATAAATTATTTTACATGACATATATATAGATAGAGATATATATTGTAAGTCTGCATGAAAGATTCATATATTATATGCATTCATTGATGTAGAGAATATATGTACGTATTATACATATATATAACATGTGTTTAATTTAGTTTACACTTAAAAAGTGTAGATACCAAGAAAAAAGTGAGTCTTACTAATATACTTTGCATGTGATTCATATATATAGTGGTATGTATTATGCGTTTGCATGGAATATATTAATATCACATACATATTTATTGACGTGGAGAATATATGTATGTGTTATCAAAATATATAGCATGTATTTAATATAATGAGCACGTAAACATATACTTTTGCATTGGATACATATACATAGGGATGTACGACGTTTGTTTGCATGGAAACAATTCATATTACGTCCATATTCATTAAAGTATGAAACATAAGTATCTGATATCAAAATATATAGCATGTGATTGATATAAACATGTAAAAAATGCAGATGCGCGGTAGAAACGTGAACCTTAATAATATATTGACAAATAATATGGTATGTCGTGGAATATAAAATGATAATTGTACAAAGGGCAGATATAGACTGTAATACAATGAACGAAACCGACAACACTAAATATAGGTCCGTAAAATAATAGATAACACGGAATCAGGAGAAATATATAACATATCAGTCCAATATTATATACACCCATATTAGTCTACATAGCAAGTAAATCATATTCATATCAACTAAAGAATGCAGTTAGACCTATAAAATGTCATATGGCCCTATATCTGGGAACGTGTAAACCAAACACATGACTCTTAATATATATGTGTAAATATATTGATAACACAGGATTAAAATCGGTAGCATAAGAAGTACAAATCCATACTAATGCGAAATAGACACTTATAAATTTACTTAACAAATAACACGTTTTGATAACAGTAACATCTGATTATATTCATATGCAGAAAACTTATAAGACCGTATCAATAAAATGTAGATCTGTATTTGTTAACATGACAAATAGTGAGATTATATTTACCAGTAACATGAAGAAAATGGCAGGAAAAAAATTGGGGAAAACCAAAATGAAAGATTCAAAGTATGAAGGTAGAAAAATCTTATGCCGCCTATGTACCCTTTAAGCTCGCTAATATCCGCTTCACAACCAGGAACTTGACATTGAGCCACGACCGACCCGCCTTGAACCCGCTTCTTCTTCGGCAGCTTAGCCTCCTCCAGCTTCTGCTCGAGCTCCGGATACGAGCACCAATGTATACCAAGGTATGCTATGTATTTTGCATGCTATAATTATAAATTGCATGCTACGTAAATGATTATGGACAACCAATTAGGTAACACCGGATTTGCCAAGGTATGTTATATATGTGCATGTTATAATTATAGATTGTATGCTACGTAAATGATTATGGACAACGAATTAGGTAACACCGGATTTGCCAAGGTATGTTATATATGTGCATGTTATAATTATAGATTGCATGCTACGTAAATGATTATGGACAACGAATTAGATAACATCGGACTTGTCCACGTATTCTATATATTTGCATGATATAATTATATATTGCATGCTATGTAAATGATTATAGACAATGAATTAGATAACATCGGACTTGTCCACGTATTCTATATATTTGCATGATATAATTATATATTGCATGATACGTAAATTATTATGGACAACGAATTAGATATATAACATATAATATAAATTTACGTGTTAGGAACTCAAAATGCATGCTACAAACACGTGTAATACATATAAATGTTAAAAGTCGATGTAGCATGTGTACAGTTATAACCATATGTACGGTGATAGCAAATCCATATGGATATCTATGTTTTAGTTTGAAGGTGTATTTAGATTATTAGGAGGTACTTAATCAACTTAGAGTCTAGAAACTAGAATAACATCATCATTTGTATGGGAGAATGTCCACATGTATATATCTCTAATATACATCAAACTAGTTATGGTCAAGTCTGAATGCACAAACAATATAAAAATATTATATAGTAACACATCATAATGGGCTTCTAACTACAAAAAATACAAATTAATTTGAATCTAATAATCTCTATTGATTATCACCTCAGTCTAAAAGTGTATCGATTAGTGCTGATTATATGGGAGTAGTTCCAAATATACAGCTATGATTTGATAGGGAGATTACTTATCGCCAAAATTAGTGAACAAATTTAAGATATTGAAATTTTAAAATATTATTTATTTAATCTTTTTGGCAAGTTTAGAATTTCTTCTAACTTGAAAGAATAGAATCCACATATTCCAAATCGGAAGAATACTAACGTCGTTGTGGTGCTGATGATGTCATACTCAGATGGGATTGGGTGTCGTGGACCAGACTCACCGCGAGAAGAGGCCGGTCGGGACGACGTGCGGTCGCGAGCATCGGAGAGTTCTGGCACGCACTTGTGGCGTCGGCCATGACGAGGAATGCGAGGTATCGTCGTCACTGCCTTCGTCTTCCGATATCAAAAAGAAAACAATAACAAATTACAGAGAGATATGTGAGGGAAGAGAGAGGAAGAGAGAGGAGAGAGTGATGTGTTTGTATTTTCGAAGTTGCAACTTTCCACTTTTTTAGGTTTAGGTTGGGGATGAAAGAGAAGGCCTGCGCGTGAGGGCATATCCGGGTCAAAAGGGGAGAAAATATTAACATTGTTTAGGCCCAAAAAACAATTTGTCAAAAAACTAATTTGGGTTTAATATTTTATCATTCACCCAAATGTTCCTAAAACTTATTACATCCCCACGAGATGTACACTTTACACCGATCGATCCATGAACCTTCTACACTTAATTAAAACTGTAGAACTCTAGAACCTCCTACACTTAATTAATTCCATGGAGTTAATTAAAACTGTAGAACTCTATTTTTTTCTCTCATGGTTCCCACAGAATTTAATTTTGCCACACTTCAAATACATTTGGTACATCATCTAACCAAATAGAGAACCTAAGAGCATGGCCAACGATTAGATACTCAAATCTACTTCTCAAAAAAATTATATTATTAGTTTAATACAATTTAGTAATGTTATTTAATTTTATTTAAATACAAGAAATGTGACCATTAGAAAAGTGACACTTGTACATATTATGTATCTGAGAATATCTCAAGATATGTTCAGTGAGAACCGTTTTTGGTTTCTCTTTCCTACTTTTAATTTTTTAATTTTGTTTTATTGTTGAGATACCCTTCTACATCTCTCCACTGGAGATGGTTTAAGAGCACTTCCATCGGTGGAGATGGAGGGCAATATCTAATTTGTATATATTAATAAAAATCAAAAACTGAAGAGAGAGACACAGAGTATCTCAGAGCATGATTATTGGGAGTTCTTTAAGAAAGGTTCTAACAAAAAGTGAAGTATTAAAATATATTAAAAAATGTAATGATTACATAAACAGGTTCTAAAACAAGGGGTTTTGGAACCTGTTTTTAAAACTACATGAAATTGTATTGGTCCAAAAAAAAGCAAAATTTATTAAATCAAAATTAACTAATTAAATAATAATTCAGAACTTTTAGTAGAGTTCTCCCATTAATCATGCTCTCAAAGTATCAGAAATGAGAACTTATTAGAACCCCTTTCTATTAGTTGTAACTCTTATGATTGGTTCTTTTTTATTTAATTTTATAATTTATGTTTTTTCCAAAATACTAATATATTTATTTGTGAGATACTCTCAACGATATCAACTATTAAGAGCATGTCTATCGGTGGGAACTTGTTGGAGTGTCTCAAAAAAAACAAAAACAAAAATATTTTAATAAAACAATTATATTTTATTTTATTTTAAATATCAAAACCAATTGCAAACTGACAGCTATGATGAGAGTATTTAGCTCAGTATCTTAGAGCAACTCCACTGGGATCGGAGTTCTCACCATGATATCAGACATTAAAAAAATACAAAAAATATAAAGTGATGAGAGAGAAGGTAGAAAATGTGAGAAAAGTTGTCGTGGGAGAATTTTGAGATATAA
Organism: Isatis tinctoria; assembly: GCA_010577795.1. NCBI lineage: Eukaryota > Viridiplantae > Streptophyta > Magnoliopsida > Brassicales > Brassicaceae > Isatis > Isatis tinctoria. The sequence goes on from CM021245.1 coordinate 25,850,577, forward strand.
TCAGATACTGTGTTTACAGATGTCAGATAATAATTTGTTTAATTATTTAAAGAAAAACTAAATATAACTAAATACTTAAAATATTAATTTTTTCTTTTTTTGAGAAACTGTTACCCATTCTCACCGATGAGCATGCTCTTATAACTTCTAGGACCAGAACTTGCGAGAACTTTTCTCAATTCTCTCTCTTCCTTTTTTATTATTTTTCTTTTTTTTAATATCAGATATCTTGTCCAGAACTCACCGATGGAGTAGCTCTTGTCCAGAACTCACCGATGGAGTAGCTCTAAGAGCATGGTGTCCATTCAGAGATACCTAATAGGTAATTCAAGAACAAAAGAAAAAAAAAATAAGAAAAAGGTATAGATTCATACGAAACTCTAATCACATATGTATATTTTTAATTGGTTTAACCTTTTTAAATATCAAAATTTAATTAAATTATTGAATTATATTAAAATACTAATATTAATTAGTTTAAAACTTATTTTGAGAAACTTATGGATGTTGATACTCTAAATGATCGTTTCATACTTATAACCTTAGCTAGGTTGTTCAAGCCGTATGTTTTTTATATCATTACTAAAAACTTCCTAAAATTACGCTTTGATTCACAAGACAAGTCCATAAGAATTTTGCTAATTAATTTTGTCTGAAGGTCGGACAAAATTGTTCCATTTTATGCAAATTGTGCAAGTGTCATTCATAAGAAATGGATCCCAACATTTCACTCATGTTGAAAACATAAGATTAAAATCCACCGGTTCATATACATGTAATACCAGACGGGATCTGTACACATCCACAACAATACATACATATATGATATCTATATCTATAAGGAATTCAATCTACGAGTAGGAAGCGAGCGAAGGAGAGAGACGTGAGATTTGATCCATAAGGAAGAGCATGCGATCGTGATAGTCACGTGCCTGTTCTAGAGACTCGACCTCCAGCTCCGCAAGCTGCGAGCAGAGTCTCTCCTCCGCCTCTTCTGCCACCACCGTCCGCCGCCACAACTCCAACATCTCCGTCTTCATCTCCTCTACTTCTCTCTCGAGCTCTCTGTTCCTCCTCCGTAGCTTCTCCATCTCTTCTGCCGCCACCGTCACATAACTTCCTTCTTTTGCCATTAATTAATCAACTCAATTGAATTTTCTACGTGAAAATGATTTGATTGTGGATCTTGTGGTTTACTTGTTTTTTTGTTATTGTTGTTAGAGTGTTAGGGTTTAATATTCTTTAAATAAGCGTTTCCTGTGGTAGCTTTAAGCTTGTCCAGGTTCAATGTATCTGCTTTGATATTTATTTTTCTCCTCTCTCTTCCATTTGGGTCAACAATATCTCCTTTATTTATTTTGTTTGTTTCAAAACTTTACTTAAAAACTTAACTTATATGCTGTTGCTAGTATTATGGAGAATAATATATAACTTGACTTTCAAAAGAATATATCACCAAAGTAATATACTTTTTATGTTTTAAAAATGATATATCACATCCGAAGTTCAATTATTACTCACATAAAAACAAAAACAAAAATAATCCAAAATTGCCAATCTATCCACGTGGTTAGTTAGTCTGGAAATCAATAGAACAAATTGTCGTTTATGTGATTAGTGCATGACTGCATGTGTTAATATTAATAATCAAGAATCGTAGTGCCGTGGCTTGGCTACACAAGTTCAATAATATAATATTTGTAATCTGTTAATCTAGACCGTCGAATCATTTTTTAGAAAGATGTGTTGGTCTGATATATGTCCATTCTGAGTTAACGTAGTGGGGCTAGAAATAGTGATGTCAGAATCCAATCGTCAAAAGTGTCATCCAGTTTCAGTTGATGTCCCAAATAACATCGCAATTTATTACTACTTCGGACCCTTATATATATTTTATAACATAAATATTTAAGTATTTCCAGAAGATATTTGCAAGTTTTTATGCATATATTCTTATTATATGATACTTTTGATTTTTCTGAATTCTACGATTTTTATGATTGGTTGAAGAATTACTTTTAATTAATTATATTACTAGATGATTTTGTTTAGAGATGAAGAGCGTCCTCTCGTTGGAGTTTTTGGGCGTCTTCTTTGGTCGGGGAGGGACTATCCTCAAGATTAGCTTTTTTTTCTTTCTTTTTCTGTTTGGTCACAAGTCCTCAAGATTATATTGTTAGTGTTAAGGTCTGCTGGAGAAAGAACAACGGATGTCTCTCTCAAAGATTTTTCAATGTTCAAATTAAAATCGTTCGATAGAGAGCAATATAACTAAAAAGTGTCTAAGGTTCAAGTGAGAAACTTATCGGTACTCGTCTCTGTTATGGGTATTTAGTTACCGTAAATTAGTTATAAAATAGTGAAAAGAGTTGGGCTAAAACTCTCTTTTTATCCAGTTCAATGTGGAAACAAAGAAATCACTTACTTTCGATCTCTCTGGAAGAGTTTCTTGCCACAGAGATCCCTCTCTCTAATCTCTCTATATATAAAAGGATTTTTGATGAGCTGCCTCTAATATTAACTTTCACGTCTGTCTTTTTCGAGTTTTGTAGTGATTAGTGAACCCACTCAATATATATGTGGGGTTCTCTCATCCTAATTTTACCGTAGCGCTTATTCGCTCAAGTCTAGTTGGTTGACATTTCTTACGAATTTGACGACTTTAGGTAGGATTCCTCAAACCATGCACATATATATTTTGAGTTGCCATATGCAAAATCGGTCCCATTATAAAATAACATTTATAATAAAACAACTCTGGCGGGTAACACAAAGTCACAAAGTGCTAAAAGTTTGAAAGTGGGAAGAAAAATCGGTGAAAGATATGGAAATAGTTATAAGGAAAAAGAGATGGTGGTAAACTGGTAATGGACCTAATGGTGGTACGTATAATTTTGATGGGGTTGGTAACCATTAAAATGGTAATACTCTTAATCATTGCTTTAAAAGATTGCCAATCAAACCCAAAAAGAAACTTATGTTGATTTTGAACTATTAATTAGACAGTCCATACATGGTATGAATCTCCATTATTCCAAGTTGATAATTTTGATACATGAATGAGTGTACGTACATGTTGACCCAAACATAAAACGAGAACATGTTAACGGGCTCAGTAAATTAAAAAGTGTTCGTAATGTACAGAATTATTGGGCCCTTAAAGTTTTAATCCAAGGCCCATATAATTGCAATTCAAGCATCTAATTTTCAGCGCGTAGAGCCTTGCGTTAGTTTGTCACATTATGTTTTTGTAATTGAAGAGAAAAGAAAAGGGTAAAACCGTAAAGATAAGAAGCAAAGCAAGACGTTGCTTCCTCTCATTGGTTGTTTGCTCGGAATGCTCATCTACGAAAACTCGATATTAATTAAATAACATATTATTTTCCTTAAACCAGTAATAAATCGTTGTTTCACAGTATTCTAATTTAATAATATGTCGTATGTCTTTGTTCTTCTTCCAGCTCTCAAACTCTTTTTTATGTTCATCATCGTCGTCTCTCTGCGAAACACCTTTACGCCATCGTTGACGTCTCAGATTCTCCAAAAAAAGCTTCTCTCTTTCGTTCTCACGGTAACATAGCTATCGAATTTGCTCTCAGTTTCACGATCTGTTCGATCCTTCTCACCTGTGGATTTGCGGATCTCTCAGTTTGGTATTTTTAGAAATCGTTCGATTTGGGTTTTTTTTTAATGGATTTTCCGGACAATTTACTATCGTCGGATATCGGAAGATTAGAGCAGATTGTTTCTCACTTCTTCCCAAAGGCATTACACATCGTCCTCGATTCCAGAATCCCTTCCTTGCAGTCACGTGGTCGTGCACGTGACCGTTCATCGTCGGGTGCTCTCAATGTCAAAAAGAGCGATAAATGGTTCAACCTCGTGATGGGTGATCGTCCTGCAGCGTTGGAGAAGTTACATTCTTGGCATAGGAACATTTTGGATTCGATGATCATTGACATTATACTTGTTCATCCCACTCATGACGATGATCATCATCTCAGTTCCACAGCCGAGACTGTGATCGAGCGTTGGGTTGTTCAGTACGAGAACCCACTCATCATGTCTCCTCAGAGCTCTGATTCCTCTACTCGTTACCAGAAGGTTTACAAGAAATCAATCATTCTGCTTCGTTCTCTTTACGCCCAGACTCGGCTTCTCCCTGCGTATCGTGTCTCTAGGCAGCTGAGCTCGTCACTCGCTTCTTCTGGTTATGATCTCATCTACAAGGTTTCATCTTTCGGTGATATATTCTCTGGCCCTGTGACTGAAACAATGAAAGAGTTTCGCTTTGCCCCTGTTGAAGTCCCTCCTGGTCGTCTTTGCGCCTCCGTTACTTACCGTTCTGACTTATCTGACTTCAACCTCGGTGCTCACATCACGATGCCTCCCAGGATCATAACCGATTACGTAGGGAGTCCTGCAACGGATCCTATGAGGTTCTTCCCTTCTCCAGGGAGAAGTGTTGAAGGCATGTCTTTTCAAGGTAGGCCTGGTCGTCCTCCACTGACTAGTTCATCTGCCGAACGTCCGCATAGCTGGACCAGCGGCTTTCACAGACCTCCAGGTCATTACGCGACACCCAACCAGTCTTTCTCGCCTGCTCACTCGCATCAGTTTTCACCTGGTTTACACGATTTCCACTGGTCACGCACAGATGGTTTTGGTGGTGACAATCACCAGCTTTCACCTCCTTTCTCGCCGTCGGGTTCTCCTTCTACTCCAAGATACGTTTCTGGGAGTAACAGTCCAAGGATTAATGTGAGGCCAGGGACTGCTCCAGTGACCATCCCTTCTTCAGCCGCTTTTAATAGATACGTTTCTTCTAACTTCTCTGAGCCAAGTAGGAATCCACTCCCTCCGTTTTCCCCCAGAAGCACGAGACGCTCCCCTTCATCGCAGGACTCTTTGCCTGGGATTGCATTGTACAAGAGTTCGAGAAGCGGAGAGTCTCCTTCTGGATTGATGAACCACTATCCTGGCCAGAAGGTCATTATGCTTCTTACTGTTTTTCTGTGTCTTCTTTAATGCTAAGTGCGAGATCACAATGCTTTGTATTGCCTCACCTGACGTGGTGTTTTATTATGACCTTTCAGCTGACAAAAGACAGCAAATACGATTCAGGCCGCCTCTCTGGACTTTTGTCTTCAAGTGGCTCACCAAGATTCGGGTTTTCTAGGAGCCCGAGTAGGTTATCTTCCCAAGACGATTTGGATGACCCTGATTGTTCATGCCCTTTTGATTTCGATGATGTTGACGAGTCAGGACTTCAGTACAGGTAAATTGGCTTTACCCCATTCCATTCTAAATATAAAGCTGATCAGTGACAAAATATCTTGGCTGTTTTGGGTAAGAGGCGTAGGTGTAACATTGTTGATTTTGGCACCCTAGACCTGGCTTTTCTCTTACTGTCAATCATTTTTGGCTCTCAATTTCACTTCTTATTGGGAATACTCTGGTGATATATATATATATATATATATATATATATATATAATGACACGAGATTTTGCAATTTTTTTCGGTGCAGCCAAAGTCTTGACCGGAGGAACACTTCAAGCTCTATATCACAATCGCTACCTATAGGGAGAAAGTCACAGGACGCAGCGGTTGGAGTTCTGGTTCACATGCTGAAGACGGCACCGCCATTACGACAAGACACAAGCACTTACATGGCGTCAATGTCTGGGGTTCAAAGAGAAGGTTCAGTGTCAGGCACAGAATCTGAATTTTCGATGGCTCGAAGTACATCAGATGCACTGGAAGAGCTGAGAAACTACAAGCAGCTCAAGGACTTGCTTCTCTCTAAATCCAAGAGTGTTGGTGGAGCAACTCGTGTCCACTGAGCCAAACAAATGGCGCCATCAAGTGATATGAGTTTGAATGTTTGTAAATATGGATTTGATATGAGTTAATCGGATGAATGTTTGTAAATATGGATATGATGACAAATACTTTAGCTCACGTTTTAGTTTTTGGAGAAGAACCTTTGGGTAAATAAATAAAAAATGGTTCTGTGAAAGAATATAACTGATAAGGCATACTGATTCTTATTTTTACATAAAGTTCAAGATTTAGCATACATGTAAAGAACAGTTAGAAAAACTCTCTGGAGGCAATGAGTTCTGATTTGATTTTATCATCAACATAGAGGAGTTTAGCATCACAAATTCGATTTATGAAATGCAATGGCTCATTTCCATAAACGATACACCAACAACAGACACACAAAGAAAAAGAGACCGAGTAGCTTTAAATATTCCATCCGCCTAAACATCTACGAATACAGCATTTGCAAGCTTCCACCAAATCTTTGCGTCTCTTGTTTATACGCACAAAAGAAAGCTTCAACGCCTTGCATTTACAAAAAAAAAAGAAAAAACTGACCCAAAAAACTCACATTTAAAGCATCTTCAACAAGGAATGACCAGAGATTCTCCGGAAGAATTCTTCTGGTGTCACTTTTAGCCGGAAAATGCCCATATTTTGACTTTTGTTTCTGCTTCTCCTATATATTTTTCAAAAAGAAATATTAGTTTAATGAAAAAGAAAAAAACTATTTATTTATAAGAAAATACCTCTATATCTTCATTGACCTCTTTCTTGACTTCTTGGGGTTCACGTGCCACATTCTGAGTTGACAAAAAAAAAAAAAAATTAGAAAAATGACAAAAAAACAGAAAATATAAAGTAATATTTTCTTTACCTTTCTGATTATACTCAAAAATACGTGACGTGCATAGCAAGAATCTCTTCTTTCTCGATTTCTAGTTCCGTTTCGCCATTGTTGAGGAAGAAAAGTGGGGACTTTTGTTCATGTTGGTAGATACACATTCCCAAGAAAATCCTAGTTGAGCAATTGTCTTATCCAGTTCATCGTCTTCTTCATCAGTATTCCAATTCTAAATGGAAAAAAAAATTAATACGTCAAAGTTAGACGGTTTCGATAAAAGAATAATAAAAGCATGTCCAGAGCCGGTTCTGAGATTTATCAGGCTAGAAGCCCGAAAAATTTTTTTGGCTCTTTAATTTTTTTTGTTAAAAATTTTAACTTATAAATACACCCACGTGGTGGCTTTTAACTTAAATAAATTTTTCTAAAACAATTTCCTTTCTTTTGTCCAAATTAAAAACATAACATAAAAGATGTTTATGTGGGGGTTTGAAACCAGGTCGTGAACTTGATCACACTCAAGGTTAAACCATTAGGCCAACTGAAATATTTGAAAATTTGGCTCCGAAAATATTTTTAAACAAATGACCCCAAACTCATGCTTGATGGACTTGTATTCAGGCCCGGCCCTGAGAATGCCAAAAGAAAAATGGAGAAACTTACCTAACTCGAAAAATTTCCTTTCGCTCTCCGTTGCCTTGAATTTCTTACCCAGGAACAAATTCTCAATTCGCGGCCAGTTTTTAATTCCGTACAACTCCACCGCCTTGATCAACGATATCTCACCCGACCTTGACCAAATCATGACTTTTACCGAGAAAGGAGAAAAGAAAGGCCAAATCATGAGTTTTACCGAGAAAAGAGAAAAGAAAATAAAAAGCACAGAAGAGAGCGATTGGCGAAAAAAGAAAAAAAATGTCAAATCATGACTTTTACCGAGAAAAGAAAGTAAAAAGCAGAGAAGAGAATGATTAACGAAAGTAAAAAGCAGAGAAGAGAGCGATTAGCGTGTATACTATGATGGTGTATTATGATGGGAGTGAAATGCAGAAGATGATCTCCTTATAAACAGTGTCGGTGCAACATTTTGGAATGTCCTAAACAAGTTCAAAAATTGTGCATTTGTTTTAAACATTCCAATACAGTTTCATTAGTATGGATTCTCGGAGAATCTTTATTTCATAAACAAATCATCACCAACAATGTCTAAATGCATACTATTCTTTAGAGAAGCTTATTGGTTGTATAATTTGAAATCAACTCCACTAAAAGTTTAAAATATATCAGATTTTTTAAAAAAAATTCATTTCAAAATTTCAGATATATATTTTTGAAATCTATATCAAATTATTTTTAAAATAAATATAATATCATTTGATATCTACAACAGATTGTGAATAGAATTACACTTTTTCTAAACAAATTTATAAATGAAAATGAATACTGAAAAAGAAAGCTACAAAAAATTATGTAGGTATCCAAACAAAACAAAAGAGAAAAAGAAAAAAACCTAAAAATGTTAGAATCAAATATATGCATGATGAATCAGCCAATTCATGTCATAAAATAATGAAATCAATAACTTAAAAATTGGAATTTGTGCTTCCTTTGAAATTTCAGAGAAGAAAAAAAAAGAAAAGGAGATGTTATATGGATAAAATCTGGGTTTGACTAATTTGGAAGTAAAATTTTTTAAGAGAAATATATATTTCAACAAGATAGAATTTTTGTTTCCTTTCAAATTTCAAAAAAAGATGTTAGATGGATAAAATGTGGGTTTGATCAATTTGGAAGTAAATTTGAGAAATATGTATTTCAACCATTTGTATTTCAACAAGATGTTTTTTATAGAAAAATTAACCATGACATGTTTTTGGAAGAGGAAAAATGCTTATTAATAGTGAAGGATTTCGATAAATTAGATGGTTTGATTTCGATAACTATAATTTTCACATGAAATTATATTTAAATCCGTTCAAACTTTTCAAATTAAATGAACTGTATGAATCTTTCAAACATGAATAACACAAGAATTCAATTCTTATATCCAAATATTTAATTGAATAACAATAGATTTTAAACTCTATTAATGATGAGATTATAAATACAAAAACCAATAACACTAGATTTTAAAATCTTTTGATACTTTTATTTAAAATACAATAACTAATAACAATAGATTTTAATATAAAAAAATCAAAATCAATCTTTGAATAACAGTGGATTATAAAACCTACAGAGTTGATTTTAATTCATGTATTGAATAACACCATCTAAGTTCAAACATGATACTATCAAAGTATCATCACTTGCAGCTGCTACTTTTAAAATCAAACAAAAACCCAAATTTTATTTATACCTTTAGAATTAACATATATATATATATATAACTTATATTTTATATAAAATGAATACCTCTATAAAATGGATGCCCTAAACCTTTGCTTCACCTGATTGTCATATAAGCCAGGTCTGCTTATAAAGAACTAGTTTTGCGGCCAATACCCACACACGCGCGCAGGGGAATATTGCACTTCTGTTTGTTTTGCTTTTCTTTTTTTTCTATTTATCTTCTATTATTAATTTTAATTTTAGTTAGTTGTATGGTAATATTTCTTTGGTAATTACTTATTTTTACTTTTTGGTTTATTTATTCATTATTTACTGTCGAATGTTTCTTTTTTTTTGCTTCCAACTAAAATTGTTATTTGTGCAAAGCAAATGACTTACAATTCAAGGAGAGATGGGAAAATCAATGCCACTATTTTGTGGACATGATCACAGCTTTATTTCTACTTTTTCTTTTCCTCAGCCTTGAGTTCTTTTACCCTCTCTTCCGTTGCTTTCAATGCTTTCCCTTAGATATTAACCAATGAGAGAAAGATATTGGTCACAAGATTTATAGCAGACCAATGTTTCAAGAATTGTAATTTACCTCATCAGTTTCTTCAGGTGAAATAATGAGCGGCGGAGACATCTTTATGCTATAAACTGCAACACGGACTAACATACATGCGCTTCTGGCACTCGGCTCGAAAGTACGTGCCAATACCTGTACACATCAACTGAAAATGGTCTAGGGACTTAGTAATTTAATGAGTTAAGGAGAGGAGATTTTTGTTGTTTGATCATTAGAGAGACTTTACCCCTGGTGAAAATAGTTCGTCTGGTGATTTGTTGTCTGTAAACTCAGTCCCAAGAATCAAACCCGTTCCTCTTATCTGAAAACCATGACAAAATGCCCAATGTTTCTAATCAAATACTTCAAAAGAAAAGCTGGTGGGTAATTAACCAAAGAGAAATTAAATTTCTAATAATAGGATTACTTTATTTTGACTAAAAAAATAAAAGGACTACTCTTGGCAAAAGCTTTAAGACCTCTTGAAACATGGGGGAAACTCTGGCGACATGCCCCGGTATATTCCTCTCCCTATAATACGAATATCAACGTCAACTGAAGTGCAGATAAGAATCGACTTTTTTGGCAAAATTACACTTTAAAAACCGGCTCCATTGCATGTGAAAAACTTACTTGTAAATCTTTAAAACTTCAATGATGAGATAGTATTTCAGGCTTGGGGATCTCTGGGACTGTTACGATGAGCTGAGCGCGTATGGCTTTGGATCACATGTCGATTTAAATAATGGCGAAACTGTTATGCAGTATTATGTCTTGTATCTATCCACAATCCAAATCCACACTAACAAACCGGCTGTGGTTTCCAGGTTACTTATCCCATTGATTCTATAACATTTTAACTTTGTTGTGATAAGCCGTATATTCATTGACGATCAGTTGTCTTTGTGCTTTGACAATGGAAGTGTTTAAGACAGGTCTCAAGATGTTTGACGTGCGGGGTGAGTTTCTTGTCATTTTTTTGTACTGACTCCTTTTTTGGGTGCCACGGGAACCAGAATGAGGTGGTTAAATCTGAGAGTAGTGAGTGCTGGAGAGAGAGATAGTGAGAGCGAAAAGTTGTTGTCAAGGTCAATGAGCAATGACTCGAGCAAAACATGGGATGCTGTCTCTGAAGATTCGGTTTTTGATCCGGATGGTAAGCTATTGCTGCGAGATAGACTTGGTTATCTTCGCTTTATGTACATTGAGAGAGATCCTCCCTACATGCGGGTTCCCTTAAACGACAAGGTTTTCTTCTCTCCATTGATTTCTTAGTAATCACACTCTCCTTTATTTCTTAATGAAGTTTGGTTTTGAAGCAAAGATATTGTACTTGATTCCTCTTCAGATAAACGAATTGAGGCTGAGAAATTCCCGGGACTGATGACCCTTAGGAGTGTCGACATGTCTCCTGCAAGTTGGATGGATGTTGCATGGTAAGTGATCAGTCTTTAGTTAATACAACGTCCCTTCATGTTTAGTTACCATAATTTTTTGATTGAAAAGTGTGATGATTTGATGAATTAGGTACCCGATATATCCACATCCCAACCTCCAAGAACGAGAAAGATCTGACGACAGGCTTCCTTGCTTATCATACTCTATCTTCTTCTTTTCAAAGTACGTATGATCTATCACTACTTTTCCGCGACGTCACAGAGCTCAGTGACGTAAATAACAAGCACCATTTCTATTTTTTTAACGGCTTTAAGAGCTGCATATAATGTGGTGGAAGGAGATCACAGCAACGACAAAGGCAAGGTTGAAACAGAGTGCTCTGAAGAATCTGTCATAAACAAGAGAATCCCATTGCCTCCATTTGGTTTAGCTACATACAAAATGCAACGAGATATTTGGGGAAAGACATGATTCGATCAGGATCGGTTGCTTTACCATCAGACCGCTGCGGATTCATGGCTATAACTTCTTCATAAACTCCAACTTTTTAGATCAGTCGGGAGGTTCTCTTACTTTTACCCTTTCTCCCCAAATACTAAAGAACACTATAATCCTGAATTGTTCTTCGTTTTTTCAAAGTCCCTCCTGTTTTTGTGTTTCTTTTCTGTTGTCGTCTGGCTCGCTGTGTTGCTGTAGGTAGCAACCGCCATCGCCGGAGTTTTTTCTCCTGTTGCAAGCCATGCAAGTTACGAGAAGCTAAAAAATAGTTTTTTTTTTTCCTTTTAATTTTTACAGTGATAAGAAAACTAAATAAGACTAAATAAACTTGGTGAGACTAAATAAACTTGGTGACTCTTTTTTTTTGTTCTTCTTCTGTCTATTTTTTTTATCGGATATGTGGACAAATGACTCTCTTTTGTACTTTCTATCTAAATATTTAAGAATCCGTGCCTTTCCTGTGTGTCGGTAAGAGAGTTGGAACTTGGAAGAGAAAATACTTTTTTTTTTGTGGTTAGATTTGATATGTCCTTTTGTTTGGTTTCTACGGTAGAAGTTTATTTGCATTAGTTTGGATACTTTTTTTCTATACCAGATTGTAACTTCAAAGAACTTGGTTAATTTGAAACAGTCAAACTTTCTAAAGATGGGAATTTTTTATATATTTAATTCTCATCTTAATAATATACATATTTGTAAATTTAAAAGTTTAAGATGTACTAAGATATTATTTTTGCATCAAAATAATATATAGTTTTAATATGTTATCACAACAAGTGATGATATTTTTAGCTGCCTTATGCTCTTTTTTAATATTTTATATGTAAAATATATTTGTGGAAGTCATAATTTATTTTAAATAAATGATAATACTATATAATTTTCATTAGTTATATAGTTATAATATGACTATATAATATGCATATCGATTTGTATATATATATATATTCATATCTATAGTTTTAAAATTATATATATTATACTATTTAAAATATTATCATTATTTTATACCATTTAAAATAAATAATTTCTTTTGTTTGAATTACGTAATTTCACATTTATAAACTCTATATAAATATTGTGAATTGCTTAACTTTTTTGGAAAATAAATATAATAAGAACACAAAAAGAAACAAAACGAAACTCCACCCCCAAGAGAGCATATTCGGGGTTAACAGTTTTACTAGTACAAGAAATAGGATGTTACAATTCACCCCCAAGAGAGCTTTGATTTGCCGAAGTACTTGTTGCTCCCGAAAACAAGTCGATGGCTTCGTCATGGAAATTCCCATACCATTGATGGTTGATACTTGTGTTAAGCAGTGGAGAGTTTGTGGTGGTGCTCAAGATCGAGTTCATGGAGACATCTTCTCCTGTTCCCAAGTGGTTATTACTAGGATCTAGCAAAAGTTGAGAGAAGGAGAGATGATCAAAAGCGTTTGTTCTCTCCGGTTCTTGATCTTCGATCTTGACCATGTTTTTGATGATCGGTGGCTTAATATCTTCCTGGTCACAGAACGAGTTCATGACAAGAGTTGGTACGTACTTGATCATCGTGATGTTGATACGGAAGCTGCTGAAGTGGCCATGTGAACATGGTTTGGTCTTGTCTCATCATGAAAGTAGTTTGAAGGTAAGGGTTACGAAAATAATGTTGGCAGATTTCAACACCATTGGTAGGAATTGAATTGGTAGCGTAGGCCATCTCATCTTCTTTTTGATTTTCCTAATAAAAAATAAACTCATTAAAGTTACTAGTGCTTATTGAATCATGGTTGATATTTGTGACGAGCTATATATAATGTAGCACGTAAAAATCTTAGTATATAATATGCGTCTATATAAAGTGGTATGTAAATGACTAAATTACTTAAATTTGTATGAATTTGGATCAATAAAATAAAAAAAAGGATAAATAAAGATGTTTGAACACTTTTGTGTAGGCATTGATTTTCTCTTCAATGATTTAATCTTTAGGAACCAATAATAAGTCTTTTGGAAGTACGGCAAAGGTAAAAGAAAAGTTGTTTCCATGAAAGACACACCTCTTTCTCGTTTTCTTTTTCCTTAAAAATAAAAATAAAAATTAAGTTCAAGACTTTAAGTAGCTCAAACCAACCTCACTATATAATTCTATATAATGAGTTCAGTAGATAAACATGTATTATCTCGTAATCATGAGATAACTATGACATCCTTTCAGGTCGTAAAAAAAAAATCCACGTTTCTTAGAAATCTAACTAGCTTAGCTCATGATCAATCCATCCGACTTGTGAGAGGAAAAAGAAAAAAAAACTAGGTCGACACCAACCTACGTGTGTGTATTGACAAAGAAAAAAACTCGTTATGACATACCATAAAAAAGAAATCTGGCGGAAGGTTTAACCACAACTTATAGGTTCGTTTTTGTTTGAGTATACAAAAAGAAAATTTATCGAACGTTGAAAAACATTGAAGTAGTTTCCAACAGGAGAGATATTGACAAGGAAAATTTATTCTGCTGCAGGCACAAGACCAAGAACAGCTCCAGTTCCCATCATCAACGGTCTAATATATAATAAGGAGCCTTTACCTGGAGGTGGAACCTGAACACAAGACATCATAAGCGCATTAACTCATAACGGCAAACAAGATTAATATTGCTTGCATTTCTTTTTAATGTATGTTTTTCAGTCATCTTTAAAAGCTTTGTGATTTGAATTAATTATGACTAATAGTAAATACTTTAACAGGTGAAGAGGCACCAAAAAAAGCAGACATGTTCTTGCCTTAAAACTACTTTAAACCAAATAAGAATTCTTGAAGCACAATCTTACGTGGTCACATGCGAGACACTTGCACGGAAGAGATCTTGGACAATTGTTTTGGCCTTGCAAACCCCAGAATGGCGTAAGCAACGCTCAAGCAAGGAGAGAAGCAATGTCAAGAACTCATGTGTATCCTGCTGAATCCCATTACCTAAATCCAGCGTCTTCACAAAAGCATCAGAATCAACAATAGACCTTTTGCTAGCATGAAGCTGCGCAAAAAGCCGAGCAATCTGATCCAAGACTGGATACTGTTTCAAGACATCAACTTCGACAGAGAAGACTCCTTCCCGGAAAGCATGCAGTGTTCATGTAAAGACACTGGAGTATACTGTTGGCATATATAGCGAGTAGCACCCAAATTGGTTAAACCAGCCGGTGTAGAGTCAGAAGCACGACGTTCCGGACCAAGAGACTGGATGATTTCGGAAGTCTTCTTCTAAAATTATACAAATAATTTTTTTCTCCATTAAAAAACCTAATAACATGGGCTTAAACCATATGGGCTTTGATGATTTTAGTTCGGCTTTAATAAGGAATTGTAGGGTTTGGACAAATCACGAGTGTAAGAAGAAGAGACATGACATGATGATGCAGCAGCCAGCAGCATCTTAACGGCTATTACCAACGGCTTTAACGAATTCCTTTTTGCTTTAGTTCTTATCTCCTTATCCTAGATTTCTTTATTATAGAAAATTACCTTTCTTTTGATTTAAGAGCTCTATTTATACTCTTGAGGTTTCAAGCTTTGTATTCAGATTATTGAGAATTAATAAACAAGCTATTGCTTACGTTCCTTGAGATAGATTCGATTAACTTCATCTTCTTCAAGAAGCAGGTCTCGCTGAAACTCTGTTCTTACCCTCCATTACATGAGGATGGAGAGACTCAAACAGGCTCCTTGGTTCTCAGGAAGAAGAAAAAGATGGATATTCAACAACGGAAACCAAACTCGTAGTTTTCGATATTCATACAGAGATGTTTCAAGTCATCCCAACCCCGCCTTGTATTACCCGTCATGCCTCTGGTTTCGTGATTGGTATATGCAATGTCGATGGTCGTCTCTGCATTTCTGAGTTAAAGGGAAGTTGCATGCAAGAGGTTTGGTGGAGGGTTCATCACAACAACACATGGGAGAAAATCTTTTCTGTTGATTTGCGTTCTACTTCCGCTTGGTTTGGTGGTAATATTTCACGGCCTCTCACACCTTTGGCTATTCACAACAATAAGGTCATCCTCTCGCTTCTCGATTGTGACAACCTTGTCGCATTCCATCTTGTTCCTGATTCTACCGTTTATCATTTGTATTTTTCTGGTTACTATGGCTTAGCAGTTGCTTATTTTCCAAGTTTATCATTACTTTCATTGTAACTCTATAGCAATCATTTGCAGCTTTCATCTTTTCTAGAAACAAAAACACCACTTGTTATTACTTTCATCTTCTTCAAAGTATTCCCTTCTTATGTCTTGTAATTTGATTCAAGGATTATAAATTGAACTTACATATTTGAGGTATATTTCTTTACCTTCTTTGGAATTTTTCTCCAACTACTTCAATGCTACTTATGAGCCACTGGTTTATTTGGACCCAGTTCACCTCTAGGTTTAGGATCATATTCAGCCCACCGACCAACACAAACTTACTTTAATCTGCACTTACGAAAAATGTTTCAAGTACGAAAATACCTGATTGATCTGAAAAGTTCAAAATCTAGTTTTGGTGTTGGAGCAACGCGTGTACACTGAGCCAAACCAAATGAGCGCGATCAAGGGATATGAGTTTGAATGTTTGTAAATATGGATTTGATATAGGAGCTAATTGGATGAATGTTTGTGCAAACAAAAAATAACTCTGTAAAAGAATTTGCCTTCCAAATATGCACACAAGTACTAGCAAGTTTGAAATCATTTCATTTCAGTAGAGTTAACTTTACAGAAATAAAATTATATTTAGCTTTTTAATCAAGTTAAAGATTTAGCATAAAGTATGTAGAGTACAGTTAAAAACTCTCTGGTGGCAATGAGTTCTGATTTGATTTGGTCATCAACAAAAGAGTTCTGATTTGATTTTGTCATCAACAAAAGAGTTTTGCAACACAAATTCGATCATAGAAACGCAATGGCACATTTCCATAAATGATACACCAACAACAGACACACAATAAAAACAAAAAAAAAGACTTGAGTAACTTCAAATATTCCATCCGCCTAAACATCTACTAATTTCAGCATTTGCAAGCTATCACCAAGTCTTTGCGTCTCTTGTTTATAAGCACAAAGTAAAGCTTCAAAGCCTTGCCTTTACAAAAATGAAAAAAAACTGACCCAAAAAACTCACATCCATCTCCTGCACAACTAACTGAGGATTACTAGCAGGCTTCAGAAGTGATATCTCCCGTCAAAAGCGTTCCACGAAAACCTTCTTCGATATCTTGAGGCCCCTTCTTATCACAAAGCTCATCTGTTGAAAACATCAATATGGTTATTTTTGTTATAGACAAAATCTCACTTGAATAATTGAGTACACTGAAAATAATTGCAAAGTTGTTGTACCAGCAATATCGCGGTGCTCATGCATCTCGGTATCTCTCACCCAAAGCTTGTCGCCAGGGAATATGTTCATGTCTGCAAGGGTTGCAGATTCCTGATCAATCACTTGTGTGCCTTTGTGAAGTTCCTGATTCTCTTTCATCACCTGCATTTTATCAAATCCCCCAATGTCATATTGTATATCTGCAAGTAATCTACTGAAACTTTTAAGACTAGTCTGGAGGGTTTCCAAAAGCATTGTTACAGAACATTACCCCAAGTAATTGCCAAATCATCATCTTTAATTGGTACACAGTCGTTGTAGCAGAAACTTTCAGACTGGTATGCTTCCCATAGTTTGTTCTCCTAGATCGCTTTGAGGTACGTCGGTCCACCTCAAAGGAGTCGGATGCCTCTAACATTGCTTTTGGAGCTTCCTTTCCACGCACAAGACACACAGAGACATCTCCCTCAGAGTAATTGAGCTTCTGCATCAACTCACAGCTCTCTCTCTCTCCTATGCATTCCTCACAAACCTATAGCAAGGATAAAAGATCTTGTTAAACGCAACTCATGAACCACATCTACTTCTAGGAAAGAAAACATCATAGCTTAACACAACTAAGCCAACACTACAATTCAATGTAATATCACAAGCTCAGGATGTTACCTCTGGGAATGTCCGGATAATAAGCTGCTGACTATCAATCTCCATATTAACATCAGGAGAAGAATCCTGATCAAGGTCAATAACGTCATGGGATGCACTTCGGTTCGTATTATTACCAGCCTCAACAAGAGCAGAGACTCCGTTCTCCATGATCCCTCCCCACTCCTCACAGAAACATTTCCAATCATCCTCAGGGATGATTACCAGCTTGTCCGTCTAGAAAAAGGGCAAAAAAAAACAGGAGTTTAGATCAAAGTAAGCATTTTCCATCTCAATGCTAAAAAAGCAAAAAAAAAAAAAAAACACAAGACAAAGGATGTAAACTGAAGCGACAACCACAACACCAACTTGCCAAGTTCAAAACACGACTCCCTCTATTTCTCTAACTGAAACGATAATCACACCACAGATCCTAAACCCTCCCAAGCCCTAACAAAACCAGTCTCAAAACACAGCCATCTCTCCACACTTGAATAGTCTCTTATTTATATATATATACTATCCTTACTTCTACAGAAACAAGTTTATCAGTTTCCCATTCTGATCATGGCTTTATTATTTCAAACGGTTGCAATACTGACTAAGAAGCATATCACGTTATATGATGCACTTACAGATGGATTTTTCTGAAAAAACGAGCCACGTCTGCAGACAATTTCAGGGAGCCTTTCAAGGAGTCGTGTGTGCTGAAACAAATAACCATAATAACAAACCATTAGTTTTATGCTCCAATTGCTAATGGGAAGATGAAAGAATGCCTGCTGATATACGACAATTTATACCCGCGTTTACTAACACATCCAAATAGGTGTGGGAGAGGATATAGAGAAAGCAGTCAGAGAAACCAACACTTATGTTCATAAAGAAACCAATTTACTACTGAGCAATGGATCTTACCTTCTCGCATTTGAGACTATTAATGACTCCATCAAGAAGTTCAGGCTCTGGTACTGAGGAGCTATTTTTTCCAGTCATGTTAATATAGCTTCTCCACTGCACTAGCCACGGAGAAGGCAACAAGAAATATCGGCTTTGTGGCTTTAATGCTATACCCTTTCCCGAGGCTAACTTCTCGTGATTTTGGCGCTGTTGGGCCTTTATTGTTCTGTTGCATTAGACCGAACGTAAGAAAACATTTAAGAGTATCACAACCGACAGAAATAACAACTAAACAGGGTTAACCTTAGTGCATCCTCGACGCCTGCAACCTCAGAAAGTTCCGATGTGCAATGAGAACATTGGCTGGAGTCCAGAGGGAAACAAGGACAACCCGAAGTATCTTCTGGCGCCACTTTTAAAGCATCTTCAACAAGGAATGACCAGAGATTCTCCGGAACTAGAATTCTTTTGGCCCCTGGCGCTTGCTCAGGCATCAGCTGTCCATGACTGCACGTGATTGCATTTGTGGGCCCTGCATCTGCTTCACTGGGAGCATCGAGGTTTTTCCTTTTTACCCATTGCTGCAACCTGGAAACATGTTATTACGCTTTAGAAGGAGCTAGATTTTCTGAAACATGTTAATGCAAGTCCCAATGGCGCCTATCATAGAAGCAGCTAAAACACCCCACAAAATTATTATGTGCTAAAGGCGCCATCAAGCTGCCGAACACGGACAAGTAAGCAAAAAAGGTATTATCAGAGACCTATAAGTTACAGGACAGTTGAATACATACCATGCTTTAGAGACGTAATACTTTCCTTCCTCACCCTTGCCCGAAAGAACATCGCTTGCTATGTTTTTCATGAATGTTCTTCGATCCCTATAGCTGTCAGAAGAGACAACCATCCGAGCACCATCCATAAGGCATTCCCTGCAGTAGTCCCCTTTCCCTAACTTTGGTCCACCATTGAACTAAACGCAAGAGAGAAAATGATTGCATCAGGAAAAAAGCTGAAATAAGAGTGTGGAAAAACCAGCAAACTACGAATTTGTCTGACACATGGTTTATGATGGCAGCTGATGCAAAACTTAAAGACAAGAAAAATTTTTGTCCTGAAAAATGTAAAGCCACGCACCTTTGATTCTAATTTGGCCCATGCAAGTTCAGATATACGCTTCATGCAGGTAACTTTTGAGGCAAGAACTTTCCCATGAGAACACAGTAAAGGAGTGTTGTCCAAAGCGCTACATCGTACCAAAAGAACAAATACAATCAAGAACACTTGAAAGCGCGGATGTGATGTAATTTGCTAAATAGAAAATAGTATTACAACTACCAGTTAGAACTGAAAAATGAAATCAAATACAAACTTTTCAAGGGAAACCAGTATCCAGAAAGTTTGGCGTTGGGTACAATAATCGCCATCATATTCTGATAAATCACATATTTTGTTGCAGTTCTATAAGCATCCTATGTTGAAAGCATTGTAGTTGGCACGGGCATATAGAAAAATAACAACAAATGCATGTAAGAGGAGATTTACTTACGGAGGTGAAATGGTATCAGCCCATAGACGAAGCCAATCGGTGGAGATCCAAAAGTATTTTTCTTCAAGTGTATGAACAGCAGCTTCTGAAAGAATTGTCCGTACTTCTTGCCTCCTTTCAGTCAAAGTATTCAATTCTCTTTCCTTTGTTAAATCAAACTGCTTGCAAACCTCAAGGAATGTTGCGTTCAGGCCACTGATCCATTTATCTAGATGTGACGGAAGATAACCGCCTTCAGGTTGTTGAGCACTATCAACTTCTATTTTACTTATGTCAACAGGATTTTCTCTTTGTCCTTCCTGCCTTTCTTTTTTACCGCATCTAAGACTATACATCAGCATATAAGCATCACTGGATGAGAAAACCTCTGACTTAATAGAAGAAGAGCATGATTGATTGACATCTGTGGTGTCCACACTACTAGCGGCACCATTACTCTCGGACTTTGTAGTTGAAGAAGAACCTTCATCGAATGGATGTGTACCTAGTTCTGACACTTGCTCATCGTCAAATTTCCACCACAAGCCAGTCTTTTCATCTTTTATGTGAGCAACGTAATGTCCACTGTTCACAGCGCTTCCTTTGTGGATTAACACAGCAGAGAGATCGTATGTCAACTCATTCTCAGAAGACTCTGCCAATCTCGATCCCATATCGAGCACTTGAGGAAAGGAAAATGAGGACGTAATTTTCTTCTTAGCCGTAGTCTGTTGACATGATCCAGCCAAATAGAAAAGGAAAAGTTCAGTCGACTTTAACAATGTCTTATCTAAGATTCAATTTTTAAGCATACAAACATGCATGTTAATATCAGGAGAAGGCAAAAGTAAAAGGAATGAAATGATCATGAGTAAAAAGAAAGTCGATAACTCAAATCAGCCGAAGACAACATACGAGAACATGCAGTCGACTTTAACAATGTCTTATCTAAGATTCAATTTTTAAGCATACAAACATGCATGTTAATATCAGGAGAAGGCAAAAGTAAAAGGAATGAAATGATCATGAGTAAAAAGAAAGTCGATAACTCAAATCAGCCGAAGACAACATACGAGAAAAACCGCCTCAGCATTTGTAATATACAAAGACAAACAAGAGGTAAAGATGTTGAAAAAAATCCACAGGAAGGTGATTCGATTTCTATGCAAATCACAAGAAACGAATAGTCAAAACATGGAGATAACTTCTGTAGCAACTGATAGAAGCAAGCCATATTAAGATCGAGAAAAGCACCTTAGGGAGGAAAACACAACGTTTGAGCTGGAAAGTGATAACAGGTGGTAGTGTGCGCAGCTTAATGCAGCGTGTGGCATCTACTCTAGCATCGCAGCTCCCACAAAAATACTGATTATCCCCATCGAGATGCTCCAAGCTAAGGTAATCATTCAAACTATCATCCAAACTTTTGAGGCCCTTGATATTCAACTCAAGGGCATAAAAATCTTCCACTTTCGAAGAAGCTTCTGATTCCCTCCCACATTTCGAGCACCTACAATACAACAAAATAAACAGATGAAATAAGACAACAAAAAAGCGTAGATGTTCTTGCCATAAAACTAAATAAGGGTTCTTTAAGCTCAATCTTACGTGGTCACATGCGAGACACTACCACGGAAGAGATCTTGGACAATCGTTTTGGCCTTGCAAACCCCAGAATGGCGTAAGCAACGCTCAAGCAAGGAGAGAAGCAATGTCAAGAACTCATGTGTATCCTGCTGAATCCCATTATCTAACTCCAGCGTCTTCACAAAAGCATCAGAATCAACAAAAGACCTTTTGCTAGCATGAAGCTGCGCAAAAAGCCGAGCAATCTGATCCAAGACTGGATACTGTTTCAAGACATCAACTTCGACAGAGAAGACTCCTTCCCGGAACGCAGTGTTCATGTAGAGACACTGGAGTATACTGTTGGCATAGCAAGTAGCACCCAAATTGGTTAAACCAGCCGGCGTAGAGTCAGAAGCACGACGTTCCGAGGAGAGATCCGGACCAAGAGACTGGATGATCTCTGAAGTCTTCTGCCACAGACCAGCTTTACGGTTTCCATTGGGCGGTGGAACAAGACCGCAGAAACAGTTGGGATTGTCACGGGTGTTGACACGGCAGCCTTGACAAACTTGCTTCCATATCATGAAAAGCTGGTTCACGTCTTCCTCACTTACATCATTAGCTTCGTGGATTTTTCTGCAAAAGCAAAAGCTTTAGAGGGGAAATAAAAACGCAAGAACTGAGAAAAAAAATGTTTTTTCTTTTGTACCGGAGAATTTGAGAAGTGGAATCAACGGCCTCTGGTCTTTGCCTTTTGTTTTTGTTTCGGGTGTTAGGTCTCATTGTGTCACCACCAAACCCTAAGAATACAATAAAACGGAGACAGCAAACATTTATTAACCTATCTGATCCGATTCAACGAAATTTCGAAACAGAAGAAAAGGCATTATCTCAGGCGTCTCTACAAAAATTTGAAACAGGTGATGAAATTCGCATTTAGGGCTAAACGATTCAGGTAAGAAACCCAGATCGAGAAACACTGAAAATTGCCGATGAAACAAATTTCAACAAAAGGAAGGAAAAATAGAGAAAAAGAGCCAAGCAAAGAGTACCTGAGAATCTGCGAAGAAAAAAAAGAAGTTGGTAGAAAAAGAAAAAAGTTTTAGCAAGTAGAGAGCATCACAAGCTCAACTTCTCCGTCTTCTTCCTCAACTCTTCGTCTTCCCCGTCTCCGCAGCGAATTTTTCTCTCTCTCTTTTTTTCCTTTTTAATTTAATTTTCTCCTTCTTTGTTTTTTTTGTTTTTTTTTTTATTCTCCCTCTACTCTCTCGTCCCGCGCTCTCTCATTTCAGATTATATAAACATCTAAATACGAAGGATCATCAAACAACTAAGATTTTATTTCTATTCGTCTAGATTTTTATTATATCCATCCATAGGTGACAGATTTCATTCCAAATTAATCCCATAACCTTAATTTAGATTTTTGCATTTAATTTCACGCTTAACTCCACATTTGTTGAATGCACCAGATCCATGGGCCAATGCAATTGGAGCCAGACGTTGTGTTGCGCGATTAAGATCATGGCTCCATTATATGTACAAACAACATCTTGTTTGACCAACATGTAACCTTACTTAAATGTCTCAAAGATAGTTTTTGCAAGCAAAACAAAGATTATGTTGTCACAAACCCCATAACAAAACACAAACATTTGCGAAACTTAAAAACATACATATGAAACAAAAATCATCAATCTCTATCACCACCATAGGAGGATCTCTTCCCACTTGATCGGCGCTCTCTGCTAACTCGTTCATCATCGTCGTCTTCCTTACGCGTCACATGTCTTCTTCCAGCAGCAACATCACCTCTGTACCTGTCTTCCCTATCGCCTCTGTACCTGTCCCTGCCACGGTTGTGGTCTTCATCGTCCTCTTTAACCGTTTCACGTCTCTGTCTGTATCTATCCCTGTCTTTATCTTCTTCTTCGTCGCTGGCTCGACCTCTGTACCTATCATCAACATCCTTAACTGTTCTACGTCTCTGACCAGCATCATCGCTTCTATACCTGTCCCTCCCGTGGTCATTGTCCTCCTCTCTTATGTGCTTCCTTCCTCTTTGGTAACTGTCATCCTTCAGCTTCCTCCTGTTTTCATACTCAGCCTCACTGTCATCAGAGTCTCTTGCAACTTTCTTGCTACGAGAATCACTTCTATATCTGTCATTGTCATGCTTGGCAACAGCCACGGCCTCTTCCTCGTCTCTTTTCTGGGTCATTCCTCCACTGTAAGCTTCTATTTTACTGCGCAGTTGTTTCTTGTTCCCATACTCGGTCTCACTGTCATCAGAGTCTCTTGCAGCTTTCTTGCCGCTAGAAGCACCTCTGTGCCTGTCCTTCAAAGGATTGGACTCAACGTCGTCCTCATCTCTTTTCTGCTTTTGTCCTCCACGGTAAGCTTCTTCTTTCTTGCGCAGTTGTTGTTTCTCATCCTCAGATTCAGGCTCGCTAACATCAGAATCATGCCTCTTCCGCCCACCTCTTCTTTGTTCATCCCTAGCTTCTTTTGAACCAGATTGGTTGGAGGGTCGACTCTTTTTGTCTGACTTCCTAAGTTTCTTGCTGTCGTCACTCTCAACTTCAGATTCAGATTCAGAAGAGACGCTTCTTCTGCTTCTACCGCGTTTCTTTGTAGCCTTCCTTCTTCTCTTCTCTCCACTGTCACTGTCAGACTCAGAATCCGAGCTGCTAGAGTCACTTTCACTATCACTCTCTTGTTTACGCCCCTTAGACTTCTTCTTAGAGCGCCTTCTGCGGTCACGACCATTTTCATCGGACTCAGATGAATCATCATGTCTTCTCTTCTTGCTCTCTTTCTTCTTGTGACGCTTCACTTCATCCATATCATCATCACCACCTCGCTGCTTCTTGCTTTCCTTACCCTTACCATCTTTCACGTCTACATCCTCATCTATCTTCCTCCCACTACCTCTGTCCAAAAACGAATGTTCACGCCTCTCTTTCACTCTACCACCTTCATAACCCTCCCCTGGCTCATCATCAATCATACCCTCTTCAGCCTGCTCTTGATCTGGCAAACCAAGTGCAACTCGAAAAGCTTCCATCTGCTTCTCTTTCCTTGCAGCAACCTGATGGGTTTGGGTATCAGAGATCTTCGAGTCACCAGGCGCATTACTCTCTTCAGAAGCAGCAGCAGCAGCTTCAAACTTCAATCTAGCTTCCTCAAGCTTCTGAGCAATCTCGGCGTCAGAAAATCCCTGATCAGAAAGCTCGTCTTCAAGCATAGCAAGCTTAAGATGAATCTGACGCTTACGGTCATGCTCGAGGATGTCTTTGTTAGGTTTCTTAGATAAACCAGCGGTTCCCTGATCATCCGCAAACCCTTTTCCACTACTAACGGGCTTACCACCATTCCTAGGCCTCACGAAGAACTTGTTCGTCTGAACGTAACCATTAGTCCCTGATCCTCTAGCGGTCTGTAATCCTATTCCGTTGTACATCGTTTCAGCTCTTTCTCTATGAACGAAACTTCAAACGGAATCAACCACCTCACGAAACCCTAAATCGAAAAGAGATGGGTTCAGATTCAAATCGAAAGATCTGTCGATACGGATAAACCAAACTAAATAAATCGCAACCTAAAACCAAACGGAATTTAACAAAACAGATCTCCGATAGAAGCGAAAGCAAAAGAAGTTGAATTACCAGTGCGTAGAGGGAAATCGTCGATGCGGCGTACACGCGGAGGAGAAGACGACGAGGAAGATAGAACTCTCTCAGATCGAAACGGAGAGGTTTAACTGAGCCCCATTTTGTTCCTTGATTGACCTTAAAAGGCCTCCAATTAGTAATATAAATACTATATGGGCTTAGGCCCTAGATGTTTGAATTTCTCTATATTTAACTTATTTTTTTTTTAAATATGAAAAAATTTGTGAAACCAAATCGTTTCGGCATATTCGTCTTTTTATATCTAAACATCTAGATGCAATTTTCAGATGCAGCATCTAAATATTGTTTGTTTTTTAAGCTATGTAATATTGTTTGCTTTTGAATCTATCAAAATTTCTAAATATAAAATATCATTTATGACAAAAGATATGTTTCAATTCATTTTTATTTATCTATAGTCATATCAGTACAATTACAAAAATAAATAAAAACATTTTAAAATTTAAATATCAAATTTAAATTTATAATTTTGATTAAAATCTGATTTTTAAATAATTGTAATATCAATATTTTGACGGGAAAATACGGATTTGCAAATTTAATGAAAAAATGCAGAATTATAGTTTGACAGAAAAATAAAGATTTCTGGTTTTAATAGAAACGGTTTTTAGCAGAAAAATACGGATTTACGGTTTTGACAAAAAAAAAACACGCGTTTACGGTTTTGCGGAAAAATACGAATTTATTGAACTTTCTTTTTTTATTTTTATCACCCCTATAAAAAAAAATTATATACCGTATACGCGTGTTTTTGCGGAAAAATTATAGATGCGCGCATATTCTATGCATGGAAATAAAGTAGAACATAAGAGCATGATTATTGGAGTTTCTGAACCAGAGTCTCTAAAAAAAAAATATTGTATAAAATAACATATATTATTTATTTATTATTAGAGATTCTGAAACCTTTATAATCATTACACCAAAACTTCTAAAATGCTCTAAGAATTACGCTAATTATATTATATACTGGATTAAAATAATCGTAAAAATATAATTTACGCTAGTAATAGATGATCTTGCCAAACAGGATAGTAATAGATGTGCTGACTATCTTGCCAAACAGGCTGTGATTGCACCCACATATTGGTCCATCTTTCGTTATAAAGTCATTTAACCGTAAAAATAAAATAAAAAAAGTAACCTACATGCGGTGTTCCCTTAATTTTTTTGTAACGATTATTTTAATCCAGTATATACAAAACAATCCAGTATAAGTTAATGAATTTTGTAGATTGTTTTAATGAAATTTCACTTTCTTTAATTTTCTACTAAATTTTACTAATATTTTTTTTTTGTCAGCTACTGATATTTTCTTTTGAATTGCAAGAAACGTTTCAAACACGTGATATCTCTGTTTCGTTTTTGGAGTTTATCAATTTGACAATTTGTCATAGATGTGTGGATTCGGATCATGATGGAGTAAAATGGATCAAAGATTATTCTTTCCCACTGGGGCGGCGGCGGCAGCCTAGCTAGCTGTTTAGCCTCTAAGACAATCTATGGGTTTTGAAAATTGATAACGTAACCATATAGGATGTTCCAAGTTTTACTTTTATTTCAAAGATAGTGATATAAATAGACCAAGGCGAAAAGTTTCCGTCATTGTCTAAGAATCTGAGATGGCTACAAACTTCCAATCACACTTACCAATTATCGGTACGTTCCAGAATCCTAAACTCATTATTTTCAAGCAAATATGATCACTCTCTTATCATCAAAAGCTTTGATTTCATATTATGCCAAGGAAACTAAAAATGAGACAATATTGTTGCAGACATCAGTCCTTTACTCGTCAAATGCGATGATCCCGATATGATGAAGGATGCTGGCGTGGCGGAGGTTGTCGGAAAACTAGACCGGGCTTGTCGGGACGTCGGATTCTTCTACGTGGTAACAACAAAGTTTAATAAGTTTGCCTTTTTCTTGTGGTTTAATATATATATGTGGTCTGCATGGTCTGATGATTTGGATTTGGTGAGTGTGGTGGAGCAGATTGGTCATGGAATTTCGGAGAGTCTTATGAAGAAGGTGAAAGAGCTGACGCATCAATTCTTCGAGCTTCCATATGAGGAGAAACTTAAGATCAAGATTACTCCAGCAGCTGGATACAGGTTTGTTTCGTACATCTCAACATTATGATCCAAAACGTTTTAGTTACATAGGTACTATTATTTTGTTCATATCGAAAGAAACAATATATATATATAAAAAAAAACAATATATATACTTTATTTTGGTGGCATTTCCGAAGTTAAAAGAGAGTAGGATCCAATCATCCAATCATAGATAATGAAATCAATTGCAGGTTTTGCGATCTTGTCCTCGACTTTATTATCTTGTCGTGTTCGACAAGAAGAGGGACCTTCATTGAAGATGATCTATCATATTATTAGTGATATGATATCACGTAAAATTAGGTCGTTGACAAAAAAAAAAACGTAAAAGTAGTTAGTAATTTTTTTTTTTTTATTGAAAATTCATAGGAACTCAGCACGAGTCAAGCCGAATGTACACCGTTTGTATAGAGTGTACATACAAAAGTGATGTTCAGCTCGGGTGAAACGGAAAAAAAACAAAAGAAAAGAAGTTAATAACGCAAACACAAAATCTAGAACCAAATAGTATAATTTAATATCTAAAACCAAACATGTATTTTCTGTGATTCAAACATGAGCTTCAAATATAAATTATAAAATCATTTGTATTAAATGACATATCATTTCTTATTTAAATATAAAATTAAACTTTTTTACACAATTTAATATTACTAATTTGCGGTTTTAAAATGTATTTTAAAAATCCATTAATATTAAAAGTATTTTAAATAGTAGATTTTAGAAGATATGTTTTCTTCATCAAAGTAAATGTTAAAAGATCTGTTGTAATTTTTAAGATGTTCTGATAGAGCTTTTTAGTTAGAATATAAAATTTAAATCTATGGTTTACGTAAGATTTTTTAATGTCTTTTAAAAAACTAAAAAACTTCTCCGATTTAAGTAGGAAATGAAAATCTTTATTATTTTTGCGTTCGTACGTAAAAAAACTATACGATCTAAGAAAAAAATACACCAGCTGATCAGTGATTTCAGTGAATCTAATATAGTATTTTTGTGGAGGATCATTAATATGGGTGTGGAGTTTCTCAGGGGATATCAGAGACTTGGAGTAAACTATACGAGTGGGAAACAAGATTTTCACGAAGCCATTGATGTAAGTGTGTCTAACGTACTGGCCAATCGCTTGAGCCATCTTATCGAAGTAGTAGTGATTTTACTAATATGTATTTATTCTCGTATGGACAGTGTTACAGAGAGTTCAAGCTAGGAAAGTATGGGGAGATTGGTAAGGTCTTGGAAGGGCTAAACCAGTGGTAAGAGTTTCATATCAATCTATATTTTTTTTAGGTTTATGTTGGAATTTAAATAAAACGAAAGGGCCAGATGAAATTCACCAGCTTTAGTTGATTATAAGTTATTTTTTTATTGATAGATAAGAATAGTGGATAAGTCAAATGATAGAATAGCGAAAACAATACTCATTTACCACACAGTTCTCTCTCAAAAAAAAAGTAGATCTCGACGACTTCACCTTCTCCGATCTTCCTTTCCGTCGCTTTCCTCCACTCTCAGTTTGGCTTCGGTCGAGGCTTGCTCCGGCTTCGGCCGTGAGTCAAGCGCCGGCCAAACCAACCGCTCCTCCGTCGATCTCCGTTCGCTCTCCATGCTCTCAGTCGACTCCCGTTCTTGTTTCGTCTCGACGACAAAATCTCTGATTCGCTGTCACAATCTCTCCGGTCCTTCCGCTCCTCTGCCCCACTGTCTTCTCCTATTCACTTTCATTCACCTCCGCCGTCCAGCTCCTCCGCTCATCTACTATCGTCACCGGAGCTTGACTGCTCTTTGGACGCTGCATTTTCTCCTCCCTCCTCCTCGATTAGACGTTAGAGGACGACGTCTGAATCTCGGATTTGGCTCGGGATCTCACTACGATCTGAAAAAGCCCTCTACCCTCCATCGATTCCTTCGTCTTCCACCTTCCACTATTCACGGTCACCAGCCCATGCTCACCGGTTCTCCCGGATGTTGTGAAGCCCTCCGCCGTTTCCACCGCAGCGTCACTAGAGGACGGTGTCTCTGCCTAGGGTCTGGTTGGTGCTTTTGGCACAGGAGATTCCGATCTTGCTCCGCCGGTGACTCCGCTCGACCACTGATATCTCATTCTCGCCTCACCACCACTGCCATGTTTCAAGCTATTTGGTGCAGCTATTGACATCAGCTGCATACACACTTCTCCACCGATCAATTGGTATTTCAACTTTCTTTTATTGTGGGAGTTTGGATAAAAGTGCAGCTGCTTTTGCTCACAGTTTTGACAAATCTTAGTGACAAATTTGGGTATTTAAGACCTGTATATTATGATACGGGAGTTAGAGGTAGTCTTCAAGGACAACAATCCTCCTCCGTTTTAGTCTTAGTCCAACTGTTTATGGGAATTAGAGGTAGCCAACACTGGCAACAATCCTCTTCCAACAATGTTTTATCTGATATTTACACAACTAGGTATGTAAGACCCGCTTCTTCTAGTTCGGGAGTTAGAGGTAGCCTCCAATGGCAACAATCCTCATCCGTCCTAGTTCGACATCACCTAGGAGTTAGAGATAGCCAACGTTGGCAACAATCCTCCTCCAACAATCCAACTTTCTCTGGATTAGAGAATGTTTTCAAACGCTCAAGCCGATTGGAATCGGCATCACGAGCTATTAGTCTTGTTCGCTCGCCTTTAATGGCAAAAGAACTCAAGGTCGTCTACATTTCGATCTTTCTAGAAGCCCTTTTGAAGAAGCTTCCGGTCTTCATCTCCGATGCATACCGTATAACCTATCCATTTAATGCTTTATTTCTGGTTTATGCTGCAAGTGTGTTGATCTCCTTGGCAAAGAGTCATCCACTTGTAATCTCTATCTAAGTTTAATATAAGTAATCTTTGTCCAAAAAAAAAAAGAATAGCGAAAACATTTCAATTGAACAGAGTTGATCAAATGATAGAATTGGAAACATTTGAATTGAATATATAGAGTAAGTCAAATGATAGAATATTGGAAACATATGAATTGAATAGGGAATTACAGTTAAATGATTGTAAAACACCAAAAATTTGTTTTAATAGATTAATGCATGATGTTTTGGTTTTTTAAAAAAGCTCATAATAAATATAGAATCACTTTTAAAAAAAAAAGAAGATAGAAACTTGATAAATGTTATAAATTGTAAATATAGCGAAATCAAAATTTCAAAACTTTATATTAATCTATAAAAATGGTATACCAATTATCACTATAGTATTTAAATTTTAATTTGTAACATGAGCTTTTGGACCATTTCCTCTTTGTTATATCTTTTTTTTTTTTGTATGACGCTTTTTTTCGAAGGCCAGAGAATCCTCAAGAGTACAAAGAGTTGATGGATGAGTATATTAAGCTATGCACAGGTGTGTATTCAATCTGGCTCAACCCTTTTCTGTTTCTTTAATTTTATGTGTGTTTGTTAGAGATTCTTATTTTGTATTTCATTTCATGGTTTCAAGATCTTTCGAGAAACATCTTGAGGGGAATCTCCTTAGCTCTTGGTGGATCACCTTATGAATTTGAAGGAAAAATGGTGGGAGACCCTTTTTGGGTAATGCGTATTATTGGTTATCCAGGCGTAAACCAAAAAGATGACATCGGATGGTAATAAACTTTGCTCATTATTATTTTTCTACGAAGGCAATTATTTTTTTTTTTTTTCACTTTTACTAGTAGTAAACCAAAAAGTGTATCATATGGTAACTCGTCTCCTCTTTTTTTTTGCTTACAAAATTCCAGTGGAGCTCACACTGACTATGGTAAGTAACATTCAACTCTTTCGATCAAAAAAAAGTAACATTCAACTCGAATCAGAATGATGAATATCTTCATAATTTTTTTTGTCTCAAAAGGAAGATATAGCGTAATTTTTGTTTTTTGGTAATATGAAATCCTAATGTTGTAGGCTTATTGACGCTCATAAATCAAGATGATGATAAAACTGCTCTTCAGGTATATATTATTACCACAATCTTCTCTGTTTTTTTAATCAGAAAAATGATTAAGAGAGTGCTTTTTTGTATCTTTGAAAAGGTGAAAAACTTAGCCGGTGATTGGATATCAGCTATTCCAATCCCTGGATCCTTCATCTGCAACATCGGTGACATGTTAAAGGTTTTGTTTATTCATTCTCTCTCTAATATCTTTTTCTTTCGTTTCGACAATTCTTGAAACCATTTGCGAGTCAAATATGCAGATACTTTCAAATGGAGTATACGAATCCACACTTCATAGAGTGATAAACAACTCTCCTCTATACCGTGTATGCGTCGCATTCTTCTACGAGGTATAATAAAACTTGTAAAAGAACTTGTGTTCTTCTCAATTCGGATTTTAAATCATGTATCTTCTTCCAACAGACTAACTTCGACGCGATGGTTGAGCCATTGGATATCTTTAAAAAGAAGTACCCAGGAGATGAAAAATCTCAAGTATCCAAAAGAGTTGTCTACGGAGAGCACCTGATTAACAAAGTCCAGACCACCTTTGCAAATTTAGTGGAACACAATTGATTTGATTGGGCATTCGATGGTAACTGTTTTACCTGGATTCCGAGTTCTAATAAAAAATATATTACTATATAGTTTGATTTTAATACCAAAAAAATCGGAAATAAAATATACAAGTTCTGTTTACGATCTAGAGTAGAACAACTTAATATTGTTTCTTTCTACTGTGGCAGAATAATAATAATAATGTTTCTCTTTTCAAATTGGTCTACTTCGATCATTTGCCTGCATGGGATATATATTTATGCAAGAACTAGAAATAGAGAAAACAAAAAAAAAACGAGTCCCATATGAAAGAGAAAGTATTAATTTTTAGAGTCCATGTATTTATATAAAAAAAATCAATATCATTCGTCAACAAGATATCAAAAATATTTTAAAGTAAAACTATGAAAAACTATCTTTATGTTTTTAGGTAATAAATTGACAATTTATAATTTCAAAGTCAATATTTTTCTGTTTACTCAAATTATTTTTTTGGTGCGTTATTTATTCTATTGAATAATTTTTGCTTTTTATATGAATTACTTACCATGGGAGATGAATGATTGATATTTTTTCTTTTCAAACTGACCTTTTAATTTAACTTTTATATGTTTATAATATATTTGAATAAGTATTA
Source organism: Isatis tinctoria (assembly GCA_010577795.1). Classification (NCBI taxonomy): domain Eukaryota; kingdom Viridiplantae; phylum Streptophyta; class Magnoliopsida; order Brassicales; family Brassicaceae; genus Isatis; species Isatis tinctoria. The sequence continues at coordinate 25,882,980 of CM021245.1, forward strand.
TTAATGGTTAACTATTTTAATCTTGATCTTGTGAAGTCAACCAATCTGTAGTTGGAGACTGAAATTACATCAGAAATAGATGAAGAATTAAATGAGCATTTTTCCGGATAAATTTTTAAAAATATAACGGGATTCTTTAATAATCAATGGTTAACTATTTTAGTCATGATTTTGTAAAGTCAATTAGATGTTGGGGAGTTTATTTGGGCAAGTATTGGGGATCTCATTGCAAACAAGTGAAGAATTAAATGAACATTTTTCCATGTAGTGTTAAAAATTTGAATGATTATATAAATTAATCCAGTATATACAAAACAATCCATACTAGAAGTTTTCCTTTTAAATATAATATTATATTGCAGGTTGTTGAAATTTCGCTTTCCGTTTTCACCTGAATTTTACTAACCTTTTTATTGTTTTTGTCATCTACTGATATTTTATTTGAAATTGTGCGAAACAGATCAATATATAGTCGATGAAAGTATCAAAATTTTAACAGAACTTTTTAAACACGTACGTCATAGCTCTGTCCGTTTCGTTATGGAGTTTATCGATAATGCACTGTCAGTTGTCACAGATGTGTGGACGTTGATCATGATGGAGTAAAAGGATTATCCATTGCTTCTGGAGATCCTAGCCAATCGAGGATATTTGAAAATGTCAGAGTATGGTTTAGGGACAGAGAGAAGGAGACGTTTAGGTCAAAAGCTTTTCTGAGTATTCCCAAAGAGGCTATATATGCAATCGTATATGTACAAAGTAACCAAAGACAAATCACCTAAACACGTGGTGAGGATATTTGAGAATATACACAAGTAGAGAGATATGGTAAGAGATCACGTTGTAGACGTAGGTCGGTAGGTGATTGCGTAGACAATCTCAACAGAAAATTGATAGCATAACCATCTAGTACACTCCAATTTTTTTTTTATTAGAGAAAAAAGTAGTTATATAATAGACCAAAGCGAAAAGTTTCCATCATTGTCTAAAAATCTGAGATGGCTACAGACTCCAAATCACTTCTACCAATTATAGGTACGTACGGACAAAAAGCTTCAATTCATTAGTTTACAAGCAAATATTAAATCACTAATCACCAAAACATTCATTTCATATTATTCTGCCAAGAAACTAATATAATGAGACGATATATAATGTTGTTCCAGACATCAGTCCTTTACTAGCCAAATGCGATGATCCCGACATGATGAAGGATGCCGGCGTGGCGGAGGTTGTCGGAAAACTAGACCGGGCTTGTCGGGACGTGGGATTCTTCTACGTGGTAACAAACAAAGTTTGAGTTTACCATATTTTGTGGTTTATTGAAAATGTTGTGGTCTGATTTGGATTGGTGAGTGTGGTGGAGCAGATTGGTCATGGAATCTCGGAGAATCTTATGAATAAGGTGAAAGAGCTGTCGCATCAATTCTTCGAGCGTCCTCATGAGGAGAAACTTAAGATCAAGATTACTCCAGCAGCTGGATACAGGTTTATTTCGTTCATCTCAACATTATGATCCAAAACGTGTATCACGTTTTAGTTACGTTGGTAACAATATATTTTTTATTTAGTTCAAAAAAACAATATATTCTTTAACGTTGGTGCATTACCTAATGAGACGAGAGTTTAGTCGTATTTTCGACGTTACAAGAGACCAGGATCCAAGCCGGTAAATTAACTAGAAAAAATAGCTGCATCGTAAATAATGGAACTAATTGCTTGTTTTGCGATCATTTTTTTTTTTTTTGAAACTGGATCATTTTTTTATTATTACCTTTTCTGTTTTTGCGATTGTGTCCTACATTTTATAATCTTGACGTGGTCGTGGTCGAGAAGAGTAGGGAAAATACTCGAACTTCATTAAAGATTGATTTATCATATTGAAGCAGTAGTATTACGTAAAAGTTAGTTACTTTTTTTAACTAGAATCAAAAGAATCCATTAAAACAGTTTAATATTACACCAACCTCATTACATTCATTATTAATATCTTCAATAGCAATGAATTTAAAATAACAAGTTTAATAATATTGAATTTTAAAAATTGTTTCTTTTTAATTTATGTTTGAATAACAGATGATTTGTCATTTCAATACAAATCTGAAATCCCTATGAATTCCAGATTGAATACATATAATATCTAAAACCAAACATAACCTAATGTTCGTTTGAAAATTAAAGATACATCCAATTATAACAGGAAACCAAAATCTTTAGTGTTTTTACGTTCGATACTATTGTTTCCGGAAAGAAATACACGAACCGAGAAAAAAAAACACGAATTGAAAACAAAAGGTCTTTCCGAGAATCGAAATTTGTGTTTTGTGGAGAATCATTAAATAATGAACGTTGAGTTACACAGAGGATATCAGAGAATTGGAGAAAACTTTACGAATGGGAAACAAGATTTGCACGAAGCAATTGATGTAAGTGGTGTCCAACGTACTAGCCAATGGTTTGAGCGATTTTATCAAGTAATTTTGATTCTACTAATATGCTTATATTCTCGTATGGACAGTGTTACAGAGAGTTCGAGCAAGGAAAGTATGGGGAAACTGGAAAGGTCTTGGAAGGGTTAAACCAGTGGTAAGAGTTTGATATATATATATATGCATTTTGCTTTGGAAAAAATTACGAAAGGGTCAGAAGAAATTTCACTAGCTTTAAATGTATATCAAAATTTTTAAAAGTGTTTCTGTTAATCTTTGATACATATGATTGTATGAATAGTGGATTAGTCAATTTATTTAGAATAGGGTGGATAGGCAAAACATTTAATTGAATAGAGGTTAGTCTTTTTTTTTTGGTTGGCATCAATTGAATAGAGGTTAGTCAAATGATAGAATAGTGAAAACAATTTTAATTGAATAGTGTTTCAGTTAAAATGATTATAAAGCATTAAAAAATAGCTTTCATATATATATTAATATTGATGTTTTTCTAAGCTGTATTTTTTTAAAAAGTTCATAATGTATAACAAATCACTTTTTAAAAAACAAAAAATAAAGAAATCACTTTCTCAAAAATGGAACACATTACCAATAATATAAATAATATAATGGTAAAATAAAGAAATCGCGGTTCTAAAATGTCAAAATATATAAAAATTATACAAAATGACCAAGATATTTAATTTATTACGGTAGCTTTGGCCTAAACTATATTTCTCTTTGTTATATCTATTTTTATGTGGCGTTTTATTTGAAGGCCAGAGAATCCTCAGGAGTACAAAGAGTTGATGGTTGAGTATATTAGGCTATGCACAGGTGTGTGCTCGATCTGTTTCGAACCCTTTTTCTATTTCTTTTGTGTGTGTTTGTTTCCAACTTAGAGATTCATCGCTTTGTAATTTCATTTCATGGTATCAAGATCTTTCGAGAAACATCTTGAGGGGAATCTCCTTAGCTCTTGGTGGATCACCTTATGAGTTTGAGGGAGATATGGTTGGAGACCCTTTTTGGCTAATGCGTATTCTTGGTTATCCACCTGCAAACCAAGAAAATGTTATTGGATGGTAATAAACTTTGCTCATTATTGTTTTACTTTTCTTTTCTTTTTTTGGAACATTTCATATATATTGTTTTACGAGGGAGACATTTCTTTTTATTTAACTTAATTAGTGGTAAACGGATGATAATTCGTCTTTTTTTTTTTTTTTTACAAAATTGCAGTGGAGCTCACACCGACTACGGTAAGTAAGCTTCAACTCGAGTCAAGATGATAAATTTCTTCATATATTTTTTTTCTGATCAGCCGAAAGAAATACCACAATCTTTTTTTGTTTAGTTTTATGAAAAAAACGTATTTTGTAGGCTTGTTGTCGCTTATAAATCAAGATGACGACAAAACTGCTCTTCAGGTATATATTGTTACCACAATCTTTTCTGATTTTGTTACTCAGAAAAAAAATGATTTAAGAGATTGTGTATTTTTTTTTTTTTGTATCTTTGAAAAGGTGAAAAACATGGCCGGTGATTGGATATCAGCTACTCCAATCCCTGGATCATTTGTCTGTAACATCGGTGACATGTTAAAGGTTTTGTTTGTTCTTTCTCTCTCTCTAATATCTTTTTCTTTCGTTTCGACAATTCTTGAAGACATATGGGAGTCAAATATGCAGATACTTTCAAATGGAGTATACGAATCCACACTTCATAGAGTGGTCAATAACTCGACTCTATACCGTGTGTGCGTCGGATTCTTCTACGAGGTATAGTGAACTTGTAAAAGACTCTGTGTTCTTCTCAGTTGGGATTTTGAATCATGTATCTTGTTCGAACAGACTAACTTTGACGCGGTGATTGAGCCATTGGATATCTTTAAACAGAAGTACCCAGGAGATGAAAGATCTCAAGTTTCCAAAAGAGTTGCCTATGGAGAGCACCTGGTTCACAAACTCCAGATCACCTTCGCAAATTTAGTGGAACACAATTAATTTGATTGGTTGCGCTTACGGTGGCAATTGTTTTACCTGGATTTCGAGTTGTAATAAAACAAAATACTACTCTTTTTTTCTCAATAATAAATTGTTTCTCTCATTAACAATTCTTAACAATTTAAAACCAATATAATTCAACAAGTTCAATTATTTTATTTTTTCACAATTTTACAATTTACCATCTATTAATATATAAAAGTTGAAGCTATAGTGCTCAAAAGGTGTTCATATATGATTTTAATTTTAAAATAACCAATAGTATCATTTCACATCAACATCTGAATTAAAGAAAGTTTCTAAATTTTATAATTCTATTGTTAATAGAAAGATTCATAAGATCATGAAATTATCTATAGATTTAAGTTAAACAAAAATTAACTTAATACTAGATTAAGAAACTTTCTAATTTAATATATAAGATAAGGAAATTATCTATAAATTTTTATTGATAAAAGATCAACATAATATTAGATTAAGAAAAAATTTATTTTAATATTTAAACTAAGTAATCTAAAATAATTAAATATATCTAGGATATATAAAATTTTGTATTTTTAGAGCTTTAATTGATTTTTGTTTTTTTTATAATTTAAATCTAAATATCATATATTATAACCTTTTAGTATTTGAATATAATTGATATGAGATAATGTTAAAAAAAGATTATAATCGTTTTTATTATTATTTGATTAATTTTTATATAATAGATTATGCAGTATTGTAATTAATTGTGAAACTAATAAAAAATTTGTTCATTCACTTCACTTGCTTTTCAAATGCTTATAAAACTGATTTAGTGATCGTTTATTTCATCTAATATTAGACTAAATGTAATAATTTATTCGAAATATTTATTTATTATTTTAGATAATCTTTAGTGATTTTTGATTGGTTACAAAAAAAAACATAACCTATTGATAAATTAATATAACAAGTTGAAAAATGTAATAACTATAATTAGTAAGATAATGATTTTTTTAAGTTTTAACATTAGAATTGGAGTCACTTAACAAAGAAAAGAACATATTAAGTTTTATGATATGTATTAAGAGATTCGATCAATTTAAAAAAGTAAAATAATAAGAGTTTCTTTAGAGCTTCAGAGAAAAAATATGATTGATATAAAAAATTATTAGATCATGCTTTAGAGTGTTTGCATTTAGTTTAATTGTTATATGATTTACTAATAATTATCATTAATTTTTTAAATTTAAAGTTTGTCAACATGATTGAATTTGTTCTGGAAATTGAAAATTTTCTATAAATTTGATACTCCACAGTAAGATATAAACATCACTTTTTAAACATCAGAATTCTAAAAATCTAAAATATTAAATTGTATTACTCTATTTAAAATTATGTGGGTTTTGTAAAAATATATTAGTTTCTTATTAAAAAAAATCGAGGCTATAAAATTTGTTAAATATTGAGAATTTTATAGATTTTGATGTGAGTTTAAAACTATATTTCTTTTCATAGTTTTTTAACAAATATATAATTAAAAAGGCTTCAAATAAGAAAAAGAAAATATTTTCTAAATGGCAGTTGTATATTTCTAAATAGATTTGAGAAGCTAAAATGTTTGGATCAAGTCTAATTTCCAAGTATTTATAAGGTGTAATATATACGTTAAAAAAGTATTTATAGATAGAAAATAATGAATTATTCACAAAAATATTTACGTTAGAGAAAATGTTATAATTCATTTTTAAACCATAAGAATTTTTTAAAAATAGTTTCTATGATGTAAGATATATAACTAATAAATATAAACTAGAATATTTTTAAATATAGGAAAAAAACTATAAGTTATATATTTAAAATAATTCAAATGAAAAATATGTTAAATAAAAATTATGTAAATAACTGATTCATTGATAATATAAATTTATTGATTAAATATATTATATTATACTATAATGAATAAAAAATAATATTCAAACAAGTATTATTAATTTTATATTTTTATGAAAAATATTAAAAAAATCCCCAAAAACCTAGTTTTTAATCAATAAAAATGCATAGAATTTTTTTTTAGAATTTCTCTCTTTGAAACATAATTTTTTGAAAAATATTTAATTTTCTGAAAAGGAGAGAGTACGATTTAATTTAATTTCAAGTAGGAAAGATGGGAGAAATCGAATCTCGTTTTAAGTAAAAAACAATGGGATGGATCCCTCTATATATAACAATGCAGATACTTTCAAATGGAGTGTACGAATCCACACTTCATAGAGTGATCAACTCTCCTCTATACCGTGTCTGCGTCGGATTCTTCTACGAGGTATAATGAACTTGTAAAAGTTTGTGTTCTTCTCAGTTCGGATTTTGAATCATGTATCTTGTTCGAACAGACTAACTTTGACGCGGTGATTGAGCCATTGGATATCTTCAAAGAGAAGCACTCAGGAGATAAAAGATCTCAAGTTTCCAAAAGAGTTGTCTATGGAGAGCAACTGGTTTACAAAGTCCAGAGCACCTTTCCAAATTTCATGGAGCCTTAATTTGATCTCAAGTCGGAAAGATAGGTGGGAGAAATCGAATCTCGTTTTAAGTAAAAAACAATGGGATGGATCCCTCTATATATAACAATAAAAATGTTTTCAGTATCACAAAACATAATGCAAGTCATGTGTCAGGGGACGAATGTTCTTCACTGTCCAATAGTAATCTTCCAACTCGTAAAGCTTCCTGAAACATCAACACGCAACAAACAACATTAGACTTTAAACTGAACCAAATTGATCTAAGACTCGAGCCACTGCTATAGTTTCGGTTCCGTTAGGTAATTCGTTCTGTAGTAAAAACCAATATAGAAGAGTTTGCGTTATCAGTAAAAAAAAAACGAGTAAAACGAATCATAAACACAGTAGCTGAATCTCTCTCTTGAAGTAAAATATAGTGAACGTACTATACCAGGCTATCAGAATCTAGAAACCAAATGAAAATCAATTCAAATTCACAATTAACACCACCACTGAGGAAGACGGCAGAAGTTACCATTGATTCTATTGAATAGTTTGGCTTCTTATTTATTTTTGTTGTATAATTAACAATTTTTATCAACAATGTAAGGAATTTAGATAGATTTAAATAAATATATTAATATTTAAAGGTACATATAAACTTTTGAGAAATACCTTCAAATTGCACACTTTCATGTTTTGTGACAAAAGTACCACACCAAGGTGAAAATGACAAAAATAATATTTATTTAATAGTTTAAAGATAATTAAACTAATAAATTTGGGTTCAAATATCATTAATTAGGGTTGAGATTTTGGGTTTTAGGGTTTAGGTTTAAGAGACTGAGAAGAAACATATGAAAATAAATATATTATAGTTGTTTTCTCTTAAAAAATGTCATTTTTGTCATTTTCATCATACTATGCTATTTTGATCACAAAACATGAAAATGTGTCATTTTTGAGAATTGACCTAAACTTTTTATATGAATTACTTACCATGAGAGATGAATGATTGAATTTTTTTTCAAACTGACCTTTTAATTTAACGTTTTAATGTTTATAATATATATAAATAAGTATCATTAATGATTGATTATTTTAATCTTAATTTTGCGAAGTCAATTAAATATCGGGAAGTTCTTTTGTGCAATTTGTGGCAATCTGTAATTGGAGACTGTAATTACAGATCAGAAATAGATGAAGAATTATTTGAGCATTTTTCCTGGTAAATTTTAATTTTTTAACGGGATTCTTTTAATAATTAACGATTAACTATTTTAGTCACGATTTTGTAAAGTCTATATAGACTAATATATTAGAAGTTGGGGAGTTTATTCGGCAAGTATTGATTGCAAACAAGTGAATAATTAAATGAACATTTTTTTACAAAAAACAAAAGAACATTTTTCTGCCGTCGAGAAAAAAATGAACATTTTTCCATGTAGTGTTAAAAATTTGAATGATTATTTTAATCCAGTATATACAAAACAATCCATACTAGAAGTTTTCCTTTTAAATATAATCCACACTTGTAACAAAAAAAAAAGAAAATATAATCCATACTAAAAGTAACAAATAAAAAAAAAATACCCTCAAATACCACACTTTCATGTTTTTGTGACAAAAATATCACACCAAGGTAAAAATGACAAAATAACATTTATTTAATGATTTAAAGATAATTAAACTAATAAATTTGGGTTCAAAAATCATTAATTAGGGTTTAGATTTTGGATTTTAGGGTTTAAGTTTAAGGGATTGGGAAGAAACATATGAAAATAAATGTATAATAGTCTTTTTCTCTTTAAAAAATGTTATTTTTGTCATTTTCACCTAGATGTAGTATTTTTGTCACAAAAACATGAAAGTGTGGTATTTTTGAGAATTGCCCAAATAAAAATAAATTAATAAATATTGCAGGTCGTGGAAATTTCTCTTTCCGTTTTCACCTGAATTTTACTAACTTTTTGTTTTTTTTTTGTTAACTACTGATATTTTCTTTTTTTGAACTAAACAAGTACTGATATTTTCATTGAAATTGTACGAAACAGATCAATATATACTCGATAAAAATATCAAAATTTCAAACGTTTTAAACACGTGATAGCTACGTTTCGTTTTGGAGTTTATCGATAATGCATTGTCACAGATGTCTGGACGTCGATCATGATGGAGTAAAGGATTATCCATTGGCCTCTGGAGATCCTAAGAGCCAACCAATGGGTTTTGAAAATTAATAACATAACCTTTTAGTACACTCCAATTTTTTATTTTTATTTTTGGAGAAAAATGTAGTTATATAATAGACCAAAGCTAAAAGTTTCCATCATTGTCCAAAAATCTGAGATGGCTACAGACTCCAAATCACTTCTACCAATTATTGGTAAGGATAAAAAAAAGCTTCAGTTCATTATTTTACAAGCAAAATATCAAATCTCTAATCATCAAAACTTTCATTTCATATTCTGCCAAGGAACTAATATAATGAAACGATATATAATGTTGTTCCAGACATCAGTCCTTTACTAGCCAAATGCGATGATCCCGACATGATGAAGGATGCCGGCGTGGCGGAGGTTGTTGGAAATCTAGACCGGGCTTGTCGGGACGTCGGATTCTTCTACGTGGTAACAACAAAGTTTGAGATTACCATATTTTGTGGTTTTATGAAAATATTGTGGTCTGATTTGGACTGATGAGTGTGGTGGAGCAGATTGGTCATGGAATTTCGGAGAGTCTTATGAAGAAGGTGAAAGAGCTGACGCATCAATTCTTCGAGCTTCCATATGAGGAGAAACTTAAGACCAAGATTACTCCAGCAGCTGGATACAGGTTTGTTTCGTACATCTCAACATTATGATCCAAAACGTGTATCACGTTTTAGTTACGTTGGTTAAATGTATACTTTATCGTTGATGCATTACTTATAATGAGACGAAAGTTTGGTCGCATTTTCGACGTTACAAGAGACCAGGATCCACTCCGGTAAATTAACTAGAAAAAATAGCTGCATTAACCAAGTGATGGTAGTCTAGTGGTTATCACTTGGGGAGTAATTGTTCTGTTCGTCTAGGCCAGGAATCGATTTCTTTCAAGCGTGGAATTGCTAAACATTTTTCCATTTTGCCACACGAGGATGAACACTAGCTTACGACCCATTTGAAAAACTGGGAGGAACGTCTATTCGTAAGCATTCCTTCCCCAGGGGATCTCGGTTTAGGCCAGGAATTCCCCTAAGTTATATAAAAAAAAAACTGCATCATAAATAATGAAATCAATTGCATGGCTATAATTTTAATTAAAAAAATCTAAAATTTCATCTAAATTAACTAGAATTTATATATATATATATAATTTCAATCCAAAATTCATTAAAACACTTTAAAATTACACCAAATTTCATCAAATTCATTACTAATGTTTTCAATAACAATGAATTTAAAATCACAAGTTTAATAATATTGAAAACAAAAGGTCGTTCCAAGAATCGAAAATTGTGGTTTGTGGAGGATCATTAATTAATGAATGTTGAGTTACTCAGAGGATATCAGAGAATTGGAGAAAACTTTACGAAATGGGAAACAAGATTTGCACGAAGCAATTGATGTAAGTGGTGTCCAACGTACTAGCCAATGGTTTGAGCGATTTTATCAACTAATTGTGATTCTACTAATATGTATTTATTCTCGTATGGACAGTGTTACAGAGAGTTCAAGCAAGGAAAGTATGGGGAAACTGGCAAGGTCATGGAAGGGTTAAACCAGTGGTAAGAGTTTGATATATATATATATATATATATATATATATTTATATATGCATTTTTACGTTGGGAAAAAATAACGAAAGGGCCAGAAGAAATTTCACTAGCTTTAATTGAATATCAAATTTTTTAAAAGAGTTTCTGTTAATCTTTGATACATATGAATAGTGGAGTAGTCAATTTATTTAGAATAGGCTGATGAATAGGCAAAACATTTAATTGAATAGAGGTTAGTCAAATGATAGTATAGGAAACATTTGAATTTGAACTGAATGAAGTTAGTCAAATGATAGAATAGTGGAAACATGTTTAATTGAATAGTCTTTCAGTTAAAATGATTATAAACACACACAAAAATGGTTTTCATACATAGATTCATATTGATGTTTTTCTAAGTTGTATTTTTGTTAAAAGCTCATAATATATAACGAAATTACTTTCTAAAAAATTGAACACTTGATCAATAGTATTATAACTATATAATGGTAAAATAACGAAATCGCGATTCTAAAATGTCAAAATATATAAAAATTATATAAAGTGACCAAGATAATATATAAAATTTATTACATAAGCTTAATTTGGCCTAAACTATATATATTATTTTTTATGTGGCGTTTTATTTGAAGGCCAGAGAATCCACCGGAATACAAAGAGTTGATGGTTGAGTATATTAAGCTATGCACAGGTGTGTGCTCGATCTGTTTCAAGTTTCAACCCTTTTCTATTTCTTTTGTGTGTTTGTTTCTAACTTAGAGATTCTTCGTTTTGTAATTTCATTTCATGGTATCAAGATCTTTCGAGAAACATCTTGAGGGGAATCTCCTTAGCTCTTGGTGGATCACCTTATGAGTTTGAGGGAGATATGGCTGGAGACCCTTTTTGGGCAATGCGTATTCTTGGTTATCCAGCTGCGAATCAAGAAAATGTTATTGGATGGTAATAAACTTTTTTCACTATTGTCTTTGAACATTCATACATTATTTTACGAGGGAGACATTTCTTTTTATTTAACTTAATTAGTGGTCAACGGATGATAATTCGGCTCCTCTCTATTTTTTTTTTTTTTGTTTACAAAATTGCAGTGGAGCTCACACTGACTACGGTACTCAAGTCAAGATGATGAATATCTTCTTTTTTTTTTCTGATCAAACGAAAGAAATACCACAATTTTTTTTGTTTAATTTTATGAAAAAAAAAACGTATTTTGTAGGCTTGTTGTCGCTTATAAATCAAGATGATGACAAAACTGCTCTTCAGGTATATATTGTTACGACAATCTTCTCTGATTTTGTTACTCAGAAAAAATGAGTAAGAGAGTGTGTTTCTTTCTTTTTTTTTTTGTATCTTTGAAAAGGTGAAAAACATGGCCGGTGATTGGATATCAGCTACTCCAATCCCTGGATCATTTGTCTGTAACATCGGTGACATGTTAAAGGTTTTGTTTGTTCTTTATTTCTCTCTCTAATATCTTTTTCTTTCGTTTCGACAATTCTTGAAAAACATTTGGGAGTCAAATATGCAGATACTTTCAAATGGAGTGTACGAATCCACACTTCATAGAGTGATCAACTCTCCTCTATACCGTGTGTGCGTCGGATTCTTCTACGAGGTATAATGAACTTGTAAAAGTTTGTGTTCTTCTCAGTTCGGATTTTGAATCATGTATCTTGTTCGAACAGACTAACTTTGACGCGGTGATTGAGCCATTGGATATCTTCAAAGAGAAGCACTCAGGAGATAAAAGATCTCAAGTTTCCAAAAGAGTTGTCTATGGAGAGCAACTGGTTTACAAAGTCCAGAGCACCTTTCCAAATTTCATGGAGCCTTAATTTGATCTCAAGTCGGAAAGATAGGTGGGAGAAATCGAATCTCTTTTTTTTAAGTAAAAAACAATGGGATGGATCCCTCTATATATAACAATAAAAATGTTTAAGTATCACAAAACATAATGCAAGTCATGTGTCAGGGGACGAATGTTCTTCACTGTCCAATAGTAATCTTCCAACTCGTAAAGCTTCCTGAAACATCAACACGCAACAAACAACATTAGACTTTAAACTGAACCAAATTGATCTAAGACTCGAGCCACTGCTATAGTTTCGGTTCCGTTAGGTAATTCGTTCTGTAGTAAAAACCAATATAGAAGAGTTTGCGTTATCAGTAAAAAAAAAACGAGCAAAAGTAAGAGGTTAACTTACGCTAGATCTTCCAATGTGTCTGCTTTGTTGATACCTTTGCCTTCGGGTAGTTCAAGACAAGAATGATGCGCTATCATCTCCTTTATCGTGTATTTCGTGCTCTTAACATCGTTATTCCACAAGATGCTCTGCAACAATACACCCCGGAATCTGCAAATCAAACTATGTCCAGGAAAATTGATCTTATACTCTTAAGAGACTTTTTTTTCTCTTACCTTTCTAAGGTATTTCTTTTTCACATCTTCCCAGTGTGACTTTCCTTTTGGAGAGAAAATCGAAGCATTCCACATAGCTCCTCTTGCAACCATCACCGATGCAGCTCCTTTGCAAGGAACAAATAAAGAAAAAAAGGTTATATAACTCAGAGTTGAATCGAGTAAGACCATTAGCACATGACAAATGAAATGTTGTTAAGAGACATTTGCTATTCAATAAGCCCATCATGTGTACCTGTTGCGGTCTTAATGCGAGAAAAATCATCGTATTCTAAAACATCTCCATTTGCAATAACGGGAATGGATAAGGCCGCAACCACATCTGCTATCTCGTCCCATTTAGCAGGATCTCTCGGTCTGTCTGCAATTTTCCTATATTTATGTAAGGAGAAACCAATCACCAACTTTTTTATAAAAAAAAAAAAAAACAGCTGAAAGGAATGAGAACCAACTAACAATGGTGTATATTAATACCTCCCATGTACAGCAAGAGCCGGTACACCTAGTTTCTCGATTCTCCTAGCCAATTCAACAGTGTCTGCTGGTGATTTTAATAGACGAATTTTGCAAGTAACTGGTACGTCTAAGTTCCTCTTAAGAGTCGCCAAAATCTGTGATGGAGAAGACACCAACACGACTGGAAAAATTAAAAATCTGGACCAGTAAGAGACAAACGCATAAACATGCAAAAGAATAAAGCAGAGCCATACATCATGAATTAGCTCGGGTTTGCTTAACAGAGCAGCACCCATTCCTCCTTGAATAGAGAAAGCCTTGGGGCAACCCATATTAATATCAACAGCTGCAACATCATTGCACCTAAAAATTGATGAAACAAAAAAAAGAAGTTATTTTTCAAAATCCGTATAAAGATATGAACTTTTTGTAGAGAACATGACTAAGAAACTCACACAATCTCAGCAGCCTTTAATGCTCTAACAGCATCAGAAGTCCCCATTTGAAAAACAACCCTTTCTCTTTCTTCATCACATGTGCTAAAGACGACATTGTCTGTTCCTCTCTCCACAAACTCAGTTGTCCCGGCAGCAACTGTAGAGGGACAACTACAATAAGAATTTGAGAATCAGGTAGAACCACAATAGCAGCCTATATGTTCTTGTTTAACTTTCTAACCAAACATAAACCTGTTAATGTCTATTTGATTCCATCTTTGCTTAGTTTCTAAACGAATAATATACACAGAAGCTGAATCTCTCGCTTGAAGTAAAATACAGTGAACGTACTATACCAGGCTAGCTATCAGAATCTAGAAACCAAATGAAAATCAATTCAAATTCACAATTAACACCACCACTGAGGAAGACGGCAGAAGTTACCATTGATTCGGCGTTCGCATTTAACAAGCTTATGATCAATAATCTCTTCTCCGTACGTAATATCAGCGCCGTACTCCGCCGCCAACATTCGAAAAGAGAGCGTTCCCTAACAACAAAACACCTCCATGAATAAGCAAGCAGCAACTAGCAAAGCGGGAAACGAGTTTCCACGCTTTGGACTTACCACACGAACCATGGGAGCAAGAACAAGCTTGTTCTGGTAATCCATCTTCGTCTTCTTCGTGGCGACGTCAAACGCAGCCACGAAAAAAAATCGAAGATGCCACAAGCAAGATCTGCGCAGAAAGTTCTTCATAAGCTTGTGTTTGTGATTGGGCCTCGTTAGGCCCATTACGATTGCTTGTATTTTCCATTGGGCCTCATTTAGTTGAAGTCTAAATTGATCTTATTAGATGAAGGAATGATGCATTTGCTTTTTTTCCTGGGAAACAAAGGGAAAAAATGTCATTTTAAACATAAACTTGCCAAAAGAGGTCATTTTAACCATGAACTTTGGGCGAGACCACTTAAATCACCAACTTCGGTTAACTATTTATTTAAAGTCTCAAGTTTCGTTGACTATGCCAAAATGAGCATGAGTTAACTTATTTAACGGAGCTGGTAAATGACGTTAATGCACTGTTATCATCCATCGTTAATCACAAAACGACGTCGTATTAGTTTTGAAAAAATATCATTTAAAGTACAAACTTTCAAATTGAGGCCATTTAAAACATGAACTTTCAAACGGAGGCCATTTAAAGTATGAACTATGAATATAAGCCAATTAAAAACATAAACTTTTGATATCGGTATTTTAAGCATGAACTTTCATTATTTTTATAAGCATTATGTTTTGTTAAGTTAGCCAAAATGAATATGTAGTTACCACATTTAACATAAATTTTTAATATGTGTTAAATGAGCGGTTAAATAACAACATCTTTTGATTCCTATTTTCGGCGTACTACTCCAATAACTCTTTATGAGCATTGCTTACTAGTGAAAACAAAAGAAGATTTAAACCACAGAAATTGAAAAAAAAACAGATATTCAGATGGTGAAAACTAACATAAGTGTTCATAAGAAGGTTCAAATGTCTTGAGTTTCTTAAGTAGATCAACTTGAAAATCTATATTTGAAAACGTACATAAATGAAAATGAAGTTGTTATTCTTCAACACGAGGCTTTATACAGTTGTATCATTAATATCTAAAAATATAATGAGACGAAGAAGAGATATTAAATACTCTTGATTTTACAAATCAATGTACTAAATTTATGTGATTTTACAAATCAACCACTCATTTAATACATGTTAATTGTTATGTTAAATGTGGTAGTGTCATGTTCATTTTGGCTTACTGAACAAAACATAATGCTTATAAAAACAACGAAAGTCCATGCTTAAAATACCGATATCAAAAGTTTATGCTTTTAATTGGCTTCTATTCATAGTTCATGCTTTAAGTAGTCTCCGTTTGAAAGTTCATGCTTTAAATGACCTCAATTTGAAAGTTTGTGCTTTAAATGACATTTTTCCAAAACTAATACGACGTTGTTTTGTGATTAACGGAGGATGGTAACAGTGCATTAGCGTCGGTTACTAGCTCCGTTAAATAAGTTAACATCATGCTCATTTTGGTCTAGTCAACAAAACTTGAGACTTTAAATAAATAGTCAACCGAAGTTGGTGATTTAACTGGTCTCGCCCAAAGTTCATGCTTAAAATGAACACTTTTGGCAAGTTCATGCTTAAAATGACATTTTTCAAAATTGACTAGATAAGTGTATTAATGGATACATTTCCATGCTTTGTTCATAATCTCGTCTTCTACAAACGGACGCAATGACCACATCATAGTGTAAGTATCTAGTTCATCAAATGATGTCTTCAAACTAAGCGATCTCACAATCTTTTCCTGCAAAACAGTATCATCATCCATATTCTCTTCAGTAAGCTTTTTTGAAGTTAAAAGATCAAACGTGTAGAGTATCTAATGGTTTATATCTCACACACCTGCATAACATAGTTCTGCTTCACCATACTGTAAACCACTGCGATAACTGTAGCGTACTCTGTAACTTCAGGCTCTTGAGGAAAAGGTAAAGCCTCCTTCTCCTGAAACGAATACATCCAAACAACATCACTCTTCTCAGAAACCATATTATCAAGAGCTACAAGTTAGTTACGCGAGAACAAATCATTTTGACATCTTACCTCATCAAATGTTACTTGTCGTACTTCATCGCCTGATTCTTCATCTAGCTGTGTGAAAAACTTTGTGGCAGTCTCAATGGTAAGGGCTGCTTCATCGGTGAGACGCTCGAGCTCAGTTAACAAATTTTGAGCTGCAATTTCCACATGTTAGTGACTAAACGGGCATAATTGCTTAAATATGTGGAAGTGAGTTGATGAAATGAAACACTAACCAATGCAAAACAAGCAATATGGCGATAAGAATAGTAAATACATTGTTACCTTTGAATATGTGGTCAGAAAGTGCTGAAAGGGATGTGTGCACTTCTTATTCCGGTAGTTATTGTGAACAAAGAAAAGGAGAAATGTGTAAGAAGAAACGAAAAAATTGCTGAAGAATGTTTCTAAAAACATGAAACTTTCACATAAAATTGAAAAACTTTAAAGTCAAAAGAGTTGATCAGTAGCTTACAAGCTCTTGTGCTTCGTGCAGCATCATCGATGTTCATATAGCCTGCTTCTATATACGATTTAAGCCATCTTGTTTCATTGTTCTTGAGAATGTTCTCGATCAGCTTGGACGAAGTGGCCATCGGAGAGCGTTTCAGCAAGCCTGGGGTAGCAAAAATTCATAAGAAGTAATGTCACAGAAGGATTCCAAATTGAAGACAATACAAAGCAAACGTACTGAGTCCTTGCTGAAACCGTAGAAGAAAGGTGTTTGCAGCATTATCTAGTTCCTCAAGCTTTGTGATCCTATGATCATTGCAAATATCCAAGATTCAGATGGAATAAAATAGAACATACTTTGAAATCACATATCTGTAAGAGAACCAATAAAACAAAAACTTACCCCGTCATAAACTCTTTGAAAATCTCGTAAATTTTCTGCCTCGGCTCGCTTCTCGCTTCCATCTCTTTGTCATTCATTCTAAAAGACACATGTAACATCGTTTCAAGCTAAAACAAGAATTTGCGTAACCAAAGTATATCTCTTTTTCACAGAGAAACTATCGTGTTTTGTCAGTGAGCATTTAGAGTGGCAAGTCCTTGGAAACATGAACTAGCATTTGAAGTCGAAATATTGAAACAAATCGTTTTCAAAGGTTTAAACGGATATATAAACAGAAGGACATTCGAGAAAATTGCAACACGGCAATGATCTACTTAGACAAACTACTCGGAACTAAAACGTCTCTGGGAGCTAATCCCAACCAAACAGCAGACTTTTTAGAACCAATCGACCAAGATAACAGAAGAAACAGAGACAATCACGAACCAGAGTTCGAATCTTGAAGGAAACGACGAGAGACGTGCGGAGTGGTGGCCGATGAAGCTCGGAGGAAGCTGGGGAGACGCCGGAGAAGGTTAATTCCGGCGGAGAGAAGAGGCGATCGAGGTTCGAGATTATCGACTGAGGGGTTTAGCTTGGTGGATTTAAAAATTGGGGCTAGATTGGGCCTCTGAATTTGACCCAAACTTCGCAATTTTGACCCAATTAGTTTCAATGAAATTTTGAAAATATGAAATTTTTCGCCAAAATGGAAAGTTTATTTTCAATTTTTTTACCGTTTCCAATATGCTGTAAGTGTAATATATACACACATCAATCAAATCAGAAAGAAACCAATACCGTTGAAATTTCTGTACAACAAGCAAAAAAAAAAACGAGTCATGTTGAGAGTGAGACTGTGACTGAGGCGTTTTAGAAAAAAAACTGGGCCTCAGTCGGAACTAATAAGAAAAGTCGAACCCGTGTGTGTCAATGGTGTTGGCGCTGAGTCTTGTTTCCTTTATTGTGACCTTTAGAGCCTCCTCCTCCTCCTCTATACAACTTGGTGTGGATGTTCTGTCCATACGACGCGTTCTTGACACCTTTGGTTCCTGAAAGTGGGCTTGTTCCGTACACTCGTTGTTGGTTTCTTGCACCATTGGATGATGATACTGTTGTAGTGGCCAGGCGTGGGCTGTTGGATGAACCGTTCCTCACAGCGACAGCTCGAGGACTTCCATAGAAAGGCTGCACCGCCGGGGTGGTGACCCTGTTCATGATTCCAGCTCGCGGGCTACTGTATGGACTCGTTGTGTTGACCAACAATTCCTGGTTAATTAAGTTTTTTTGCAATCAGAACATAGAGAATGTTTGTTTATTACTAGCGGGAAAAGTGAATCAGATTAAGAAATGAAGTCTGCTTTTTTACCCTTTGAGGAGTCTGGTAAAAATTGGGACCCATATGAGAAGAGACCATCCGTGGGGAAGAAGTGTTTACTGTTTGTGGATATGAGACTCGGCGATGATTGCCTCCTGTGTCAATACGTGAAGCTGGTCTGCCACCACCAACCCAACCATCATGGCTTTTCCGAAGACTGACAAATGCAGGTGGTTCGTGTCCCATGAAGTAGTAAGAGCTGTGATGTTCCTCTCTGCATAGAGTAGGAGTTGGAGACCATTGTTGTCCTTTAGAAGAAGAGTCTTGATTATAGCTCTGGAAAGTGCAGGAGGATTGAGAATATGAGTGGCCCATGAAAGGGATGTTTGCGGGTATGAAACTCGGTGTCTGTTTCCTGTAAGGAAGCCCCGGATACGATGCCATACTCCAGTCTTCGATTGTAATTCCTTGTTTCGCAGCGAGGTCGAACACTTGTTTCTCTTCAACTCCTAAACCCATTAGCAAATTCCATAGATTTCTCTGAGCTTCCCTTTGGTTGTAAATGATTTGGTCCCTCATTGCCATTTCGAACTGTAGTTCGGTATTACCCATCCCCTAGATTTATAATAAAAACAACAGTATATGTGAATCAGTGTTGTAAGAGTCTCAGGGTCAAGAATATAAGACATAACTTGGGTTTATTCTACTCACCAGGAGCTTATACTGGTTGAGAATATGCAGATAAGTTTTGTTTCCGTTGTTATTTATTGCTTCATTGAGCATATCCTGTAGTTTGCAGCGATGCTTTTCGTTTTCTTCGATTTCCTGTAAAAACAGAGACATGAGCATATGACTAACGAATGCAAAGATAAATTGCGGAGTTGAAATATATGAGAAGAAAACGGAGGTTTACTCTCTGGTAGTTAACACCAGCTTCATCATTGTCTCGGATATTATCGAGTATCACTTGTCGTCTGCTACTTAGAGCTTCCACAACATCTTTCTCTGTCGCCTATAAACCGAGAAAAGGTTACAGTAATGCAATATAGTGACCCTTTATTAAGAGAAACTTTTATCACCTAACCTGTTTTGCAATTGCATCGTCGAGATGCTGAAGTTCAGTACGATTTCTGAGGTTAGTTTCCTCAAGCTCAAATAATGCCTTCTGTAAGTTTATACGTTCCTGAACATTTTCACTGATCTGGTGACTTAAACCATCTAACCACGAAAGTTCACGTTCAACACCTCTTTCAAAAGGTATGATGCTCAGCTGCGACTCCTTTTCTGCCAGTTGCTTCTTCAGCTGAGAAACCTCACTCTATGAAACCAAAGCTCCGAGTTATGTACTGCTACTACATTAAATTTGAACAATGCTACAACATTCAAGTTGTAAAAAGGTAGATGAAAGTAATTAACTTACTTGAAGATTGTCGATCATTCGTTGGTAGTCTGACATGTGAGTGTCGATGGTACCAATGTTTTTCTAAAATGCATGAAGAGCGAATAGTAAGTACTTCTGGAAATTAGCAATCTCGTTGGCTAGAATTATAAGAGGAAAACTATTTTCACCTGAATGTGTGTCTTGATTTCCTTGGCTCGGTCAGCATATTTCAGTGTGTTCACAGTATGATGATACTGACTATCAGCAGGTGATACAGTTGCAACCATCACCGTCTGAGAGTTTCCACTCAGACCATCTTTAAGAATCCGCGTAAGTTTGCTGAAATTACACGCGTCTGTCAGCCAAAAAAAAAATGACCATTATAAGATCAGAAAGATCACATATCAACGCATACCTGTTTCTGTATGGGACATAAGCAAGACCCTTTTTGTGTTGCTTCCCCAAAGCGTTTATGCAATTTGCTAGTGCAAGGAGTGAGCGATTTATATTAGCTCCATCCCTCAGTTTTTGACCTCCATTGTTCGTCTCAGCTGCTCTTTCACTGCCTGCAAGATCCACAAGGGCGAGTTTCCCTCTCATGACTTGATTATGATTCTTTTGCCTTCTTTTTACTGCAATCTCCAGAACTGCGTGGGACCTGGTAATTGACAGGCAAATTCAGATAGGTAATGGGCCACTTCAAATTCATTTTCAAGAAAAGATCAAGAATATTTTACGATGCAAGAAATTACTCAAAGAAAAAAAAAAACATTTTACTGTAAGATTTAGAGATACGGTAGAGACAAGCTTCCAACAGTAACAGCTAATTCAAGAGATAGCATTGCTCACCTTGATGATGTACTATTCATCTCCGTGCTCTCGGTTTTTCTTCTGCTATTCCCTAAGTTCAGCAGTTCAAGAATCCGGTCAGCAGAATAGACCTACAAAAGAAACACTTTAACTAAGGCCCCAAGATAATGATGAGAAGGTGAAAAGTTCCAATGAAGGAAATTCAACAGCTTCCCTCAAAGTATTTGAGAATCTGATAGGAGATAAAAGTCTGGTTTCCCTCTTCATCAGCAGAGATTTCTAATAGAAAATACTAACGTATACAAACTCGGAGGCAGAGAAAGAACTTTTAATTTAAACCATACTACATTACATTTATACAAGGGGTACTTAAAAATGATATCTTAAAATAAGAGTTCACCGTACATTACGGAATGGTCTTATGGCATCTACAAGGAAAGAAATGTATATAGACCTTGATTGATCGCAGGCCTGCAACTACTATCCCCTGCTCTGGATCCTCTCTGAGCTCCAGATGGCCGGATGATTTTTCAAGCAGATCATATATAACCTGAGTTGCAATTGATATTTATTATTGTGTGACAAAGAGTAATTCTCATAATTGAAAGAGCGCCCACATACACACACAAGAAAAAAAGAAAAGAAAAAAAAAACAATAACCAAATTTATCAGACCGAGCCTTACTTCATTGTAGACTTCAAGATATGAGCAAGTCACTTCAAAATCATCTGAGCTCTTGTCACTCTTAATCATGTCAAATATTGTATTCAGGCTGAGAACCATCAACCCAGGGTCACTTCGAGTTCCAACCATTGTATATGTTTTGCCACTAAGAGCAAACGAAAAACGATGCATCATTGGGTCAGCTAACAATAAAAAGAAGCAATACTGGATCACCTTTCCAGAGATGTTCTCATCAAGTCAGTTTAAGGTCTAGAGTACTTTAGCCCAAATAAGTTTAGTAGCAAAGAAACACATGACATAAAATGACTTGTACTCTAAAATATATGGTACGTAGTTTTATTTACACCACTGCATACCTTCCAGTGGAACCATATGCAAACACTGTAGCGTTGAGTCCATGGACAACCCCAGAGATCACAGATGACATACTCCTATAGACATTCTGAAAAACGAATACATGTTTTAGGTTCATAGCTCTACATTTTAAAATCACAAACCTTAAACCACAAGTCAAGTTCAGTCACATACTGAGAAAGTCACAAACACACTATGAACCTAAACATATCCAAAAGATTTCTCAACAGAATAAACAAAAACCATGGATCCTACGAAATCGCGATTTCCAGAGAGACGGACCTTGTTCGTGCTCTCAGGGCCAAACGCATGATCAAAACAATATTTCTTCTCTTTGGTTCGATTCTGAATCCGGTCAAGGTAATCCTTAGATAGGTCAGGATCCAACACAATCACTTCCTGAAATTGAAAACACAATTAGGGCGAAAATTCTCAAATCGAAACAATTGGAATCAGAAACTCTGAGGAAAATTGATATATAATTCTGAACAGACCTTAGAGTTGTTCACTCGAACAATGTCTCTTCCACGTTCTTTCTCCATTAACGGTCTACATTTCACAGCGACCTACCGAGAAACACGGAGAATTTAAGCGGCGAAGAAAGAAATTCAGACGGATAAAACTGGAAAAAAAATTACGAGCTAACCGTGAGTGTGGTCGTCTTCTTCGCAGCTGGAGCTCTAATGCTCGGCATTTCGTCACTTTGAAGTGAAAAACTATCCCAATGCGAAGTAAAATTTTCGTGGAAGATAATGCAGAATCTCTCGGAAAACCAAACAGAGTCTCCGACGATCAGAGACAAACGGAAACTGACCGGTAAAAAATATGCGAAATTAAAATCTGAGTGAAGAGGAAGAATGGGAAAAAATCAGCTGAAGCAAAAAGGATATTAATTCAAAAGTTTTGATGGCTTCAATATTTTCTCTCTGTATAAATTCACCGTTTCAAAATTTATGAATAGATTTAAGCTGGAAATAAAAATCAATAAATGCTTGGGAGATTTCTGTAAACATAGAACGAGAAAATAATTTACTAATAACTAATTAATCAGAAGAAATAAAGATCGTGCGAGAGGGATTTCGCGTACGGATCACATGTATGACGGTGCATTTTGTAGTAGATGTGGTAATGCCATCCGAGCCGTTCATTTATGTATCGGAACGGTGGAGATTGACCTGTGCATTTAAGTACAGTGTGTCTGGGTCCCGGTTTTCTTTATTGTTGTTTACATATTGAAAAGTTTACAATAGCATTTTAATTATTTAGTCCAGAAGCTTTTTAATTTGGATTTTTGTGGCAAATTGATTTTTAACTAATTTAATTTGACGAAGTTTCGAAATCTGTACACGACGTGCCATCTAATACCATAGGATATACAAGATTTTCTGACGCGACGTTTTCGTTTAATTAACAATTACTTTCATAAACTATATTTTCGTTGTTTCGACAAAATAATATATCTTTTCTTTGGTGACAAGAACATTATTGAAATTCTTAAGAAGTTCCCACAATGTAAATTTAACTGACTGCGTTGGTATTTATTAGAATAGAAAATCACATATTCATTTCATGTAAATTAGGTAACCGTGTTTAGCTCCACCTCATGAGTCTCGAGATAGGAGAAGAAGAGAGGATAATAGTTAACCTAAAATACATTTTCGTTTGTTTTGACAAAAGAAACTTTCTTTTTCTTTGGTAACGAGAACATAGTGAAAAAATTTCAAAGTTGTCACAATGTAAAGTTCACTGAATCTATACTATTAATGGAGGATACATCTACCTAAAAAAGTTGTTTGGACCTATTCATTAGCTAATAACATTTTTGGTCTTACCTAATATTATGGAAATTAACATTATCTATTGAATAAGTATCCAAACAATATAAAATAATGGGTCCCACTTTCCTTACTTATTAAAAACGAAAATAAAATAAAATCATACATATTAAATTATTAAATCAAATAATAAATATAAGTAAATAATATAACACATCATTTATTTTTATAAATCACAAAATAAAAATAAATAAATATGTTTTTGAACATACTTCAATTATTAAAAAATAAAACATACATAAATAATTCAAATATAATATTAATATAATATAATTTATAAAATAAAAACTTTTAACTTAGAAAATAAAATTATTAAATTAGATTGATATATTTTAACTTGATAAAATGAAAATATTAAAACTAAGTCTATATATATATTAGATTATTCAATGATATAGTGAGATAGGTTAATTTTTAATATATATAATTACAGGGTTTTATAGTTTCTATTATTAAAATATTTAAATGACAATAATATGGGTTAAGATATTTAATTAATTTTTTTTGATTCTATGACATTAAAAATAACTAATAAATTAATGGGTTAGCATATTTATTTTTATAAATGTGAAATTACATTCAAATCTATATATAATGAGTCTCAAACTATAATATTCATAAATTAAAATAGTTAAAACTATAAATATATAAATTGATAGATAGATTATAATCATACTATAAATATGAAATTAATATAAATTATATTATTGTAGACAATTCAAAATAAAATTAGCAACACTTCTCAAATTATGACTTACAAAAATATATCTTTATCCAAACTAGAAAATATAAAAACAAAAATCAAAATCAAAAATATCTCTATCCATCTGTTATATTACATGTAATACCACTGAATTAAGTTATTTTGTAAAAATTCATTAAAGGTAATTATGGATTATGGAAATTAACATTATCTCTAGCCCTGGGAATATTATCCGGGATCCGGATCCGGATCCGGTATCCGCTCCGTATCCGCTCCGAAAATCCGGATATCCGGAGGGCCGGATCCGGATCCGGATAATAAAACTTGAGATCCGTCTAAGCCGGATCCGGATCCGGATATCAAATTTTTCAAGTCCGGATATCCGGATCCGGATCCGCATCCTTTAAAAATATTATATTTTTTTATTTTATTAGTAAAATTTTAAATATATTAACATTTATACATAAAAATAAATTTAAAATTACTTTTCTAATATTCCAATATTATTTTTAATATTATATTATATTTTATTATATTATATATTTATTTTAAATGTATATAAATAATTAATTTAATATTATTTTTAAATTAATATATATTTTTAACGGATCCGGATCCGGATCCGAATATCCGCGGATATCTTGATATTTAGGCGGATATCCGAAACCCGGATATCCGGAAGCCCTGAATCCGGATCCGGATAATGAAAATATGGATCCGGCCGGATCCGGATCCGGATCCGGATAACTAAAAAAAACCCGGATATCCGGATCCGTCCCAGCCCTAATTATCTCTATTAAATAAGTATCCAAACAATATAAAATAATGGGTTCCACTTTTCTTACTAATTAAAAACTAAAATAAAATAAAATCATATATATTAAATTATTAAATCAAATAATAAATATAAGTAAATAACATAACATATCAATTATTTTTATAAATCACAAAATCAAAATAAATAAATATGCTTTTGAACATACTTCAATTATTAAAAAATAAAAACGTACATAAATAATTCAAATATAATATTAGTAAAATATAATTTATAAAATATAAACTTTTAACTTGGAAAATAAAATTCTTAAATTAGATTGATATATTTTAACTTGATAAAATGAAAATATTAAAACTAAGTCTATATATATTAGATTATTCAATGATACAGTGAGACAGATTAAATTTATGTATATATGTATATATAATTACAGGGTTTTTATAGTTTCTATTACTAAAATATTTAAATAACAATAATATAGGTTAAGATATTTAATTAATCTGTTAATATGGGTTAAGATATTTAATTAATCTGTTTTGATTCTATGACATTAAAATAACTAATAAATTAACATGTTAGCATATTTTTTTGATAAATATGAAATTACATTCAGATCTATATATAATGGGTCTGTCAATTTTCTCAAACTATAACATTCATATATTAATATAGTTAAAACTATATATATATATATATATAAATTGATAGATATATTATATAATCATACTATAAATATTAAATTAATATAAATTATATATAATTGCAGTCTATACTATTAAAGAATGAAACAAAATTGAAATAAACATTTATCCATTTGTTATATTACATGTAATGCCACTGAATATTAGTCCATGTGTTATATTACATGTGAATATTAGTTATTTTCTAAAATTTCATTAAGGGTAATTATGGATTATGGAAATTAACATTATCTCTATTAAATAAGTATGCAAACAATATAAAATAATGCAAAATAAATAAATATTCTTTTGAACATATTTAAATTATTAAAAATAAATCATACATAAATAATTCAAATATAATATTAATATAATATAATATATAAAATATAAATTTTTAACTTGGAAAATAAAATTCTTAAATTAGATTGATATATTTTAACTTGATAAAATAAAAATATTAAAACTAAGTCTATATATATATTAGATTATTCAATAATATAGTGAGACATGTTAATTTTTTATATATATACAATTACAGGGTTTTTATAGTTTCTATTATTAAAATATTTAAATAACAATAATATGGGTTAAGATATTTAATTAATCTGTTTTCATTCTAATAAACTAATAAATTAACGGGTTAGCATATTTTTTTTTATAAATGTGAAATTACATTCGAACCTATATATAATGGGCCTGTGAATTTTCTCAAACTATAATATTCATATATTAATATCGTTAAAACTATATATATATATAAATCCATTGATATATTATATAATCATACATTACTTCATACTATAAATATGAAATTAATATAAATTATATCATGGGCAATTCTCCAAAATGGCATATTTTTATTAAATTATATGTATGTTTATGATACTAGAGATAGTGTTTTCAAATTTCTTTATTGGAAAAAGTTTCTTTAAAACAATTTTGATTGGTAACATTATTTTGAAATAAGTATAATTTAGTGTTGAAGTCCAATATCTTAACAAATATGAATATATTAAGCTAAACATTTTTATAATATTAGTATCTTAAATTTTCTATTTTTAAATTAACTTTGACTTGTCTCTCAATCACATTGATGTAAGTCATAATTTTGTTGCTTTGTAAAACTATTTTCTTTCTCTAAGTTTCTAATCGAGACATAAAAGAAACTCACAAAATAATACACACCACAATTTTATGTAATTGTTTACTTTTAATAATTTTATAAGTTCTAATTATATCACAAAAGTGAAAAAAATTCATAAAATTATGTGTGATTACAAAAATATTAATCATATCCCGTGCGCCGACGCGCGGGTCCGAGTCTAGTATAGTAGTATTTATTACACTAGGAACTCATATATTCCTTGCATGAAATTTAGGTAATCGTATAGCTCATTTGGTTAGTTCCACCTCATGAATTCGATTAAGACAGAGGAGAGGAGAAGAAGATAGGATAATAGTTACCTGATATACATCTTCATATAATCCTTCCATTAGCCATTTAGCTCAGACATAAATTTAGCTGGGTCCAGTTTATTCCTACAATAGGATAAAATTTAGCCAAATAAAATTTTATTTTGTTTGGTCTGTCTTGTGAAAAAATATGATTTGTTTTAATGTACGTCGGCTTTGGAAAAATAACTAATAACGCGAAATAAATTTTATAGAAATCATAACGATTTAAATATGAATAGAGATGATCTTCGGTTTAAACAAGTCAGGATCCTCCAATAGTGTATGAGTATGACTGGAAAAACCTTGCAAAATCACTATAACTCTTGTGTTGTTTCGCCCATCTTACGCGTTATCAACAAATTGAATTTTTATATGAAAAAATTATATCCTCTTAGTAATATAAATGCATTACTACTACCAACATACAAGTATGGGCACTCACACCTAGTTTATATCTAATTTAATATGCATGTTCTATTAAACTCAGCATTAAGTTATATCTCACCGAAGAATCTTTCGGTACATCAATTACAAATTGTACATGCTCATATTTAGTTTTTTTTTCTCTCCATCTGTTCGAAAGTACTCAACACATGTCCATCGATCCATTATCCATACCTATGTAATCATATGCATGGATCTGCAAGAGAGACGAGTACATCAAAAATACCAAAAGTTTATGTATTATCAAAAACAAGTCTAAAATACCATCTGAATGTACGTCAGTACGTGAGAGATAACATGGCCTTTTTGGGATTACGAGATAATGATACTTGTTTTCTCTCCATGTTATGTTACAAAAAACAATTCATTACAGTCTTATATTGAACTTAACATCAAAGAGTTTTAGGTCGAAGTCCATAAATTGTTCTGTGGAAATAGATACTTCCCAAACGGGAATCGAACTAAAATCCAGGAGTCATGGACCATTGACCAAGCTCTCATGGAGGAACGTGAGCTTTTGTTCATAAAATCACTCAATTTGCTTTGTAACTTCAATTTTTGTAAAACCAAAGTTGGGAGTTGTAGTAGTTGCAGTCGTCAAGTTAGTGGTTTGTTTGATCAATTATAAAGATTTGAGTCTCATCAAATACAAATTTGGCTGTCATACTACAAAACTTGCATGATATATAATTTTAGATTTTTAGAATAATGGTGGTAGTTAATATATGGCATCTGGTTTAAGAAAAAATAAAGTTAAAAAGGTGTTGATTTGAACCTAAGCTTTAAACAAAACCTATACTTATATATATATATTTTGATTTGTGAAGCTTTTGAGTATGAGGAAGAAAGAATAAAATGTTCCAAAAGATAGCGAACTCTCGGTGTCAGTCCGAGGGTTCGAGCTTGAAAAGCGGGCACGTGAGACTGTGAGAGAGAGTTCGTGAGATTACACTAATTTCGAGAACTCAAAAGATACCCCAATAGTATTATTGCTTTCAAAATACACCCCAAAATTTGTTTGAAAAACTCAAAAAACACTGGTCGTCTCTCTTCTTGGACAAAGCCCCCTTTCCAAAAACCCTAATCAGCCAAATTTAATCGACAGAAATTTCGTAAATTTCGATTTCAATTCCCGAGAAAAGCACTTGTCTCTACTACCCATGGCAGAGGAAGTTCCCGCAGCAGCATCATTCACCCCTTACGTTCACTCCCAAACCCTAACTTCTCACGATCGCGCCGTATCCTCCGTGAAATTCTCCTTCGATGGCCGCCTCCTTGCTTCAGCCTCCTCCGACAAGACAATCCGCACTTACGCAATCAACTTGGACGGAGAATCTGTCGCGGAGCCGGTACGAGTGTTCAGCGGCCACGAGAACGGCATCTCCGATGTTGCCTTCTCTTCAGACGCGAGGTTTATCGTCTCGGGTTCCGACGACAAAACCTTAAAGCTATGGGACGTTGAGACCGGTTCACTGATCAAGACGCTTCACGGGCACACTAATTACGCCTTCTGCGTCAACTTCAACCCTCAATCAAACATGATCGTCTCTGGATCCTTCGACGAAACTGTTCGGATCTGGGATGTGAAAACCGGAAAGTGCTTGAAAGTTCTTCCCGCGCATTCCGATCCCGTCACCGCCGTGGATTTCAATCGCGACGGGTCTCTCATTGTTTCGAGTAGCTACGATGGGTTGTGCCGGATTTGGGATTCAGGGACTGGACACTGTGTGAAAACCTTAATCGACGATGAGAATCCTCCTGTCTCCTTCGTCAGATTCTCCCCCAACGGCAAGTTCATCCTCGTTGGCACTCTCGATAACACGCTGGCGAGTTCTTCTTCTCCTTACATTGCCTCCCCATCCGATGCTTCTTTAACGCTCATTGATGTTTGTTATGTGATTACTCCTTTTGCTCTATAGTGATCTCGAGCATAGCAATAAGACACTAGTGTAGAACCTGTTAGCTTAGATTCTAGTTTGTGTGTCGGAAGAAGTTGATGTAGGAGAAGCCGTCCAAAACTCAAGTTTGCTACATTGTTTTCGGTTTTAAGGTTATTTCTATGCAATGAAGAAAAAGCTGATAGCTTTAGTATAATTCTGTTACCTATCAAGATTTCAAGAGTATTGATGAATGGTCGTATCTTAGTTCTTAGAGAGTCGTTGCTTGGAAGATACATCTTTTGGTGTTTGATTTGTTTGCATCAAATAGGGTGTTCGAGAAGATGTGAATTCTCGTGAGTCATGGTTCGTAATTAGTGTACTGAACTCTCCACGGATTCTCAAACTTGCAGAGGTTGTGGAACATTTCTTCTGCTAAATTCATCAAAACATACACTGGCCACGCCAACTCTCAGTACTCCGTTTCCTCTGCGTTCTCCGTCACAAATGGAAAGCGAATAGTCAGTGGATCAGAGGACAAGTGTGTATACATGTGGGAGCTGAACTCCCGGAAATTGCTTCAGAAACTTGAGGGTCATACTGAGCCTGTCATGAGCGTGGCTTGCCACCCGACAGAGAACTTGATCGCATCAGGATCGCTCGACAAGTCTATAAGAATTTGGACACAGAAGAAAGAATGAAACAGGGGATCTCTCTTCAAATTCCATCCATGTAACATACACACCTTCCTCTTCATGTTTGTATCATCCAGTGCTCCCTTTCTTAGTTGAGCCTTGTTAGATTGATTCTAGCTTCATTATGTCAAGACCCAATTTTTGTCTGGTTTATAGGAAGTGGAACACTTGTGTGACTCAGAACTATTTAGGTAGGTCTTAAGGCAAAGAAAATTTCTTCGAATGGGTTGAGAAAGCGAACACAAATCTTTTTAGTCACAGGTTTTCCCTTTCAATTCATTGTATTTATCAATCTATTGTCTAAGTTTCTTATTGTTGCTACGATATTATTGGTTTTAAAGTATTTCTAAGTTGAGAAATGTTCATACGAATCATATTGCTGAATGCCGATGAAGCTAAGCTAATGGTCAAAGTACATATATACGGCTATAAGTAGATGATGTATGGTAGTTGTTGGGCCATTATGATGAAGCTTATGGTCCATTGGTCGTGTGTCCTGTCTCATTTTTCATTTTTATTGTAAACTCTTTGTTTTTCCTTCAAATTTTGAAATCGACCACCTGAAAATTTGAACCCACTCTTATATCACTTTCAGAAAGAAAAAAAAAAATGACTTTGTGACGTTTGTTCCGTCTTTTCGCTACACCAGTGGGATGCTTTTACAGCGTGTCTTCCTGTTTGCATGATTCAAGAGAAAGCAATAGAAGCAGCATTTCCTAAAGACCGAGTCATGTTTGTGTTTCTCCCAAAACGGACAAATATCAAAATCTAGCTTTTAGTTCTTGTGATTATGTTTATAAGATAAATGCAATTTTTTTAAAAAAGAGTAAAGATTGGGTTCAACATTATTATAGTGGAAGGGTCATAGTCTTGTAGAAGAGGCTTAGTGGATGGGTCATAATCAAAATCAGAGGAACGTAATCCGAGACATGAAGAATAAATAATAGAATGATATGTTTATACATTTGTGTTTGTACCTCCTCCATTCTCTTAAACCTAATGTTTGGTTCTGTTTATCTTCTTCACTCCACTAGTCCTCCTATTCAAACAAAGTCTCGAAAAGCCTTAAAGATAGGATAGAGAGAGAAGGTTGATAAGGTTTTTTAGATAGATCCAATTATATTATTAGTTCATGTATCATATAAAAATTGTTAGGTTTTACACTTTTATATATTGTAGTGGCTAACATAGTCTTTCTGTCAAATTCATATACTTGATTTGGTCCCAAATACGAAATCAAGCTTCAACAAACGAATCTTCTTTCATACACACCCATCCAAAACTATATCTTCTCACACGTGCTTGCCAATTCTCATCATTCGAAGTATGTATTCATTTACAAATGTTTTTTCATTATTAGTATTTCGATTTTTCTCAGTAATATTAATTTATTATTTAGTGCAAGGAAATGCGTTGCATATGAAAAAATATTCTACTGGTCCGGGTCCATAAAGAAGACAACAAAGTTCACCTAATATGAGTACGACTTATTTCATTGGCTAATACATTTCTCTTATCTCGAGTCCAGTGCTAACAAATCTGCTTTTAAAATTCTGTGGCATGCTTTGGTTCAATATCCGTCCTCTATTCTAATTACTCAAAATCCACTTTCCTTTCTTTCGATTAAATTCCACATTTATTACGAGATAAACAAAAAAATCAGAGATATGTAATCAGGAAAAGAAAATCGAAAACCGACAAATTTTGATCGGTGAAAATGTGGTAACTGGCAAAAGATGAAAATGATGCACGTAGGACTGTTCTCCTGGCTACCTTCAACTATCAAAATGACGATCGTGTCCCTACACGTGTCTCGAGGCTCTTCACTGTTGCCGTGCCGTCGCCTCAGGGAGTCAGGGTTGTTCTCGTCATTTTCAAGAGACCGATCATCTATCACGAGGAAGAGAGACCGGCTCTTCTGGTTTTGTTGTCCACGCCGTGGGGCCTTGTTGTGGCCCAAATGGTAGAAATGTGATTACGATGCCCTTAAAGGGATGTTTTGGTCATCTAAGTATTAAGTTTGGTTACAGCCTTA
Organism: Isatis tinctoria; assembly: GCA_010577795.1. Taxonomy (NCBI): domain Eukaryota; kingdom Viridiplantae; phylum Streptophyta; class Magnoliopsida; order Brassicales; family Brassicaceae; genus Isatis; species Isatis tinctoria. The sequence goes on from CM021245.1 coordinate 25,915,483, forward strand.
CAGGTTAATTAAGCTATCAGCTAAGTTTGTCAAGAGAAAGCGGGTCCCTCGAGAAATCGATAAGTATGTGAATCCCAGTGGTGGGATCCATAATTTTCCCTTCAAACTATAACATCAAGACCGTTCATCATCATTAAAAGCATATTAATTATGGCTTTTCTTTTTTTTATCTTTGGTTCTTTTTATCTTTAACAACATTTATGAGTTTATGCTTCGCTTAAATATAATTCTTTTGCCAACACATTGCATTATTGGTTGGAGTGGATAGTGATGCATACATATATGATACTGATATGCATGTGTGTTACAGTATTATCATGTCTATGTAACGTAATTTTATGACTTTAATAAAGTATACAAATCCGATAATTTGTCAAGATTTGGTAACATCACGTTTCAAAAGATTTAGAATTAGGCATAACAAAGTTCCAAAAGAAAATTAATTAACCTTCTATCATCAAATCATCGTTTTTTTTCTCTAATTACTGCAAATTTATCCATACTCCACAACAACTTTGGATTTCGCATAATTACCCGTTATTTTTCTCCGATCTATTATCTACTTTATACTCTGCAAAAAAAAAACGTAGAGATTTCGAATTTGATAAAAAAATATCATAAATCTATCTTGTAAAAATCAGAATATCTTGTATCAATTTCTTATATCTTTCATTTACTCCATTACATGCATATATATCTAAATATATATAACGTAATTAAAAAATGATTTATAAGTTTAAGTTGGAGTATTTGATGTTTGTGACCTTTTTCATTTCTCGTTTTTTCTTTGGAGTTACGTGTTTAATTGTGGTTACTAGAAATCAAAAGTTTCTAAAGGATTCACACGTTCCATTCATTGCATGCATATATTTCATAATATGTATCTTAAACTTCTGTGGATTTTTTTTTTTTAAAAAAATCTCCCTCCATCATATTCGGTTCAAAATAAAAAGTATAATTCAAAACATGAAACAATCCACAGTAAAATAAAAACACACCCCTTTCGTCATCTCCCTCACTAACCCTCACCAGTCACCACACTCTCATCCTTTCTAAACCAAACTCAGAAAGAGAAAAAAGAGAAAAAAAAAAAAAAACAAGAGAGCCATGAAGCTTCTTCTTCTTCTCCTTTTACTTCTGCTCCACATTTCTCGTTCCCTTACCGCCGGTCGACCAATCTCCGAGTCCCGCGCTCTTCTCTCACTCAAATCCTCCCTCACCGGCGGCGAAAATGACCAACACTCACCTCTCACATCATGGAAGCTTTCGACGAGCTTCTGTCTATGGACCGGTGTCACGTGCGACGTCTCTCGCCGTCACGTGACCTCCCTTGACCTCTCCGGCCTCAACCTCTCCGGGACTCTCTCCTCCGACGTTGCTCATTTACCTCTGTTGCAGAATCTATCCGTCGCTGCTAACCAGATCTCGGGTCCTATTCCGCCGGAGATCGCCAATCTCTCGGAGCTCCGTCATCTGAATCTCTCCAACAACGTCTTCAACGGTTCGTATCCCGATGAACTCTCCTCTGGTTTGGTGAATCTCCAGGTCCTCGATTTGTACAACAACAATTTGACCGGAGATTTGCCCGTTTCCATCACTAACCTCACTCACCTCCGTCATCTTCACCTTGGTGGGAACTACTTCTCCGGCAGTATCCCGGCGGTGTACGGAAGCTGGCCGGTTCTCGAATACCTAGCGGTTCCCGGCAACGAGCTAACCGGGAAAATCCCTCCGGAGATCGGAAACCTAACGAGCCTCCGAGAGCTTTACATCGGATACTACAACGCTTTCGAAGATGGTCTTCCACCGGAGATTGGAAACCTTTCGGAGCTCGTCAGGTTCGACGCCGCTAATTGCGGTTTAAAAGGAAAGATTCCGCCGGAGATTAGGAACCTCCAGAAGCTCGATACGCTGTTCCTGCAAGTAAACGGCTTCTCAGGGCCATTATCTCCGGAGCTGGGGATGATCTCGAGCTTGAAATCTATGGATTTGTCTAACAACATGTTCACCGGAGAGATTCCGGCGAGTTTCGAAAAGCTGAGGAACTTAACACTCTTGAATCTCTTCAGGAACAAGCTGTACGGTGCCATACCTGAGTTCATCGGCGAAATGCCGGAGCTCGAGGTGTTACAGCTATGGGGAAACAATTTCACCGGAAGCATCCCTCAGAAACTGGGGGAAAACGGTAGATTGGTGATTCTCGACCTCTCCTCCAACAAACTCACCGGAAAATTGCCGCCGAATATGTGCTCCGGTAACCGGTTAACGACGTTGATCACTCTCGGCAACTTCTTGTTTGGTTCAATCCCGGATTCGCTGGGGAAATGCGAGTCTCTGTCCCGGATCCGAATGGGCCAGAATTTCCTAAACGGGTCGATTCCGAAGGGGCTTCTCGGGTTACCCAAATTAGCTCAAGTGGAGCTCCAAGACAATTACCTCACTGGAGAGTTACCAATAAGCGGAGGAGTCTCTGTAGACCTTGGTCAGATCAGTCTCTCAAATAACCAGCTCTCCGGTCCATTACCGCCGGCAATAGGAAACTTCTCCGGCGTTCAGAAACTACTCTTAGACGGTAACAAGTTCACTGGTCAGATACCGTCGGAGATAGGGAGGCTTCAGCAGCTATCCAAGTTGGACTTTAGCCACAATCTATTCTCGGGTCGGATCGCACCGGAGATTAGCCGATGCAAGCTGCTGACGTTCGTTGATCTGAGTCGTAATGAGCTCTCAGGTGAAATCCCTAAGGAGATCACAAGCATGAGGATCTTGAATTACTTGAATATTTCGAGAAACCGTCTTGTGGGTTCGATCCCTGTGACGTTTGCATCGATGTTGAGTTTGACATCTGTTGATTTCTCTTACAACAGTCTCTCCGGTTTAGTTCCAAGCACTGGACAGTTCAGTTACTTCAATCACACGTCGTTCTTGGGAAATTCTGATCTTTGTGGTCCGTATTTGGGTCCTTGCAACGGCAAAGGAACTCACCAGCCTCATGTTAAAGCTCTATCTGCTACTACAAAACTGTTACTCGTCCTCGGATTGCTCTTTTGTTCGATGGTGTTCGCTATAGCTGCTATATTCAAAGCTCGGTCATTGAGAAACGCTAGTGACTCCAAGGCTTGGAGATTGACTGCCTTCCAGAGACTAGACTTTACTTGTGACGATGTCTTGGTCTCTCTCAAGGAAGACAACATCATCGGTAAAGGCGGTGCAGGGATTGTCTACAAAGGCGTGATGCCTAGCGGTGACCTAGTCGCGGTCAAAAGGTTGGCTACAATGTCCCATGGATCTTCTCATGATCACGGGTTCAACGCCGAGATTCAGACACTAGGGAAGATCAGACATAGACACATCGTGAGGCTGCTCGGTTTTTGCTCTAACCACGAAACAAATCTCCTTGTGTACGAGTACATGCCTAATGGCAGCCTCGGAGAGGTTCTTCATGGAAAGAAAGGAGGTCATTTACATTGGGACACACGTTACAAGATTGCTCTTGAAGCAGCCAAGGGTCTTTGCTATCTCCACCACGATTGTTCCCCGTTGATCGTTCACAGAGATGTCAAGTCCAACAACATCCTCCTTGATTCCAACTTCGAAGCTCATGTCGCCGACTTTGGTCTCGCTAAGTTCTTACAAGATTCGGGGACTTCTGAATGTATGTCTGCAATTGCCGGCTCCTACGGCTACATCGCTCCAGGTACTAACTGCCTTAACTCACATTTTTGTAAAATCAAACACTTGACGAATGTCAAATCTCTGAAACTATTATGTTCCTTGTTATGGCAGAATACGCGTATACGTTGAAGGTAGATGAGAAGAGCGACGTGTACAGCTTCGGTGTTGTACTTCTTGAACTCGTCACCGGAAGGAAACCCGTCGGAGAATTCGGCGACGGCGTCGATATTGTTCAGTGGGTACGAAGCATGACGGATTCAAACAAAGAATGTGTGCTCAAAGTGCTCGATCTTAGACTCTCTTCAGTACCCGTCCACGAAGTAACACATGTCTTCAACGTTGCCATGCTCTGCGTTGAAGAACAAGCGGTTGAGCGGCCGACGATGAGGGAAGTCGTTCAGATTCTCACCGAGATCCCGAAGATCCCTCTTTCGAAGCAGCAGGCGTCGGAATCAGACGTGACGGAGAAATCTCTGGCAATGAATGAATCGTCGCCGGTTTCAGGAAATCCACCGGATCTCCTTAGTAATTAGTTTTACCGGCGATGATGGATGGGCATTTCTATGCTTTTCTCCCGTCTCCAACGTCTCAGATGAAATTTTCAAACCAATGAGATTTGGTGTTAATTACTTTAACTAGCGCCCTGTCTCTGATTCGCTTATGGCAACAATGACGTCGGTCTTAGTGTTTTGACTCTTGAGGTTGTTCCATTTCTTATCGCTGTTTTTTGTTTCCCTCATATATATTCGTATAGTTTTATCTTTTGGTAGGAATTTTGATGAATATGTACATTAAAGTTGGATTTCGTAAGGTAAACGTTAATTTCAAGAAGTTTCGATCAATTATGCATACATACATATGATGAAGCTGCCCGGTTCAAGTATACCAAATCTAGTCGGCCAAAAACCACTTTGGCCATTTTTTGTTGTCCTTCAAACTATTTTTTTTTTGGTTTGATACTCGAGAAAACACTTTAAAAACTAGTAAAATGGTAACTAGAGTTTCTATTTTGTTGAATTTGGGACTTTCTTCTAAAAGAAAAAGCAATCCGGTGTTCTTGCTTACTAGTTTTACATATTCCATCAAAATATCCATCGATGTGTATATTTTATCACCTTTGTTTTACTCTTTTGGATTGTATCTGAATGTGGTAGATGTTTTAGCACAAAAAGACATTCCATGTGAGAGGAGACAGAGAGGAGAAAACTAAGGTATGGATGTGTGTGTGTGGGTCTGATGATCAGTTACGCTGAGACTAGAGAAAGCGAAAGCTCATTCAAAATTTCTCCAATTTATTCTCAACTGTATGTGTAGCGTCTTTAATGAATCAAATCTCTCTTCCCCTGTCTTGAAGCAAAAATCTAATTTATACGAAGATATTTATGATCTCTCTCTCTCTCTCATATTTATGATCCAACTTAGATTTTGACCCATTGAAAAAAATATAATCTATAGGTGTTGTTTGTCGCTAGTGAAATAGTAGGTCTTAAACTAATTCGATTTCACTTCAATTGAATGATTTATAAGTCTTAAACGTGATATTATCAATGGTTAAATAAACTTAAACTCAGATACCGAAAAAGATTTTAGATGAAAAATCCGAAACTTCCAAAATCTAGAAAGAAACAAAAAGAAAAGCCAACCAAAAAAGTTTATAGTACACATCGGATTATTGAAGCAGCCCCCGCTTGATCATCAGCCCAATCATAAAATTTGTAAGTGAGACTGTTTGATACCGGAGCTATGGGAAACCTTTCTCGGTAGCTCAGTTATAGGCTCGATCCAAATAAGTGATGGGCCTGGATAGGCCCATTTCATATTATAATCAGACGATAAATACAAACGCATGAAACACACGTTGTATTGGAGTTACGTAAGTAGTTGGTGAATAGACTTTTTCGGTCTTTTGCTAATCTTCTTTTTTCCCCGGTAATCATTTTTCCGTCTTGAGTCAAACATTTTCGATCCTTTTCTTTTCGTGTTTTTTTCTTTTATTAACGCAAACATTTTGGGTCTTTTCTTTTAGTTCTTATGGAGCTCACGCAACGTAAATGGTTGGTCAATCAAAACATTTTCGGTCTTTCTTTTTCGTTCTTGTTTTTTTTACCCTTTTTTTACAAACATTTTTTGGTCTCTCCATGTAGACTCTAGCGACGAGCGATAACTAATCTATTTCTTTTGTCAACTAGTACAAAAGAAAACCCATTATAGGCTATAGCATTACTTTTTCTATAGATATTTTCATGTTATAAACTAAGTACACTATCTGTGTGTTCCAAAAAAAAAAAAAAAACTAGTAGACTATATCAATTGAACAGATAAATAACCAAACCAAGTAAACAACATGATTAAACAATTCAATCCGACTTTAGAATTTATAACTTCAGTCTACAAATTCGGGTAAGGTATTCCAACTTGAAAAGATTACCAGTTTATGTTATTTTAATCGCCTTTTAACTAATTTATTAAAACGATTAGATTACTAAAGTTATTTGTACTTTTTTTTTTAATTTGACAAAAAAAGAGGTGTTAGGGTAAAAGAGAAGCTGAAAGGAAAAACAACGCACAGAGCCTCCGTCACCCATCGTCGTCTTATAGACACAGAGCGAAGACGAAGAAGAAGAAGAAGCAAACATTACACATTTGTTTTTCCAGCAAAGATGGAGAGAGCAACAATTTCCCCGAGCCTTAGTCAAAATTACCTACTTTGTCCTTCACGCGCCTTCACCACGCGCCGCCACTCATTCTCCTCTGCTCGGAACTTATCGCCATCATCTTCCTCCATCAAGGTTCTTCCTTTTCCACTGTTATATCAGTTTCTCAATTGCTATCGTCTTCTGTTTCATCTGACCTCATTTCCCGATTGTGTTCACAGCTTCAGCATTCTTCGTCTTCCTCTGTATCTTCCAGTTTCATCAATGGTGGAATCTCTCTCACTCGATGCAACGCCGTGCTGTCCAGTTCTTCTTCCAGGTTCGTTGGAATCAAGTATCAATTTTTATTTTTGGTTTATTTGGATTTGGTTTGTTATCGATTGGATTGGTTCGACATGTTGAATAGTACGGATGCGTCTGAATTAGCCGACATAGATTGGGACAACATCGGATTCGGGCTTAAGCCGACTGATTACATGTACGTGATGAAGTGTAACCTCGATGGTGAATTCTCAAATGGTGAATTGCAACGTTTTGGGAACATTGAAGTCAGCCCATCTGCTGGTGTGCTCAACTATGGACAGGTTTTGTTTCCTAGTTTTCTTCGAAAGTCACGTCCTTTATTGTAATCGAGTTTGATTAAACCAACCTTAGATTATGTTTGTTTGAGGTTAAGGTTATGGATTTTGTTTATGAATCAGGTAAGCTTAAATTATGAATCTGGTGTCTGATGTGTTTCCTAGTTCCTCAAAAGTCCAGTCCTTTACTGTAACAGAGTTTGATGAAACGAGCTTAATCTGTCCTAGTTGAAAAACCTTTTTGGGGGTTTAGGTAAGGATTTGAAGTTATGGAGAAGTTTGTCAGATTCTTGATACCAAAATTTAATCTGCCGTCTATTTTGTTTCCTTGTTTCTCAAAGCCCTGTCCTTTACTGTAATATAATCTATGAAAGGAGTTTAATCTATGCTAATCAAGAAACTTTTAGGGAGTTCAAAGGGGTTGAAGCTACGAAGAAGTTTGTCAGATTCTCGACACCGAAACACACAATCTGCCTATGACTTTAGTCTCTTGTTTGCTATGTTAGTTGTATTTAGTGAGGAGTTAAGCCATCAACCGGATCCAAGTTTTCTCTTTTGCACGGAAAAATGTTCTTATTTCTTCAATTTATGATGAGAGATGTCAAGTAATGTGTGGTGGGAGTGATTGGACCTTAGGATTATATGAGTCTTAATTTGTGTGTGTACTTCTGTTGCAACCCTTTGTTTGTAGGGATTGTTCGAAGGAATGAAAGCTTACAGAAAGCAAGACGGTAAGAACATCCTCCTCTTTCGTCCTGAAGAGAATGCAACACGTATGAGAAGTGGTGCTGAGAGGATGTGTATGCCTGCTCCAACCATTGAGCAGTTCGTCGAAGCTGTGAAAGCAACTGTGTTAGCAAACAAACGTTGGGTAAATGAATGAGACGGGTTTTTTTTTCTCCACGTGTATATGCAAAGGAAGTTAGTAAAAGTTTTGTTGGCTGTTATGAGTTAATTAATGCGCATATGATTGATGTCTTGTTTTCAGGTCCCACCTCCAGGTAAAGGTTCTTTATATATTAGACCGTTGTTAATGGGAACTGGAGCTGTTCTTGGTCTTGCGCCTGCACCAGAATATACTTTCCTAGTCTATGTTTCTCCTGTTGGAAACTACTTTAAGGTTCTTCAACATTCCTCCTTTCGATAAAATTCAAATATCTTAGAATTGTCATGTTTCTCCCTTTCTGTGGATGATGATGATACGGTCCCTATAATGATGGCAGGAAGGTGTGTCACCAATCAATTTGATTGTGGAATATGAATTTCACCGTGCAACACCTGGCGGTACCGGAGGTGTTAAAACCATTGGCAATTATGCTGCAGTAAGTAGAGCTGATTTCTTGAATATACATATATATATTGATTTTCTTTGGACATGTCTCTCTACTCACGCAAAACAACTTAACATGTAGGTACTGAAAGCACAGTCGATTGCGAAAGCTAAAGGATACTCGGATGTTTTGTACCTTGATTGCGTTTACAAAAGATATCTTGAGGAGGTCTCGTCTTGCAATATCTTCATTGTGAAGGTAAAAAATCCAGTCTTTCGGAAGCGAATGATGCCATATAGAGTCTACAAGATGTCTCTCCACTTATCAGTCTTAAGTCCACAAGGCGCAGGAAATGAGATTAAGACTCTGGCACCTTCTTAACTTGCTGGACTAATGCAAGCATCACAAGCTACTGATTCTCTTATAAAGGAATCTTTTTGACCACAAGTTTGTTGCTTACTCTCTTTTGCCAGGACAATGTGATCTCTACTCCTGAAATAAAAGGAACCATCTTACCTGGGATTACGCGGAAAAGTATTATCGACGTGGCACGTACCCAAGGGCTTAAGGTAATCTTCTTCAAATACTCAACAAACGTGGATCATAGTTACCACTTTTAGCTAGTGGTCACAGAGCATGTTTATTTGGTTGCATGCAGGTGGAGGAGCGGAATGTGACAGTGGATGAGTTACTAGAAGCGGACGAGGTTTTCTGCACAGGAACCGCCGTGGTTGTCTCTCCCGTTGGAAGCATTACTTACAAAGGCAAAAGGTATAAATAAAAACTTTTCTTTTTGTATACTCATTTTAAACAAAAACCAACCTATAAAGTGTGTTAAAGCTTTCTCCTTTTCTTGGTATGTCATAAAGAGTTTCTTTTCCTTTGTCAATACACACACGCAGAGTATCTTACGGAGAAGGTAGCTTTGGACCTGTCTCGCAGCAACTCTACACCGTTCTAACAAGCTTGCAGATGGGTCTGAGTGAAGATAACATGAAGTGGACTGTGAATCTGAGTTAAAATAACAGGCAAAGGCATTATATCAATATGACTGCTTAGTTTGTGTTTTCATTTTCATGAAGGCTGCGATTCTTATTCGTGAAACTATAAGTTGGATTGCTTAAAAATCTGGTCGATCTCATCTTACAAGATCAGTAGATGTTACGTTGAACCAAACTTGTTGTTATCCTTTTGTGTTTTGAAGCCAATATAAATAAATTTCCGGTTCGTATTTAAATGCTTCTATTTTCAAAATAGATGAACCGGCTGGACCGGCTGTATACTCATTTAAACAAAAACCAACCTATAGTGTTGTAAAGCTTCCGCCTAATTTCTTTCTTTATGGTATGTCATAAAGAGTTTTTTTTTCTTTGTCAATACATTACACACACGTAGGTTGGGGTCGACCTAGTTTTTATATTTTATATTTTTTGTTTTTGCTCTCACAAGTCGGATGCATTGAGCTAAGCTAGTTAGATGTCTAAGAAACGTGGATTTTTACGACCTGAAAGGATGTCATAGTTATCTCATGATTACGAGATCAGATAATACATGTCTATCTATTGAACTAATTATATAGTGAGGTTGGTTTGAGCTACTTAAAGTCTTGAACTTAATTTTTATTTTATTTTTAAGGAAAAAGAAAACGAGAGAGAGGTGTGTTTTTCATGGAAACAACTTTTCTTTTACCTTTACGGTACTTCCAAAAGAAACTAAATTATTGGGTCCGCTCTTCTGAAAAAAAAAAAAACCTTATATTGGGTCCTAAAGATTAAATCATTGAAGAGATAATCAATGCCTACACAAAAGTATTCAAACATCTTTATTTATCCTTTTTTATTCTATTGAACCAAATTCATACTATTAATTTTTAACCTATATATAATCACTTATCACTCTTTACCGGTCGGTTAAATGTCTGTCTAATTAAAATTTCTCTTCTACTCAAAAAGTAAAATGAACAATTATATTTGTCATTGTCGGTTAAATGTCTGTCTAATTATATTTTTCACAAAGTAATTTTGTAATCCGGTTACCATTACTTATATCCGTGTATAAGATTCTTACGTGCTACATTGTATATAGCTCGTCATAAATATCAACCATGATTCAATAAGTATTAGTAACTTTAATGAGTTTATTTTATATTAGGAAAATCAAAAAGAAGATGAGATGGCATACGCTACAAGACCAATTCCTACCAATGGTGTTGAAATCTGAACAACATTATTTTCGTTTGTTTAACCCTTAGCTTCAAAGTTCAAAACTTTATTTACTTTTTGAATAATTGTTCTTTATAAATTCATATAAAAAGACATATAAACAGTGTGAAAGAACTCAATAATTAGAATCGCTCATGACTTTATTTCTCCAAGTGCTTTGACTTTTGAAAGCCTTTATTTCCAATCTCAAGTCAACCTTTTTGTTCGTCTAGAAGCGTCGGACTGTACTTTTCTTTTTACTATTTACTCAATATAAGTAAGATCTTTTTTTTTGTCACAAAGTAAGATCAATCTATAAGAAATTACAGATACAGAGTTGAATAAGAATAATACATTCTAAAAAAAAAATAGGCGAAAAATGCAAGAGTTCTATAAAATGTTTCAATCAAATTTGGACATAAGTAATGGTAACCGGATTCTTTGGTTGTCGGAGATTTTCACAATCAATATATCAATGGTAAAATGTGTGAGTTTCATTGGTTCTTTTATTTCTTCAAAGTCCAAACGCCTTTTTTAGTTATTTTATATTATGTTGGATTTAATTAGTTTACCGGATCCTGGGTAAAATTTCTTCAGTTTGGCAATTTTGCTCACCTACCATAACGAACTTTTACTCTTATAACTGGACTAATTTGCGAAATGAGTACTTTTTAATTGGTTTTTGGGTAGTTTTACATAGGGTATTTGGAAATAGATAGTTTTTGAGATGTAAGGTCTAAGAAACCTTCTCATATAATTTTTATTTACGGTTGAGCCATTACTATTTATAAAAATGAAATCCTTATAAAAATGGGACAATTTCAATAATGCACTTTGTTGGATACCTTTTTTCATTGTTGCACTTCTAATGAAACGATTTTCAGTTTTACACTACACATCATCACTTTCATTAAAAGAATCACACTGAAATGACAATTATATCCTTACTATTTCCAAAAAATAAAATTTATCTTTTCTTTCTTCTATCTCGACAAATTCTTCTTCTCTCTCATCGTAGAGGAGATTCGACGGAGTGGACGGCGGCTGTGGATGTGGCTCGAGAAGGCTCGGAAAAATCTAGATCGGAAAAGGTTAGATCCAACTATTGTTACCTAAAAAGCTCTGTTTACTCGAAAGATCAACAGAGGTTCTGAGAAAATTTAGTTTTGTTTTCTCTCCCGGTGACGAATTACGGCGGTGGTTAAGTCTCTGGTTCGTAAATAGCTCGCGACGACCATTAGGTATACCTCTTTCTCTTCAACCTCGATTAGATCGCTCTAATATTGGTGTGAAAGTTGGTGATGGTTGATTAGTTTCTTAGCTGATATAGGGTGGATGACCTGAGTTCTAATTTGTGGCTATTGCAGGTTCTGAAGCCATGCCAAAACAGTATTGCGTATCAAACTTATGTTTGACTTGTATGCCTTGGAAGTTGGAACCAGATGAGACACATGTATAATGCAGCTCACTTGATTGTTGCGAGTTTAGTTGGGAGTTTGGCTCATGTGACGTGCAAAATTTTTCCTGGTTATGAGGCCTGGATTCTTAAGATTTTTGCTTACATCTCATTTAACATGGCAGAATGATATAACATGAGTGTAAATGAGATGTAAGCAACCTTTTATAAAGTTTTATACGAGAGTTTTATAAAGATTTGATAGTGATGATTATAAAGTTTCAGAAATTTTATAAAGGGTTTATAAAAAATTTATAAAGATTGCAGGTTTGCAGCAGAGATATTCCATGAGATCCAAGAGGAGGTACTATTACAGCTTCAAGGAGCAGTAAATTAAAGATGAGACTGAAGCAGATATAAGCCATTGCTTCTTCAATCCAGAAGACAGTGATTGCGCAAACAAACCACATACAATTTACATACACTGGAGGTGTTTTTTCCTTTCTGTCTTGTTTCTGTTGTCATTCTTCTTTGTTGTCTAGCTAGATTCAATCTGTTTTGATTCTTGCTTAGGCTTCTTCACTAGTGTTTATTTGGTGTGAAATTTTTAGTAATAAATATTTGAGTAATTATCTTAGTGAAAGTTGCTTACCATTGAAGCACTAGTGTTTCTATGGAGAGTCAGAAAAACTCAGAAAAGGAGTAGACTTTATTTGGTCTATTGAATTAATTGAGTTTATTTGGTGTGGTGATGATATAATGAAGATGACTACTATTTAAGTGTAGTGAAAGAACTGAGTTTCGAATGCTCTTTCAGGTCTTGAGTGGCATCTTCGTATACCAAATGTGCAAAATCACTTCATATACGACGACTTGCCACAGTTTATCATGGCTCCATACTCAATATGATGATTATCATGGCTCGACAAGTATAAACCATTTATAAGGGATTAGAAAACCATTTATAAGGACTTAGAAAACCATTTATAAGGGTTTATAAATTGTTTACCAAGATCATAGATTATTTTAGAAAGGTTTATAAAATTATTTATTTGGTTTTATAAAATCATTTATAAAGGTTTATAAAAAATTATAAAGCTTTATAAATTTTTTGTTAACAAGATGTTTACAAACTGATTCTGGTCTTTCCGCCACCAAATCCAACATAAGAAATATATGCGGCAGCCCATGGAATCTATCTTACTAACAAGCACTTCAAAGATGGTGAGAAACACAGCGCCAACCATATCTACACTTGTTAATAAATTTATAAAATTATTTATAAAGTCTTATAAATAATTTATAAAGGCTTATTACTAATTTATAAAGCTTTATGAATATTTTATAAGGGGTTATATATAATTTATAAGAGATTGTAAATCTTTTATAAGGGTTTAAAAATTATTTTATAAATGCTTTTAAATAATTTATAAAGTCGTATAAATAATTTATAAATGCCTATAAATAATTTATAATAATTTATAAAGCTTTATAAATCGTTTATAAGGGTTTATAATAATTTATGAGAGTTCGTAAATCTTTTCTGGTAAGCCCTTTTATGCGATTCAGCATCGAATTGAAGAACGTCTTGTTATAAGGATTTATAAAAAAGGTATTACACATAACTTAATAAGTGTTGATAAGGGTTTCTAAGTATATAATATAAAGGTTTATAAATCCTAAATCATTTATAAGGATGTTAAAATTATTTTATAAGAGCTTATAAATTAAATTAACTCTTTCTTTTCTTCTGCTTATGAAGACTATGTTGTGTCCGCTTTCCTATTTCCTCTTATCATCAGATGTAGATTTAATCCATATCCCTATTGATTAATACATTTTTATAAATCCTTATAAATCATCTATAATAGTTTATAAATGATTTAGTAGCCTTTATAAACATTTTATAAACCTTTATAAACCATTATAAAACAATATTTATAAAGGCTTTATAAGAGATTTATAAAGGCTTTATAAATATTTTATAAATCTCTTATAAAGGCTTTATAAATCTCTTATAAGTGTTTATAAAATTATTTATAAAGGTTTATGAAGTTTTTATAAATGTTTATAAATCTTCTATAGAGTCTTTATAAATCTTTTGTAAATGTTTTGTAAATATTTTATAAGTCTTGAGCTAAATGATTCTGTCTTCCTATACTTGTTTATAAATCTTTTATAAATGTTTTATAAATATTTTATAAGTGTTTATAAAATTATTCATAAACGTTTATAATTTTTTATAAAGGCTTTATAAATTTTTTATAAGTGTTTATAAAACTATTTATAAAGGTTTATAAATTTGTTGCTGGAGTCTTTGTGATTAAGGTTTGCTAATCTCGTCTCTGTTGACTGTCTTTAGAATTTTTTTTTATGTTAGCTACTATCAATTTGTATTCATGGGTTCAAATTTTGCTTCTAAAATCTGGTTATCCTCTTGTTTTGATTGATTCATTCTCATCCTTTAAAGTCGGCGTTGCAATGCTTTAGCAATATGCCTAAGATAGCAATCTTGTGTTGATATTACAGAGAAACCTACTACACTTGTCATCTGTACATGTTGTTCGCTGATACTTAGCATTTCTTTTTTTCTCAGAACAATGTTTAACCTTGTGTGGTGATATTTTTTAGGAAGAGATGAGCGATTATAGAAGCTTCGGCAGCAACTATCACCCATCAAGTCAATCTAGAAAGATTTATATTTGAGTTATGGCTGACTCACAACCAAAGAGAACACCTGGGCCAGAAAGGGGTGGTGGAGATGCTATTGCTAGAGCTGAAAAGTTGAATCAGCCACAGTGACTGATTTACAGGCGAACAAGAAGGTTAAAGGTGATTTAGCTGCCAAACAGAGGAGTTCAGCTATGGGCACAGAAAATTTGACCTCACCTTGGAGATCTTCTTATCAGAAATTGGGGACTAGATCTAGAGAATGGTCTTTGTAAACAAACCTCTAATTTGTCAGGTAACAAAGGATTAAACAAGGGACTAAATGGAGCACATCAGGCTTCAACTCGTGACTTATTTCAAAACCTTCCCATCTCTCTCCTCAGCACAGTGATGATGAGCTGAACGGTGACGGAAACGATAAAGAGATGGATAAGAGTCCATAGAGGGTGAAAGAAACTCCATCTGCAGTCTTGCAGCAAAAGGTTGTGTCACAGAGAGAGGAGATGGATAAACCAGAGAAGGATAAAAACAAAAAGAAATCGCCAGAGGAGAAGGAAGAGAGAGAGAGAGAAACTGATGGGGAGAATAAGATCGGCAGAGAAGAAGATCGTGAGCGGAGAAGAAGATCGGCAGAGAAAAAAGTAATATGTTTAAATTCATTAAGGGTAAGGAAGTAATTTTACGACCCCAAAATTAATGTCCTTTCAGCTGGTGGTATTTTTGAAAAAGTGTATCTTGAAAGTGGTAGTTCTGACAATTTCTCTATAAAAATTTAAGTTTTAAATGAATAAATTGTAAAAAGGTAAAAATTATAAAAATTACAAAAAGAATAAAAAATTATAAAAATAGAAAAATTATGAAAAACAATTAAAAATATAAAAAATTATAAAAAATAAATAAACATTATACAAAACAATAAAAATTATAAAAATTATGAAAAACTATTAGAAAATAAAAAAATAAATAAATTATAAAAATAAAAAATTAAACAAAATTATAAAAATTAAAAAAAAAATTATAAAAATTATCAAAAATTATCAAAATTACAAAAAAATTATCAAAATTACAAAAAATTATAAAAAATATAAAAATATAAAAGTATGAAAACTAATAGAAAATAAATAAAAATAAAAAATTATAAAAAATAAATAAAAATTATAGAAATTATAAAAATTATAAAAATTATAAAAATTATATAAAATTATCAAAAATACAAAATAATATCAAAATTACAAAAAATTATAAAAATATAAAATAATGTAAAAAATATGAAAAAATATTAGAAAATAAAAAAAATAATAAAAAATAAATAAAAATTATACAAAACTGTTAAAAAAAAAAAAAAATTATCCAAATTATCAATAATTATCAAAATGAGAAATTTTTATAAAAAAACTATAAAATAATATAAAAAATATTAAAAACTATTAGAAAATTAAAAAAAATAAAAAATCATAAAAAATAAAGAAAAATTATACAAAATTATAAAAAATTAAAAAATATAAATATTATCAAAAATTATCCAAATTACAAAAAAACTATCAAAATTACAAAAATATAAAAATATAAAAAAATATGAAAAACTAGAAGAAAATATAAAAACAAAACTACTAAAAAAATAAATAAAAAATTATAAAAAATTATAAAATTATAAAAAATTTAAAAATTATAAAAAATTATAAATACTATAAAAAATTATAAAAAATATAAAAAATATAAATTTTTTAAAAAAAATTAGAAAATATAAAAAATTATAAAATATACGGTGTACGCCTGGTCGCCTAGTGTACATGGTGTACACCATGAAGGCGTACATGGCGTACACCATGAAGGCGTACACCATGAAAAGCGTACACCATGGCTTACAAAATTTTTATTTTTAAATTTTTTAATAAATTTAATAAATTTAATAATTCTAGTAATTTTTACATTCTTATAATTTTTATAACTTTTGGTAATTTTTTATTATTTTAATAATTTTTTATAATTTTTTTTATTTTTGTAATTTTTTGTAATTTTACTAACTTTTATAAAATATTATAATTTTTTGTAACTTTTATAATTTTCTATATTTTTTATAATTATTATATTTTCTATTCTTTTTGTGTTTTTTATTTTTTATATTTTATATTTTTTATAATTTTGTATAGTTTTTATAATTTTTATAATTTTTTTATTAAAATTTATGATTTTTATAATTTTTTTATTTTTTTAAAAAAATTAGAATTTTATAATTTTCAAAATTTTTTTAATTTTTTATTTATTTTTTGAGTAATTTTTTGTAATTTTATATATTTTATATATTTTCTAATAGTTTTTCATATTTTTTTTATATTTTTTTGTAATTTTGATAATTTTTTTGTAATTATGATAATTTTTGATAATTTTTTATAATTTTTTTAGTTTTTATAATTTTGTATAATTTTTATTTATTTTTTATGATTTTTTATTTTTTATATTTTTATATTTTTTATAATTTTTTGTAATTTTGAAATAATTATTATATTTTTTTAATTTTTTGTAATTTTTTATTGTTTTATAACTTTTTATCAAATTTTATAATTTTTTAACTTTGAATAATTTTTTATAATTTTAATAATTTTTTTAATTTTTTATAATTTTTGTATCATTTATAATTTTCTATGATTTTTTATAAATATTATATTTTATATTTTTTATAATTTTATAACTTTGTAATTGTTTATAATTTTTTTTATAATTTCTTATATTTTTTATTTTTTATATTAATTTCCGAAATTTTTTTATATTAATTTTTTTTATTTTTTTTATTTTTATAATTTCTTATATTTCTTATATTGACTTTTCTGAAATAAGGGTAAAAGAGGAATGAATTATTTATCTCTTCTAAACTACCCACAAAAAAACTACAAAACAGTACCAAAAACTACATATTTCCAAATACCCTATGTGAAACTACCCAAAAGCCAATAAAAACTTGAAAAACTACCCATTTGGCAAATTCACCCCTTATAACTAGTAGTAGTAATATTGTTTGGTACATATATCCTTTCATTTTCAGATGCAAAGATGTATGAAATTTCATAGTCGAAAATCCAATATATAAAGGGTAATTCTCAAAAATACCACACTTTCATGTTTTTTGACAAAAATAATACACCAAGGTGAAAATGATAAAAATGACATTTCTTGAAGAGACAAAAAGACTATTATACATTTATTTTCATATGTTTTTTCTCAATCTATTAAACCTAAGCCCTAAAACCCAAAATCTAAACCCTAATTAATGACTTTTGAACCCAAATTTATTAGTTTAATTATCTTTAAACCATTAAATAAATATCATTTTTGTCATTTTCAACTTGGTGTGGTATTTTTGTCACAAAAACATGAAAGTGTGGTATTTGAGGGTATTTCTAATATATAAATACTTCATGTGTCAATGAATCACAGATAATGTAGTGTAAATTAATCAAGTGTAGGTAGTTAAGATTTAAGTGGTCTTAATTGCGACAAAAAGTGGTCTAATTAAATAGTAACATCTATAAAAGAGATTGTGCTATGCACCATATTTCGAAATTTGCTACTAGTACACAGTTATCAGAGGTTGCTCATGGTCGTGAGTCGTGAGAAAATATGGGGGTAAAGGATTCCGAAATTTACCAAAAAAAAAACCAAAAAAAAAAATCTTAGTGTAAAGTACTATATATATTATCTTACTCTATTTTACGATTATAAAATCTAGAGATAGTCAATATATTTCCTTATCTTCTCTGCCATATATTTTTAAAAATTTCAATATTGTATAGTATTTAATTATGTTGGGATTAAAACAATTTTTTAATTTCCAAAAAGTAACTTTTTAATTTTTAATTAAAAGTTTTCTACTTTTTGACATCTTTTCTTACGAAGACTTTTTTGACATCTTCCATCGCATGACAATACTATCTCCTCCAGCTATTATATAGTCTCCTTTTTTCTTTTCTGTATTCACATAATATCTCCCCTATAATCACACACATATCCACACCATCATTCCCACCAACATAAATTATCTTGATTAGAGAGAGACAATAGAGCCGTATCTACGAACAAGACCAAAATCAAGATCAAGAACAGGAAAGCAGAAAAAGACTTCTCAACAGGAGAGGAGGAATGGGAAGAGCACCGTGTTGTGACAAGGCGAACGTGAAGAAAGGGCCTTGGTCTCCAGAGGAAGATGCAAAGCTCAAATCATACATCGAAACGAGTGGCACAGGAGGAAATTGGATTGCTTTGCCTCACAAGATTGGTATTATTTAGTTACTCCTTTTAATTCATCTATATATAGATATAAACTCTATCTTTTTTATATAAATAGAGCGTTCTATAAATCGAACTCAAATATTCTTTGAACTATGTAAAAAGAGCTATGTATTTTTGTTATTTCAAGCGCCAACATTAATAGTCAACCATATAATGATATTGTGATCTTTTTGATCTCTATAGCTTTCTCTGAATAAGATTAATTGATATCTAAAGAGGCCTTTTTCAATATAGTTTCTTGGTTGAGACATGGATTCAGGTTTGAAGAGATGTGGGAAGAGTTGTAGGCTGAGGTGGCTTAATTATCTGAGACCAAACATCAAACATGGTGGCTTCTCCGAGGAAGAAGAAAACATCATTTGTAACCTCTATCTTACCATCGGTAGCAGGTACCATTCATATACATTATTCTTGTATATATGTCAAATAACGTATGGAAGCTCTTGTAAATATTTATATAATGAAATGAATTTAATAAAGGTGGTCTATAATCGCTGCTCAATTACCGGGACGAACAGACAACGATATAAAGAACTATTGGAACACGAGACTCAAGAAGAAGCTTATTATTAAACAACACAAGGAGCTTCAAGAAGCTTGTATGGAGCAACACGAGATGATGGTGACGATGAAGAGACAACAACAACAAATCCGAAATACTTTCATGATGAGACAAGACCAAACAATGTTCACATGGCCACTTCAGCAACCTCCGTATCATCATCATGATGATCAAGTACAAACTCTTGTCACGAACTCGTTCTGTGACCAGGAAGATATTAAGCCAGCGGTCATCAATAACATGGTCAAGATCGAGGATCAAGAACCGGAGAGAACAAACGCTTTTGATCATCTCTCCTTCTCTCAACTTTTGTTAGATCCTAGTAATAACCACTTAGGAACAGGAGAAGATTTCTCCATGAACTCGATCTTGAGCACCACCACAAACTCTCCACTGCTTAACACAAGTATCAATCATCAATGGTATGGGAATTTTCATAACGAAGCCATCGACTTGTTTTCGGGAGCAACAAGTACTTCGGCAGATCAAAGCACTATAAGGTGGGAGGACATAAGCTCTCTTGTTTATTATGATTCAAGGCAATGTTGTTAATTAATTATTCCCAATATATGGAACGTACATCAAAATAGTTATTGGGGTAATACAAGGCTAGGGTACGTATATGGAATGAGAAGGACTATCAATCTATATTTGTATAAATCTATTGATATACAGCGCTCTAGTACAATTTGTTGGGTAATTAACAATATGGATTTGAAACTTTAATGCAGATGTCGAGCTCATACTCGACAATACTAAAACATATCCTACGAGCTGATCGCAGTTGGATACATGAATTTTTGTTATTGTTATTTTTTATTTTGTTTTTTAATAAGAAACTTGTAATGTTCATCTTATGTATATCGGTGTACGTACGAAAGAGTATGTATATATATGTCTCTATCTAATGACAATATTTACACATATAACATTGTGATTTTTGCAGTTCAACGCGGCATTTTGCATGTTTTTAACAAAAAATAAAATCATACACACAGATTAAAAAAGGAAAAACAAATATTAAAGGTGCTTTTGGATTCTTAGCACAATGGCACGTACATATATATGGTCGGGTATTTTTTGTTCATCTGATAGATAGTATATACTATAGATTCCTACTTAATTTTCCCTAGTATTTTTTGGTTAATTAGGATTCTCTCGTTAGGGTTATATATTACTTGGATGTCGGATTGTGCAATATTGCAATTTAGCTGGCAACCAGTAGGGTTAATAATAATAAGAATGAATGTTTATGAATCAATGAGGATAACAATACCTAACATTTTGACGAAAAAGGTTTCGATTACCAAATAAATGAATGTGTGCAACTCTCAACTTCTCAAAGACATGACACCTCTCTCCTTAGTCACTAGTCTGTTTCTTGTTTCCTCACAGAATCAAAGGACGTCATACAAAAATTATGTTCCCTTACGAGTTTGGCCAAGTCCATGTGCCTATTCAAAAACCAAATTAGATGAGAAAATCATATACAAATTGATACTGTCGCTTGGAAATTGTCTATTAAAACTAGAATTTGTCGTACGAGTGTAATTTTCCATAAATCATTTGAATTTAAAGAGACACCCCTAATTTATATACGTACCTTGTGAAAGAGCAAAAAAGTAAATATGCAGTTTAGTAATTAGTTAGAATGCATTTTCACAAAGTTTTGGCCATCTTCATTTTTTCCCGCAACTTAAATGGTTTTGGAAAGAAAAAAATTGCAATAAACTCTCCAAATCATTATGAAGAGGATGGAAAACGATTATTTAGAAATTAGGAGCACACATAATATACTGAAATATTAGAGGATGAGAAACAACCATGCATGAAATCATAGTTAATTAATGAGATCATACATAAATACATTTGTTCCAAAAAAACAACAACACATAAATAGAGTGATACACTCTTATTAGATAGATTAATGGAGAAAAACTAGAAAATCAAAGAGTGCCGGCGGCCAAAAAAGCAACATAAAATTCGTTGACGATATGTGCTCGTTACGATAAATCAATAATCATTTTCTAATTTTACTTTTGTTTTTGATATTCCACTCAAATTCTTTGATTCCACGGTTATAATTTATATAATTGCAAGTGTAAAACCCTTTTTTGTCAAATGTATAACCTTTATTTCGTCTATTATATCATCAAAAAAAGAAACTTGACTTTATTTCGTCTATTATATATATATATATATATATATATATATATATATATATCATCAAAAAACTTGTATGGACATAATAGTTTAATGATGAAGAAATATATTTTGTCGATCAAACAATCCACTGAGTCCTAGAAGGCTAGAAGATAGACTAGATTCAGATTATGAAATGATATTTTGTTAATTTCCGTATATTATTATTTTTATATGGACAAATGAAATAGTATATTAATTTAGTAATGACTTTTCAAAGAGTATATTACAAAACTAGTCTCTCAAAGACAAGTCATTTGAATGTTCCAAACATTCTCTTCGAACAGCAAAATGACAAACATATTATGCAATTCCGCTATTCGCCTTTAATTTCATATTGGTAAATCACGCACCCATTAATTAATTAAATAGTATATTATATAACTGTTTCTTTTTTTTGCTAAGGAATATTAGATAACAGTTTGTCCTAAATTAAGAATACTGGTCTTGCAATACACACTGCTTGTGTTCAAAAAAAAAAGCAATACACACTGCCAACTATAAGAAAACTGGGGGTTGTCATATCAAAAAAAAAATGCTTGTATATATATGTACTTGAAAGTTTCAAAGTACACTTCACATTTTCAAAAAAAGTACTTCCAACAATGACCAAATTTTAAGACGCGTGGAAAATTGCTTAACATTGTATATATCTTTGTATGTTATGTAATTAGTTCGTGCATGTATTATTAATCGTGATTTAGGAAAAGGGACCTAGTGATGAAAATCATGCATTAGTGAGTCAGTGGATTATTAGAATGTGTCATGGGTATTGACTATTGACGTATACTCTTTATCCAAATCATATTTCACTACCCTGCCCAAAAAAGGATCAGACTCAACGGGAAATAAATAAGTGTCGTAGAAAGAAAGTTGCTTATGAAATAAAGTTTCTACATTTGCCAAATCTTTTGAAAAAAAATTAGAACTTTGAAAACATGAATTATTGTTTTATTTTATTTTAACTTTAGAATAGTAAACCAAATGTAGTTTATTATATTTGTTAAGATAAAGCTATAAAGGAGGGAAAGAGAATAATAATGGTGAAGAAGAAATCAAGGAACAAAAATTCAAGAATATGGGAACGAAAACTAGGATTAGATAAAATAGTCTTAATAATAGAAAATTGATTGTACATTCTGTCAAAAATCATCGACGATTATGTAAACAAAGCCATATAAAACCTTGATTGGCTCGGCGACATATAGCTCGGCGACAAATAAAAATGAAACTTATTTATTTTCGTACATACAGTAGTTCATTTTTTATCCAATTATCCAACCGATGCCGACATTAATTCATTATCTAAAGTTTTCCTTAACAAAGATTGTAAGCTATGCCGTTGTCAATAAATAACTAAATGTGTTTCTTGCATTAACATAAATGAAATGCTAGTAGTTTTTGTGGAAACATATTTTGTTTTTCGTTTTGAGGGTTGTGCCTAGCCCTGCGGTTTTGGACCGAACCGGTTCGGTTCGGTTCGGAAAAGTTGGTTCGGTTTAAATCGGATTTTTTTTTTCTGTCGGTTTTTCTTAACCAACATTAAACTGGTTTTAACCAAAAAAACCGGAAAAAAAACTGAATTACCTGAACCGAAAAAAATCTGAAAAAAACCGAAAAATCCGATTTTTGAGGGGAAAAAAACCAAAATTCGGTTAATTTCAGTTTTGAAATTTCAAAACCGAATAAACCGAGAACTGGACCGAACCAAACTGAGAATTTTTTGGTTCAAATTGGCAGGATTGTTTCTGGTTTCGGTTAACCGAAAACCGAAAAACCGGCTCGGTTCGGTTCGGTTAACCGAAACCGCAGACCTAGTTGTGCCGTTGTGGAACAGAGTATAATAAAACGCTCTGAACTGATTTACAAAAACGAAAGAAAGAAAAATATAGAAAATAACGTGAGAGAAACAACATAATCCACTCATCCACGATGTCAATTTGGATGGTTCGATGTGGTTCGGTACAAGATTGGCAAAGTTCGCAAATATAAAAATTTGAGCTTCGGTCTAATTTTTTTTTTTATATATTTTAAAACCTAGTCCAGTTATAACAGGATCTTACATACATGGTCCTTTAACTTTTTCAGATACTCTTGCTTGGCCCATTTTAAATAAATGTCAAATCCACACAAAATATTAGGCTTTTTATAGCCCAAGTGCTGAAATGGGCTTCGTGCTTTCGCATTAAATTTGTAATTCCTAAGTCGTATTTTTTTTTTCTTTTTCTTTAGGAGGTCATCGGCAGTGCTTCTCCTAGTTTCTCACCCAAAAAAAAATAATCAGCAGTGCTACTCCGTAACATAAGCCACGTAAGTTACCAATTAGGACACATAATTTGTGTAACAAAAAATTTATATTTATATTTTTAATAAAGTTACATTTTTTCTATAATTAGATTAGGGCCATATATTTATCTCAACATGTTTGGGCCGGTACTGGTCATCAGTCGTGCCATCGCATGTGGAAGTGATGGCCTGAGCTCGTGAAGCCCACGTGACTCAATGCTTTGTTCACATTTGACATGTTAATGTGTTTGTTTTTTTGACATGTTAATGTGTTTGTTTCTTTATTTGACCCAAAATTCAAATGTTAATGTGTTTGTTTTTTGACATGTTAATGTGTTTATTTCTTTTTTTTTTCCAAAAATTCCAAAGTATATTAATAAGAATTCGGAAAAAATCTTTTTTTTTTAATTCGGAAAAAATCTTAAACTATGACGGGAGATAATTCTCTATATGTTTTAAAACAACCGACCAGATTGCGATTTGTTATAGATATTTGTGATCTAAATCTTATGGAGACCAACTCACAAATCTCAAAATTTAATAATCTTTCTTGAGTAAGACCAATATGCATGGTCGATGATAAAGACGACAAGTTCTGGATGAGTCGTATGCAATTAAGAACATCATTGATTGCATAATTCTCTAAACATACGAATATCAACCAAAATTCTCAAAATAATTTTTACATGTCTATGATTTTTTTCTTTCACTTGGAGACTACCTTATGTTATACAAGCCGACGACCAAAATAATGCTCCTCACATGTAAGGATTTTTCTGTCGTTACGGGCGGTTGGTTTCGCCGCGTTTCATTCAAAAAAGGAACAAAATCGATATTAGATATGTTGTTAGATTCTTTTTTTTTATATAGAAATTTTGACGAGAAATATTTTATTAAATTTAGTATAGTTTCGATTATTTCAATCGTATGAGTACCAACAAAGCACATGGGATTTTCGAATAATATATATCTTAAGAATATTAGTTATATATCATGTCTACAATTCTTTATAAGTAGCATCGTAATCTTTTGACCGGTATATGATGATTGCATAACAATAGACTGTGACACATTGACACTAGTTTCTGGATTGATAATATTTGTTTGGATTTTAGATTCATCAACTGCTATTATTGAGAAGTTGATTGGACCATTACAGATTGGACCATTATATACATAGCATAGCTACTATGGAGAAATTAGATATTCTTTCGAAATGATTGGACCATTACAGATTTCCCCAACCAAAAGAAACGGAATAATTGAATGATATGTAATGTATGTAAGTTTCTAAGTATCGTTGCATTATATCATATGGCTCTTGATGTAATAATGTACGGTACCTGTAACTTTTCGGGTTACCTAAAATCCGGTTATGTGTTTTTATGGACTAAATGTAAGAAAATAATTGTTTCTTACCCATGAATGTGGTCTTATAGTTATTTTTCTATGGGATTGTTATATTTCTAATGAGATTGTGAGTGGTATTTCAATGGACATATGAAAACCAATAAATTTCTAATGGAATTGTTAGTGGTATTTCAATGGACATTTGAAAACCAATAAATTTCTAATGGAATTGTTAGTGGTATTTCAATGGACATTTGAAAACCAATAAATTTCTAATGGATTGTTGGTGTCCTCCCACTTATCACTAATGTGTTCATCTCCACTATGATGGATGGTTGAGATTGAATCAATGTATGAGGAATAAAGTCCTCTCCCCACTTATAAATAGATGTTTTGCTCCATCACAAATCATCACAACAAGAAAAGAAAAATAACATATAAAGAGAGAGGTTTATAGGAAGGGGAGAGAAACTTTATCTCCTACCTAAAGATCTAAGAGTTTTATTGTCTTTAGTTTACAAACTATTAAAGGAAGCTTCACTTCTAAGGAAAGATCAAAGGAGGCTTCACTTCTACAATGAATGGAGGTATTTATTAAATCCTCTTTATGATTCTATTATGTGATTAATTTAGATGATCAAGATCTTGGGGTTCATGTTAAAAGAATGACATAACATGTGGTATCAGAGCTATTGGTTATGAACATCTAATTAATCCATTAAGAGTAATAGATTTATGGTTTAAATAACTGAAAGTTAAACCTGAAAGTTAAGCATATTTGTAAACTTGAATCTTTGCTTAATTTTCATTTTGTACATAACTTTTGCATGTACATAAGTTGTAGAAATTTTCAGAATTCATAAAGGATTGTTCTTCTCATAAATTGTGAAGAAATTATCATTAAAAAAAAAAAACATTTTGTACATAAGTTTTACAAGAAAGATATATATGTAAGAATTCTGAAAGTAAGTTATATACAAAAGAAATTTATGAGATTTTTTTTAAAGAATAAAGCTTGGTTTTTCATAATGTGCAAAATTAAGATTTTGATATCACCAAAATGGTTTTATCATATAATGAATTGTAAAAGAAAACCAATATATTTAAGTAAATTTTGATATGTTTTATGTATTAATTAGCTACCCACAGGTAGGCTAGTGACATAATACATGATCAATAATTTATAAGAGTATTTGTATATGAGATAATTAAGTATATCCACAGATAACTTAATTAGTCTAATACATATCTCTATAAAAAGTTTCCGAAAGCATGACCTTATGATCGATTATAGTGACTACCCACAGGAGCACTGTAATCCATAGTCATATGCATTCAATAATTTAAGTTAATGTGTTGTTTAAATTAGAAGTCTAATTAAAGCTTGTTATATCTTTAAATCACAACATCATTTCCCGCTACTTTGTCATCTATGGTTGCTACTGTTCCAATCCTCACTGGAACCAACTTCTCAGAATGGAAAGAGAAAGTTGAGTTCACATTAGGAGTACTAGATATGGATTTGGCGCTTCGTGAAGAAGAACCAAATCCCTTAAGTATAGATAGTACTGAGGAAGAAATGGCTATCCATAAAGCTTGGGAAAAAGCAAACAGATTAAGCATGATGTTTTTAAAGATGACAATAGCTAGCAATATAAAAACTTCCCTTCCAGATGCAGATAAGGCTAAAGATTATCTTGCATCTGTAGAAGAACGGTTTAAGACTGCAGACAAATCCCTTGCAGGGAAACTTATGGCAGATCTTACAACCATAAAGTATGATGGGACAAGGTCTATGCATGAACATTGCATTGAGATGACCAACCTTTCAGCCAAATTAAAGAATTTAGGAATGAAAGTGGACGATTCATTTCTTGTCCAATTTATCCTAAATTCACTACCTCCTCAGTACGGACCATTTCAGATCAATTATAATGTAATAGATGAAAAATGGACGTCTAATGAATTGGCTAATAAACTAGTCCAAGAGGAGGCTAGACTTGGCCGTAAAGGTATTAAAGTGGCCCATTATGTCCAAGAAGCTGGATCTCAAGCTGGAAAAAGGCATCATGCGAGCCATAAAAGAGCACCACCTAAAATGAATGATTCTGATCAAGTTAATATGAAGAAAAAGGCAAAGAAAGATTACAGATGCCACTTTTGTAAAAAGTTTGGATACTTTCAAAAGGATTGCCCTAAAAGAAAAGAATGGTTTGAAAAGAAAGGTAATCCTATGGGTTCCGTAAGTTTTTTCGAATCTAATCTTACTCATGTTTCTTTGAAATCTTGGTGGATTGATAGCGGTGCTAATGTACATGTAACGAATTCTGTACAGGGATTCCTTACGATCCAGAACATAAAGTCAAGTAAGAACTACTTATTGATGGGAAATCGAGACAAGGCGCCAATTGAGGCTATTGGCACCTATCGTCTCATCTTAGATAGTGGATTTTGTCTTGATTTATTTCAGACACTTTATGTTCCATCTATTTCCCGTAATTTAGTCTCTGTAAGCAAACTTGATTTGGCTGGATTTAAGTCTACCCAAGGAGATGGTTGTATTAATATATTTCTGAACTCTAATCGAATTGGTTCTGGAATATTAGTTGACGGTCTTTATATGCTAAAACTTGCTGATCAACCTTATGAAACACATCTCTCCTTGCTTAATGTATGTACACTTAAAAATAAAACATGTACTGATAGTTCGTATTTCTCGTGGCATAAAAGATTGGGACACATCTCCCATGAAAGAATCAAAAGATTGGTAAAAGATGGAGTCATTCCGAACCTTGATTTTACCAATATTAAGACGTGTATAGATTGCATTAAGGGTAAGCAAACTAAGCACACCAAGAAAGGAGCCACAAGAAGTACACAGCTTCTTGAAATCGTACATACAAATATTTGCGGACCTTTTGACGTTCCAACTTTTGGAGGTGAAAAATATTTTATTACTTTTATCGATGATTATTCACGTTATTGTTATTTATATCTGTTGCATGAGAAATCTCAATCTGTGGATGTTGTACAAATGTACATTACAGAAGTAGAGAGGCAATTAGATAGAAAAGTGAAAATCATTAGGTCAGATAGAGGTGGTGAATTTTATGGTAGGTATGATGAAACAGGACAACATCCTGGACCTTTTGCCAAACTCCTCCAAAATTTAGGAATCGTTGCGCAGTACACAATGCCTGGTTCTCCATGGCAGAATGGTGTAGCTGAAAGGCGTAATCGTACGTACATGGAAATGGTAAGATCCATGATGAGTCATGCTAACTTACCTGTATCTTTGTGGATGGATGCATTACGTACTGCAGTATATATCTTGAATCGGGTTCCAAGCAAAGCAGTTCCAAAGACACCCTTTGAACCGTGGAAAGGCTGGAAACCCAGTCTGTCACATCTCCGAGTTTGGGGATGTCCAGCTGAAGTGAGAATATACAATCCGCATGAAAAGAAATTAGATTTCAGAACGATCAGTGGTTTCTTTATAGGTTACCCTGAGAAATCTAAAGGATATAGGTTTTATTGTCCGACTCATAGTACGAGAATTGTAGAAACCGGTAATGCAAGGTTTCATGAGAATGGCGAGATTAGTGGGAGTGATAAAGTTCAAGATGTGACCATTCAGGAAATTGGGATAAATATCCCTTTACCCTTAGTTCCGAATGTTGGAAATGCTCCCATTGTTGAACCGTTAAACAATGAGGAAAATGCATTGAATGGTCACACACTCCATAATGAATGTACCGCCAATGATAATCATGAAGTACAAGAAGAACCAGCATTAAGAAGATCAACTCGTACGAGAAGATCTGCTATTTCTGATGACTACATGATTTATCAAGTAGAATCTTGAGAATGGAATATTAAAGATCCGGTTTCTTTTTCACAAGCCATGAAAGATGTTAATTCTGATAAATGGATTAATGCCAGTAAAGAAGAAATAGACTCAATGGTTAAGAATGAAGTTTGGGACATCGTTCCATTGCCTGAAGGACACAAAGCAATCGGGTGTAAGTGGATCTTTAAGACCAAACTCGATTGTAATGGCAATATTGAACGATATAAAGCTAGACTTGTAGCCAAGGGGTTTAATCAGAAGGAAGTCATCGATTATAGTGAGACTTTTTCACCTGTGTCTAGAAAAGACCCTCTCAGAATTATCTTAGCATTAGTAGCTCAGTATGATCTTGAGCTGCATCAAATGGATGTGAAAACTGCCTTTCTTAATGGAGACTTGCAAGAAGAAGTCTATATGCGTCAACCTGAAGGATTTATAATCGAAAATCAGGAAAACATGGTCTGCAAATTAAAGAAATCAATATATGGACTGAAACAAGCTTCGAGGCAATGGTATCTTAAGTTTGATGAAACCATTATGAAATTCGGTTTCAAAGAAAACATTGTAGATCCATGTATATACCTCAAGATCAGTGGGAGTAAGTTCATATTTTTGGTATTGTATGTCGATGACATTCTATTAGCCAGCAGTGATCTTGGTTTATTATGTGAGACTAAGAGCTATCTCTCAAAGAACTTCGATATGAAAGATATAGGTGAGGCATCCTATGTGATAGGAATTGAAATATTCCGTGATAGATCACTCGGAATTTTAGGATTGTCTCAGAAAGCATATATTGATCCAATTCTTGAGAGATTGATGATGTGTTCTTCTAACAATGTTCATATGCAAAAGGGTGATAAACTTAGCCTAAAACAATGTCCGCAGAATGAAATGGAACGTAATGAAATGCAAAAGTTCCCTAATGCATCTCTTGTGGGAAGTTTGATGTATGCACAAGTCTGTACTCGGCCTGATATAAGCCATGCAGTCGGGATGTTGGGTAGATTTCAGAGTGACCCAGGACTTGCTCATTGGAAAGCTGCGAAGAAAGTTTTAAGATATCTAAAGGGAACAAGAAACTACATGCTAACATATCGAAAATCAACACATCCACAGATAGTTGGATTTTCAGACTCAGATTTCGGTGGATGTGAAGATTCTAGGCACTGTACTCTCGGTTATGTGTACTTCCTTTGCGGAGGTGCCATATCATGGAAAAGCCAAAAGTCAGATTTGATTTATACATCCACCATGGAAGCTGAGTATGTTGCATGTTATGAGGCTTCTATCCAAGGAACTTGGTTGCGGAACTTCGTGTCAGAGTTTGGGGTTTTGAACTTCATTGACAAACCCTTAACTCTTTATTGTGACAATCAAGCCGCAATCTTCTTCTCGAAGCATGATAGGATATCTAAAGGGGCGAAGCATATGGAGCTCAAATATATATCATTAAAGCAAGATGTTAAAAGAGAAAAGTTTGTCATTGAACACATAGGCACTGAGCTAATGGTCGCAGACATATTTACGAAAGCTTTACCTCCAAAGACATTTATGAAGCATGCTGAAAGTATGAGTCTGGAGGATAGCACTTAATTATGTTGTCTGGTTATGTATTAGCCTATGTTTGACATTTATAAGAGCTCTCTTATGACTTTTACATCTTATGCATATTCTGTTTCCAACATGTGCACACAATATGTTAGTTGGTATTATTGATAACAGAATAAGTCTTTAGAAAAAAAAAAGACATAAAAGAGACCATTATGATAACTCCTACTTATGATTATGGTCTAGCTATGAAAGTAATCGATGTAGTAGTACATGGAAGGAATCATGTTGCAAAATAATGGGTGACCGCCATGACTCTCATCGATTACTAGATTAGTTAAGACACTTATGAAAGACCAAATGAAAATATAACATCATGCCGGCCTTATGATTCCAATTGAAAACTGTACAAGAACTATACTAACGACCAAGTGGGAGAATGTAAGAAAATAATTGTTTCTTACCCATGAATGTGGTCTTATAGTTATTTTTCTATGGGATTGTTATATTTCTAATGAGATTGTGAGTGGTATTTCAATGGACATATGAAAACCAATAAATTTCTAATGGAATTGTTAGTGGTATTTCAATGGACATTTGAAAACCAATAAATTTCTAATGGAATTGTTAGTGGTATTTCAATGGACATTTGAAAACCAATAAATTTCTAATGGATTGTTGGTGTCCTCCCACTTATCACTAATGTGTTCATCTCCACTATGATGGATGGTTGAGATTGAATCAATGTATGAGGAATAAGGTCCTCTCCCCACCTATAAATAGATGTTTTGCTCCATCACAAATCATCACAACAAGAAAAGAAAAACAACACATAAAGAGAGAGGTTTATAGGAAGGGGAGAGAAACCTTATCTCCTACCTAAAGATCTAAGAGTTTTATTGTCTTTAGTTTACAAACTATTAAAGGAAGCTTCACTTCTAAGGAAAGATCAAAGGAGGCTTCACTTCTACAATGAATGGAGGTATTTATTAAATCATCTTTATGATTCTATTATGTGA
This sequence comes from Isatis tinctoria, assembly GCA_010577795.1. Lineage (NCBI taxonomy): Eukaryota > Viridiplantae > Streptophyta > Magnoliopsida > Brassicales > Brassicaceae > Isatis > Isatis tinctoria. Next base: position 25,947,032 of record CM021245.1, read on the forward strand.
TTAATTTAGATGATCAAGATCTTGGGGTTCATGTTAAAAGAATGACATAACACTAAAGTCATTGTACTTTCTAATGCGGTTTTTAAGATAAATCAAAATCAGTTGTCATGTGATTCATTTTTCAAAAGATTGTATGTTCAATATTTCCAGGTGCAAATGGCTGCAGAAAAGAAAACACGAGAAGAACAATATGAAAAGAATAAAAGAAGTGGAGTTAACTTTTTTTTCTATAATAATTTTCCTCATGTAAAGTAATAATTTTCCTCATGTAAAGTAATAATTTTCAGAGGAATTAGATTTTTTTTATATTTATTATGAAGGTTTCTTAATAAAAATGCTAATTCAATTTGAAGGAATTCAAAGAAATTCCTTTTTTAGATCCACTAAATTAATTTTTTTTTTTTGTTTAGATCCACTAAATTAATTTTATTCCTTAGGTTTAATAATCATTTGCACCTTTATAAGCTTTAAATAATTTTTGTTGTTGTATTGGACACTAGAAGTAAACTAAGTTGATCAATCACTAATTGTTTGTTTGACTTTCTTACATCGGTTTTTTCGTTTGGCTAACCGGCATTACAATTTCAGTAGTTGCGACGATAGGTTTAACTAATGAGTAATGGTTATAAGAATCAAATGAGAATGTATCAAAATGGGAAATTTTTACCCGTATACATATATACGTGACAATACACCATTTTGGAAAATTTAATGAGTGTTACGTTGAAAAAGTTAAAACTAAAGTAAATACATGGCTAATATTTGTACACTGCAAAAGATAATATATATATATATATCACACTTTATGAAAATATGAGATGTACAAATTTACGGATGTACTTATCTCTTACATTTGTATGGAACACAACACACCCAGCTTTCACTGATATTACAAAGGAGCAAATCCAAATTTGGATTGAGTGCACTTAACTAGTAACACTTGCATCCAAAAAAAAAAAATTTGCAACAGGTTCTCAGCGAAAATACAATTATATGAAAACAAATAAAAAGAATATAGTGATATAAATATTTTGGAAAATGTATTTAACATTTTCCAAAATACAAAAAAACGAATTATAAATATATAATAAATGTGAAGATTTGTTGTGTCTTAAACATGGGACGGTGAATTAATTTCATCGTTCATCAGGTACACGGTCGGTCCATGAAACCCGGAAAACCCAGTTAGAGACAGTCCTCTTCCTCAGACTCTTGATCCTTTCATGGCTGCTCTTTGAAATCGATCTCCTACTATCCGTGGACTCTACGTATTCTTTGAGCCTTTTCATCGCCAAATCGAGTGTTTCTTCACTCATGTTGGCGAAACAAACCCTAAACCAACCCGGTTCAGTACAATGGCACGATGAACCGGGTGAAATATTCAGCTTCACTTCATATACAATCTTCTTCCATAACTCAAGCTCTGCTTCGAATGTGTTTGTGTCCAAGAGGTGCCTCATGTCGACCCAACAAAACAAACCAGCGTTGCTTTTAAGACAAGTAACCCCAGCGGCTTCAAGACCGGACACTAGTTGCTTTTGACGAATCTTGAGTCTTTTCTGGTTTTCGTTGAGGTATGTACCTGTAAACTTCTTGTCGGAAAGCAATGCGGAGAGAAGGTATTGTGTTTGGGAAGAAACGAGGCCGAAACTCGACATTTTCGTCGCAGCGGAAACAACCATTTCGTCGTTGGAGTATATTGCTCCGACGCGAAAGCCGGGTAAACCGAGATCTTTGGAAAGACTATAAACGACATGAACTCGTTTGGAGACTTCACTGTTCTCGAGTTTCTTGTCTTTTAAGACATCCATGACACTAACGAATTGTTCAAACCCAAAAGCGGTACCTGAATAGATCTCGTCGCTTATGAGATGAATGTTTTTGGAAGTAATGAAGTCAACGAGAAGGTTGACTTCTCTTCTGGTCAACATTGTGCCAAGTGGGTTAGATGGGTTGGTCACAAGAACTCCTTTGACCTTAAGATCAAGCTTCTGAGCTTGTTGATAAGCTTGTTGAAGAGCTGACTCTGTTATTTGGAACCCATTAGCGCTCGAGCAATGAATCGGTACGATCTCTGCTCCGGTTCTCCATTTCAAATCCCTATCGAATCTGTACGACACATAAGCCAATAATCAAATACTGGTTTGATACAGAAGAAGTAAGGTTATATCAAACCTAAGAAGTTTGGGCAATAGAAATTACCCTGGATAGTAAGGAGTGGGTAAAAGAAAAGCATCGCCGGGTTCCGCTAGACAGAACATGAGAGTTTCGTTGGCGGAGGTTGAACCAGCAGCTAGGACAATCTTGCTTGGATCAAACGTTACTCTATTCCCTCTTATTTCCTCCATAAACTCTGCCAAAGCCTATATATGGAAAGGCAAACCGTATTTAGTTATTTGTGTCTTAAGTTATATATATATTTGAATGTGAAGGAGAGAATATTAATTACTTACTTTCTTGAATTCGGGTAGGCCATGATAGTCTTGGAAGAGAGCAAGCTCTTTGAAAATGGATTGGCCGTCCTTCTTGAGGCCGGCTGCGTCCGGATTCTTAGCTAACCATGTCTCTATGAGATCAAAACATAGCTGCACATAAAGAACATCATATTAAGTACCAAAAAGGATCGACTAAAGATTTGTCAATTGGTCGAAAAACTTGAAGTTATATATTTACCTGATTTTCGGCAAGACCCATTTGAATAATCCCATTAGGGTTCTTGATTTCGTCGTAAGGGTTCTTCTCGTATTCTTCCCATCCCAAGAAGTAGGAAGAGTCTTGTCCATGAGCATTGCTTGTCACTTTTGTCGATAGTTGTTTCATTTTTTAATTACAAAAAGAATTTTTGGTTTGAGATGATCAATGAAGAATAAGAGATGGGTTGTTAGAAAGAAATGTTGAATTAGGGTTTAGTTAGTTGGTGAAGAGTGAGATGTGGAATGTAGATGCTTGAGGTATGTGGGAGGTATATATACATTTTTTTCTCTTTGAAAAATCGTCTCGTCATGTGAGAGACAACTTTCCGTTTTCACTTGACATTATCAGTCATCATTTATTGTCATGAACTTAAAAATTCAAGATTAGGTACTTCAGAATATTCAAGATTTTAGGTTTATGAGTTTTTTTTTAATATAAACTGATATTTGGCTAATCTTATAAAAATCTAAGCATATCTTTAAGTACATTTATATATAAAGCTATAACTGAAAAAGTTATATCAATTGTTCCAAAAACAATTCAAGTAGGTGTAAAATGGCCTAATTAATTACAAGTAGAAGAAATAGGCTAAAAAAAAATTAGCAAGTAGAATAATATTCACAAACACACGAGATGTTAAAACGGTAATAATGATTGGTGAATTGATGTAGAATAGTATTCCATCTGTTTCATAATAAATGTCATTCTACCATTTTACATACAAATTAAGACAGCATATTAAAAGTATATTATACCCCTATTAATAAAGTTGACTTTTACCATTCTTTTTTTCTATTGGTTAATATAAAGATTAAAGTAGACAATTTATGTTAAAAGTAACCTCGTAAATCTAAAACGACACTTATTTTAAAACGAAAAAACAATCCTAAAACGACACTTATTGTGAAACGGAGTGAGTAGTAAGCTTTAAACTTTTTGTTTTTTTTTTTTTGCCAACAGTAGTAAGCTTTACTCTTAAATTAAATTCCAATAAAAATGATTTGTCCATATAACACGATTTGCGTCACCTTCCATACCTGACAATGAAATCGCGTGAACTGAAGTAGAATAGTAGTAAGCTTTAAATTAAAGTCGATCCAATAAAAATGATTTGTCCATATAACGCTATTTGCGTGGCAATGCAATCGCGACCAAAACAATACAAAATCTGATATTAGATCGAATGTCAGGATGATGTATTGGGGGCTTTCACCTCGTTTTCGCGAGTTGTCTGAATTGTATATATAATTTTATTTAGCGGAAATATGTTTATGATAATTAGGCCTAAACAAATCGTTTTGAATTGATTTATTAAAGTTCTTCAAAAATAAATTAGTAAAAATATAGGGTGGAGCTAAATATGTAAAAATTGCATGGATTATGACACGAATATTAATTAAATTTTAGAATCTGAATCTGTACTAACAAATATGCCAATGTAGTTATTCGCATCTAATTTTTTATTGATTTATAAAATTCGTATCTAAATTAGTTGCTGGAAACAGATATCAACAAGATAGAGTTGGGCATTTTGAATATTGGGTACTCTAAATAATAGATAAACTGAAGAAAACGTAAACATAATTACCGACAGAAAATGAATTTGCTCAACACATATAACAACATATAATGTATACTGTATTTATCAAACAAAATCAACATGTTTTCCCAGATTTTTAGGGGTCATTATTTGTTTCTAAGCTTGACTCGTCCAATAACTAAATGATCTCGGATCTTCTTTACTTGTTGTATACCAGACATAGAAAAACAAACAAATTAAAGAACAAAAAAATTAATTGTTAATATCATCTCACCCATATTTTCATATAGTAGTAAATTAATGCAAAAGATTATAGAAAATTTTCAACATGGTATAATTGTAGATGATGTATATAACTTTCAATTGGATTCTTATAGTTGAAATGTTGTATATATCTAGATGAATGAGTTCAGAATATGATGTATATAACTTTCAACATAATTTGTTCTAATATTGCAAGATCATAATTACATATCTCCTCAATCCAAAATCTCAGAATCAATATCTTCAGAATCGTCATTTGAAACCACCCATATCTTCGGCTGCATCTCCAAATCTGAAAATATGTTTTTCAAATCTGACCACATACTATTTTTGTATCATGAATCATTTTATTCGAAAACTTCAATATATCTTATCTGTATTTTTATCTACACATTCACACTATTTTCATTATTCTTCTTTTGCGATTCTAAACCAGTCATTTGTGTCTTCCTATGTCTAGATCAAATTCTTTTCAAATTTATGGTTGAATTATATAATATTTGCTATTTGAAGCATTAATCTTCTCCTCAGTTTTTTTATTAAGGCTTTGTTCTATCATCTTCAGTTTTTTTATAAGGCTATAATTTGATTTCAGTTATTTTCTTCAATTTCTTTTTGATGTATCAATTTAAAATTTTGGTTTTCTAAGTTTGATTTTTCATTAATTTTAGAAAATCTGTTTTTTTTTTTCAGCTTGCTACTACTACTTCTCAATTTGGACAATAAATTAAATACATACATCAAAATAAGAAGACTTCTTATTCCGCAACAACGAAAGTAATTTTTCACTTTTTCTTATATTAGGGAATTTCATTTAAAAATGTAGACACGCGAGACTCAAATCTCGTGTTAAAAAGCGTGGAGGTTCAAATTGAACTTCATACTTGTTTTTTCTATTTGATTTCTAAGGCCATTTGTGGTTTTGGCTTTCATTTACATTTTAAATGTAATCATCTGTTTATACCCTCTACTTTAGGTGCATACTCAGTCTTTGATTGATGAAGTTTGTAATTTGGCCAACAAAATAAATAATCTCCATTAATGTCAAAGAAACAAAAATGCTCCTTCCTTTAATGTCCATTTTTATAATAACGGGTTGCTGTCTGAAAGGCCTTATTGCCTCTCTTCCACTCGATCTAGAGAAAGTACATGAGCCCATAAGAGATCGAAAATGTGTTTAAATAAAGACTAAGCCCAAACTGATCACGAAAATATGAGAAGAAACTAAATAAAAGTTTGACTTGTTTGGCTGACTTCTTCAAGAGCCAATGTCTCGTATATCCTCAAAAACCAAATTAAAATCTCTTATATCCCCATTTTATCTCCTATATCCCTATTTCATTAAACAGATTGGAAATTCCGAAAATACCCAGATTTGTTTTATTGGTTTAATTGGAAAAAACAGAAAATGAAAGAAAAAAATCTGAAAATCTCGAGCTCGCCGTCCTCCCCTCGCACTCGTTCTCCCCGACTCACTCACTCGCCGTCGCATTCACTTCCAGTCACCTCCGCTGCCGCATTCCATCGCAGATAGTTGAAAACAGGTGCTGCATTCTTCTGTTTCCTCCAGCTGTATTTAGTAAAAATTAGGTTATCAATTAGGTTTATGGCTTTCAAATTCAGATTCAATTGAGATTTGATGAATTTGGTACGCACATTGTTGTATTACCTATGTTTCTGGGTCAATTAGTAATCTTAATTGGTAAAAAAATGAATTTCAGTAGTTGAATGGATCGAATTGGCAGTACATTTGCAGTGGAAACCATTGATTTTGGGTATAACTAGGTAGAACTAGTAGAACTGATAAATGTAGTATAACTAGTAACACTGGTATTACTGAAAATGTGTAACGGTATAACTGTGGATAACTATGGATAACTATGGATAATTTATTGAGTTTTTTGCATTGTTTTGGCAGGATACAATGACTACGCACATGACCATATATTTTAAATGTCAATGTCGTATGTGTAGTGTAATTTTGAAGACATCAGTGGAGGAGATAACTTTATCAGTGATAGAAGCTATGATGTATAAGAAGCTTGGGTTAGATGAAAGTAAGGTTAAACTGGAGCCGGTCAGGGTCGTGGTCGTGATATCCAGTTAAAACTACATGACCTGTGCACAAAATATTACTTGACAGAGCTATGGGCATTGGCTTACTACAAGATGATTTATGTAGTGCCGGATAGGTCTGAATGGAATGTACCGGATTACATCAGAACACTGCATAAAAGGCAATCCTATAAAGGTTTTTATTGGTTGTTATTTGGGAGAGGGAGTAGCGGTGAATGAATTTATTGCCATCTTTTGTGTTGTAAAACTTGTATGATTAGGACTCCTGCGTAAAACTAAGTATAAATGTGTCAAATATATTTGATTTGTCGCCATGTTTGAGTGCGAACGTATTTGATTTATTGCCATCTTTTGTGTTGTAAAACTTGTATGATTTGGACTACTGTGTAAAACTAAGTATAACTATGTGTAATATATTTGATTTATCCCCATCTTGAGTGCGAACATGTTACTACGTTGAACAATCCAAATTATCTGCCTAAACAATTATATCATCAGTAAAACAAAAATAACAAAGTTTTCATTAAGGTAACACCAGGAAAAGCTAATTTTGGGTGATTTTCAAATTAAATTAGTATTCCTTCTAAAAAAAAAAATCAACGGTAAAACTAAAAAAACAAATTCGATTTTATTGTATTTACATATAATTATAACAAATATATGATTTTTGATTTTTACATTTGATTTTTGTTACACAAGCCCAACATTTCTCCAATATACTTCCTTATACTTTCATGAACACTTTGTTGGTGACAACCAACTTAGTAAAGAAAAGTTAACGAAATTATGATTTCAAACATATTTTTCCATAAAACAATCAGTCTTACATGTTAAATCACTAAACGTAACTGTAAAACTACTAAAACATATTTGAAGGTTAAGTAATACTAAATAAATTGAAAAACACCAAAAGTAGAACTGTGAAGAAGTTTCGTACTACTACTATCTTAAGTATTACTAAGAAGGATTTTTGGAGGGAAATTTTGGAGGGAATTTTCACATAATTTTTTTGGAGAAAATTTACTCTCTTCTTTTCTCTCTCGAAATCATTTTGTCATTTCTCATTCTCCATTTCTCTCTCCATTTTCCTCTCTCATTTTCTCTTATTTTCTCATTCTCTCTCTCAATTTCTTACATTTTCTCTCATTTTCTCATTTATCTCTCTCAATTCTCTCATTTCTCTCATTTCCTCATTACTCTCTTGCTGTTTCTCCCATTTCTCTCTCACTTTTTTCTTTCTTCACGATCTCTACTATCCCTTCCATCATGGATCCATATGAAGAGAAAATGAACAAGAGGGAGACGAAGAAGATGAAGCCACATGTGGATATGATTAACTAAATTAAATTCTCTTCGCAATCTTCCTTTCCTAAAACTTGTTCTCGGATGATATAATTGTTTGTCAAGAGTTGCATCAGTTTATGTGTTTCTTAAGACTTATCCATTTTATGTTATTGTTTATACTTGTGTTTGGTAAGATTTATGTTGTGTTTAATTGTCTTTGTCTTTTCTATTCTAGCATTGCACAACATAGTTCAAACTAGAATAAGAAGAATTACCACAACAAGTTCAACCAGTTCTAAACCAAAATGTGAAAACATCAAAAAAAGAACAAATAAACAAGTTCCCAAAAACGGCCAAAGTTCAGAGTTTTCCATAAAGTTTCAAACTTCAACCACAAAAAAAGTTTGTCTTCACTCCCTTAAGAACTTCATATATGAAACACCTTGTCCCCAGCTTGATTTGCTTTTTGTACTCCGTTGGTAAGAAGTACATTCCAGCTGCCATGGTTCCCTCATTATCCTGCAAGAAACATTGAGTTCTACATCAATTATACCAGTAGTACATCACAATTCCCAATAGTTTTCCCCAGTACTACCCAGTTTTCCCAACTTTTTCTAGTTTTACAAAAGACTATCGCGACTAGTTTTACCAAATATTCCTAGTGTTACTCAACAAATAATTCAAATTTTTACCTAATATTCTCCAATTCTATATAGTTTTCCTTCGCACAAAACAATGGAAATGGCACCAATCAACCAATGGCTTCCTACTCACCTACGATTTCTTCCTACCGCTCGGCGAGGTCGGCGATTCCTTCGGAATCTCATTCCGTTTAGCTCCTCTTCTTGTTTCCACCATTGTTGAGACGGCGAGGTCGACAATTTCTTCTTGTTTCCACTTAGAGAAGGAATTGAGAGGAATCGATTATGATTTAGAGATAAGAGAGTGAAGAGTCGCGTGAGTCGCGTGAGAAAGAAAGGAGAGAAAGTTGAGTTTTTCCCCCAAATTGACAAATTAGGGATTTAGAAACGATGACTCGGTTTAATCTTGGTTTATGTTTGGTAAAATTGTGATTCTTTTAATTTGTCTTGGCTTTTCTGTCTTTTGCTTTAGTTTCGTATTAAAAATAATGTTAACAAAAATAAATTTTAGAACGGGGACATGAGAGATTTGTCTGCATCATATAGGGACATACGAGGTGTTGGCTCCTTCTTCAAAGTTCAAACATCAAACTAAAGACAAATGCGAGGAACAGAGATTCACTTTGGTAATAATTAGATGAACCAGACACCATGGACGTTCAAGTCTTTTCGAGACCTTCTTCTGAAATGCGTTTCGGAGAGAGATCTCTTCACAGGAAAAACCCTTCACGCGCGCTACGTGAAATCCCTTGTAGCTTCTTCCACTTACCTCTCAAATCACTTCGTAAATCTCTACTCCAAATGTGGTCGCCTCTCCTACGCACGAGCCGCTTTCGACCGCACCGAAGAACCTAATGTCTTCTCTTACAACGTGATCGTCAAAGCCTACGCGAAAGACTCGAAAATCCATATTGCACGACAGTTGTTCGACGAAATTCCGCAACCAGACACGGTCTCTTACAATACCCTCATCTCCGGATACGCTGATGCTAGAGAAACTGTCCCCGCGATGATCTTGTTTAAGAGAATGAGAGAATTGGGTTTTGAGGTAGATGGGTTCACGTTATCAGGGTTGATAGCAGCTTGCTGTGACCGCGTCGACTTGATAATGCAGCTTCACTGTTTCGCTGTCTCGGGAGGGTTTGATTCTTACTCCTCTGTGAGTAACGCATTCATCTCGTATTACAGTAAGTGCGGGCTTTTGAAAGAGTCTGTGTCGGTGTTCTACGGGATGGATAAACTAAGAGATGAAGTTTCATGGAACTCGATGATTGTGGCTTACGGGCAGCACAAGGAGGGAGCAAAGGGCTTAGCTTTGTATAAAGAAATGATCTTGAAAGGATTCAGGATCGATATGTATACGTTGGCAAGTGTTTTGAATGCTCTCACGAGCTTAAATGATCTGATCGGTGGCCGTCAGTTCCACTGTAAGCTGATCAAGGATGGATTTCACCAGAACTCACACGTGGGAAGTGGTTTGATCGATTTCTACTCGAAATGTGGAGGCCGTAACGGTATGTCTGATTCGGAGAAGGTGTTTCAAGAGATTCTGTCGCCGGATTTGGTTATCTGGAATACGATGATCTCAGGGTATTCAATGAACGAGGAACTCTCTGAAGAAGCTGTGAAGAGTTTTAGACACATGCAACGTATTGGACATAGACCTGACGATTGCAGTTTTGTCTGTGTCACAAGCGCTTGCTCGAATCTCTGCTCTACTACCCAAGGCAAGCAGGTTCATGGCTTGGTGATCAAGGCTCACATCCCTTGGAATCGAATCTCTGTGAACAACTCGTTGCTTTCGATGTATTACCAAAACGGAAACCTGCAAGACGCAAGGCGGATATTTGATCGTATGCCAGAACTCAATGCTGTATCGTACAACTGTATGATTAAAGGTTATGCACAACACGGGCCTGTAACAGAGGCGTTGTTTTTGTACCAACGGATGCTGGACTCGGGTATAGCGCCTAACAACATAACCTTTGTAGCCGTTCTTTCTGCTTGTGTACACTCTGGTAAAGTCACCGAGGGTCAGAAATACTTCAACACCATGAAGGAGACGTTCAAGATCGAACCAGAGGCTGAGCACTATTCTTGTATGGTTGATCTTTTGGGACGAGCAGGGAAGCTAGAGGAGGCAGAGAGATTCATAGATTCAATGCCGTTTAAGGCAGGCCCTGTTGCCTGGGCCGCGTTGCTTAACGCTTGTAGAAAACACAAAAACATAGCTCTTGCGGAGAGAGCAGCTTCTGAGCTTATGGCCATGAAACCTCTAGCTGACACGCCGTATGTGATGCTAGCAAACATGTATGCGGATGCGGGCAAATGGGAAGAGATGGCCTCGGTGAGGAAAGCAATGAGGTTGAAAAGGATAAAGAAGAAACCAGGATGTAGTTGGATCGTAGTGAAGAAGAAGGAGCATGTATTTGTGGCGGAAGATTGGTCTCACCCAATGATACGGGAAGTGAGTGAGTACCTAGAGGAGATGATGAAGAAGATGAAGAAACTTGGGTATGTGATGGATAAAAGATGGGCAATGGTGAAGGTGGATGAGGCGGGAGAAGGAGAAGTAGAGATGCGGTTAGGACATCACAGCGAGAAGCTAGCAGTGGCTTTCGGGTTGATGTCGACAAGAGACGGAGAGGAAATAGTTGTGAAGAAGAATCTGAGGATATGTGGGGATTGTCACAATGCGATCAAGTTTATGTCTGCGGTTGCAGGGAGAGAGATCATTGTAAGGGATAACCTTAGGTTCCATTGCTTCAAAGATGGCAAGTGCTCATGTGGTGATTATTGGTGATATAATGATTGATGGATTTTAAATTCAATAGGAAAAATTGTGTTGATGGATACAACATTGAAGGACAAAAAAAAACTGACTTGTTACAAAATACAAGGAGAATATCGATTACGCTATTTTTTTCTTTTCTTGTTGTTCTTGTTTTACGAGCGGCTCTACGTGTGAATATGCTTTAGTGTGGAAGAGTAGGGGCTGGTTAATGTAGTGGCTTGAGATGGAAGACTTGGCAGGCTGGTTTGTATAATCCTTTGGAAACAGCCTGTTCGAACTTCTTGCTTGGTGCTTCGTTTTCTTCTAAGTTTGTCTGGACGAAGAATCGGTTCCACCATGATGCGCTACGCATTTTAGCCTGCAATAAACAAAAAGAGCGCCGGTATTAAGTCTTGTATACTTGTAGTCTCTGTTTTGAATAGCTTTGAAAGATTGATAACTGTCATCTAAGCATGTCTTAAGTGTAACTTTCAAGAGTTAAGGTGTTTGAATTATGAAGAGATGCTAACGGCTAACTTCATAAACTATGGTAATTCCACTTATAAAGTAAAATGGAATTGTTGTTAAACAAAATAATCATCAGGAGAACAGGGTATAGTGACTTACGGGACGACCGAATTTAGATAATTCAGCAACTTTAGCTCTCTGCTGACCAGGGAGACCTAGAACAGTTGAAGTTACAAAGTGTTAGAAACCAAACTCGAATGAAAACATTTTCTTGTTCTCAAGTTTCAGGCTACATTACCTGCAAAAAGAACCACACCATCTGAAGCGACCCTTGCGAGTTCAGGCACGGTCTTGTTCAGGTACTTAGGTGAGAGATAATCAAGAGCATCTGACACGATCACAAGAGAGAAGGATTTTGCGCGGTAGGGCAGAGGGAACTTGATGTCGGCCACACGTACAAGGCCTTTGCTGACAAGACTCTTGCAGTGCGAATCTGCATCCTCGATGTCATATGGTTCAACACCCCATGCTTCAGTCTCTTCTTCTTTCAAGAGACTGGAAACCACTGAGCATGTCTCAGGGCCTACGTGCAAAACTTTGCGCATCCCATCTCCATAAGCCTTCTTAAGAACAGAAATGGCTCTTTGGACTTCTGATGTGCAAGAATAGTCACCTGCTAAACTCATAACAAATCCGAGTGTCAAGCATACGCACATGTTATAAAAAAACTGATAAGACAGCTCAACGCAGATTTAAATTTCTTGAGCACATGTATTGAAAATGAGAACAAGGATTACCAGTAACTTTGCTGACTTCTTTGACACTTTTAAAGAAACCTGTATTCGAGAAAACCAGGAAAAAAAAACGAAGGCAGTGAGAAAATCCACTACTTGAGCTACATACCGCACTGAGATGATTATAATCATATACATACCTCCACCACTGGACCACTGGGCAATACCAATGAGTAGGCAAGCCCCCTGGAAATCGACAAAAGATGAACAACTAAGAACAAGAAGGAAAAACACAAGAACAAGAAGGAAAAACACAAACCATACCACAAGAACAAGGCAAAGAGATAATAGTGGAGAAGATCGAGACTTTGAGTGCAACGCTCCAGCAAATGGGAAGCTCCCACCATCTCCAACACGTCGTGTTGAACCTACTTGCCTTCTCGCCATTACTAAGATCCCAGAAAGCTCAAGCTATTCGATCTACAAAGCACAAAAGAAAGCACTGAATTGGATTTTACCCATAAAAAATACAAAGAACAACACTCAATCTCCATGATTGTCAACATTGAATAATAGCATAAGCAACCAAATAACAGAAATAGAATAATCAAGCTAATCCTCCCATTCCGAGATCCAACACAAACCATCAACGTAGAAACAGATCCATGAAACAAAAACACATAACCTACAAATTAGCTGCGTTCCTTGTCCAATTTTAGCAACATCTTACCCAAACACCCACCATTAATAATGAATTTCATCATCACAAACTAATCATATTACCGAGAGATCCACGAAACAACTCGCAGAAGAAAAATGAAAAAGGAATTTGCGCGAGAAGAATGAAACCCAATAGGATTAAAAAAAAATCGTGGAGAAATCGAAAAGAGGAAGAAGAAGGAGAAATCAATATCTACCTCTTGGATCAATGTTAGAGAATGAAACAGTGGTTTGGGATCTAAGATCTGAGATCCGAGAAAATGCGCCTTTAACAGCTTTTCTCTGTACACACCTCACTTGAATTTACTAAAGGAGAAGAAGCTTCGCAAGTGTGTGTTATTTATCACTGCAATTTCGCTATCTACATATTTATATCATCTATTTACTCGCGTCTTCGAAGCGCGTATGGCTATGACGCGCTGTCCCGAAAACGACGTCGTCTTACGGCCATTTAACAAAGCTTTTACCAAACCTCTTGCCGTTTTACCAACACGTAAAAACGACATACACTTCTGTACCGCTTGTATTTTTTTATTATTAAGATAGAAAATACACAAAAAGTCCTCCTCATCAGATGGACAAGAACGATTGTTCAGCGGCTAACTCTTCATCATCTTTACGAGGTGGTCTCCATTTACGGCTCTGAAGATCGTTCCTTTCGACTATTGTCTGAGACTTACGCTTTTCATCTTCACCATTTAATCTCTCATCAATGAGATACATTAATTCCTTCAGACCAACTCCTGTCAATGCAGAAACTCTGACATCTGGTCCATTCTTCTGTGCAGCATCTACTTTAGCATCTTCCGGGACTTTCCATAACTCAGAGTCGCTGACATTTTCATCTTCAGACAATAGCCACCCATCAGAGTCAGCTTCTTGGTTTTCGTTTTGGTCCTCATCAACTGTTGCTGCTTCAGATGCTTCAAAAGTTTCTTCAGCTATTGGACCGTCGCTTAGCTCACTTTCTTCTACTCCTTTGCCATCATCTAGATAATGCATGTCTTCCTCTTCCTCTTCTTCTTCATGATCAATCTAAAACAAATTCCCAGTGTGAAAAAAAGCGGTTGCTTTCTTATACTTTTATGATAGATGGTGTATTGAAATATCTTACTTTATTCCAGACTTCAATCATATTTTTAAGCTTCTCTTCTGGTACGCCAATTTGATTTAGGACATGAAACACTGTTGAACGATGTTCCTCGATATTTGGAGCCGTGGAATCAACTACATGCTGCAAGGAGCGAATTACATCAAGGCCAATATTTCTACAATTCTCCACTTCTAAATGTAACTCAAGAGTAGATTTTATTTATTTAGGTATTACCAGAAGTAGATCAGCTTCTACAACTTCTTCCAGAGTCGATTGAAATGCTTCCACCAACTACAAAGAGCCGCGAACCAAGAAAACGAAAGTAAGTGAAAAAAAACAACTTTTAAAAAAAGAAAGATGGAATTAAAGTAGGTATCCATTACCTGTATAGGCAGATCTGATATGAATCCAACAGTGTCACTAAGAAGCACTTTCCTTCTGAATAAATACAACCCATACGATTTAATAATAGTTCATGTTTTACCGTAGAGTTATAAACATGAACCTTGACGCGTATCAAACAACTTACCCAGAGGGAAGGATGGCGCTCTTGAGTGTAGGATCTAAAGTGGCGAACAATCTGCAGAGACCAGACAAAAAAAGCTAACAGTTCAGCTTCAAATTTGACAGCTAAAGATAGCTTGAAAGCATTTGAATTATACCTCTCATTGCAGTAGAGAGCAGTATTTGTTAAAGCACTTGTCAAAGTCGACTTTCCCTAACAAAAGCAAAAACAAAAAAGTTCAGGAAGCAGACTAAAAAAAGTTGGTTTCAGGCTGAAATTCAAACACTTACAGCATTTGTGTAACCAACGACAGCTATGGTGGCTAAACTTTTACCCGCTAAACCACCTTGTCTCTTTCGTGCAGCACGCTGCAATAGCCGTGTTCGTTGAGCTTCTTTAATTTGGGATAACAAGCGAAGCCTCCGATCTGCTATTCTGGTAGAGCAAAATTTTGTTACGACCACAGGTTAAATAAAAGAAAAGAGAGGCATGCACTAAGTCTTTTGCTTAGCCAAAAGAGAGGACCCGGTAATTATAGATGTAATATAATTTCGGTTAACCTTCGTCGTTGAAGCTGAAGCTCAGTTTCTCCTGCACCACCTACGAAACCAGATCCCTTACTTGCTGCTCTCCTGCAAAATGATTTTATAAGAATTTCATCAACGTATCGACAATCAAAAAGGTAAAGGGGAATACACAAAATAGTAAGTTGAGAAAACTCACCCTCGTGCACTAACAACTTCAGCTTCTCCAAACTGCCCAAAAGTCTGACGTCCATCAGTACCACGCACCCGAACCAGCCTGCTCTTTTTGTACATCAGAGCTGCTAGCTCAGCCTATGAATGGATGAACCAAACAGCTATTTGAAAAAAAAGCTCTTAGTATGTAAAAAAAAAGATCTTTAATGTCACAGTACCTGTAGTTTTGCTTCCTTCGTATGCGCATGAGCATTAAATATTTCGATTATAAGGCCTACACGGTCAAAAACTGGTCTTCCCCATATTCTCTGAAGAATCAAATGCAAAGACACTACATTAGCTCGAACATAAGGGAATCCCAAAATAAATAAATAAAAAAGGAAGAAATTTCAGGTTTTTGTGAGGTTGCCTCCAAATTCCGTTGTTGAATTGCTGACAAAATGGCGTTTACGAAAACAGCATCAACTTCTTCCTGACATCACGAGATTGTAACACTATGATCTAACTTTTCATTACAGGTAGTGAAAAAACAGAGATTGATAATGGTGAAATATTTTAGCGGCAATTTAGCTGCTTGCCTTGGAATCTTCGGCATTTAGATGGCATTTGATGTTGTCTACAGTCCCAGACCCGAAATAAGTATCTAAAAATCCAAAACCAAGTTACTCATCAGTCTCACAGGAAAATCGTCGAACACTTGGAAGGCATGATTCTTGAAGTATTTGGAAGATATTGAAAGGGAACAAAGGGAATTAATTGCAGAAACGGACCTACGCGTGGTTTAGATGATCTGTCAATAGGGTTTTGGACAACAACATGAGAAGGCAACTCCTTGTCGAAGAAATCAGATTCGAAGTACCCATATCTCTGTTCTTCAAGAGAATTCGCGAGGCAGAGCGCTTCGTTAAGCTTCGCCTGCAGAAACTTAGGCGGCGTTAGACGAGGCTGGACCAGGAAGAGCTTAGGTGTGGTCGACGGATCTTTAGGGTACAGCAAAACGGATTCTTTAAGAGCCGGCGACGCTTCTTCTTCGGTCGCCTTAGGCGCATGCCGCTTCGAAGAAAATGGAGAAGAGAGGACACGAAAGGTAAAAGGAAACGAAGGAGGAGAAGAAGATAAATGCGCTTTGGACCTAAGATGGTCCCGAGCTAGAGACAGTGTCCTCAACATCAAGAGACGACGATCCAAACGACGATGCTCTGCGACTCTGCGTCAATCGAAGAACGTAAGCTGTTAGAGAGAAGAATAAAAAGGAGATTTTGAAGCTTTTTGAATATTTCACTCGGTTTGGGTCGGTTCGTTTTGTCTATTTCGGTTTTGATACTTTTAGAATGCAATTAAACCCGAAATAGTTGGGTTGACTAGTTGTGTACATGACCAAAGAAATGAAAATGGACGACAAATTCTTGTTAGAACAACAAGATGAACCAATGTAATAAAGTTATAAAACAAAGCAAAGACAACATAAAGTTGCTTCTTTTGGAAACTTGAGGCAATAGTGTTACAATGCTTTAGCTCTACTTCGTTCACCTCCCCACTTCTGCTTATGACGAGCTGTTCCTTTCTTCTTCCCTTCTTTAATCCCTTTAGGTTTAGCTTTCTCAATCAAATCCTCCTCACCTCTCCTCTTATACATCTTAAAACTCATCTCTCTCTCACTTGCCATCTTCCTCACCTTCTCTGTAATCTCTGCAGCGATCGTCCTATTGTACAGTTTATTCAATCCTTTCATGAGCTTCGCATAAGTATCAGGTTGCGGCATCAGATCCATCTCCATCATATCCAGACAATACGAACACGCCTCCTTCACGTGACCTCTCGCGAACAAAGCATGGATCCATATTGTCCAAGCTGATACATTCAGCTCACAAGAAGAGCTTTTGTTCGATATGCAACTCCATACATCTTTCGCCATCTCGACCTTATCATCTCTAACAAGAGTATTCAGCAATGTCTTCAACGTTCCATAGTGAGGCGCAGAGAATATTCCTCGGCTTACCATTTCTTTGAAGTAATCGCAGGCTTCGACTAGACAACCTTGGCTTGTAAATCCGTTGATCGTAATAACAAACGTATCAACCCCAGGGCTTAAACCATTAGCTTCCATTTCGTTCCATAACCGAACCGCTTCTTTCACTTCTCCTAACTTACAGGCCAATCTGATCACTACATTGTAGATAAGAAGATCTGGATGACAACCTATCTGCTTCATCTTCTCAATCAACTCCAAACATTCTTCGAATTGTTCCTTCTTCTCGTGAGCCACCATTATCTGCATATAAGTTACCTGCGACGGCATGACTCCTTTCTTTCTCATATCATCTAAAACACTATAACCCTTATCGATCATTCCCCATTTACAAAACCCACTTATCAACGCCGTATAAGTCACAATATCAGCCTCACATCCATACCTTTCCATCTCAACAAAAACCCTCATGGCCTCATCCATTCTCTTCTCCAACTTACACAACGCCTGGATCAACACCGTGTAACAATTCGCATTCGGCTCATACCCTCTCTTTCTCATATCCTTCATAAGATCATAAGCATCCGTCATTTTACCAGCATGAGCATATCCACTCAGCAAGTTAGTGAAAACCACAATGTCTGGCTCAAGCCCTGCTTCCTTCATCTGAACCAAAACATGTTTGGCTTCAATCAACTTCCCTTCCCTACACCAACCATACAACAACGAAGTGAAATACCGCAGATTCGGAGGAACCTCTCTCTCATATCCTCGAAAAGCTTCGAAGCATCCTTAACACTACCGTTCTTACACAAGGCGTCTAACAAGCTTCCGAAAATAAACTCGTCAGGCTCTATCCCATACTTAGGCATTTCGTCGAGCACTTCGACTGCTTTCTTCACCATGTTAGCAGAAGCAAACCTCCGCATCAGTACAACGAACAGCTCCGGCTCAATCAAGTGCGGATTCTCCTTCCTCATCTCTTCGATTAAAGCCCAAACAGCTCCAAATTGCCGCATTTTACTAAGAATCTTCACCATGGCTTTGCACACTTCGTAGCTGTGACAATAACCAGGTTGCTTAGCTGCCCAGAGAAAGAATCTGTAACCTAGATTCCCAGCATCGCCACAACGATTCAGCACTCGTACGATTAACCCAGGTCGAAGATCGATACTTGATTCGTTAAGAGCAAGCTCCAACTTCGGAACCCTAGAATGGTAGTTCCGTAATATTCTATATATCTTCTCGACGTCGCCGGCGAATTCATCCTCCTGCTGCCTCTTCTCTTGATTAAATAAGCCAACCCCGTTGATTCTCTCCGTTGGCTCCACGAAATCATTTCTGAGAACTCTGGAAATGTGAAACCTTTTACAGATGATATCGATTCGAGTATTCGCTTGAGAAGATGGTAAGAGAATACAGCGTTTGCTGAGGAAAAGATCGACTATGGTTGAGAATCTACGCATTTCTCTGTTTCTCACTCTAAACGACGCAGTTTCCGTCTTATAAAGTCTTCTCCTTTCCTCGTCTTATATAAAGCCTTCTCCTTTACTCAATGAACCCAATCTTTGACGACGACAAAAGCTTATAGATGACTGATGAGAAAAGCTCTATGTTTAACAGAGAGTTTGTCAACCATAGCCGGAAACTCAACTATTTTGCTCAATATCAACCGCCGACTAACCGGTCTCACTCGCTCCGGCGAGAACAGAAACGCTCTCAAGCTTTTCGCCGATGTTCACCGTTGCACAACTCTGAGACCAGATCAGTACAGCGTCTCGTCTGCTATCACTGCCGCTGGGCACCTCCGTGATACCATCTTCGGTGGCCAGCTACATTGCTATGCGATTCGCTCGGGTATATTGTGTCACTCTCACGTCCCCAATACGCTTCTCTCGCTCTATGCGAGATCAGGAAACTTAGCTTCATTGAAGAAGAACTTCGAGGAGATAAAGGAACCTGATGTTTATTCATGGACGACGCTTCTGAGCGCAAGTTTCAAGCTTGGGGATATCGAGTATGCCTTTGAGGTGTTTGATAAAATGCCTGAGAAAGATGATGTTGCGATTTGGAATGCTATGATCACTGGTTGTAAAGAAAGTGGGTATCACGGAACGAGTATCGAGTTGTTTCAAGAAATGCATAAGCTTGGTGTTCGACATGACAAGTTTGGATTCGCTACTGTTTTGAGTATGTGTTACTATGGTTCTTTGGATTTCGGTAAGCAGGTGCATTCGTTGGTTATAAAAGCTGGATTTTTGGTTGCACCATCTGTTGTGAATGCCCTAATTACAATGTATTTCAATTGCCAACTGGTTGTTGACGCACGTCTGG
This sequence comes from Isatis tinctoria, assembly GCA_010577795.1. Taxonomy (NCBI): domain Eukaryota; kingdom Viridiplantae; phylum Streptophyta; class Magnoliopsida; order Brassicales; family Brassicaceae; genus Isatis; species Isatis tinctoria. Next base: position 25,966,825 of record CM021245.1, read on the forward strand.
TGTTTGAGGAAGCTGATGTCGCAGTTCGTGATCAGGTCACTTTTAATGTGGTCATCGATGGTTTGGCTAGTTTCAAAACTGACGGGTCTTTGTTGGTGTTTAGACAGATGCTAGAAGCTGGTCCTAAACCAACCGATCTAACCTTTGTCAGCGTTATGACTTCGTGTTCATGTGCGGCTATGGGACATCAAGTACATGGATTAGCCATCAAGACAGGGTACGAAGAGTATACTCTGGTTAGCAATTCCACTATGTCAATGTACTCTTCTTTTGAGGATTATGGTGCGGCTCGTAAGGTTTTCGAGTCACTAGAAGAGAAGGACTTGGTTACTTGGAATACAATGATCTCTGGTTATAACCAAGCGAAATTGGGTGAGTCTGCGATGTCAATATATAAGCAAATGCATAGAATAGGAGTTAGACCCGATGAGTTTACTTTCGGAAGTCTTTTAGCAAGCTCTCTTGACTTAGATGCCGTGGAGATGTTACAAGTGTGTGTAATCAAATTAGGGATTAGCTCAAAGATCGAAATTTCCAATGCCTTGATATCTGCCTACTCGAAGCACGGAGAGATAGCTAAAGCGGACCTAATATTCGAAAGATCTCTGAAGAAGAATCTAATCTCATGGAACGCGATAATCTCAGGGTTTTACCATAACGGGTTTCCTTTTGAAGGTTTGAAAAGATTCTCTAGCTTGCTAGAAACAGAGGTCCTAATCTTGCTTGATGCATATACTCTGAGCATTCTTTTGAGCATTTGCGTGAACACTTCGTCTTTGATGCTCGGGAAGCAGGCTCACGCTTACGTCATCAGACACGGGCAGTTCGAGGAGACGTTGATAGGTAATGCCCTTGTAAACATGTACTCTCAATGCGGGACTATACAAAACTCTCTTCAAGTGTTCAACCAGATGTCTGAAAAGGACGTTGTGTCATGGAACTCTCTGATCTCTGCATACGCGAGACACGGGGAAGGAGAGAACGCGGTTCTTAGCTACAAGACGATGCAAGGCGAAGGAAAAGTGGATCCCGATGCAGCCACGTTCACAGCGGTTCTCTCTGCTTGCAGCCACGTGGGTTTAGTTCAAGAGGGACTTGAGATCTTTAACTCAATTGTGAGACCGAATGTGGATCATGTTTCCTGCTTAGTGGACCTTCTTGGTCGAGCTGGTTACCTCGACGAAGCGGAAAGCTTGGTGAAGATCAGCGAGAAGAGCATCGGGTCACGAGTAGATGCATGGTGGGCGTTGTTCAGTGCTTGTGCTGCTCATGGAGATTTGAAGCTCGGGAAGATGGTTGCTAGGTTACTAATGGAGCAAGAGAAGAATGATCCGTCGGTCTATGTTCAACTGTCGAACATTTACGCAGGAGCTGGTTTGTGGAAAGAAGCAGAAGAGACGAGAGAAGCCATGAATATGATTGGAGCTACGAAGCAACGAGGTTGCAGCTGGATGAGAATTTGATCGAATTCGGTTTAGTCTTGTAAAAAGGTTAGGTGTTAAAACCGGTGAATCCTGCTTATTAATTCGAAAAACCGGTACGTATTTTTAAATTTCAATTTTCATAGTCGTAGGCGGATAAGAATGATATATACACTGCTTTTTTGAAAAAAAATATTAAAAACATAATCATGAGAGTCTTCTTGTATAATGGAGAGTGGGGATGATGATCATCGACTCATCGTAAAAGAAAGAGTAGCTGTTCACAAAACGCATCGTTTCATCTATCTGACAATCCACTGGCATGATCGTAACCAAATCAGTATCGGGTCCACTTGTCTCTCTCCAGATACCGCAATATCCTCCGTTACCAAGAATATATCATTTTGATTTTATTTGAATTTTTTTTGGTTTTATTATTTTCTAAACTCCGATTTCTTACAAATGTTTTTCAATATAATTGGTACACGGAATGAAACATAACACCTAAGTAACATATGTAATGAAACATAATACATTTTATATGTAAACGACAGATTGTGCTTGCTAGTTTGTTTGTTTGTTTTACTGATTGTGCTAAATAAGCTTCCTGCTTCATATTCCAAATTTACAGAATATTCTCATTCCTTAACAATGAGATAAATATGAAAAAGTTTGTTTAAATCCCAAAAACAAAAATTAGAGGGAAAGTCCCAAACAAAGAATAGACCAAAAAACTCACACGCAAACCAAGAAGCCTGAATCTTTCTTCTCTTCTTCAGAAACAGCCGTAATTAAAAGGTTTTGTTTAAGGAAAATCGTTTAATTAAATGTTTTAGTAATCAGGCATGGATTGACTAATCTTGCCTTCTTCTTCAGCCATCTTCTTCTCGTGATCCTCAACCAAATACAAACACCAGTGAAACTAATCATCAAGCTCGCGACTCCACTCCCAAGCCCAATCCCGACGATCGCCATCACCGACAATCCTTTGCTCTTCATCATCTCCTGCAGCGGGTATCCGTACAACCCTCTGTTCCCGACGAACGAGCTCGCATTGAACCTCGGGAAGTTCCCCGTCCGGTTCGACAGATACGTCGGAATCTGGCCGGAGAGTTTGTTGTTCGACACGTCGAACGCCGATAGCCTCGCCAGTAGCCCTAGCTGCTGAGGGATCGGACCGGAGAGCTGGTTATCGTGGAGATCGATGACGTTTAGGTAAGCGCAGAGAGCTAGCTGCGGCGTGATCTCCCCGGAGAGACGATTCGACGAGAGGTTAAGCACGGCGAGGTTGACGAGATACTGAATCTCCGGCGGGATCTCGCCGGAGATCTGGTTCGATGATAGATCTAACGACTGGAGGTTGGTGCAGTTGGAGAGAAACGGAGAGATTGAGCCACGGAGGGAGAGATTAGTCAGAGAGAGTTTGTAGATTCGTCCATTGTTACAGGTGGCGCCAGGGAGGTAAGAGGTGAAGCCGGAGCAAGGATTCGAGAAGATGTTGTTCGTCCAGTTCCGGAGATTACTCGCCGGATCCTCCAAGCTTTGCCGGAGATTCCTCAAACACGCCTCGTCGTTTGGGTCCGCGGAAGTCAAACGCCGCGCCGTTTCGAAGCTTAGTAAAAGGACAAGGAGTAACCGATAGCTAAACCGGTGACTAAACCGGTGGCTCCTCGCCATGGGTAATCTCTCTCTCTCTCTCTCTGTGTCGCCTTCAGAGAGATTTCACGGAGATGGAAGAAAGTGGAAGTTCCATGTGACTGTCAACAGAAAAAGAAACGGTTACAGAGAACTTTTGCATTTTTGTGTCATATTACGGCGCGTGTTAGCATGTCTGCGTATGATAAGAGGTTGGATAATTAATTGTGGGATTTAAATTGTTGGGTCTGGGTGTAATTATACTACTGTTTTTTTCAACTTTAATTATTCTTTAAATGTGTATACCAACACTCATGCTTAAGTGTTAATCATGCCTTCCATTTCCTTCACATAGTGTGGGGATCTGATCAACTGATACAATAATTCATTAATTTTAGAACTGTTCTTGGTCTTCTTAGTAAGTCTACTGTTATAAAATAATTGAGGATGAAAAGTTTAGCTTTAAAATAAGTTTATAGAATAATACTGGAGTGCACTGTATCTTCTTCTTTCTTTACGGCAAGTGGACTGAGATTAAATTTGTTTATAGACTTATGTACATTGAATCAAAACTGGTTAGCAAGGAAAAATCATGACATCCATTCATTTGTTTTTTCTATTAAATATTTTGTATTATGGTTTTTTTGGTCCAGTAATTTCGAACCATGTGTAGAGGCTAGGAGTCAAGTTATTGCGAGTTGAAAACGGCCACTAAACAAGGTCACCAATCTTTTCGTAAGGTGGTCCTTAGTGGTTTACATTATTTTCACTTTTTCATTAACAAGATCAATGGTTTCAAGTTTCAACGATATCTACGCCATATTTTAAGATCTCTATATATTAATGGTACGGTAACAGAGCGACATTTAGAACGATTGAATTTGAAGAAACACGTATTCAATATGTACAATAAATTACAGAGGTGTTTTTTTCTTTCTGTTAAACTAAAGACAGTCATGGACTCATGGTCATGATCACGAATCTTAAGAGATTCAAAACAAAATCATTACTCACTTGTGTCTTAAGCCATGTCTGTCTGGTTTGTTGTTTGACTGCTCTTCTCAGGCATGTGTCGACTTGACGACACAGACAACTTTGGTATATACTTGGATCTCACATTTTGCATAAAAACATGATCATCAACTCAAAAGACTTGGTACTAATCAAATAAACCAGAACCTGAGCGAACCAGATGTGACCATTGGGCCCAATAGAACTACCAGTGCCAACTGCAAAAACGCCCAAACAAACATAGATATTTAACTTGAAAATCTCAGAACACAATCGCGCCATGTCAACAAAAAAAAAAAAAAAAAACATTTGTAGATGCTGAAATGAGACCAAGTTTTTGTTTGGGACTTGGGAATTTAGGAGCCTTTGGCTTGGGAGAGTCAGGACATATCTCTATAACAAATCTCCAAAATACTCCAAAAGGTTTTGATTGTAATATTCAAAGATAAGAAAAGGAGTTTAAGCGGGAATGGATCCGCCACAAAGGTCCTCTAAAGGTTCCAACTTTAGTGGAGAATGAAGATGAAACAGTTTAGCCAAAAAAGAGGAAGCAGCAGAAAGTCTCAAATAGGAAAAAAAAATCTTGGAAACGTGCGTCTGTCTGTGTATCAGAAGTTGAAACTTTGATACGGTTTAGACTTTAAACTCTGGAATCATCTTCAACCCCTGCGTTGAAGATCTCTCAGTATATCATTAAGGGTATGATTTGAGGCAATCATCTGGTTAACCATCTTGAATCCACGACCGTAGATCGGTGATTCATCTGTTTCTATCTGATAGTTGTAAAACTCTACGAGCTTCTTCTCGAAAGAAGATTGATCCCCTTTCTTTGAAGTGGTAGCAGCTGGAGGAGGACAGCGGGAAGAAGAAGAAGCAGTTGATGAATCTGCTGTTGCCGCAGGATCAGTAGTTTTATATCTCTGAGGCTCCAACCACATGTGGCTTAGCATTTGGCATAATCCTTCTTCCAGAACCGTGTCAAGATTCCTATAACCTGTGATCAGATCAAAAAAGGACTTTGAGACCTCTCCTCAAATTAAATGGGGGTGTTTCATAATTTGAGCATTACATACCGTTGAGCCTAAGATAACCATGCATCATCTCATGAGCCAAGATAGATCCAGTTAGGAACCTGTGGATGTCAACATAGTTTAACTTGAGCCTATTTTTGCCGCAATAGATTTACTCACCTAGGTAGAGGTGTAATACTGATGTTACAATACCTAGGAAGTCCATACAAGATGAGAACTGCAGTGACCTCGCACTCGCGTTCAACCCTTTGAGATTCCGTAACCATGCCTATTAGCTGCTGGTTGTCTGGCCCAATCCTTGGCCTTTTTGAGACCTGCATCATATTATATATACGTGGAACAGAGTTATAAATCATGAGTTCGAATCTAGATGAAGACTCTAAAGTTACATTTAATAAATTCTCACGTACTTTTGTGACAGTCTGCTCTTCAGACAAGCAGATACCTCTGGTTACCACCCCATACTGATTGTCCTGCTTGTGTATGTATTTGGAATTTACAATTACATAATAACTGAAGTGAAAGTGAAAGTGAAAATTTTCAGTAGTTTAGGTAATGTACTCACAATCTTCTCTTCCTCCTCAGCTTTATTCAGCGCATCTTTCTCCACCAGAAAAACAGGAAACTCTTTCTCAACCTTCATGTTTAAGTCTTTGAAGAACTCGCGAATCTCCAGATGCAAAAGATGGCATTCAGTAGTATCCATTACCGCACATTCCATACATTCTCGACATAGCCACCGACCATCACCAAGCATTACATACTTGGTTCCACAAGACTGCAAATAGAAGCATTATTACCAAGTCAACAAAAACCAGATGGCTTCTATTATTGGCAGTAAGTTAAAACTCAATCTAAGTAGATACCTCTAATCTTTCACAGCTGCAACACTTAGCAGTTCCATCATCCTCATGGCAAGGACAATATTTCTCCTTCCAAAACGGATGCTCATTGTACTTTATACCTTCCTCAGTTGAAGGAATCTGTAAGTATTATTATACAGTTACATCTACATCCACACAAGTCCTTAACTCTACTTTCATTTCACAGATCCAAATTGGGAGAATTTATTTACCTTTTTCTCGCAGACATAGCAGTTCGGACGACGATGACCCTTGTTGCATGGTCTGTGAAACTTTCCTTTTGATGAGTTTACAATCTGAGTTATATACGAGAAAAAAAGTAATTATCAAGTCAAAAAAGCGTTATTAAATCAAATAGTAATCACTCTCAAGTTGGTATATAATGATACTATGGTTTTAAACCTCGCGCTTCGCAGCTATTGGTTTGTGGCAATGGAGGCAACAGAAGCATTGATAATGCCAAAGAGCACCAAAGACATCCAAAGATCTTCCATCTTCAATTGCAGACTTGCAACCATTGCATATGCTACAGTTTGTAAGGTAAAACATATTCGGATTAAATCAAACTAAGCTGCTAAAGCCAAAAAGTTTCTAGTTTATTGTTAAGTACACTTTGCAGAAGCACATAAGGTTTACCTAGGAGGACCTCCATTCACTTTTTCTTTTTCCACATCATCTTTGGAATGCTTTTTTTGTTGAATTTTCTTTACAATCTAAGGGTTCAAACATGAGAAAAAAAGAATGAACAAGTCAAAGGCTTTATTAAACTGAAACAGTAATCACTCTCTCAAGTTGGTATATACATATAACAATACTATGGTTTTAAACCTCGCGCTCAGCTATTGGTTTGTGGCAATGTAGGCAACAGAAGCATTGAGGATGCCAAAGAACACCAAAGGCATCCAAAGATATTCCATCTTCGATTGCAGACTTGCAACCATTGCATATGCTACAATTTGTAAAGTCAAAACATATTCCACTAAAGAAAAACATGACTAGTTTATTGCTTGGAGTTGCAGAAGCATATAAAGGTTTACCTGTGAGGAGCTCCATTCCCTTGTTCTTTTTCCATGTCATCTTTGGAATGCTTTAGCTGCTCGCCCAATATCTCTCTTTTCTCGAAATCTCTGTTTCGGTTTCTTCTTTGCTCCTCCTCTCGCTCAGATAGCTTCAAGCTTTCTTTCTTTACCCTATTAATCTCAATCTCTTCAGCTTCTTCTCTTTTCCGACGTCTGATGCGTTCTTCTTCATCAATCAGTGATTTTTCAATGGCCCTTTTAGTCTCTGCTTCAAACGGATCCTGCAAGTTTTAGATCGCCGAAACAGACCAGTCACCAGACCATTCAACTTGAAGCAGTAAAGACTCTAAGCTAAGCAAAGAAATGAAAAGTAATAAGTTGAAGAACCTCAGGTCTGAAGCAGGGGAAGTACCGCCACGACATACTCTGAAACCGGTCACTTCCTCCTCAACGTAAAACGGATGAGAAATGAGAGATCTATAATCAAAGGACGAGCAAATGAAGAAGAAGAAGAAGAAGATAAAAAAACACAGCAAAGCTCTTGACTTGGCCACCGCCTCTGCATGAGAGTGTTTTTCTCGGAAACAAGTAAAGATTGTCGATTAGTTTACTATCTTTCTTACCACTGAAACTCTGATACATGTTATGGAAAACAGCCAACGATATACATACGTACCGATGACGATGAGCGATGATAGATTGTCTCTCGCTTTCTCTAACCTTTATCTCTCTGTCTTGACGGGATTCTTTTTTCTTCCTTTGGTTCGTCATTTCGTCACACCTTCGTCATCGCGCCCTCGTCACACCATATTAAAATAACAATATACCTTCATGGACTTCGAAAACCCATTTAATACCAGAATTGAGATATTACTTAGGCCCAATAATAGGAAACTTAGCTGTTTTGTGATTTTGTTCTCCTGGGGACAAGACCTCCCAGTCGTAACGACTTTTCGAGATTGGAACTCTTATCCGCTTCTATAATTTCTGCTGATGGATCTGCCTACTCTGTTTCTGAAGATTCTAGGAAATTTCGAAACAATCTGAGCTCAGAGCTTGAGCAAGGGACTTCTCAAAGGATCCAGAACGGAATCAGAAATGCCCTTTTCCTCAAAGCTATCAATTCTGCGAGTTTTGTAGTCCTGACCTTTAAAACCATCTCCAGGGATCATACCTAGCAGAGGAGAAGGACGAGTAGCAAACCAAAAATGCACTTTGCACAAGCTTCACAGAAACTCTCAAATTCTGCAGCCTTTTTCCATGGCGGATCAGAGAATACATAGCGTTGAAAGGGATCTATCTGACTCAATCAGGGAAAAGGAATAATTATTTACTTCAAAAAATCACCACGAGATTAAACGGGAAAACGAATCTTATATAGTTTTTTTTTTTTTTGTCAACATCTGATATAGTTCTCATTCTATTAATTTAAAACGTAGGCCCATTATGTATTTGGATTTTAATATATTATTAACACGTGCGACCACTAAACACAACATCTACTATATATTGAAATTAAAATTAAAATATATATTAAAGGAATAGCAATTAAAAGTTATTTTGCTGATGTGTCACTTCTGATTTTTTTCAGTTTTTTTGTTTTTCATTTGTTTTAATCTACTATCCTTATTTCCAAACAACATTTAACATTTTTTTAACAAAACTAATAAATCAAACTTTCCTAATTAATTAAAAAATAAAAAAAATAAAAAAATATTAAATTTCTACTATATATTAAAGAAGAGCAATTAAAGGTCACTTTATTGATGTGTAATTTCCTCGTTTCTTCAGTTTTTTGTTTTTCATTTATTTTAATCTACAATCCCTATTTCAAAACACTCTTAAACATTTTTTAAAAACTAATAAATCCCACTTTCCTAATTAATTACAAACGAAAATAATAATAAAAATATATTAAATTATTAAATCAAATGATAAATATGAAAAATACTATTATACATCAATTATTTGTATAAATATAAAATCAAAATTTGATCAACATACACACTAAGTAACATAAATATATATTTAGATTATAAAAGCTACAAAATTTCATCTACAAAATCCCAGCGCAGGGTAGAGTCTAGTCCCCAATTAAAAGAAACTAGATGATGATAACTCACTCCATGTGTTGGTATAATATTTGGTATATAGTTGATTATTATATAAACTGTTATCATAGTATCATATTAGTAAAAAATTTATGGCTAATATAGTATATGTAGTTGTTTGTTGTATGACTTTTTTTGGAAGAATTGTATTATGTGATATTATATATTGTGTTGATTGGTGTTTGAATAATTGTATTATGTGTATATTATATTTTGTGTTTGTTTAGTAGGTTAAAAGTTATAAATACTTTGATATTGGTCAATCATATGTTTTTCTGTTTAATATTTTTTACAAATATTTTTCTTGAACTATAATCAAAGAAATTCTGTATAGTTGAATAAATATTTTTTAAATATTTAATATTTAAAATTATATTTTAAATTATAGAATTAAATTGACATATGATTAATTTTCACCAACATATAGACCTAAAACATATAAAGCTCATTAAATTTAACCCGAAAACGAATTTAGAAAAAAAATTGATATATATAAGTGAGTTGTAATTTTTTTTTTAAATAGTTATAAAAGGCCTGAATTTTTTTTATAACTTTTACAAATGATAGTTAATCTAATATCTATTCATTTGTAAAAAAACATCTGATAAATCTCTTCATTTGGGTTATATTAGATTGAGTTTTGAAAACAGAAGCTCATTAAACATTATTTTTATTGACATGTACAGAAGAAAGATTTTGATTGCTTGTTTTTACTCAATCTAATCTCTTTGAGACATGTGATAAACGTCTGGTAAACAGTTAGAAGAATGGTAAACGGTTAGAGAAATTCAGAGGAATAATCAATTCCACCCATTTTTGTTCATCTAGATTGTCAACCATTTGCACCCATAGAGCATAGTAGAAGTTTATGTGGGTGTCGGAACGATACAATTTAAATACTAACAAGTAGGCCAGGGACGGATCCGGATATCCGGGTTTTTTTGAGGTATCCGGATCCGGATCCGGATCCGGCCGGATCCATATTTTTATTATCCGGATCCGGATTCGGGATTTCCGGATATCCGGATTTCGGATATCCGCCTAAATATCAAGATATCCGCGGATATCCGGATCCGGATCCGGATCCGTTAAAAATATATTAAATTTAAAAATAATATTAGATTAATTATTTATATACATTTAAAATAAATATATAATATAAGAAAATATAATATAATATTAAAAATAAAATAGAATATTAGAAAAGTAATTTTAAATTTATTTTTTATGTATAAATGTTAATATATCTAAAATTTTACTAATAAAATAAAAAATATAATATTTTAAAAAGATCCGGATCCGGATCCGGATATCCGGACTTGAAAAATTAGATATCCGGATCCGGATCCGGCTTAGGCGAATCTGAAGTTTTATTATCCGGATCCGGATCCGGCCCTCCGGATATCCGGATTTTCGGAGCGGATACGGAGCGGATCCCGGATCCGGATCCGGATCCCGGATAATATTCCCAGGGCTACTAACAAGTTCCTTATGGATAATCAGAAGATGAAAAAACAGGAATGTTATCTTTTCACGGTGAAAAACATAAAATTACTATCATCGGTGACCCAATAATAGAAACTTACAAGTTGTAACAGAAAACACAACAACAACATTTCTAATTCTGTTCTCTTGAGGACCCTGTGGTAACAGCTTGGCCCAAGTCTCATATGAGTCATATGATATGACCGATAAGTTTCACACAGAGCTTTATCAAAACTATAAATGGGCTGAAAATGGGCTAACAAGAAAAACGACGTCAATAGGTTGGTTGCTTGAGTTTATTACATCTTCAACTGCATTGTGTAAATGTCAACCAATAAATATACAAATAGGTTTTAAACAAAGTCTCTTATCAAAAATTTAATAGTTACATAATACCTAAGAGACCCAACAGGGTCTCTCCCATTGCACATGCTCTTATATATAAGTGAGACAAACAAATCACACCATAGAAGACAAAATCGTCTTTTAATATCATCAAGGTTATGTTAGAAACTTAGAATTGGCGTGTAATATGTAAGGTCAATTGTGGATTTTATACCATAATTAGAGTCCTTCTGTTGCACATGGGCTACAGGCCCAACGGTACATGGGCTACAAGCCCAACGAATTCAACATGGTCCTCAGTAATAAAAATAGAGGATTCGTTATCGACTTTTTAGAGTATAATGGGATGTTCTACTAGAAAAATAAAGATAATATAAAATAATATAAAATATTTTTTTATTGTAAAAGTTTTTAAATCTTGTGTGATGATTACCAAAAACTCTATACAAGTTTAGAACTTCTCACGGTAAAAAAAATATTTTATATTATTTAATGTTATTTTTTTCTTCTATGGTACAACTTCTAATCATGCTATTAGGTTAGGTTAAAGTCACTTCGGGGTTGCTATTCGCTATTCTCATTTTTTTGTCTTTGCGATTCAAATTTCTGAAATCATGGATCACCGGATGATTCGTACTGGACCCAAATCTAGGAGAATTGAGAGGTGAAGTTTTCTATCACCAAGGGTCTTGAATCTCTTGATTTCGTTAGTCAATTTTCCGATACCTGGAATTTCAACGCGAATGGTTCTTCTGTAGCCAAGAAGTCAAAACTCCATCTGTTGCGGCCGATCACTTTCACAATGAGGCGGAGACGACAACCGTCAGATTCTGTTAGATATAGAGTTGCAGGTTTTCTGAGAATACTACTCTGCTTGTTATTGAAATGAAAATCAGACGTGGCTTTAAATAGCCTACAATGAAACTGAAATAGAGAGAATCACGGAACTCTACTTGACTAGGACTACGACTAGGATTGCACAAAGCTAACTCCTAAAAACTAGCCTTATTGACTAATTCAAGTAACAACTAAAAGACCAGATCAACTACAACTTAAAGACTCAATCTTAAACACATTTATTCTTCAAAATACTTCTCAGACAGCTCCAACAAACCCTCCCTTAAACTGGAAATGCTAGCAAAAGCATCCAGTTTAATCTCTTTGTGCCTGCCTACCGAGTAGACTCCGCAGCTTGATGAATGTCTCCAGCTTCGCCTTTGTCATGACGTCTGCAACTTGATCCTCTGTTTCGCACACCACCAACTTCACGAGATCCCATGTTTCATTATTTTCAATAGCTTTTACCTCAAGCTTCACGGCCTCCAACCATTTCTCTGCATTTTCTGCATCATTGGATAGATCTTCACAGCTGCCTCTCTCTTCACCAGCTTCAAGAGCTCCATCATCTTCACGGAAAGCATTGGAGAGATCTTGACAGCTGCCTCTCTCTTCACCAACTTCAAGAGTCCCACCGTCTTCACCGAAAGCACCATTATCTCCGCCAATTTCATGTTGTTCTGCATTCTCTTCTTCTTCAAATGAAACTTGAGCCATCAAAAGTACATCCTCCTCCAATTCTGCATAATATGCTCCCTTCTCCCAATCAGGACATTCATATTGGAAATGTCCTAATTTATGACACTTAAAACACTCAATGGATGCCTTGTCTGGCGTAGCTCTTCCTCGACCTCTGCCGTGGCCGCCTCGTAAGCTACCTCGTCCTCTTCCGTAACTGGGACGTTCGTCTTGAGACACGTTCAATACATGCTCCTCCTCCTGAGGTTCTTGCATCCTTCCCTCATGAACCAACAAGCTTCCATGTAGCTCATCAATAGTTAGTGTACTCAGATCATTTGATTCCTCGATTGAGCACACAACATAATTGAATTTCCTGGTTAATGATCTGAGTATCTTGCTCACAATTGTGCTCTGCTCCACGCTTTCTCCATTGATCTTCATTTTGTTTACCACAGACAAGGTTCTTCCCAAGAAGGTGTCAATCTTCTCGCCTTCCTTCATAGCGAGCAACTCGAACTCTCTTTTCAACGCCTGGAGTTGTGCTCGTCTCACCTTTGTTGAACCTTGATACTTCCTTTTCATCGATTCCCAAATTGCCTTTGAAGTTCCTTTGTCAAGGATTGTTTCAAGAATTTCTCTGTCAATGGCTTGAAACAGAAAATTCTTGACTTTTAAATCCTTGAGCTTTGCCTCTTCCACAGCTTTTCTCTGAGCTTCATTCGCTGGTGATGACCCGATCGCCATTGTCGGAATCCCTTCTTCCACCAGGCTCCACATCTCTCTACTCCTTAGAAAGTTCTCCATCGTCATTGCCCAGTAATCATAGTGACCATCAAATCTGGGAATGGCTGGCTGGACGAATTTCTCTGAGATAGCCATTTCTACTCTCTTTTCTTTTTCTCACACTGATTTTCTCTCTTTTACTCACTCACGGCTCACACTTTTCACTCACCACTCACTCTTATTTCACTCACCACTCACACCTTTCACTCACCACTCACTCTTTTCACTCACCACTCACTCTTATTTCACTCACCACTCACACCTTTCACTCACCATTCACTCGTATTTCACTCAACCAGATCTCCTTTGTAGAGGCTCTGATACCACATGTTAGATATAGAGTTGCAGGTTTTCTGAGAATACTACTCTGCTTGTTATTGAAATGAAAATCAGACGTGGCTTTAAATAGCCTACAATGAAACTGAAATAGAGAGAATCACGGAACTCTACTTGACTAGGACTACGACTAGGATTGCACAAAGCTAACTCCTAAAAACTAGCCTTATTGACTAATTCAAGTAACAACTAAAAGACCAGATCAACTACAACTTAAAGACTCAATCTTAAACACATTTATTCTTCAAAATACTTCTCAGACAGCTCCAACAGATTCGACTTTCATTTTAACCTCTTGAATACTCAGGTTACTCTTATCTACTTATCACCACCGATTTGTCGGAGGTAGATTATTCAAATCTTTGCCGTTTTTGCAGCCCGCTGTAATATTATATCCGTCTCTTTATCTGCCCATCGATGTGGACTCGGTAAGTTTACTCTCCTCCCCATGCCTGAACCTTGCTTCTTCTACGGATGCTAACCTCGTTGGTCTCTTTTTTTCTATTTTAGTGTCGTACTCAAGTTCAACACTTAAATTTATTCATCGTTCGCAATGGCCGCCGAATTACTCAACTTTTCCATAATGATCCTACTCATAAGAGGCCAGGCATCGTTTTTATCATCCTGTAAGTTTCTGGTGACCGTCTACGGCGGATATGGTGTAATGTGTATAGTATTGATAATGCTGTTTTCGGGTCTGTGCAGGAACATGTGTCCCGGAATGTGCAGTGGTCTCCTAAAGGATCATACCTATTGGCAATGGCCAAGAACACAATAGTTCTCTGTGGTGGAGATGGACGTTTTGGTTTATTGCCCCCCATCATGCGTTTTAGACATGATATGGTTTGTTTTCAACTGTGCTTCCGTTTTTTTTTTAATCTCTCTTGGACTAAATTTTTGACCTTTTTTTTTTTGCTAGTAGAGCGAGTTGACTTCTCTCCAGGTGAGAAATACCTGGTAGGATACAGTAGACCAGAGCCAAGCAACACACAAGTGACTAAGTGAGAGCATCATCTTTGCATCTCTCCTTGACTTGCTTATCTCATTCTGATTTGCGCCCAAATTGTAGGAACTCTGGTTAAAAATCTTTCATGTGAGAACTGGGAGATTAGTGACTGGAGTAGATGGTCATGTTGCTGCAGACTGGCCTGTGATTAGATGGGCTGGGGGAGAAGACGATCAATATTTTGCCACGCTTAGCAAAAACAATGTCTATGTTTACGAGACACAGACTTTCAAACCTGTGGACGTTGATGATGATGTTGTGGACATTTCTTGGTCTCCTACTGAATCCATTCTTGCACTGTGGAAAAGGACCAAGATTGTTCTTGTGCGAATCCCTGACAAAAAGAAGCTGAATACAAAAGGATATTATTGCTAGCAGCGACTGCAAGATGTTCTGGCAGAGCAATGGAAAGTATCTCGCTGTCCAAGTTGATCGTCATACTTACTCTGTATTCGAGCTTTTCTGCTTCAAAGAGGACGGTATCATCACCACTGAGTCTCTCGAGGTGGACGGGAAATTCATTGCTTTCGCGTGGGAGCCCAGCGGTCACAGGTTTGCAGTTATTCACGGAGACCAATCAAAGCCACGTGTCAGTTTTTATGCTATGGAGACGGGAAAGTTTTCAAAGCTAGCTACCTATAAGGACAAGCAAGCCGACACGCTCTTCTGGTCGCCTAGAGGTAAGAACATAGTTCTGGCTGATTTGAAAGACGGCAATCTGGAGTTTTTCAACGTGGATAAGCTTGTGACTATGAACTCAGCTAAACACCCGATGGTCACCGTTATCGCCTGGGACCCAACTGGAAGGTAAGCCACACCCCACTGTGATATGTTTTTATTTATTTTTCAGTTAGTTGCAGAAAGAGTTTTGATATTGTATTGTTTTTCTCTTTTGTCGAGATATGTTGCTACTGCGGTTACAATTTCCGGGGAGATTAGTGAGGAGAGCGATCCTGAGGTTGATGGCTTTAAAATGTGGTCTCTCCACGGGGAGCCTCTTTACTCGGTTGCGTCGGAGGATTATCGCCTCTTACAAGTAAGCATGTACCAGAAATAGTTTACAAGATAGAAAATTTGTGCTAATATTTATCTTTAATGGTTACAGCTGGAGTGGCGCCCCTACGGAGGAATCATAAATGATGACATGTTGGAGAATCTGGAGAGTTTACTTGAACAAGATTCTGAATACCCGGCAAGTGATGAAGAAGATCTAAGCTCGGGTTAAATGAGTGGTTTAACTTTGAAACCCACCATCACTGGCTTGTCTCTATAGGCAAGGGAAGAAAAATCCGTCAGATCACTTAGGAGCATTACGAAAACTATATGGGTGATATCATTAGGTAAGTTTAAAATGACAGACATGAAACCTGTGAACAATGTCAATGAAGCAAGACCTGTAGGCTCCAGTTGAGAAGCAGTCAAGGGTCTATTATTGAACTGGATGAATCATTTGACAGCAGATCAACTCCAATGAATCCCAGGGATGCAAGTACCACCACCTGCATAACTAAGTTGCAGAACATAGGTAAGAATCATAAAACGAGTACAGGGAAATGAAACTTAGGACAGAGAAAAAATTTCCTCCTGTATAGCAAATGAAGTAAAAGCCAGTAACTTAATAAAATAAAAAAAGCTTTCTTATCTTTTTGTGTCCTTAATGACCAAATTAGTAACAAGTTTTAGCGAGTTCACGTGCTACTTACTTTCACTGCACATGTACAAAACCAAGTTAAAGATCATAGAAGATTTGTTTTCACTGACCATGAGATTCAGAACCAGGGATCAACCCCAAGCCACGGAGAATATTGCACAAGAATGTCTTGTAAACACAGAAATAGACGCAAAAAAAAAGAAACCTAAAGGAAGAAAAATGACAAAGCAACTGCCAGAACAGAAGCAAACCTGACAGCTTAATATGTAATTCTTAGCCTTCTCCTTGTCCATTCCACTCCAATAACCCAGCATGTCACAGATTGCAGCTGATCAAACAAGAAATTAGAACAAGACTCTACTAAAAGCATAAACACATGGTCTGTAAATCCTGTTAGGCAGCCATTCCTTACCAGCACAATATACAAACCGAAGATCCGTCTCGCCACACCCAATTCAGACCCCATTGCATATAAGTCGACATAGCAAACTTGTTGCATCATGCAATTGAATCCCGGCGTTTTCAGATGCGAATAAGGAAAGTTTTGCAGTCCAAAACGCTTAGAACTATTTCACTAAGCAAATTCTTTATATAAACCTGTATTACAAATGCATTACGTTTTTAAGCTCCAAACTAATACCTTCCATCATCTTGTTGAAGGTTCTTCATGGACAAGAATAGTGACTCGGAGTGGATGGTCGAGAGATCATGCCCAATGACCTTCAGAATAGCCCCAATGCTAAGTATGTGCTTGCCAGATGACTGTTGCTGTGAGTTAAATCCTGTGCCACAGACTTAATGTTATTGCATGTCTCCTCCTTAATTGGTTTTGTTAATGTTCATGCCTTTGTCATGTCTCAACCTGACCCCGATCGTAACGTAACAAGACCGTCTGTGATCATATTAGATATCCGTATATAAAAGTTTGCAAATCTATCGAATTCTCTGTTTCTCAATATCGTGTTATCGTTTTGAGGTTTTAAAATTGTATTATATTTTGACATCGAATTTTCTACTTTTTTAAACAGAATAAAACCATTTTGTTTACTCGCAAAACAAATTACTTTTGTCAGCGTCGCCTCGCAATTCATCATCACTATCTAATAGAGCTGAGTTAGAGATACACATGATGACGTCAAAATATCGATGATAAAACAGTGGTACCAACATTTCTACCTTTGCTGTGGGGTAGACTTTGGTCAACTCAGCATCTGGGCCTTGTAATGGGCCTACGACAACAAGAAAAGAGAACATGAAGGATTGGGCTTAATAATATTATGTACAATAACGTTAGTTGCAAATGACGTTATACGGTGGTATTATATATTATGCTCAATGTAATCTAGATTAGAAGGTTGTCAAGTTTACGGCTGCTTCTTGTAATCTTCAAGGGTTTTGTATCTTTCTCATCATAGTGGATCTTGAGGGACAAGAGTTTCCCTCCCCAGACGTACCGGTTCGAGGCCGGGAACTGGGTTAACAAGTTGTGCGTGTTCTTTTTGTTCCCAGTTTCGGTTTGTCTTGAGTCGCAGGGAGGTTAAAAACCTTACAAGTGGTATCAGAGCATCCAGGTTTTGGGTTGCAGATTAAGAAACCGATGGGAGGAAGTGAAGGATCGCACCGCATCGAAAGATTCGATGGTACAGATTATGCATTCTGGAGGATGCAGATCGAAGATTATCTGTATGGTAAGAAGCTTCATCTACCGCTGGACAAGAAGCCAGAAAAGATGGATCAGGAAGAATGGGATCTACTTGACAGACAGGTTTTGGGAGTTATTAGGTTATCACTCTCAAAGAACGTTGCCCATAATGTCGCAAAGCAGAAGACGACTGCAGGGTTGATGAAAGAGCTCTCTGATATGTATGAGAAACCTTCGGCAAATAATAAGGTATTTCTCATGAAGAAACTCTTCCACTTGAAGATGGAAGAAGGAGGTTCAGTTGCAACGCACACGAATGAGTTCAACACCGTTGTCAATCAGCTGTCATCGGTTGAACTCGAGTTCGATGACGAAGTGCGAGCACTGATTTTATTGGCATCCTTGCCAAACAGTTGGGAACCAATGAGAGCAGCGTTGAGTAATTCTGTGGGTAATCAGAAGCTGAAATTTAATGATGTTCGAGATCGTATCCTTAGTGAGGAAATTCGCAGGATAGATTCTGGTGAAACATCGAGGGACTCTACATTCAGGGATTCTGCTTTAAGCGTGGAAAGCAGAGGCAGAAACCAACACAGAACAAGTCAAAACAGTGGCAGAGGAAAGTCAAAGCAACGGTCAGATCAGAAGAACAATAGTTGTTTTATCTGTGGAGATGAAGGGCATTGGAAAAGAGAATGTCCTCGAAAAAGGAAGAATGCAAATTCTGCAAACATGGCAGCAGATTTTCAGGAACCTATGGTGTTAACTATCAGCACTCACGATTCGAAGAAAAAATGGGTTATGGACTCAGGTTGTTCATACCATAGTACATCAGACAAAGAAGTCTTGTTTGACTTCAAGGAGTTCGATGGTGGTAGAGTTTTGATGGCTAATAACACCTATGGTAACATCAAGGGAATTGGGAAAATCAGAATTCATAATCCAAATGGTTCTGAGGTAATACTCACGGGTGTCAGATACATACCAGAGGTGAGTAGAAATCTGATTTCCTATGGGATGTTAGAAAAATCAGGTTGCAGGTATGAAGGAGGTAACTTCAAGGTTCAGTTCTACAAAGGCAGGAAGAAGGTAATATCTGGAAAATACCAAGACGGGTTGTATTATCTTCAAGGTAGAGTTGCTAAAAGTGAAGCGAATCTGACAAGAGCTAGAGCTGAGAAAGAAGTTAAAAAGAAGAACTCAAAGAGGGTGAGTTTCAGCGTGAATCTGATTCAAGGACCAACACCTTCTGTTTCTGAAACAGGAAGCATATCAGCTCAAGGTGGAGACTCTTCTTCATCAGAGAAATCTGAAAGTTTAGAAGAAATTGAGTCTAAGGAGAGCAAGGAAGAATCTGAGACAGAATCTTCACTAGGTGAAGAGGAGACTTTAAACAAAGGGCCTAAGATGGAAGACTTGGGTAAGGTTTCACAGATATTGGGAATGGGGATTTTCGGAGATAGAGCTAAGGAAGATGCAACACTATCTAAGGTCCACCCAAGTTTCATTCCAACAGGTTGTGTAACTAAAGCAGTACCTGAAAAGGCTTGCTGCAAGCTTCTCAACGTCGCCTGAGAAGGGATTCAGCTCCAGGTAACTCCACTATCGACATGGTATACTCTCGCAGGAAGAAGAACATAGAAACGAGTCAGTTTCGGAAATGTTCTTATGTCGATAAATTAAAATCAGGTTGATTAATGGGTTAAGGGAGTTACCTGGAGGCGGCTGGAATTGCAGTAAGGGAATACTGGTTCCAGGTGGAGCAGCTGCAAAAGAGATTCAAAAGAGAAGCAAGTCAACACGGCAAGTTTCAGTTTTTTGAATCACAAAAGCAAGTCGAGAGTAAGGTTCTTAAGAAGGGTTAATACCTGAGAACAAAAGGAGCTGTAGATGAGTTAAGGACTTCACGTCATTTTATATCACACAGCTGAGGTGTTATATTTCACGGCTGGTGAAGAGCGATCTGAAATGATCATTAAGGTCACCGAAAGTAAAAGGAGACATCAGGTGAGCTGTCACGATTCATATCAAAGGATTGAGAAAAAGAATCCAAAGATTGAAGTGAAGCAAGAGTACCTGATTTTCAGGGTAAAGGCGTTGAGCACGGTGGAGCTCAATCACAAGGAAGCTGAGACCAAACACAATACGAATTGAAAAGGTCCAGCTGCTACGGGAAAGGAAATAAATCAGGAGTCAAGCATGCTTAGGTTCTCTACACTAATCAGCGACTTAACAGTCTAAGATTAAAAGGAACTTTCAGTACCTGAACTCGCAGAAGCAATGTTGAGCAAGAAGGAGCTCATCCATGGAAGCCGAGTTCGAAGCTTGAGGACATGTCCATCCGAGGAAATGTCACCGGAAAAGGGAAAGGATACCAAGGTCAGTGTTCCTCATCCAAATCGAGAAAGGGTACAATAACTCGTATGTTTGGAAAGAAAGAAGGATTTACCTGAACTCTTGGGAGAAGTCGGAAGCTAAGATTAAACATCGAAGACTAGGGTCTTCACCAACAACAAGGAGACAACGGCGAAACTCGCCGGAATCTGGGCCTTGTCGACGGAGGAGACGTTCGCCGGTGTCGCCGCATGATATCGGAAATAGAAAAAAAAAAAAAAAAAAAAAAGGAAAACGGTGGGTCACGATTTGTCAAGATTAATTGAAGATTAAAGGAATCTAAGAAATTAATGTGAATTGAGGCTACCTGAAGTTTCAGAGGAACGGGGAGCTTGGCGTAGCTCTTCCATGGAAGTCACGACACCAAATTGTGACTGAAGATTTTCGAAGCTTCTGGGTTTCGGTCATGGAGCATCTCAAGGTAGAGAGGATGAACCGAAAACGCAGATTCGATCGAAGATGGGGAAACGATTTGCTGGAGCAAGTCGACGGCGTGTGCAGAGAAGATCAAGCGAAGGTGATCTAACGGGATTTGCATGCTATTTTGTCAAGAGTGAGAAAGGAAGAAGATGAAGATCGGTGGTGTCGTTTTTGAGTCGACCATAGTCTACGGTGGAGTTTTGTGGGGTAGACTTTGGTCAACTCAGCATCTGGGCCTTGTAATGGGCCTACGACAACAAGAAAAGAGAACATGAAGGATTGGGCTTAATAATATTATGTACAATAACGTTAGTTGCAAATGACGTTATACGGTGGTATTATATATTATGCTCAATGTAATCTAGATTAGAAGGTTGTCAAGTTTACGGCTGCTTCTTGTAATCTTCAAGGGTTTTGTATCTTTCTCATCATAGTGGATCTTGAGGGACAAGAGTTTCCCTCCCCAGACGTACCGGTTCGAGGCCGGGAACTGGGTTAACAAGTTGTGCGTGTTCTTTTTGTTCCCAGTTTCGGTTTGTCTTGAGTCGCAGGGAGGTTAAAAACCTTACATTTGCCACGGCCACCATGTCCGTTATCAAAACGGTTGGCTAGATCTTCCTCGTTTGTGGAATCTTGTTTAATGAAATGGAAAAAGCTGGAAATTAAGATACGAGAAGAGAAAGATAATCCTTCTCTTATTGCGATGAAAAAGTGTTCAACTGATGTAGAATTTGACGGTGACATGGTTGTGTCTACAAGGAGGAATAGTCTTAGGTCTTTTGTTTCTTGCAAAGCTCCTTGTCTTAGAGAATAAATTTTTGAGTCTAACCATTTTAACTTCGATTTAAGATGCTTGTTCTCTTCTATGTTTGCTTATACCTTTTTAATGTTTTTTTTTTATATGTGAATATATCATGCATTGATAAAGCATCTTATCATGAACATAAAAGAAAAGATTCTCGAGTTGTTGAACTTTCTGGTTTGATTTTCCATCTGTCGTCAAATTACAAGAACATGTAAAAGGTACCAAAATTGTCTCAAGTAAAATATGTTAGGGCATCTCCAATGGTACTCCATTTTTCACCTTTTCCTCTATTTTGCAGTAAAATCTCCTCCAATGGTACTCCATTTTCCACTCCAAAATGGAGTAGAAAATGAGATTACTCCATATTTGGAGTAATCCCATTTTTTACTCCATTTTGGAGTGAAACTTTTTTATTTATAAAAAGGTCCTGAATACTAATTTATTTAAATTATCACTTTCTGTCTAAAATAACTTTTTATAATATATCACTTTAATTATAATACAAAATAATATTTAAACTATTATATTAATTATATCATCTCATTTTTTGATAATGTTATTTTGTCATAATATCAAATTATATGAAAAATTATATTTGAAATTTTGTTCATGAAAATTATTTATAAATAATCAAATACTATTTTTTTATTTTAAAAGACTGCAAATTAAAGCACACTTAAAAATACATAACAAATACTGAAATTAAAAATAAGCAACACTATCAAATTTAACACAACAATTATTAGCAGTTTAATAATGTGGTAAATCGCTTCCTGATACACCAAGGTAATTAAATTATTGTCCAAACGAAGTTGATGGAGGAGGAACTTGTTCATCTTGTTGTTGAGTATTTCGCTTCTGTAAAAAAAAATTTTGTTCATCTTACTATATTTTTGTTTTTATTTTTATGATTTAATTTAATACTTTTATTTAATAAATTTTAATAAAAATATGAAAGTTATAAAAAATATAGAGTCAATTTGTAAATTTTATAAATAAAAGGTATTGAAGACAAAATAAAAATAGTATCTGTATAGAATATTCTTTTTTGGAGTAAAAAATGGAGTAAACCATTGGAGAAAAATTCAACTCCATTATGGAGTTACTCCATTTTGGAGTGAAAAATGGTGTAAACATTGGAGATGGTCTTTAAGTTGTGTAAGGATCAAAATCATCAGATTGTTATTTACGCTTTTTATCTTTCTTTTCTTACTCCAAAGCGAAAAGCTCAAAAGAGACGCGCGGCCAATAAAACTACAAAAGAAAAATCTCAAATAAAAGAAAGAGAGTTGTAGCTAAACTGTTGTTGTCTGTATTCTGCTTCCATTGATTTCTCTATGATTGTATGAACAGAGTTTGTTTCTTTTCATATAAACTTTTTTGTTTATTTTGTTTCGCGTTATGGCCAATTTCTCCGTTAAAATTCAGTGCATACGAAACCCTAACTATATAATACAACCATTAAACTTAAAAGCCAGACAAAATATGACAAATGTTACGAAAAAAAGCATTTCAAAGATCTTTTCGACAGATGTGTGATTGTGCACATTCCCCGATCAACTAATACAAAAGCGGATAAATTAGCAAAAAGTGCTAGATCCTATCCGTCAGGCGTAATTCATGTGGGTGTTGATACTCCGACTTGGCTTGTCGAGTCGTGTTAGAACTTAGTTTACTTCTGTTGTCAAAAAAAAAAAAAAGCATTTCAAAGATTTGTTTTATGACTTGAACTTAGCTAATGTTTACAAACAAGCCCACGATCAAGGTCGGGTGCAAAAAGTAGAAGAACAAAAAAGCAAAGGGCTATAAATATAAAAGATGCGACTAGTGTCGACACGTGTCCTGATTTACACCGTAATCTTTATTTATCTAAATCAAATCAAATAGTGGCCGCAAATTGAATTGCTTTTAGAATCATAACCCCCATGCATTTAAACAAATCGACTAGTATAACTTTACATTTGAATTATTGATTTTATCTTTTAATTTAATAACACTGAAAGTATAACTGCCATGTCTCCATATCTCGTGAAAGGTTAGATAGAGCCTAAAATTTGCGCTCCTAAAATAGATATACATACATATATTATGCGTGTCTTTGTGTGTGTATTCAGATTTCAGAATATATAATTTAGCTAAGTAGGTTTTGATTAAGTGTGGTTAGTACTGTAGTACATGATTAATGGATCTATTTGGATCAAACCATTGTTGTCATCAACCAACTTATTCGTCGCCTATATATATATATAAATTAGCACCATGTACATATATAAAACTTAGCATGTAGTAAAAAATTGTCATGCATGTCATCTTAAGATGGACCGAAATACATCGTATAAATCATGTTCGATATCTTTTGTTCTTTTTTTTTGGTCACTATGTTCGATATCTATCATTGTTTAAAATGTAGACACTGCTATAGAATTACGAAGCTGATTATGAAAAGCATTATATGCATTAAGAAAGAGCAAAACAGTAATTCATATATGTCACTAAAGGTGATTAGGACTGCCGAGAAGATAGTCGACCAAGAATTTGAAATTGACCTCCTTACATAAAATATTATATAATTAGGACAAAGTTTTCCGTCTTCTATATTTTAGGCCACAAATTTATATATTGGGAGCCAGAGACCCATCAACTTTGTCGTCGCACGCGTCATTTAATCATTTTCCGGAAATAGTTTAACCATTTTTAATCACTAGAAAGAGAGAGCAGTGGAATCTTATGTAAACCAACTCAATGTTTCTTGTGTGACGTACGTTTTGGATTTCATGCTTGGAAATATGGCTAATTATGTAAAAATAGTTATCTCCACTAGTCTTTTAAGACTCTAATTAAATCACCTCGATGGATGATGATCAAGATTTGACGACACATTAATCCGATATAATTGATTGTGCAGAACTTTATATGACATCCAAAGTGTTTTAGAATCATTTGTGATATTTTTTGAAAACATAAAAGTTATACTTCAACAAAGTTGTTAAAAGAAAGAGTGAAAAAAAGGAACCAGTTGAATGAAAAAGGTTCTCGACACATTCTGCTAGTAACCCTTTTCTTTGTTAAAAAGTAATGGAAAACAGATTAAAGAAAACGATATTTTAATTTGTTAACCTTATAAGAGATCCATGAATTTTCTATTAAAAAAAAAAAAATTACAAAGGTGTTCTCGTTTTACTGACGTCGAAACAATTTAAGAAATCTCAAACTATAACATGGTTGGTCATAACAGACGGATCCTGTTGGACCGTAACAACAGTACTGCTATCGTAAGGCCACGTGACACAGTCTGAGCTCCGCTCGAGATCCAACATCAAAACTTGTCCGATGTTCAACAACGTATCGTGGAGCATACGGTGCTCAAGATGTAGAAGATCATTCTCCGTCTCTATTCGTTGACAGTGGTATAAAAAGTACCGGATCTGGTTCGCTAATTCCCGGTTCTCAATCTTGAGCTGGTTTAGCTGGATACTCATCTCTTCCAAGTGCTTTTGTTTCTTCACCCTTGACCGCTTGGCCGATTCCCGGTTCGATAGCTTTCGTTTCTTTCTCCGCTCATCGGTATAATTATCCGTCGGAACAACGTTTGAACCAGTTCGGTTCAACGAACCAGGGGCTACGTACTCATGGGCCGAAACCGGTATCTGATCCAATGATGATGAGTCGAGAACCGAGAAGAGCTGGGAAATATCCCATGGGGTGAACCCGGTTTCGGAAGCTGGGACAGGGTTTGTTAGACCCGGTTCACATGAAAAAACCGGAGAAATAGTAGACATCATGGTTTAATGCTGAACCAACAAAAAAACAAGGACTATAAAAAAAAAATCTTCTCAATGTAATATGGGAGTGAGATTAGAGGGGGAAAAGGGAAGAATTGCATTGTTGGAGGCCCATACTTATGGATGAAAGAATGGGACCCATACGAGGGTATTTTAGTAAAAATATCGATGGTACTTTTTCCTAATCTCTCTTTTTTGTAACAATTAATAACTTTTGTCTTTATTTTCATTATTTTATGAATTTTTCCTTTTTAAGATAAAGACCAAAAGAGAGAAAATGAGTCGCATAGCCATCAGGAGTGGGAAAGTGTTGGACACGTGTCGGTGGAGGAGCAGATGTAGCTCATAGTAATTTAGAGAGGCAGACTTTATTTGCTCACTGAAACAATAATATCATTAACAGATTTAGGTGACTAATGAATAATGATCCATTTGAATCATTTGATAAACAGTACTTCATCAAATCTAAAACGTGGCAGAGATAGAAAGCATATGGATTGAGAAAATATGTGAATATCGATGTTTGTCAAGACTTTGGATAGATATCTTGAAACATATAGGCACATAATAACGGTGTGATTTTAACTAATCTGAGATGTACACAGACTCAAAGGTATATAATGAATGCAAATGATTATGATGAGAAAAATAAGTCTAATTATGAGATGAACAATGATGAATATTTAACATTGATCTAGATCGTAGATGAACCTATGGTTTGATTTGTCAAGGTGGTCTGAGATGTTCGAACTTTTGTAATAGTATTTTTGTGTTTTGTTTAGGCCGTGTTCTTTATTTTTTACAACATGTACACGTATAAACCTCGTTATTAAAGTTGAATGGAAAGTATATGCTTTTTGTTTTTGTTAAGATTCCTCTCTTCTCTAGTATATGTAACCGCAAATATAGTTAGAGAAATCTAGGTTTTGAGACACAAGATAAAGTCATGGACCAGAAAAAATGAAAAAGTATCACGTAGCATAATAAGAAGATATTAACATTACGATGATATGCATGCGCATACCCTTGTAATTACAATTAAAATGATGGGTTATTATAGGTTTTGAGACACAAGATAAAGTCATGGACCAGAAAAAATGAAAAAGTATCACGTAGCATAATAAGAAGATATTAACATTACGATGATATGCATGCGCATACCCTTGTAATTACAATTAAAATGATGGGTTATTATACTTTTAAAATATTAGTATTATCATAGATATAAAATATTATAATTACTTTAATTTATATTTTCTTAGATAAAATATAATACTGGAAAATTATAGCCATATAAATCTAAAACTTGAGTTGAAAATTATAATCAATAATTTTATATCAATATTAGTGTGCTTTTAACTTTTTGTTAATTTACTTGCTATTTTAAATATTTAAGTTTTTTATATATCAAAAATTAATTCTTAATATTCAAGTTTTATATATATATCAAAAAAAGAAATTTTAATATCCAAGTTTTATATATATCAAAAAATAAAATTTAATATTCAAGTTTTATATATATAAATTACTTTATCTTTATTATGTATAATACTATTTGTTATTTGAAATTATTATAACCATTTTTAACTTTCAGTACAATTAACAACATTATATTCTTAATTTTTTGTTCATTAATTATATATATATATATATCTTTCATATAATGTTGATACTAGAATTCGTATCATTTTGCAATTTTATATACTATTTTATAAATTTTCTTAATATTATAAATACAAAATGCAATGTAGGAAAAAATTGATCGTTCATTTTTTAATGTACTGAATGATCACTGTGCAATTATATTTTGGGAAATCTGGTAAGTTTTTTAGTTAGTTTGTAATTTTTTTTATATGGTTAAGTGGCAAATTGACCCATATACTTTAGGTGATCTAAGAATATGATTGAGTTATGGTGAATAATGAAAGGTTGCACCTAGCTTTGTTGGAAAAGCTGCATTGGTTATCATATATATATATATATATATAGCTTTTTTAAAAAGAATATATATAAATATAACTTTTATCATTCAAATATACATTTTGCTATCAGATATATTTTTTCCAGTTCTTAAATTTCCCAATTTTTGGAGAGAATCATCTAATATTATTTTCTTTTTGAAAATGTGAAATACTCAGATAAAACTCACCATTGCAACTTTGAAGTGTCTCTAGTGACGGAGGAACTCAAGTGATTTATGATTCATTACAATCATGGTCATCGCTGATTATTAAAAAAAAGGACGAGAGAGAGAGGGAGAGAATATTCTTCATGGTAGTTTTCTTAACAGCAAAGCTGTTTTAAAGAAGCCGTTCGTAAGGAATACTATAAATTGGAAAGCATGGCTTAATTATCAAACTCTTTCAACTTTTGTATTCCTTGGCTTCTTTCGAGTTTGTTGGAGATCATGTTCATGTGCACGACCACTTTATAACCTTTTTATTTAAAATGAAAATAAACTAATTAAAAGTTATTTGTAAACCAAAAGTTACAACTTTCTTTATAAGAAGTTAAGAACTGACCAATAGTTACATAGTTGTGGACTCGTACAATGAACAAAAGAAAACAAATATTAGGCAAAAGCAATTACTTTGTCGGCTGATGAAAAGTTCGATACAATACAAATACTCAGTGTTATTATTATAACCAAAGTGTTAGCCCATGTCTGTGTGTGTTATTGGGCTTTAAGTAAATGAATACCCAGGCGTTCAAAAACAAAATATGATACAAATATATGGAACGTGAGATAATATTGCATAACTTATTAGGGTTCTCGCTTCTCAGCATATTTGTTTCTTCCTGGGTCACAAAGGACCGAACCGTTAGCGCGTTTAACCCTATTAAAGAGAAGGGAAGTCGAACTTCACAGTTCACACTTCACAGTTCACACTGATGACTGAAATAGTGATATGTTGTCGGACTAATTTTATGCCACTATGAGCACTTCTCACTTCTTAAGAGATATAGCATCTTGTTTTTTTTTTTTCTCAAAATATTTTATAGAGTACCTCAAAACATAAAAAGATTATTATATATTTGAGTAGATACCATAAGTCTTATTTCACACGCAAATTCACATTTCTGCCAAGTTTTATTCAGTTTGGTGTAGAAATTATAAAACTTGAACTATGCGTTAAAATTAATGAATTTCAAAATGAGTATTTTGTTATCTCTGGATATTGGAGATCATATGGTGGACTCCTCTCTGGATAATCTTCAACTCTTCCTAATCAGATATGTGTTTCAGGCTACTGTTTATACTCTATGGGGAGAACGGAACATGAGGAAACACGGGGAGTCCCGTCCTCCTTTCTCCCTGGCCGCATCATTGTGAGTAGTATAGATAAGTTGGTTAAGAACAGAATCTCTTCTATTCGGCAAATGGGAGATACAAGATACGAAAGGATAATGGAGATGTGGTTCGCCTCCAGAGCATAAACTGATGTATTCATTGTAAAAAGTCTTTTTTTGGTTGAATAAATTTAAAATTCTTTCAAAAAAAAAAGAGTATTTTGTGATCTAGCTAAATAAGTTTACAAAATGATGAAAGAAAAATTAAATCATTAACCCAAAAAAAAAAATAAGCATGCCAATATATATATACACTAGGTGATTCTCCCGTGCTCATGCACGGATATGAATATTTACAAAATAACTCGCTTTAGATTATTGGTTAATATCATCTTTTATTTATTTATAAGTTTCTATTTGCTTTGTTAAGCTATATGTAAATTGAAGATTATTTTAAATATTTTTAAGATGTTTTATATCTTATTAAACGTATTTTGGTATAAGAATTTATATATGTACCATTATTCACTTTTAGATTTATTATGTGGCATATATTCTTTTGAATTGAAATACAATTAATTTTCTTGTTCTATTTAGGGTAAAGTTGGGTCGGTTTTTCATCTTAGATTTGTAAATCTATTATTTTAAAATCTGTCTATTGATATGTTGTTTAGAAAGCTCATGCATGTATATGAATATTTATAAAAATAAAAGTATCATAATTGTTGGTTAATATTCACTTTTCTTATTTTTATTTTAAAATTTTCATGTAATTTATATGTATGAAAAGGAAATGAAATATTATTGTAAATTGATGTTCTTATCATAATTAAACATGTGGTTTCATGTATAAAAATTTGGTCAGGCCAGTTCTTAAATTTTTAGTTATTTATTTAGATTTATATATAAATTTCCATAAAATTCTGTATATAATATTATATATGTTTTTGGAAAAAAAGTTCAATAGCAAATACTTAAATGTTGATCGGTTCTTTGCATAAATGAACCAAACTGATAGTTTGTTGAAAATTTATGAACATATTGTCAGAAGTATTATTTTGAATTAACGCTTTTCATATATAAAAGTTATTTGGAACAACTTTCATATTTTTAATGTTTCTTATGTAAAATTTTAACGTTTTTTTAGATATTTAAAATGTTTTTAATGTTTCCAAATACCTCTAGCTTATTCGTTATGATCCCAGTCTTGATTTGTTTGAAATCTTGATTATTTTAAATTTTTTATTTGGAATCATAATGTTTAAAATTATTTTAAAGTTTTTTCTTTTCAGTGTGATCTGAAAAAATACTTTCCTTTTTTAGAAATTAACGTTTTCTATATCTAATAAAATATTTTTATATTTCAAAGTTATTTCATTTTTAATATTATTTTAAAAAGACTTTCCTTTTTGTAATTTTCGTTTTTTTATATATGAAAAATTTCTTTTCTGTTTTAAAATTATCTCCCTTTATTAAAGACTTTCCTTTTTGAAGTTTTTCGTTTTTTTTATATATGCACAAATTATTTTATGTTTTAAAATTATTTCCCTTATCAATGTGATTTTATAAAAGAGAAATCATTGTACAAAAAAAAGTAAATTTTTTAGTAATGGTAATTGTTTTAAAGTTATTTTCTATTTAATATGATTTTAAAAAATACTTTCCTTTTTTGGAATTAACGTTTTTATATCTAATAAAAATATTTCTGTATTTCAAAGTTATTTCCTTTTTATATGATTCTTTTTAATTCCTTTTTTTAATATTCGTTTTTTATATATATACAAAAATTATTTTATGTTTTAAAATTATTTCCTTCTATTAATATGATTTTTTCCAAAAATCATTAAAAAAAGAATATATTAAAAAGTTTTAGTAATGGCAAACTAATATAATAATTGGAATTCATTAAGGGTATCATTGTAATCAACTTCGTGAGAATTAACGTGAGCACGATACGTAGGAAACTGACTTCTCAAATAATATTATAGAGATGGGTTCTTTTATTTTCTTGACTATTCCTTTTTTTTGGGTGAAGGGTTGAGGTAAACTATATATAAAACTAAACGTTTGAAATTTTCAACTAAACATTGGTGTGTAATTTATTTCTGTCGTCAATGTTTATATTCTTATTAAAAAAAGCAACTAGTTAATGATTTACACTTGACTTATCGGTGATTATACAAGAAAGAAAGTCCACTCAAATTGAAAATAAAATCTGTAAATGATTTCATGTGCTTTTACATTTTGTAATCACTATTGAAATTAATTACTATGAGAGATCACGTAAATTGTCGTCAGAAATATTTCCTTAATTCTGAGATCGTCCAGAAAATTTCCATACAACGACATTTACATAGCATAGTTTGCTTTTTAACTAATAACTTACTATTTTTATTCGTAAAGATACTGTACGTTAAGCCGAAACTATCTAACCATCGTTATCTAATCTTCTAGAAATTCTATTCCCTCAATGTTGACCAATGTGAACGTCTTACTAATTGTACCATTTTACGATCCTCGTGTTCACATGCAAACAGTGATTTTTCAGAATGAGTGTATATGCCTCTTTAACCCCACGACAAGTTAACATTCACAAAAGTGTGTTGTTTTGGGGCCTTTAATTTGCCAGTTCCTGACAATATGTTCCTATTGCCGACGTTTTTCCGATCCAGACCTAAAACCTATATATAGAAGTCTGACTGTTTAACTGAGAATTCATATCGACATGACCTTTTAAATGGGGCCATAGAGTAGCTATTTTGCGATCTTAATAGTTTCGACGAAATTACACCGAACGGTTTGTACTGAAGGCCAACATCTTCAACCACATGTTAGAGCCAATGTCAACACATAAAAATGCAACTGTGGCTTTGATTGGTGACATGAGCTGCATTTGATACTTGATTTACTTTAAATTATAGATATAACTAAAAAAATTATACACATGAAATTTGCGTGAATGACGAAGGTCATATCAGTGGTATAGTGAAAATCTTTTGAAGTACAGTGAAATCGGATTTAAAAACCGAAGAACCATGCTCCATGCATCAGCAAAAATACAACAAAATGGATTTTAGAGTTTCATCATGCGATTGACAGTCAACCATGCATGAATATTTTATCAGACTGACATTTGAGTTGATATGCTCAAATTTATCCTAGAGCTACTCTCTCAAATTAAGAGATCAGTTGTAGTACTTAGAGATCGATTTCCACAGAGACTCAAGATTCGCACAATAGATTATAGTATTCGAATTAAGCTAAACGAGAATGATTGTAAATTAAAAACAACAAGGCAATTAAATTCGATTTTAAGATCAAATGGGAAAAGCGTCAGGCTCATGGTATTCTCAGGAAATCATGAATGCAAGCTAATCAGTAAATTAGGATTCTGCAATGTTCTAGAACTCGAAACACAATATTCAAATCAATCAACTCTCGTTGCAGAGATTTCTATGTCTAGATCCTAGAATTCCAAATCTCTTTGTAAATTCAAAGGCTCAGACATGCTTTAAATTCAAGTTCGATATGTTCACAAAATACTTAAACCAAATCTCTTTGTGAATAGTTATTTTGCTCATCTAAGGTTCTTTCTAGCTAATTAACCAACTTTCGTTGCGACAATCAACCTATAATCAATAATCTAACTCCTCAGTTCAGCTCAAGCATTAATCACAACCTAGATGAAGAACTAGTGTTCCAGAATCCTTAACAATCAAATCAACTTAGCAATCCATGAAATCCCTAATGAGAAACCCTAAACCTAACTAGCAAACTACTCAGACATGGAGATTGAAACAATAAACATGTTTGAATAAGATTGCATAAAGAAACAAGAATAGAGATTAAAGGAGTTCTGAATCTTCTCTGAAGGAGTTTGAATTCTTCTCTCCAAAGCTCTAGCTTCGAATAATGATTGGTCTAAAAACAATGACCTTAAAAACCCATAAAAATAGTCTAAAAATATGGAAAACACGTTTGACACTTAATTGTAAGTATTAGGACCTTCAGGGATCTGTTTGCAACTCTCCAAAGCTTGAAAAACTCGTATTGAAATTGCCGTCAGAAATTGGTGTCGACCGACACCAGGTGTGGTGTCGATCGACACCATCTTTAAAATTCGCCTCCGAGTTGAATTCTTCAGCATAGCTTCCTACTTAACTCCAGAATGATCCATAATCTCCAAATAAGCTCCAAACGTACCTAAACCTGCAAATGACTCTAAAAGACTCCAAAAACACTAAAAAGACTCTCTATATACAACTTATATCATGGCTAAAAACACTAAAAACATTGATATATCAACTCCCCCAGACTTAGCTTTTGCTTGCCCTCAAGCAAAACAGAAGACTAGACCTGTGAAAGAAGTTTGAAAACATAGGAACTCACTTATCCTTTAGAAATACTAAATCAACCAACACCAGAGTAAAGCCAGTCAAACAGTACCAACTTAAGTTAGAACCTCTAGTAATTTTCCGCAGACTTACTAACCATCCAGATTCCAAACCACAACCCATAAGAGTAATCTAAAATCCCCATTGCTGACCTTATTAAGTTTTAAGTGCAGTCTCATCGAGGGAATATCGATCTAAGGACACATGAACTCTTACTTACACAAGTACTGAATTTGTGGACAGTCTGCTTCTAGTTTCCTTTCTCCCTCTTTTCTCGCTTCCAATCAGTCGATTTTTCCCTACTAGGGTTTCATTTTATTTTATTTTATCGACTGATTGTTCTCTTTCTTTTTTTGCAAGTATCCAACGATTCCACTTCTCATATCACTTCTTTTTCAAAGCTATAACTCTTTTTTCATTCTCTTTTTTTTTAGAGACAATGAAGGGAAGAGAGAGGAAAACCATAATCACAGACAAATCCTATCAGACCTAAGCAAGGAATCCGATTCAAAGTATACCAAGCCCCAAGATGAGAAAAATCAAGTTCATTATATCCAGGCCAGCTTTGAATCATCTAAATACTCAAACAATATGGGGATAATGGAAGATCAATTTACCTTTGGAATTTCATGTTGGTAGAAACTGCTGTCAATAGCTGTAAGAATGGTCACTAAAGAGGTAGCTAAGACAGTTTGTTCCAAGTAAAGTTCATTGTTCCCAACTAAATTTTGACTCAATAAAAACAATTTTTTGACACAAAAGACTCTCAAAAGAAAAAAAAACCAAAGTTAGTAACCACCTCCCCCAGACTTGAATAACATTGTCCCCAGTGTTAACAGGCCTGAGCTCAGTAAAAAGAAAATAAATAGAAATAGAACAGGTTAGGATCGGAGACGCTTACCTGCAGTCGCGATTGGTGTCGACCGACACCAACGAGTAGTGTCGATCGACACTGGTCTGGTACGATCCTTCTTGTTTTTTTTTTTTAACACAAGAAAAACAAAACTGAAAATTAGCAAAAATCAAACGAAATCCAAAGAAAACTCCTACCTAATAGTGGATTGCCTCCCACTCAGTGATTTTTCAGTCATGACCTTGACTATGTTGGAGCTTAGGCATCTGGTGGATCAGAGAGTGGCACCGAATGTCTCTGGAAAGAGCATCTCATCATCCAAGGTGGTGTATAGGCAGTTTGTGAATGAGATCGACCAAGGAATGAAGGAACAGCAGCAGGGCGGGACATAAGTTTGGGAGGTAGACTTCTTTTTCCTGCAGAATCATCAAAAGAAGAAACAAGCGCTCTACGATAATCTCGTGGCTTGATTAACTGTGAGACAGCTTTTGCACTTTGAAAATTCTTAATGATGATATCAGGAGGTTTAGAATTAGGAACAGTAAGTGCATACCTTTGCTCTATTGGTGGTGAGTGAGGTGCGAGATGTATAATTTTCTGTTTAACAACAGTTGATGAGTCTTTTGAACTACAAAATTTCTGAAAACTCTGAGTTTTAGGCGTTTTTGGCTTGGCCAGTGGAGGGTGTCGACCGACACCAACAGTGGTGTCGATCGACACTGAACCTGAAACTCGGGACTCTGCACTTTTTCTGCAATTCAACTCTGCAATCCGTGTCTCCATCACAAAAACATCATCCTCCACCAACTTGTCTTTAAGTGGACCCTTGTCCTAAAAAGATGATCTCCACTCCAATCTTCAAGCCCATCAGCTTTCTTAGAAATCTCAACAAATTCCTCTTGAACAATCAGCTTGTTCACTTGCTCAGTAGCCTCCAGCTCCTTGACATACCCAGCAGTAATGTCATTTGGCTCCTCATCCATGGCAACCTCTACAGAAAAGGTTTGACCATCAATAGTAGGTTTTCTCCTTAGCTTCCCCATGTCAAAGTTCATGACCTTATCTCCCAAATCAAGCTCTATCTGCCCTTCTCTGACATCAATAATAGCACCTGCTGTAGCTAAGAATGATCTTCCCAGAAGAAGAGGATCCTGAGGTTCTTCACCATATTCCAAAACCACAAAGTCTGTGGGGATAGTGCATCCTGCAATCTGAAGTGGAACATCCTCTAAAACACCTTCTGGAATCCTCTTGGAACGATCAGCAAGGACAAGATGAATACTTGTAGGCTTGAAGTTAGTCAACCCAAGTCTCACAGCAACAGAATATGGCATTAGGTTAATGCTTGAGCCAAGGTCACAAAGAGAGTGAGAAAACCTTTATGTTGAGATGTAGCAATCTAGCACAAAACTCCCTGGGTCAGATAACTTCTTTGGAATCCTACTCTGAATCATAGCACTGACCTGTTCAGACACTCTCACCTTTTTCTCTTTCCTTGATACTGTCTTTTTCAAGAGGATTGCATTAATGTCCTTTGTGAGCAAAGCTGCTTCCTCAGGACTTATACCATTCACAACCATTCTCTTAACATACCTTTTAATAGGAGGTGAAAGATTGACTGCATCAACCAATGGTATCTCAATCAGCACCTTGTTCATTATTGCCTTGCATCTGACCTCTTCCATCTCTTGTTTTGACACGTTTGGCTTCGGGTAGGGAATCTTAGGTTTATATACCCTCTCTTCAATGGGTGATGGGGTTTTGGGACGATCAGCACGCTCTTCTGACGGCAATTGAAAAATACAGGTCAGGTGTCGATCGACAACCCCGTTTGGTGTTGCCGTTCTCGTTGGTGTCGACCGACACTGCTTTGGTGTTGATCGGGTCGATCGACAAACGTCCGTCGGGAGTCGAAATTTCGAGATTTTTGGTTGGTGTCGATCGACACCCCAGGTTGGTGTCGATCGACACTGAGTCTGTGGCACCAAATTCTTCACCAAACTTTGCAGAACCCACAAATGTTTCTTCTTCTCTCACCATGATGGCATTAACATGATGCCTTGGGTTGGTGTCAGTCTTTCCAGGGAGGAATCCATCTTGCCTTTTCATGGATGAAGCTGTTTGTGCAACTTGAGTATCCAACTTCTTGACATGGGTGTTCAAAGCTTCAAACTTCCCATTCAGATCAGTGTACACAGAATCAAGTTTTCCATTAAACTCTACAGTCAACTTTGTCTGACCAGCAAAAATCTGCTCCAACATGCTCTCCATCCTGCTCTCTGAAGTTGGTGGAGGAACTGGTTGGTAGGAAGAAGAGCCATAATTTCTTGCGAAGTTGCTGTTCTGAAAAGGTCTTTGGTAAGTAGAACCATAACCTTGTTGATTCTCAAATCTCTGTCTCTGAAAACCTGTTCCACCAACGTAATTCACATCCTCTTTTTGACCATCAAGAGTTTCAACCTCTGCAGCAAAATGAACATGTTTTTGGCCCACAAGAATGCTGTGAACTGAGTCTAGCTTTGCCTTCACTTCAGCCATTTGACTTCCATCCATTCCTCCAGCTGCTTTCTTCCTCTCAAAGTCTGCATTCTTGGTACTATTGCTAGATACCAAGTTCTCAATAAGCTTTTTGGCTTCAGCTGGACTTCTAGTGTTGAAGTTTCCTTCACTTGCAGCATCAAGAGCCATCTGATACCTCCAGTCAATTCCCCTGAAGAAAATCCCCAGCAGCTGAACATCACTGAACCCATGATGGGGCAGTCTCTCTGGTAAGATCTGAACCTCAACCAAGCAGCTTTGAAGGCTTCAGTAGGCTCTTGTTTGAATGTAGAGATTTTAGTTCTCAGATCTTCAGACCTTGCATCATCAAAGAAGTTGGTGAGGAAGACAGTCTTGGTATCAGACCAAGTGGTTAGAGAACCTGGACTCTCATTCTTGAGCCAATAAGCTGCATCCCCAGCAAGAGAGTATGGGAAGAGTTTGCACAGCAGATAATCCTCTGAGACTCCATTAAGTTTAATGCTTGTCACCAAGTCTTCAAATTTTTCGATGTGGTCCATGGGATGCTCATGAGGAAGACCATGAAAGGGATGCTGACCCACAAGAGTGAAGCAGACAGGCTTTAGCTCAAAGTCGTTCCTTTGGAAGGGAAGAAGGCGAATCGCAGACCTGTTTGCATAGAAAAGATCAGGCCTGTTAAAATCAGCAAGGGTCCTCCCTCTGGCAGCGTTCGCATCATCTTGTACAATGATTTCTTGGATGACATTTCCCTGGTCATCAATCTGGTCGCCGTTCTCGTTGTAGGCTTGACCCTGTTGGTCTCTTAAGACTCCAGTAGCATCATGTCGAATGATAACTCTCTGATTCATTGCTACTGATCTCTTTGCCTTTAAGTTCGTTCGTTCTAACTCTAACAACTTCTGATTCGTAAGATTCAAAAGCTGAGCCCCTTTGTTGCTTCTGGTAATGCGAGACTGCATACACCTGAAACACAAGAAAAGAGATAGAACAGATGTAAGTAAACAAGAAATAAAATGCTTAGACTAAATTCTATTCCTAATCTAATGGTGAATTCAAGAGTCCCCGGCAACGACCCCAAAATTTGATATGCTCAAATTTACCCTAGAGCTACTCTCTCAAATTAAGAGATCAATTGTAGTACTTAGGCATCGATTTTCACAGAGACTCAAGATTCGCACAATAGATTATAGTATCCGAATTAAGCTAAACGAGAATGATTGTAAATTAAAAACAACAAGGCAATTAAATTCGATTTTAAGATCAAATGGGAAAAGCGTCAGGTTCAGGGTATTCTCAGGAAATCATGAATGCAAGCTAATCAGTAAATTAGGATTCTGCTATGTTCTAGAACTCGAAACACAATATTCAAATCAATCAACTCTCGTTGCAGAGATTTCTATGTCTAGATCCTAGAATTCCAAATCTCTTTGTAAATTCAAAGGCTCAAACATGCTTTAAATTCAAGTTCGATATGTTCACAAAATACCTAAACCAAATCTCTTTGTGAATAGTTATTTTGCTCATCTAAGGTTCTTTCTAGCTAATTAACCAACTTTCGTTGCGACAATCAACCTATGATCAATAATCTAACTCCTCACTTCAGATCAAGCATTAATCACAACCTAGATGAAGAACTAGTGTTCCAGAATCCTTAACTATCAAATCAACTTAGCAATCCATGAAATCCCTAATGAGAAACCCTAAACCTAACTAGCAAACTACTCAGACATGGAGATTGAAACAATAAACATGTTTGAATAAGATTGCATAAAGAAATAAGAATAGAGATTAAAGGAGTTCTGAATCTTCTCTGAAGGAGTTTGAATTCTTCTCTCCAAAGCTCTAGCTTCGAATAATGATTGGTCTAAAAACAATGACCTTAAAAACCCATAAAAATAGTCTAAAAATATGGAAAACACGTTTGACACTTAATTGTAAATATTAGGAGCTTCAGGGATCTGTTTGCAACTCTGCAAAGCTTGAAAAACTCGTATTGAAATTGCCGTCAGGAATTGGTGTCGACCGACACCAGGTGTGGTGTCGATCGACACCATCTTTAAAATTCGCCTCCGAATTGAATTCTTCAGCATAGCTTCCTACTTAACTCCATAATGATCCATAATCTCCAAATAAGCTCCAAACTTACCTAAACCTGCAAATGATTCTAAAAGACTCCAAAAACACTAAAAAGACTCTCTATATACAACTTATATCATGGCTAAAAATACTAAAAACCATGATATATCAGTGTTCTATCTTCGTTTAGCTATATTGTCCATTCTATCCTAAATTCCTAATTAATATTGTTAGGTACGCAGTTTTATTCCGTTGCATGAGTATGTAGAATATTTATGTAAATTGAAAGTAATAAAATAAGGGAAATTTTTATTTTTTGGGTCAAAATAAGGGAAGTTTAGATGTTGGAAATGGTTAATGGAAAAGTTAATGCGACAACAATAGATATTATAACTCAATTTTAGCAGACATAATGATGCTTTAAGTATTGTCAGTAGGGTTTATTGAACATGTGATCTCACCTTTAATTTCGAGTCGAGTTCTCGTGTTTAAAATCGTCGTAGATATCTGAGATGATAATGCTACTTGTGTAAGCGAATCCGAAAATATACTACTAGAAACTTTTTTTTTCTAAAGCAAAAGACATGCATATATATATAAACTAAAGAAAGTTATAAAAGCACTTTCTCTCTCCCTTGAAGACACGAGAAATTTTTCCCGATCTGCTCCTCCGACGACCTGTGTCGTTGTGAGAGGGCTCTTTCTTAATCTTTTTTTCTTTATCCTTTTGTAAGCTTCATCCATGGTATCGCTTTCCTATCCTGATCTTGTGTGGGCTTCGTGGCACTCTTCGACTAGATCTGAGCGATGTGGAGAGGATGACCGGTGGTGGAGATGCGGTGCAAGCTCGGTTGTTTGGAGTGGTGTTCTCATGCCTTGCCGGTGCTTTTTCTGCTTGAGGTCGATGTTTCAACTTGCCGAGTGTAGCGGGGCTGCCGTTGACGAGCTCCGGGTGAGGTACCGCCACTGATGGAGTGAGTTTTGGTTGTGCTTAGGAGGGGTTTGTTCTTTGTTCCGCCTCTGGTCTTGTGGTTCATACTTAAGCTCCTTTCGTTTGAGGTTGTGTTGTTGTTTGGGCTGGTATTGATTTTAGCTAGTTTTCCAATCGAAGTTGCGGTAGCAGTTTTCATCGATCGACGGGTTGTTATATGGCTTGGCTATGTATTCCGGGTGTGGTGTTTCTGTGTCCGTTGCTTTCTGGTTGGTCAAAGTTTG
Source organism: Isatis tinctoria (assembly GCA_010577795.1). Taxonomy (NCBI): domain Eukaryota; kingdom Viridiplantae; phylum Streptophyta; class Magnoliopsida; order Brassicales; family Brassicaceae; genus Isatis; species Isatis tinctoria. The sequence goes on from CM021245.1 coordinate 26,006,432, forward strand.
ATAATCTTGGGTGCTTCTGCTTCTTCTGTGTTGTCCTTGGTATCTTTGCTCGGGGATTGGCTAGGTCTCGTTGGAGGGGTTCGGTTTTTGGATGGTTTGTTGCTGTGGAGACATCTACTTGCTTTTCTCCGTGATTTGGTTGTGGAGTTAGGTTTCAAGACGAAGCAGTGATTGCGGTTGTCAGCTCTTCTCTTGCGAGGAGGTGACCATACTCTTGCTTGTAGGTGTTTGAGTGTGGGTACACGAGTGTCCGCGTGTAAGAGTTGTTGATCTTTTCTGCCGTTTTCCCCTCCTGGAGTTTCAAGGTTTGACCTGGTGTCTGATTTGTTTTGCGTGTGATGGTGTCTATGTTCTTTCGCGGGTTTTGTAGCTTCTGTTTTCGAGGCTGTCTCGGTCTGGTGTGTGTTCCGCTGTGTGTTGAATCTTGTGGAAGATGAGGTTGGTGCCTGATTGAATTGCGGACTTCTCTTTCTTTCTGTCCTTGGGGTCTTCACCAGCCATACCAGCTGTATCTGGGTCCTATGGAATGGTCATTCAGACGTTTTGGTTCTCGAAGCTTGATTTTAGTACCGTTTTTATTAAGCGTTTCTCGCTCTCATCTTCATACTATGCCTTGCTTTATTTTTCATTTCTCTTTGGCTCCGGAGAGTATGTTTTTCTCTGCCGGCTTTTGGCTCCCTCTTTTGGGCTTGTGGCTCCCTCTTTTGGACTTTTGGCTTGACATTCCTGTGTAATTCGTAGTCTTTGGTGTACTTGCGAAGATGCGTTTGATTGAAATTTCAAATAAAACGATAGACGACAAAAAAAAATATAAACTAAAGAAAAAGTCCAAATGGATTTTGATTTGGTCATGAATTCTCATTGCGCAATTATCTATAGAACTCCACATCAATCAATTTCGGTTTGGGATAAGTATTTATTTTTCTTCACTTTTTATCATGTGGTTTTGTTCTTACGTATATATATTGACCATTGAAAATTATATCAGTTATTACTTTTTGGCGCGACATTAAGTTGTCATCGAAATCAATCTAGAAAGCTAAGAAGGAGATGAGATAATTATTAACTCTAAGAACTTTCTATTCTTACTATATTCAACGTACCATTTTAGAATAATGGAATTTGTATTTTATTCTACTAGCCACCACATCGATTAGTATTGTAAAGTGTAAACTGTGCAAAAGAGCTATTGAAAATTTGCTATGGAGAGAATCTTATGTATATGAAAACATGGCAATAAGAAAAAGAGAGAACATTATTAAGAAGAATATATATGTTTGTTCGCTGTTGGATAAAAGAAAGACAATAACGAATATTTTGGAGTTTGGATCTTGACCGAAGAATGTTGGGTTACTTAATCAATCAGCAATTGAAAATGCATATGTTCTTTAAACTTTCGGTTTGGGAAGATAACCCTCATCAGTAATATATTCCTTCGTTTATCTGTCATATGGATAAAAATCACAAGCAAGAACAGTTTCACAGGCCTATTTAAAAAGGCTTATCTAATCGATCATATATACTTTTTTTTCCATAAAGACAATAAAAGTAAGATTGATATATAAAAATTATATAATAGGATCTTCTAGACTCACATTATACAATTAGTTAATAAATTTTCTTTAACGATATCATTGAGTTAAATGGTTAGAAAAGTTTCTTTCAGTTTTTCACCAGATTTTTACGTAATAATTATTTATATAGGTTTTTATATCAACGAATAATTTTATTTTCTAAAAGATTTTAGGAACTTTAACAATTAGATTTTAACATTTCGTACATTTAGAATCAATATGTTGAGAGTGTCTAAAACTGATATATCGAACCATTATATCTCATATCGATCGGTCCAAAGTTTCTCAAGTTATTACGTGGTATAATAATTTTCGTTCGAAAGCAGCCTATCAATAGAAACGTCCCATTGTTACCGGTTCAGTTGATATACTTATATGAATTGAGATGTGATCTCAAAAATAAAATTGAGATCGTCAGGTAACAAGCATAGGTTTATAATGTGAACGGAATTAAATATTCAGGACAGGTTTGAAAGGAGGCAGAAGACTATGCTGAGCTCTTTATCCTATTCTTTTGACCAGAATTTTGCATAATAATTAGCCTTATTATGCCACGCGCGTTCTCCTTTTTTTTGCTGTAATAAATTATGTAATCTATATACGATATTATCATTAATAAAATTTTAAATAAATGACGGTACATATGCTCAATCTGAGATTAATTCCATCTACCCTAAGGTAATCAAAACAAACAAAAACACCGATCAACCATGACGTGAGATGAGGTAACGAGGTTCTTCTACATCATTCTAGAAGACATCCAAAACTACTATGTCAACTATTTATGGTAAAAATGTTTGGTTTATCAAAATGTGTTGGTCAAACATATATTTTATTATTTATAATTAGATGGTGCCATGGTGGTGTGGTTAAATGGTTTCTACCTGAGGAAAGAGTTGTCGTATTAGTCTAAATTATGGATCAATTTTTTCAAAAGTGGAATTTCTTAAACATTTTTTATTTAACCAGATGAAAATGAAACTATGTCTTATGCCTCAGTAAAAACCTATGGCTAAACTAATCGTTAATACTGTCCTCTTGAAAAAATTAATTGAACTTCGACCTAAATACTTTTCTGGCCAATAAAAAATATTATTATTATTATCACATCGGTTTATTTTTCGCAAGTCTTTGTTTCCGTTCAACTACACGTGAGAATCATTAGGTGAATCTTTTCCATTCATAACTATATATACACCACCAACTTTACTCAGCCTTCGGAAATTATTTTCTCCTATAATACACATTTATATTATTTAGATATATGATTTGACTCTGTGATCAATTTTCAGAGTATATATTATACATCTTAGGTCGGCTGTACTCTACAAATATCGCATGCAAAACATGGCGCACAAAACAAATGACACTTCATTCGCAATTAAACAAATTTCCAAGCATCTATATTATGTTTCAAAAACCCACTCACTGGGTTTATTTGAATCAAGTTGGAAAAAAGAAATTCCAAATAAAATGTATATGTATATAAATGTCAGTGATACCCGTCACCTTTTTTGCCTGCTCACATGATACTTATGCTTTTTTGGGCAATCATTCACACACATAAACATCAAATAATTTAGTAGGGCCATAAAATAAACGCATGATCATGAATAAAGGGCATCTTCTTAATTAATTAACACTAACAAAAATATAACTAAAATCGACTAATATGAGCGATATATACGAATTGTTTTATCGCGTCATGAAAAGTAGTTAGCTTTTCCCTTTACAAGTTTCTGTGGTTCACATTCGGCAGCATCTCGCTGTATGTCAACTCGTGTTTCTCTATAAATTCACCTCTGAATTCACCTAATTGACTTCATCTTCTCTTCATCCTCACAGCTAACAAAATTCTATCTCTCTTATTTCTTCTCTCTCGTATTCTTCGCAAATCAATATGGTTAAGTTCGCCACCATTTTCATCATGGCCCTCCTTCTCTGCTCAACGCTAACCTACGCAGCCCGGCTGACTCCGACGACAACCACCGCCTCTTCCACAGAAGACTCAGTCAAGGTTCGTTAACTAGTTTATTTGTTTGTTTTTCCTTATCTCTTTCATAATATCGCAACTCAAAACATATTTGCAATATCGAAGGCTCTGTTGGACTTTGGAAAGAAAAGTTATGCCTTAACATGGTCTTTTGAAAACCCTTATTTAAGAAAAAAAAAAAAAACACAGGTGTTAGAGTCTAATCATAGACCAAGAGATCTTATAGGTCGAAAGTCCACTGTCTTCTACTTTTCTTACAGAAAACAGCTTTTTTTTTTCTTTCTATCATTGCTTACGAAAATTCAAACTAACATTTGGAACCTACATATGTATGTTCCACGCACTAGCAAATAACAAGGAAAAGAGTACAAGGTCGATTCTAGATTATATTTTCATAAATACAAAAAAAGCTGTGTACAAGCTTAGGTTAGTCGATATAATACAAAAAAGCTGTGTACATAGCTTAGGTTTAGTCTATTATATATATAAGCTTTCGTCTACGATTCTAAAGTACGTACAAAAAAGACCCCCCAATTGCATGCATGGTCCTTATTATAGCATGTCCGGTTATTAACTATATGGCTTAAGATATAGTTCTCCCGATTTGTTTCATGTACGTATAATAGATTCTATATCATCACAATTTTTTTTTTTTTTATATGTATCGGAAGCAGCTTAAAAGTTAACACGAGCGTGCATATTTTGTTATTATATGTTCAGGGAACCGAAGGAGATAATACTGAAGAAGAAAGCTGCAAAGGAATTGGAGAAGAAGAATGTTTGATTAGACGAACACTTGTTGCTCACACCGATTACATTTACACTCAGAATCACAAGCACTGAGTTTATATGTATTAAGCTACATAATTAATTAGTTACATTATATATTAAACCCTATCATCGTACTGTCTGTTTTTTTTTTTTTTAACTTGTTCTTGCTAAATTATTTTTTGTTATTACTTTGAGAGTTATTATTATGTACACTTGTTGTCTGATTATGGATTTTAAAACAGCTTTCGGTCTTTTATTTGTAAGGTTTATATAAAAAGTCACAAAGTCACAACAAAGATTTTATTCCATTTCTGAGTTTGAGTTTGGTTGTAACCACCAGCTGTATATCGTCTTAAAATTAGACGACTCGAGTAGGGAAAAAGTAGTTGACTTTTCTTGTGAAGACGTACCTTTATAACACCGCTCTATCTAGAGAAAGCACGGAGGAAATATCTTGATTTTCAGAGATATTTATAATTTGCTCCATATTATTCGAATTAGTATTTTTTTATTTGCATTTGTTTTGCAACTAACTGAATATCAGCAAAATCAATATTTTTTGCACCAAAAAAAGAAGAAAAATCAATATTTTTAATTAGACATGTAATATAGGAAAAGATAAAACAAAATTTAAATATGAAAATAAATTTAAATTAATATAAAATAATAATATTTCATTATAAAAATAAAGTTTTTCTAAGTTTAGTAACAAAACAATTAATTTAATAAATAAAAATTCATAAAACTCACACAGAAGTATAATAATTTTATAATTCATATGTATAATTATTAATATACATATATTATATTAAATTGGAATCTATATTCGTCTTTGAAAATTTAGTATTATAATTATTTTTAATGGATATTAAATTTAAATATTTGTTTTGTTCTGTAAAATTATGGATCCAATCAAAACAGATGACAAGTTAAATCGAATTTAATTGATATTAACCAAGTGGTGGTGGTCTAGTGGTTCCTGGCGGATCCACGTTCAAGAAATGGGGGCACATGCCCCATACATAATTTTAAGGATTTGTAATTAACCACTATACATGTCGATGGTAAATATATTCAAAGCTTTTTTTTTTTCCTTCTTTCTGTTTTTCTTTCTCTTTTTTCTCTTAAAACTAAAGCTGTCTCCCTTATTTTTCATATATGACCATGTTTTAATATTTCTTAATCTCTACAGTATTTCGTCTTTTGTTTTTATCATTGATTTGCATATTATATTTCTTTCCTTTCTTTTAAATTAATATATGTTACTTTTATCTTATGTTTTAATTATACTTTTTAACAGATTAGTTTAAATTAAGTAATAAATTATATAATCTGTTTTTAAATTAATAACAGATATATTTAACAAACCTACTAAACTATATGATTTGGGTTTCATTATATAAATATTTTAGAATCATAGTTTAAATAAAAACTATCTTATTATAATAAATATTTTAAAGAGATCATGTATATGCAAAAAAATCAATTTTTTGTTTAATAATTTTTATTTTTCGAACCTTAGAACTTTAAGAAAAATCATATATTATATAAATATTATTTTGTTATATTAAAAAATTATTTGTGCCCATACATAATATCTTTCTAGATCCGCCCATGTTCCTACTTGTAGAGGAGTTGTCATGTTGGTCTAGGCCAAAGATCGATTTCCCTCAAGTGCGAAATTGTTAGATATTTCCTCATTTGACCACACGAGTATGGGTACTTGCTTACGGTCCATTTGAAAAACTAGGAGAGTCTATATTCTCTGAGTTATAAAAAAAAAAAAACTTAACTGATATTCTCTCCACCCTAGCTCTACGAGAAGTTATGAGTGAGCAACTAGAGTATGGAAGGTCCGTTTCATTATCCATTACTTGGTAGGCGTTGGAAAACTACAGCAAGTGAAATACTATTTGAGATGCAAAAGCTATCTATAGCAAGAGAACACCTTTTTGGGCTGGGCCTGATAGATATCAAGTAGGCTCAGTATTAATATACCGTCGTGATCACTATTCACTTCACAACTGTATGGCAAAAACAACGAGATTCACATGAATATGGATTAGAAAAGATGAATCGTGTGGGGTTGATCGTCCTGTATCAAGATGTTAATGCAATATTTGAAGATAGAAAGGCAAAAGAGTGAGAGACTTTCAAGGGAGCTGTGGAAGTTGAAAACCGAAAGAGTTCAAATAAAAACTTTTTGGCTAGCCTTTAAAAGTTTCGGGCTGTAACATGTTGCATTTGGCGTTGGGATTCTTACAACCGGACTTTGACACGTTGGCGTTACGCACTAGATGTTGCAATTTGAGAAAAAGTTCGAACCGAGGTTAGTTTGATCAGATCAAATCAGGACGAGAGAGTTATCAACTTTGTTTTCTCTGGATGACAAGAAAGAAACCTTCTTTGTATACTTTCTTTGACTTATTCTCATAAAAGAACATAACAGTATGGGTCTTGTCTCATCCACGTCACCAACCGCATTCTCAGCAACTATATCCATTCGACCATACCGTATTTATCCACACAAACCAAACACGAACGTGTAACAAATAATGTCCCGACGCTTTATCATTATCTAAATATCCAAATCCAAAAACATTCAAACAAACCCCATTCTTCTTCCAAAGTCAAAACAATCATTTTCCTCTCCAATCAAAGAACCAAAAAAAAAAAAAAAAAGAAGAAGAAGCAATTTTACATCGAATTTGATTGAATCCAAGAATTACCAAACAAAACACAAGAATGTAATGTAGTATAGAAAAGAAAAAAAGGAAACTGTTTCTTGTCTTTTAGCCTGATCAGTTTCTTGGAGTCAGTATCCATGGAGCTTCAACAACTTGTAAACACATAGACAGACATAAACTATGAAGAAGAGATGATTTAACTCTCACGAATCTCCTCGTTTCGTTCCCTCTCTCTCTAACTTTCTCCACATAACTCTCCACTTTACCATTTGCTCTCTCAATCAACACTTCTAACAACGATCTAACCGTCTCAAACGTCACCCTCCCGGTTAAATCCACCACGTATTTCCGGTTACTCGGTACAGACAACGAAGACGATACCCGATCGACCCAAGTCGGTTTTGTTCCAACTGCCAGCGTTTTAGATAACGACCGGTCCGATCCCGGTTCCGTGGTTTGTCTTCTCGACGCTCTCACGAACGTTTCAACCGCGCCGTTACAGACCGTTACCAGCGTTTGCTTAACCTTGTGCTCGTGTTTCGGATTGGTTAAACCGGCGAATAAATCGTCGAAAACGTTGACGTCGGTCGTCTTATCGAGATAAACCGAAACCGCAGTGCTCACGAAACGCTGAACGCAATCGCCGATCAGTTTCCTCCCGTCGTCGGAGCAAATCATGTCGAGCAAAACCGAATCGGAGACGATCGGAGATTCGCCGGAACAAAGCGCGACGACTAAGTTTCTAGCGAAGCTACCGACGATCGCAGAAGCGAAACCGCAGCCGGACTTCGTGAACAGCTTATCCATGACCCGATCCGTGAAACCCGACCCGGATCCATCGTCACCGGAATCCAACCGGTACCCTCTGAGCAACCCCACGATGATGGCTTGTGTGAATCTGATCAAAGAAGAATTGATCTCTTCCGATTTGGCGATTTTGGAAATCTGCTTGAAGCTGTTTGGGATGTGATCGGAATCGGATCTGAGAAATTCCGTCAGATCCTTCGAGATTACGCTAACAGCTTCGGCGGAATCAGATGCTGCTTCGACGAGGTTGAGAAGAAGAGCAAAGAGCTTAGAGATTCGCTTCCTTTTCTGGGAGATTGAAGGAGAATGATAAACCCTAAAGGCGCCATAACCACTCAGTGCAAGTAGAATCCACTTCTTGTTCCTCCGAGCAAAATCAAAACCCTTTTTCCCCAACGCCAAATCCATATAACAACTACAGAATCAAAGAAGAAGAAGAAGAGAAGAATCAAATCTTGGTTACCCAAAATTCTCAGACATGTTAAACCCTTTTTGTTTTTGCTGTCGTGAGATTACAACACCATTTTAGTTAAAAAAAAGTGCGTGAAGTTGTTGTAAAAGGAAGTGAGAAATCAAGAATCTCGGAGAAATGAGGAAAAAGAAAGAAGGAAAAAGAGATTCGAATTGGATAAGAATTCAAATCAAAATGACGTCAAAGTTTATAACAGAATTTGTAACAAAGAGGAGAGAGAGTTTTTTTTCTTCTCAATTATTGTGCTGCAGATATCTGATCTAACAAGTAGATGTGATGGAGACAAAGATGTCTGAAAGTGCGTGTGTATACACATACATGCGTGTAATACAAGAAGAAATCCATAGGGTTTTATTGGAAGTTTCGAGCATGGGTGTTTGTTTTTGTTGAGTGATCAGTCAGTTATGGAGTCTTTCAGACAACAACCAGAAAAAGAAAAAAAGTTTTATCTCATTTAAAACCCTTATCAATAAAACGAGTGGTCATGCCTCAATCGTGAAACATTTAATAATGATATAACCGATGGATAGACATATACGCACATAGTGATATAACCACAATTGGTGGTAAGATGCCGCTATTTAATTTTTCTCATTCATTACAACTTTAGATACGTCAGAAATAAAATAGAAATCGCTTCATTTTGCAAATTCTTAATCATATCTTTTTTACCATTTCCATGTTGATATTATTATACGCATCTTGCAAGTTGAAGCCAATGGATAATGGCGGTGCGCTTTTAGTACCATTGTCTAATGAAAGGGAAGAAGAATGAAACTCAAGAGTTTTATTAGTATGAAATCGCAGCCAGACACGTGGACGGTGTGAGGTGCTAACGCCTCGGAAGAGGCGAGCCGTCGCGTCTCTTTGAAGTCAGAGTCTCACTCACCGTTAGATAGATATCACCATTCCACGTGGCAGCGTTTTTGACACGTGGCATGTTCTTGGCTCCTTCTTCTTATGATAGTACACGTTTGTCACTTTTCGTCGACCATATATATCAAAGCTCCAAAAGGTTGGGAGTAGTAGAATTCACGCTTAACAGTGAATATCACTTTCTAGAGGCATTAAAGTAGACTGACTACTGACGACCATTAGGATTTTCGGTTCGGTTTAGTTCGATTTTAGTTTATGGAATTATAAACAATAGAGCTAGGACCAAATTTTGTTTTATTTCGATTTTGTTCGATTTCAAAATTTCAGTCCGATCAAGGTCAAGTTCGGTTTGGATTCAGTCATTCAGATAAACAGTAGTATAACAAATATTTGTTTTGCTACTTACATTTAACAGAGTCTATGGATAGCATATTTTTACTATGTATCTTTTCTATATGACGAATTGCCAATAACAATATCAATATTTAGATAAATTTCGGTTAATTATGTCTTATCACACAAATATCAAGTTTCGTTCACATTGCTTCGGCACAAAATTTCTAGGCTCTCAAACTATATGTATTAGTTTGAGTTTTGGGTTGACATATTCGGTTTATTGCGGTTAGGTTCCACCTCTAAGAAAGGTACCACCGATCACTCATCACCGATACATCAAGCGAATATTTGTTTTATTCCATTTTCAATTAACACTAGTTTCAAAAGGTTTATGGTCAGTATGAATTTCGAACATATTTAGCATAATCATCACATGGTGCTGTTTTATTTACAAGCCATGCACTTTCTTAGAAGCAGTGACAAGTGTACAGAAACTATCCACAAACATAATTGCAATTAAACGGATAGGGTCACAGATCATAATACTGCATCTATGTTCGTCATCAACATTCAAGCCCATTGTTTTGATTCTTTTCTTCTTCTCGCTTACCTGACCGGCCGTGGCACATTCTTCTTCAAGAGGCAGCGTTTTAAGTAGAGGATGAGTTCTTAGGTCCGAGGATTCAGGAATCATTTCTTGTAACTCACTGGCACATCGTCGTCATCTTCTTCAAGATCACTGAACGATACATCTTCATCCTCATCCACAACATGTTTGGTGGCTACGGTGGAGCTAACAGTTCCTGCATTATCTTCTTCCTTCAACCAATCATCAGCATCATCATCATCATCATCATCGACTTGAACGTCAATAACTTTAGGTGAAGAACTAGTGACTGGGCTCTGCACCGGCTTGTCATGGCACGCTGGTGCTGGTTTTTCTTCAATCACAGGCTTGTCAACAACTTGCATCTCCTTGTTCTCGATTGGGTGCTTCTCCGTCTCAACCTCAGATATCTCACTCGAATGTATTGTCTCGACAGAGATGGTTTTGACTGGTTCTGGTGAAGTATTAGTAGGTAGAGAAAGAGGTTCGGGATTCGCACTATCGGTTCCTGCATCACCACTACTCTCTGGCACCATAACTGGAGCTTTGTTTCTCTTATGCAACAGCTCATGGGATAACAGTGCTCTCGACTCAAGTACCTTCATTTAAAAAAAGGATAAACACAGTGCTTCACATCAGCAAAATCTCACTCTTCTCCCAATTATTAGCTATACAAAGCATTCCATACACTTCGCAAACTCACTTTTAAAAGCTGCTAACCTAACTTAAATGCTACTATTAAAGTTCGCTATTAGCCTCGAGGATCTTCTATTGAAACATATATCGGATTAGCTTCCAAAACTTGAGGACAGAGGAAAGACAGTGGAGTTGAGAAACAAGCTTTACCTGAGGAGTTGAGAGAAGCAATGCGTCATGTTTGCTGAATTTAGGATGCATAAGAACAAAGTAAATCCTCCAGAAGCAATACTCGCTCATGTATGCTGGGCAAAGCTCAATCCTCAACGCAGCTAGACCCGTTGCAAGCCTTTCAACGGCCAGGGCGTGCTCATATTGAGCATCAGTCATTTCAAAGTCTGCAAACGGATCAGAATCGCAACAACATTTTCAATGCCAGCATCAAACCAAACAACAAACATATCTAAAGTAAACAAAACGAACCATGAAAGACAAACACTTTAGCTCTTCCCGAAACTAACATGATTCCAACTAAGCGATCAGAGCAAGCTCTTGAGTGTATTTGAAGGAACATCTGATTACAATGTGAATCGAATCGAAAAGCGTACCATCGAAGTTATTGTCCTCTTCAGGGAAAGGGAAATCAAGCCACGTCTCAGGATGCAGAGCAAGATCCTTAGCGAATCCAACTACTTCCTCCGTCACACCAATCGCATCTCCAGCTACATCAACCTCTTTCGAATCCGCTCCTTCCGAACCCAACTGCCAGAAATTTGAAGCCATCTTCTTCAAATCCGATACCGGCAAGTTCCCCGATAGCTTCGAGATCCCCGTCTTGAACCTACCTCCGATCTCCACAAAATCGCTCCTGATCCCAGCAATCAGATCCTCGTCACCTTCTACGAGATCCGAAGACTTCCTCGTCTCCTCCACACGATCATCCTCCGGAAGATCGGAAGAAGCAGGCGGTGGCGCGAGGAAAGAAGCTACACCCCATAGCTGACTTCTCAAGGTCTTCGTGAGTTCGGAGATGTCTTCCTTCACGCCTCGTGGAGACTGTGAAGATTGCAACACCGACGGCGAAGAAGGTTGATCGGAACCGGAATCTTCAATCGAATTGGACTTAACCGTTTCCTTCTCATCATCTTCATCCTCGTCGATCTTCAGAGAATTCGCAATGGATCTCGCTAACCATGCCATGTTTTCTGGATATCTCTCACGGGAATCTCTTTCGCGACCTTAAACAAACACCATTGACGACGCTAAAATCCAACCTTGAGTTAAATGGGCCTTGTAGAAAAAGCCCATGAAGTTCAAATTCAAGCCCAATCTCTTTTTTTTTTTCTCTCTCACTGTTTCTATGTCCAGACAAAAAGCTATCACATCACTGTGTGATATACACAAACCCACTCAAAACAGAGATTTGCTCAGTCTCGTTTCCAAAACAGACAACCGATGTAAGCCTTTGTTTTTTTTCTGGGGCAATGAATAGCTGAGTAAAATAGTTGAATGATTCACTTGTCAAATCGCACTATCTTTTCAATTGTTCATTAGAACAGTGAACAGCTCAGACCAATGTATGGAGACTTTTGGTCTCCACCACAACTTCTTCAATACTTATTAGACAAGAATCATATTCACTCGTACTGTACTTTGAGATGTCACTCCATGGAAACAATAGTGTTTTGATTTTACTCGAATCACATAACTTTCATGGTACTTTTTCACATTTCATTTAAGACGATAAGGGAGGCATGGCCGCTTGGAACAAACATGAACTAATAATGATGAGTAATAAAGACATTTTGTCTAATTTTCTAATTTAAGGAAAGGTAACAGAAAAAACATTGAATGAAGAAAAAAAGATTCGAAAAGATTAAAACTTCAGGTCAAAAGATTTTTGCTTCTTCCTTTTTTTTTTCTGTTGTGAGTGGTCAAAAAGCAAAACAACCTCTCAGAAGGACCCAAGTAGAGAGGTAACAACAATGAGAACACTAACTATTGTTCCTTTCTTCAAATTCTTCCTTTTTTGTCTTTCTTCTGAAACTGATTTAACCAAAGGCGGTAACTTTACACAGATTTGCTAATAGTCCCAACGTTTATTGCAAACCGAACCAACATGACATCGTTACAAACCCATCCTCACCCGCGCAGCTTCTTCTTATTCTCTCTGTTTCCATCTGCGGATTTGCTTGCTTTCCTTTGAATTGTTACCGCCGAAACTAATAGCTGAATCTTCAAACTCTTCATCTATATGTACATCAAAGCAGGGGCAAGATTCGCAACTCCTCGAATATACTGTTTCATTGATATCCCCGCTGAAATATGTATCAAGCGTGATCGATCATTGCCAAGGATTTAAAAATTTCTGCTATTGAATCGTCCTCGTGAGTTTGCATTTGGAGATAAACATGGTGTCTGAATAATGTAGACTACATAGCTTGAGTAGCTCCGCTGACCGCTGTTTCAACGCTTGATCACACCCGCTCTGAATCACGAGCAATAGCTTTGCAGCAAGACCTACCTCAACAGCAAGAGGTGAACATTCCTCTGGAGCTAATTTGCAGACAGACCAAAGAATCGACAGCGCGTAGTTAGTGCAGTTCTCAGAGACTCTCATCAGTACCTTAACGGTATACGGTATGGTGTTTGCAGAGTCTTTGACAGCAACTCTTCCTTCCATGTCTGAACACAAAGCATCAAGAACAGACAGAGCTGATTCCAGACAATCCGGGTCTAAAGAAGGTAAGATGTCGACTAATTGAGGCACTGCTCCAATGCTAACCATCAAGTTTCGAACTTGTTTATGAGCAGAGATTGGTTTGAGCAGCCCAAGTGCAGGTGAAACTCCATTTCTATGTCTCTTATCCTTAACCAATCTCATCAACCCAACAAGCAAACTATGACTCGAAACCAGCTCTGCTCTAAACCCTTTCTCTTCCACCAATCCCCTAATCAACTTGGCGCAGTTGATTTTAGTTTCGTTCGATCCATCGTTCAACATATCAACGATCAAAGAAACCTTAGCTGGTTGCATCAACCCTGACTTCGAGTCCGAATCAAGATCAAGACTGACAAGAATCGCAACGACCTCAGATCCAACGGCGTGAGAAGTGAAAGGACCCAAAAGAGAAGAGATCACAGAGACGCCTCCTTCTTCAACAACAGTCTTCCTCGCCATGAGATGAGCCACAACGATCTGCTTAAGCTCGCTCAACGCATGAACCCTAGCTTGCCCTTTAGCTTTCTTCAACGTCCCCAAAACCTCAATCGCTCGTCCTTGAACATCCTCAGAGCGTTTCTTCATCAACACATACTTCTGAGAGAACCAAGTGTAGATCAAATGGTGTAAGGTTTTGTTAGGAGTTACCGCATCATCCCAAAGCTCCTGCATTGTCGTGGGACAAGTCAAGTGGCCTAGGTTGAACCATTTGTGGATGTTTGACCTCTCGTAGGTTTGACCAGTGCACAAGGTCACAGGATCTTGCATCGGCTCAAGGGAGATAGGGCAGATGAAAACAGAGGGTATGTCTTGTAAATCTAGCTCCTTTATCATCTTCTTCAGATCCAATTTCTCATCAACAACTCCACCGCCATTAACGCCGCCGAGAACTCCGTCTTTCACCGCCGTGTCCAGATCTAAGACTTGCCCATCACCACCGCCTTCAAATCCAATTAGCCTATCTCTCTTTAACGGCTGAAACATCGGCATTTTCCCCCACAAGAATCTAAAAGAAAAAACCGAAAAACCCAATTTTTACAGAAAACTCTCTCTCTCTCTATCTCTCTGGCTAGAGTGACTAGCTCACAGCATTTGGGAAAATCTCTTTATGAAACATTGATGGTAAACAAAGGAGAGCTGAAAAAGAGTGAAGAAAAGAAACGCATGTCTTTATCTCAGAAAGAGAGTTAAACAAAACACACAATCTTCTTCTTCTTCCTCTTTGCCTTTTTTCTCCTTTTCAACGGTCAAAAAGAAGATTTCATTAAACTCTAGTTTTAATAATTCAACATCATAAACACATGATTGAAGCCCAACCGCACCCAAAAATGTGAATTATACCCACAAATTTCGAGAAATAGAAAAAAGGAGAAATCATGAAGAATAAGAAGAAGAAGAGATTCAGTACAAACAAATCTGGTTTGCACTTTGCAACCTGAAAATCTCAGAAGATACAAAAAAAAAAAGAGAGAATTTGAGAGAACCCAGATGACGAATTCGTGAGAATGACGAAGAAACCCGTCGTACCTTTCTTGTTTGTTTTTTTCTCTCTTACCCTCTTCTGGGCTTTAGTGAGTGATTGTCTTGTTTTTGTTTCCTTGAGAGTATTAAAAAAAAAAAAGGTAAAAACGAGAAAAACAAAGGGAGAAATTAAAGATTTCTTGAAAGATTCGGGTTGAAAATTGAAAAACAAATAAAGATAAGGTGACCGGGTGAATCACTGGCTATAGCCGGTCATTTAGTCCTCTCGACTCTCGCACCACACGTGCAAGCTCCACCACATGCTCCCACCTCCCGGTTTCATTATAATATTACCTTTTTTATTACTACTACCATTGAAAACCTCAGCTGGTAAATTTCTAGATTTCCAATTTTGTCCCTAGCTTTTACTAGATTATTTTAAAGCTTGTACTAAACCGCATACGCAAGAGAATTCTTCAAACAACCAATCATAATAAAAAATTAGTTAAAGTTATTCCCTTTAATGATATTCAAGTTGCAAAGGGGATGCAACTGATCAATAGATTGTGGATTAATCTCTTTAATTCTGAGGCTAATTAGTTTTTTTTTTTGTAAGTGCTTTGGATTTTATTTTATTTTAAAGCAGGAATATTCGTAATTAGTCAAAAGACAACAGTGAAATTCTAAATCCTCTTTTGTTAGCTTTATTTTTTTCTTAATATCCACGCTAACTAAGGATATACTTTCCTAGATAAAGGGAAAAAAAAGTTACAGAGAAAGGAGGGTAAAGTGGTAAAGAGAGGAGAAGAGAAAATCCCGCACGTAGTCAAAAAAGCTGATATAAGTTTCACTAAACTCCAAACACCCACGGGGAAGAGTAACCCGTACAGGTCGGGCACGTGCGACGATAATTTCTATGTTTAGTTTCCTAATTAATCATTTTATTTCACTTTCATCATTGTTATTAACACCATCAACTCTCGATTTTGTTAAACCAATTACTCTTCCTTTATCTCTCTCTTTTCTGAAAACAAATTCCTATCCATTAAATAATTCAAACTCCTACAGTTATATAAATGGCTAAACAAAAAAATTAAAATATTTAGGTGGATTTTTGTTAACAAAATTCAGATATTCATCTACAGTCTCTCTAAAATTGCAGATTTTTTATTTTTATTATCAGAATATAAAAATTAGAGGAGGATGAATATAAAAGTTTTTTTTGGGCAAAATGAATATAAAAGTTAAAGTAAATATATTTTGGAAAAAACGAAATTAGAAAGAAAAAACGAAAGAAAAAAAGAAAAAAAAAAGAAAGGAGAGAGTGAGCGGGGACCACAAGCAAAAGCTCCAGCTAGACAATTGACCGTGACAGTGTCTTGCTTTGACTGTAAGCCTCGATCCATCCTCAGTCTAATCTTTGTTTGCCTTTGACTGTTCCTTCTACCACTCATAACCCACCACGTGTCCACATCTGCCTCTTCCCCACCCAAACCGTGATTAATTTATTAATTGTTTTCAAAATTCTAATTTTTAAAATAACAATCGAACCAAATCAAGATAATTTAATAATATGTGAAACTGATGGGGGGGAAGAGAGAGATCTGAGAGACCATGTGTTGTTTTTGTTGCAGTTGAGTACTGACCCATAACTGCAAAGTTTGCTGTCCAAAAAACAAATACTATTATTTCATAATAATTTAATACGATTATATTAATTACTGGACCCATTTTTTGAAATGAACTTGCAGATTCAAATGAAACGATTTTCTCTTTTTCAGAGTTGGTAATGCTCAAAATGTTTTTTTTTTCTCTGTGTATATGATGGAAGTTATTCTAGTCAAACTAACATTACGAAAGTGGACCGGCAAGTGTTTTAATGTGATATGACGTGTTTTGTAATCAAGTTTTTAGCCTTGATGGATGAGAGATTGATAGGGATATTATTAAAATAACAATAACAACAACAAAAAGTTTTATCTGTTACAAGGAGTAATACGCACCGAGTGCAATTCATGAAAGCGAAATACCAAAATTTCAAGAGCTGTTAGTTACATTTTCGTTATTGGAGTTAACAATTTCAAATAGATGACTATTTCACAAAAATAAATAACCGAAAACTTCAATTTTTGCATTGTCTTTTTTTTTTTCTCAACAGAATATAATTACAATCAGCATTTAGGTATTATCATTGGAGCATCTTTTCTTTAAAATAATTTAATGAAAATAAACAAATCTATATTATTTTAAAAAGTATTTATCCCATATGAAACTTACAGTTTTTATTATTATTGGACGCACAAATTAACATTATATTTAATATTTTATTTTAAAAAACCAAAATATCATTATAATTATCCACCTAAATACAATTCAAATAACAGTAATAAAATTATAAATTACAAATAATCAATAAGGTAAAAATCATCTAATATCATTTAGTCTAACAATTTATATCATAATAAAAATCTAATAACTATAATTTCTAGTGAAATTAGTTTTGATAGTCTAAATTCTGATTTTTTTTTTCTGCCATGTCCACAGAAAAAACATCAATTAGATATCCTCTAAACATAAAAAAAAAAAAGTCTACTATTGCTTACTAAAATGAAAATGCTAGATTGTAAATTGGCTAGACATGATGCAAAACTTGGAACTCAGAGTTTACCCTAATCAAAGACCAACAAATATAGGAAAGTATCGAAGGTTAGTTGGGAACTTAATATATTTTACTCACACTTGCTCCATTGTAAATTTGTAACTTTCGCAATTAGTGTGGTGAGCCAATTTATGCATCAACCAAGTGAAGATTTTCCATATGATGATATTTTGTTATTTAAAATTTCATCACAAGAAAATAAAAAAATCATCACAAAAAAAAAATTCAGCCGGTTTAATAACCATTACCAGCTTGATACAAATGCTTTTTCATATTGTTTTATACGTTAAGTGATTTAATTTATTTTTCTTTGAGAGGAAAAATTCGCCTCCAACATATGTTAATGAATTTATATTGTCATTAAGGGTCTATCGGGGTAATCATCTAAAATAAAATAGTTGGTTTTTTTCTGAAACAAAACCACGGAAACACATTAAAATTAATACTATTAAACATTTTATAAAAAAAGAAACTAATCGCATAACTTATTGCTATGGTTCTAATTGGTTATTTTGAATATCGTAATGTGCTAATGTTTATGAGTTTCCGGATGTTTTCACTCACATATTTCTCAAGGAATCTTATGTACTTGATTATGCAAGATTAAATGACAACTAAATGATTAATTCAACATTACATAGTTTTTAGTCAAATTACATTTCTTTGCTTAAGCGTTACGGACAGTTTACTCTGCGATCTATACTTCACGATCAAACGTTTCTTCATACCCGCGGCGCAGTGCTACCCATCGAGACCATAACATCGATAATACATATATACTGCATTGTTTACGCATATGTTTATCTTAAGCATTTTATCTAATATATTCTACCTAAAAAAGTGTGAGATAACTGTGAACAAAATGCAAAAGTAGAAGCACGAAAGAATCGAGAAAGGTATACACTGCATTGCTATGCGTATTCTATAATTTATC
The DNA here is from genome assembly GCA_010577795.1 of Isatis tinctoria. NCBI lineage: Eukaryota > Viridiplantae > Streptophyta > Magnoliopsida > Brassicales > Brassicaceae > Isatis > Isatis tinctoria. The sequence goes on from CM021245.1 coordinate 26,024,967, forward strand.
ATCTTTTATTCTTTAACAATTTAGGATTGTCACGTGACGCTCTAACCCCTAAATCTATGTCTGTATAGTATGTACATATACACATGCAGCATGCTGCACCTATATTCGTAAATTTTTTTTTTTTTTTTTTTTTTTTATACACTTATGGATTCAATTTTGCTCATACGGATAGTTTTTTGTTGGTGACCCCCAAGCTTTTCGAAACCTAAACAATCTAGGATCTATATGTGCATTAATAATTACTTCGAATTTTAATTTTTTTTTTGAATACGTATAAAGTGGATATATATGTTTAACGCATATTATTTTATTTTAGCTTAGTTAAGAATGTGTACAAACTACAAGCATCTGAATAGTGTGAGATTGTTAGAGATGCCAAATCCAAAACAGAGTAGCAAAAACAACTTGTGAACTTGGTTTATACGTATCATATTTCTAAGCTGTCGCCTACACGAAAACACTATATTATGATCTCCTCACATGTAGTATTAAACTATTGATTACAAACAACGATGCTAATCAATTGGGTTCATATTGGGCCAAAATTCAGATATGGGCCGACCGATCACACTAAGCAATGACAAGCTTTCAGGTCAAAGGAAGGAAGTAGGTAAAATGAAGCCATAAGACACTGAAGTACTAACCAACATCTCTTAAATTTCCCAGACATTTATGAGATAGAGTAGAAAAGAGTTTCCAACGACACCTTAATAAATTTAAACATCTAATTACAAGAAAATGTATTTAATCATCCAACTATACACATTTAAGGATACATCACATTCATAATTTTTGTTGTTAGAAATTCATTTTTATAATTAATTCATTATTTTACCAAAAAAAATATAATTAATATATTCATTATGGACTTATTCTTCTCTTTGATCATGTCTAACTGTCTTGAAACCTTTGAGCTCTTCTTCGTCTTAGCTCACTTTTAATTCCGTATAACTTTATATATAATATACTGTTTATATATCTTCGAGTCTCGATTTTTGAAACTCCAATAATGAAAGAGAGAAACATGGAGAAAGAAAACAGCTTTGTATGGTTGGTGAAGGCTCCTTTCCGTTTCTTGATCATGGCACGTGACGCCTACATACGTAGCATTTCGTCATGCTCCGGCGCCGGAATCATTACCGGCGGCGGATCCTCTGGTTTTGGTCAGCTTTCCGGGAACTTCCAAATCTGCGATCCACCTAGCACCACACTTCCTAGGAGCTTTACCTTGTCGTCGTCGGCGGCACGTGATGAAGGGTGTCTGACAGGTGGCGGACAGCTTACGACGGCGACGAGTTTGTCGGTGCCGTTGGATCGTCGGAGAAATTATAGATGTGTTGTTGTGATGGGACGAATCGACGAGGAGGTTTCTTGTGATGATGAGTTTGAAGAAGATTAGAAGAAGACTCTTTCTTGATTATGGTAAATGCTGAGATTTTTCACATGTAACAGAAAGATCATTGACCAATGAAACAGATAATCTGAAAGAGTAAATTTAAAATAAATAAAAATTATTGGGTTTATCGTTTTGTTACAATGTTGCTAGTTTCGAAACCTCGACGTACTAGTGTAAATCTCAATTTCAGTGATATATAATAAGGTTTTATGTGATTTCGTTGTTTATAACCCACTATTTTACATTACATATTGCCATATTGGCAGTAAATAGCAACAGTTTTTACTTTTAGTTAAAAGTTAAAAAAACGTAAATGACATGGATAACACAATGTACCAAATTATAAAAGAGATTGTCCTAACATTTAATTTTTTAAAAAGAAGAAGATAATATAGGAATTGACCAACCAATCATTTTTTGACAGAGTAAATGACGTTGCAAAACAAGTTTACTTTTTAGTCATAACTCATAAGTACAATTTCAATTTTCAGCTAAATAATCTACTATATTAAAACATGAGTCGTTTATAAAAAAAGACAAAAAGACATTTGCATATTACTTTTTGTGTCATTGGTCTCTTTTGAATCAAAAAAAAATTCATTAAGAGTACTATGAGCATTGATTTATGGTTCCACTCTAATGAATTAATGTGATATACGATTTTTTATAGGTTAATTTATATTTAGATTTTCGTAGATATGAAACGGATTTATGGTAATTGACGGATTCTTCTACTATCAAATCTCCAATAATGCAGAAAAATACCTTACCAATTAAAAATGATTTTCGTAGAGATACTCTCTAAACCTAAGCGTACACAATGCCTATTTAAATAAGTTCCATTCTAAACCTCCTCTCAAGAAATCATAACCTACTATCAAAAATTTCTACCGAGATGATTCTCATCATTACATTTAGATGTAATGCCAAATGGTCTGAGTTTACTAGATTTTTTCAGAAACTAAACTAATATCCCATTGACAGGCCAGACATTGTATGCCGGATTTTCAAGATGAAACTTGATTCATTTATCAAAGATTTAACGAGCGAAAAACATTTTGGAAAGACTGTTACAGGTTAGAGAGTTAACACTATTTTCAATGGCTTTTCTCTATGTAAATAATTGTATTATATGTTATTGACACTTTTTATTTTATTCCTTTTAGCTATGTACAAAGTTCAATTTCCGAAAGGACAACTTCCACATGCCCATATTATTCTATGCATTCATCCTAGCGAAAGAGGAAGAAGAGCGTTAACAGTTCAAAACGGTAACAATGGAGACCATGATCAAGAGAATACAAAGAGCGCAGTCAGAAACTTCTTCTATTGCAGGTACTTTGTAATTTTAACTCTTCCTATCTTGTCTACTATAAATATACAAACCGTGTTTATTTTACATAAGAAATCCTTTTCATATAATTGACTTATGTTTTTTTTTGTAGATATGTATCGGCTACTGAAGCTGTATGGAAGTTTCTAAAGTTTCCATATTGTGATAACTACAAATGTGAAGCTGGAGACACAAAAGAATGATGAGGTTGTTTGGAAAAAGGGCGAATTAGTCCATGGATTTGATTTGATTTTCTGTTGTTTAGATTTTATTGATATGTTATCTCTTTCTGTTCGGATTCTACTTTTTGGTGATTTTCATGGAAATGTTTTATTATTTTTTCTAGATTGTTATTGTACCCATCTCCAACAAGCAAAATAATAAAAGCACCATTCGTTAGATTCCAAAAATGAGATTTGATATACATTACCTTTTTAACGAAGTGTAAACTTCAAGATATTTAATAGCGTTTAATGACCTGCAATATAAGATATGAACAAGTACAAACCATAAGTAAGTCTCTAAACCCAATAAATTATATCAAAGGTATTTGACATAATTGAATACTCTAAGGTTAATTAAAGTTAGATCCGTGAAAGATCAACTGCATTAACGAATAAGAAAAGCTTTAATGGGTTTGAGTGTAGCTAATATATTTATCACTATCAATCATTGACGAAATATTCACAAAATCGTATTTTAGATGTTCTAGAAATATGGTACTTGACATAATTGAATACTCTAAGGTTAAAGTTAGATCCCTGAAATATCAACTGCATTAACGAATAAGAAAAACTTTAATGGGTTTGAGTAGCTAATATATTTATCACTATCAATCATTGACGAAATATTCATAAAATCGTATTTTAGATGCTCTACAAATATGGTATGAAATATTTTCAATAGCTACCTAAACGGTAGATACGATTTTGGTTGTTACCAATTTTTTAGATTCAAGAATACTGTAGATACACTCGGTGTTATAATTTATTGGGTTTAGACACCGAGATTAAATGAGTGGAGATTATACTTCCGGATTTACAGGCGATATCTTCTATCATTCAAATAACCGTATCCGCAATATTATAACTTCAAAGTCAATAAACAAATATACTTAATGTTATAACCTATATATTCTTACCAAATAAAAATCTAAACAATATTCAATGATATTTACCTTTTTCTTATCTAGACCATCATTCCAAATTATATATAAACACTCCTTATTGACCGCATCCAACACGTTCGACGCCTAATACGAAAATCACCAATAGAAAAAAAAAAGGTAACTCAAGGTGTTTTCACTTACCTCAAAGATCTCAAGCCATACAAATCAACTTGACGTATCCAAGTAAGAGTTCTCCATTCCTGGAAACAATACACTGCACGTAGCGGTGAGAGTTTGGAGGTCATTTTAGCCGACGAAACTGTGAGTAGAAATATCCAAGTCTAGAATGAAGATATTTTCTTATCTGCATTTAGTGTGAATATTGGAGGCTTGACGTTTAAGGTTCTATAAATACACTATTTATGAGTCAATTTAGGATTAGCCAAATTAAAGAAAAGAGAGAAAAAGATTAAGAGTTTTGGTCTCTGAAAAAAAGACACAAATCTATTGTGTGTAACACATAATTTATGTGTCTGCGGAACATTTTGTCTCCTGAAGTGTGTATCTGGACCAAGCACGAAATCAAGAGGAAAAAAACTTGAAATCTATGGTATTTGAGTTTGTACTAAAGATTGTCTCCTTTAGTAATAAAGTATTTGGTGTCGAACTAAGAGGTGTCTTAGTGTCGAGTAATTCCATTAGACAAGAATTGTTATAAGGTTGTCTCAAGAATATCTATCGAATAATTAAATAGAGGATACAGGCATTTTGACATACCTCATATAATTGTCTGTTTATGTTCATAATGCTGTAGACCTTTTGGTGATATATGTAGTTTTTAGAGAGCTGATCATGGTATGTAGATTTCAAGAAAATATGTAAGCTTACAGTTATGAATATTTGTTGATGTGGTATTGTAGACTTATTGAGGATATCCAGAAAAAGATGATAAGGATGAAAATTATAATGTAAACATTTTTCTTGTCTCAATCTAAGGTAAATATTAGAGGTTTGATGTTTAAAGTTCTATAAATACATTATTTATGAGTCAAATTAGGGTCGAAATAGGAAAAAGAAGAAAAAAAGATTAAGAGTTTTCAGTCTCTGGAAGATGACACGCAAATCTATTGTGTAGCACATACTTGTGTGTGTGTGGAACAATCTGGTTCCTTAAATGTGTGATTGGATCAAAGACGGAATAAAGAAGAAAAAACCTAGAATTTCTGATATTAAATTTGTACTAAAGACGTGTGTATGAATTTATGTTTGTGTTCATATATATGTTTTATGCGTTTTAGTTAATTTTAGACAGTAAATTAACCATTGAAAGACGAACATAAAAAAAGAACCGTGAATCCTTAGAGAAAACACTTGAAAAAGTGAAGAATATGAAAAATGACCTCCAAACTGTAAATGACCTCCAAACTGTAAGATAATTGTGGTTATGGTTTCCTTTCATGACTCTCTTCACCATGTGCTTTGGTATTTTCTTGTAACAAAAAACAGAGATTAGAAAAAGGTTAATAGAAGACCTTTCTATTTTAGTGAAAACACAATCGTTTATCAATGGAAACTTTAGAACATACCACACCGCGTCTTTTCCTTGATTTATAAATTGTCATGAAGGTGTTCCCGGTTGAAACTTCAGGTTCATAATACACATTCATCTCTGCATTGCACCTTTGTCAGAACTTTCCTCTGATAACACTTGCGAGAAACGAAATATCTAAATAAAACAAATTCCACAAACCAATAGGACAGAAGCTTGCAATGTGTTTAAACTAATAGAAAAAACACTAACAAACAAGCAGTCTCTCAAGTAAAAACCGGCCAAATAATTCAGTACTCAAATGAAAAAGAGAACTTAACTTTCGAGTTTATAAGAAAATAGATCTCTTACTCTTCTAACTTTGGAGGTTGGAAAATAATCAATCAATTTAATTTAAAGATGTGATCAAATGAAACACAGAACCGTAACTAATATCAACTAAAAATACGATTTGGTGAAATATAACTGATTCCTATTTCACAAAAAATCGAGAAAAAGAGAGTCATCTACTATTAAACGAAAAAATTGATAGCTGAGAGCTGGATCGTCACCTACTCAAGGCGTAGAAGATGACTGACAAGAATACTGAGAGCTGGAGCTTTATTTCACCTGATCTTCAAGTTCGAACTTAAAAATCCAGTTGCATGTAAACGAAAACAAACAAACTATTAGAAAATCAAATACAAAAAGCCCGAAGATTAGCATGTAAACAATCGAAACATCAAAAAGAGAAGAAGAAAGAAAGAGAAGAAGAGTCATCACCTATTTCGCTTTTCCAGATTCCAGAATACCGAGGAGAGCAGTGACCGAGGTAGGAGATATAGTGAGGGTTTATTTTTTGGGCCAGTTAAACATATTGATCCACATTTTAATTTGGGCTCATATTTTGTTAGTTTCTTAATCTCTAAATCCATCAAGAATAATTTATCTAAAAATGTTACTCTAAAATTCTTTATTATTTTAAAAACAAATTTTAAATCTGGATTTTTAAATTGATATTCAAATTAAATTTTAAAGATGAATTTATAAATTGAAAAAAAATTTAACTAAGTTTTACCAAATAAAAAAACTTGAGAAAAGATATTATGAGCAGTATATATAATGAATATTAACAAATATGAATACCAGCCTTAACATTATTATCTAAATGAATATGAACAATGATCCACCTAACAAAAGATTTTTGAACTCCTCCTTTATAGGATAAAAATGATATTCAAGTTAAAATTTAAAGATGAATTTATAATTTTGATTTGTTTACTAATTTTTACAAAATAAAAATACATAATACTATTGTATTTATGATTTTTTTTAAAAAAAAAGTTTACAAAATATATTATTAGCAGTATATGTAATGAATATTAACAAATATACCAACCTTAACATTATTATCTAAATTTTACTTTAGCTTTTCGAAATATTCCATTTTCAAATTTCATATTTACTCTAAATTATATTTTAATTTCATAGATGTAATTTTTAATTTACTCTTCCCGCGTACTTCTTCACCGTTAAAAACAACAGTCTTACTCTCGACTTTTAACAAAGACATAAAAAACCTCTGTAATAGTGACATGATTCGTATAATTTCAATTTAAATAATATCATCCCGTTTTTAATGTTTGTTTTAATGTTACTAAATGAAACACATACTTTTATAATTATATCTATAATTCATAAACTCTTAATTTTAAATTTGAAAAGAATCAATATTAAAGTAAATATAGTCCCGCGCGCCGACGCGCGGGTCCGGTTCTAGTTTGTTTGATTATGACGAGATTTGTATATTCAATTGAGATCTTTTGCAATATTTATTAGCTTGTTTATAAAAAAAAAAGATAATACGTAGTCAAAACTACAATTCCAAGAATCAACTTATTTTCGATTAGAATTAAACAAGTAAGCCAAATATTTTGGAAATTGTACTTTTGACTATATCCCGGTTTTGCAACATATATACATTTTATTGTTTTCATAACAAAATTTACAAAAACATTACTCAAAAAAACTTTATAAGAAAATATATAATAAAAAAAACCTAAAAAAAAATAAAAGTTTTAAGGGTCCAAAATTTTCAATTTTTACCCTAGGGCGCATAATCATGTTGAGCAGGCGCTGAGAATAGTACATTAATCTTCATCTCTGTAGTAGGTCCATATGGTTTACTTATTTTTCTTTTGTAACCAAACATTTTGAATGCGTTTAATCCTCAGAGAACAAGAAATCTACTTTGGGCCAGGCCTACTTAATTAAAAATTGGCCCATTAAAAAGATAATAAATTGCCCAAACAGAGAAAATATTGTTCACAATCACACCTATTGTACTTAGAGCTTGACTGGTTTTGCCGCTATGAGCCGCAAACGCAGCGTTTGCGGCTAGTAGCGGTTGATACCAATCATACAAAACGCTTTAAACAATTTTTTATCATTTTATAACGCTAAAAATCAGAAGCTCCGAGAATCTCCTTCCAGCCAGCGTTTGCGGTTGCGAGCGTTTGCGGCTGGAAAAAAAATATTTTATCAAAAAAAAATCTTTAAATTTTAAATTAATATAAAAAATCTAAATTAATATATCCATATATATTTACCAAATATATATATATATATTAATATATCATAAATTTATTTGTTTTTAATTATCATTTATTGTTTTATTATTTATGTTGATTGAGTTATTTTTATATTTTTATTATAATCATATAATTTTTTATGTTTCTAATAATTATAAAAAATTTTATTTTAATAATATTTTGTTAATTTGCTTTTGCACTCGTAAACCAATTAAAAATATCTGCAAACAGAACAAAAGCTTTAAATTAATATTGAAAAACTATAAATTAATATATCATTAATTTATTTATTTTTAATTATAAATTGTTTTTTATTATTTATGTTGATGGAATTATTTTATATTTTATTATAATAAATATTTTTATGTTTTTAATAATTATAAAATTTTCTTATTTTAATAATTTCAATTTTATGATAACAATATTTTTTTAATATTGATAAAATTTGCTTATTTTAATATGTTTTAGTTAATTTGCTTTTGCATCCGCTGGTGAACCAGTCAAAAATGATCCGCAAACGCAACAATATTTAACCGCTATGTCAGTCGTATAAACCGCTAGAAAACGCTATTAACCGCAATAACCCGCATCCGCAAACTCCCGCAACCGCAGCCGCAACCGCCGCGTTTAAACCAGTCAAGCCCTTACTCTAACCTCTCGCGCTTAACATTCTCAATACTATATAAAAATTTTTTTTGTTGAAAACCGTAACTGCTCAGCTCCACCTCTTTATCTTTAAAAAAATGAAAGTGTAATAATCAAAAATAAATATAATTAATAATATAACAAAAAGAAAGTTGATTATAATATTCAACACATAAAATATAATATATGTCAAAGTACCTTCATGAATAGAATAGATATATGTAACACAAGCGATACTTTCATTTGGATTAATCTGGATTTTTGCTATTATAAACCTTAGTTTCAAAAAATGCTAAAAGAATCAGCGGATAGAGGAATCCTCCAATGAAACCTCTGATACAATTAAGCGACTGAGATGGTTCCTTTGGTTACGGAAAGCTAGCAGCCAGTGAAACTTCTTCAACCAGTAGGAGAGTGAGACTCTTGTAACTTTGTAGGGTAAAAATGCTGCAACAAGTAACAACCCTAATCTTTTTTTCTTCGGTTGCTTGTGTATAAAGCAACAAAGCATTGTTGACAATTTTCTCATGTATGGCTGGATCGTAAATCAACAAGATCTCACTTTAGTTCTACAGGTAATTTCTCATGCTTGCTTTGCAGGGTATATGTATTAAGGCTATACCTTTTTTATAATGGGAGATTTTCAATTCAAAATACATGATGGGTTTAGAAAAAAAAAAATTAGCTTGACCAATATAAAGATTATACTTTTCTCAATGTAGTCATCAATGATGTGAATCTCAATATAGATTAATATCAACTTGAATAATGGAAGATGATGTATAATATATTAAACGATGGAAAAAAGTCATCTTTTTGGTAATGGGTGAAATTTCTATAGCATTTTAATTTGAATGATTCCACAAAGTGAGTTGGTCGTCCTTGTAATATACATTTTTTAAGAAAAATATAGATAATCTATAAGATCTAAGATTAGTCCATGAGAGAACATGTCTTTTGTCTCCTAAACCTCCTTTATTATCATCATTATCATCAATAGTCCTATTTTTATTCCATTTTCACAGCGAAGATAAGCAGAGGTTTCGATATAAAGAAAGGAAAAAAGACCACAGATAAGAGCATAGCAGAGAAGAAGATGTATCAAGATCAACAACATCCCGTTGGTGCTCCTCCTCCTCAAGGTAATTCCTAATTTTGTTTCAGTTCTCTTATTATCTTTTTCTCTTTGTTTCTTGAATTCTAATGTTGTGGGCTTTGTAATTAATATATATAGGGTATCCTCCAAAGGAAGGATATCCACCACCGGGGTATCCTCCGGCAGGATATCCTCCACCACCGCAGGGATACGGTCAGGCATATCCAGCACAAGGGTATCCTCCGCCGCAATATCCTCAAGGTCCTCCGCCGCAGTATCCTTATCAGGGTCCTCCGCCACCACATTATGGTCAGTCTCCGGAAAAGAAGAAGAAAGACAAGGATTCAGGATTTGTCGAAGGATGGTACGTTGACCAAATCTCTATCTTTATTTTTTGCTTTATATAATGATGGTTGCAACCTAGGGAGTAGATAACTCGTGGATACACTATCACTTTTTGTCCACCCTTCATAAAATTTGGTCATAAGTTTTTGTATGAAGAAATAGAACGGTCCAGTCGGTAAACAGATTAGTTCGCTCGTCTAGTGCAACAATTAAAAGTCTACATGTTCGCTTGTGGATGTTACTTAAATGTATGTTTGTTTGTATTACAGTTTGGCTATGCTCTGCTGTTGCTGTCTCTTGGAAGCTTGCTTTTGATTGAAGGATGAGATGATACTTGCCGTTGACCGTCTTCGAGATGCCATTGTATTTTGTCAAAAAAAGACCATAATTGTTATAAAAAAATAAGACGTGTTTGATCAAACATGTAGCCATCTTCTTCTGGCTACGTCTGTGTGCGTGTATGTGCGTTCACGTTTTGTGTTTGTTTCTGTTCTTTTATTTTAATTTATTTTTGGCTACGAATTGGAATTTTACTTCAGGTCTTGTTTCATTTTATTTACTATTATATGATTAAGGTTAATTCATGTCCCTCCGTATATGTAAAAGCGAGGTGTCACTTTTGTATAAAAGCATTCGTTTTTCAGTAGAGGAAAGCAACTCGTTTTTAATTGTCTCCTGATTCTCATCAAATGTAAGTAGAGTGACTGAAGAATCAGATTTGACATCAATGTTGATGGCATAGCCAAATATATACACTTTTGACATTAAGGGAAATCTTTTCGATCCCACTGCGATTTTTTTTTTCTCTTCGGACAAAACTACGGAATGTTTTCAATTTAGCCATCAAACTTATATAAATTTACTTTTACGGTCCTGTATAAATCAGAACATTTCACTTTCCGACTTCAACATTTATCTAAATCAATAAACCACCTACTAGGTTCTTCATGGCTTCCACAATTTAATCGAATTCTTTGTCGCTCATTTTCTCCCATTTCCAATTACAACTAGCTTGTACTATTAAGGCATTTCACTCGCACATTAGCTACATGAAAAAATGATTCATAAAGGTCTAACATCTAGAGAAGTGTGAGAGATTTCAATCTTGTTGTTTTCGAGCATGTAAACCGTAGAGAGAATCAATTTGCAGATACAATTGCAAAAAATGTACTAAGGGCTCAGCCCATTGTCTAATCTAAGCTTTAGGTTCACGTTTAAAAAAAAAAAGGTCTAACATCATTCGACCAAAACAAAAAACAAAAAAGGTCTAACGTCATAAGGTTGCATTATACATTAAAATCTATTACATGAAATAAGTTCGTCGACCAATCAACACTTAACAACTAATTAATTTGTTAAAATTGATTTAAAACATTATCTAAAATGACTAGACTACCGATAAGAATCTTCTGATAACTATAGAAAAGTTTTTCAAAAATGCTAAAACTTTTTGCAATCATCGAAAACAGAATAAAATCTAAATTTTCTGTATTAATAAATCATATAAAAATATTCCAAAAATGAAGATTTTAATAAATCAGAAGTTTTTTTAATTAGCTTTACATATTTTCCGAACAAAAAAAATACAAACACTTAAATGAAATCTATAAGCTACGTTTTTACTAACTTTCAAGATCCACCGTCAATTGAGATATTATCAATTTTCTTCTAACAATCAGACACAACACACTTTAAAAACCCTACAATCTAGTTTTTTTTTTATAAATATCAAAAATCGCCGTCAACTAAGACGACATCAATTTCCTCTCTACAATGAGACGCAAAACACCTAAAAGCTTCTGAAAACTATTTTTTTCGCAATTTACAAGAGTTTCCACCAATTGAAGTAGCAGCAATTTTCTTCCATCCATGAGATCTTCAAAGAGTATTCCATCAGTGAAATCTTCAAAGGGTATTCCATTAATGAGATCTGCAAAGGGTAATATGTTTAGATAAATATCTTATCGATAAAAATCTCTAAATAATATTTTAATAGCTATAACTTGAGATGATTGTAATGGAAATTTGCTGATCAATAAATCCCTTATTCTCCTGTAATTCCGTAAAAAAAATACTAACATTTTTCGAATCGGTCAAAAATAAAACAACATCAAAGTTTGAAGCAAATTTGTAAAATTGGAGAAAGTAAAGGGTTCTAGTCAAGCACTTACAAAATTGATAATTCATCCTGCATAAACTGAATCGAAAACAAAGGTCAAACTTTTTTTTTTTTTTTTTTCTATTGATATTCTTCGTTTTACTCCCTTGTCATCGTCTTCTTCCCTCTTCTTCTTCTTCGTTGTCTCTGCAACAGTTTCGATCCATGTCGCAGTACATATTTTCCTCTCTCTTTAGCTTTTGCTTGAACAGGCTTGCTTCTTCATTTTCTCCTTGTTAATTTTCCATATCTCTCTCTCTTTTTATGGTGTTTCGATTTCCTTGATCTTTTATCTCGTGATGATTTTGCTTAGGATGGTCTCGGCTGTTTTACGTAATCTCTCGCATTTGTGTTGAATCTCCAATTCATTAATGCAATTGAAGAGCTTGTGGGGGTTTGATTTTCACAGATTATAAAGTATTCTTCTTTTTTTTGTTTGTTGACAGAGACAAATAAGTAAAGATACATAAAGCAGTCTTGCGTTGTGTGTTTCTGTAGGATTTCGAGCTGCCAAGAAGTCGCAAATGGGAGCCCCAAAGCAGAAGTGGACACCGGAAGAAGAAACAGCTCTTAAAGCTGGAGTAATCAAACATGGATGTGGGAAATGGCGTACCATACTCTCGGATCCTGAGTATACCTTAGCTTTGCAGTCTCGCTCAAATGTGGATCTCAAGGTAAAAAAACCCAAAAAGACAACAACTTTGAAGACAAGGTTAGGGTAATTGAAAACTTACTTTGTTTTTTGGTTGATAAAACACTTGACAGGACAAATGGAGAAATATAAGTGTAACAGCTATATGGGGATCTAGGAAGAAGGCTAGGCTTGGTCTCAAAAAGACTCCTAACAAGGCTGATGATAACTCTACAGCTCTTACCATTGTGGCTATGGCTAATGGAGGACGACGGATTGATCCAGCATCTCCTCCACGTGATTTTAAAGGACTCTTTACAAGGTTTTGCCTTTTTTCTTCTTCTTGTAGTGTAATGAAATATCTGATGCTGCGAATGTTAAACACTGTGGAAGCTTAGAGGCTTACTGTAGTTTTGTTGAAGATAGTTCTAAGTTCTAAAATTATGTTTTTTTTTTTTGGGTAGTGTGGATAAGGTTATCTTGGAGGCTATTACGAACTCGGATAGACCGTTGGGTCTTGACGGAAAGTCGATCGTGCTGTATGCAGAGGTACTCTTAAGCAGTTCTTTCTATGTTTATCCGTTTGAGTCATCTATTCAAATCATCAAGAACTTAGTATGGCTGCAAATTTTACAGGAGAACTGCAAAATGCAACCGAATATGAAACGGCTTGTGAATTCAAGACTTAAGCATTTGATCAATGTTGGAACACTAGTTAAGGTAAGAAAGAGACACTTTGATAAAATCAATTGTTCTCATGACTCAGCTAACTATGTTTTTATCTTTGCGTTTGTTCTCGTCTCTCAGACAAAGCTCAAGTACAGGATTTCTCCAAACTATGCGGCTGCAGAAGCAAACGGAAGCTCTCCGCAACTCTTTGTGGAAGGAAACAAGGAAAATTCTCCAAAACCCGTGGAGAATGGTGTCCAAGTAGAGGGAGGGTTACTTATGATACAAGGCATGACAGCAGAAGAAGCTGCTGTAGCCGCTGCAAGAGCTGTGGCGGAAGCTGAATTTGCAATGGCAGAAGCTAAAGATGCGGCAAGGGAGGCAGATGAAGCCGAAGCTCAGGCTGAAGCTGCCCATATTTTTGCAAAAGCGGCAATGAAAGCTTCGAAGCACAGTATGCAGAGCCAAACGCGGTAAGAAATACGACATCATTTGTCAGTTCTTGACAAGACGAATGAAATAGGCCATATCGACTTATGTATTCTGTATCTTCTTGTTTCTGTGCAGATAGTGAAGCCCCAATGTCCAGTTTCGGTCTTGAGTCCAAAGCGATATATATAGTCGCTGCAGTTATTTTTTGGTTAGTAAAAGTGTAAATTCTGCAGCTTGTATTGTGTCCTAACTCAGAAGATTATGTAATACCATTCCCCATTGTTCTGTTTATCTGATTTTGTTGTTGTAACTTTAGAGGTTTCTCGTGACCCATTTAGAAACTCGTTTGAAGAGAAATTAATAAAGCATTTTATCATAGACAGAGAGCTTCTTTTTCTCTTTCCTTGAATTTAAATTAATAAGTTTTGGAAGTATATTGAGCCACTTATGTTTTTTTAGTTCCAAAATTGCAAATGCTTAAGAATAAAAATACAATCATCATCTAATATACAGAGACAAGACTGGACCGGTCAAAATAGAGACAAACTCTTGTTTCACACGGAAAATTGTCTTCAACCATCATCATCAACGAGGCACACAACACATGAAGACTAAGAAGATCAAGAAGAGAGAATACATGTTCTTGGTGAAGTTTAGTTCTTTGATTTTGAATGCTTTACGAGCCAATCAATGACTTGATCAATGTTGGTAGAGTTCTTGCAGGATATCATGAAACAGCAAACTTCTCTATCTGTAAGCGACTGAAGCGCCCTGCAATCAAAATGGAATATAAAAACATGATCAGATCGAGCTAAAGGGAGATAGACGTTTGTGCTGTTTTTGAAGTGTTTAAGTTGAAGAAACAAGCTATACATTTCGTCAGTTAAAGCTTCTTTAGACAGAGCTCCAGGTTTGTCGATCTTGTTCCCAAGAACCAGAAGAGGGATACCGTTAAGCGAAGTCTTGCTCAATAAATCATGGAGTTCGCTTTTCGAGACACCTAGGTTGTCAGGATCTGCAGCATCAACCACGCACCTGCAGGAAAAGGACTCAACATGAACATGTGGGAACTGTGAAGATAACAGAAGCCTGCGTCTAAGATCCTTACACAATCGCAGAAACAGCACGGCAATAACGTTCCCACATGCTACGGAATCTTGGTTGACCACCAAGATCCCATAGTTTGATCGTAACATTTCCTTTCGTCACTTTCCTCATGTTAAACCCGACCTGATAAAAAAAAAAAGAATCTCTTTATGCAGTAACAAATTGTGGGAATCGATGGTTTCTTGAAGACGAATTTCATGTAGTGCAGCTTACCGTAGGAATCATGTCTTCACTGTATCCACCAGTCTAAACAAGACAAAGATGAGGGAAAATATCAGATCCCAAACCAACATCACCTGACTGTTAAGAGAATATAAAACAATGGAAGCACACTTACTGCGATGACATTTACAAGTGATGTCTTCCCTGCATTTTGAAGCCCTATCAAAGAAAGTTCCATTTCTTGCTTGAAGAAGAGGCTGCAAGAAACAAACAAGTGAATACATCCACACAAAACACCCCAAGTGTACCACTTTTTTTCCAGTTCACAAATAGAGCACAGAGACGCAATTAGACATCAACTCAAAACCGATTTTTTCATGTAATCTTGAGATTTACAGATTGAAATGATACGGGCAGATTCATGCTTCCACAACTTCTTCATGAACTACATAATCACACTACTCGTTTGAAAAATGCTCTCGTTCTTAACTAGACCGAGTGCTAAAACAAAATCAATCACATGATCGTATCTCTTAATTCTCTCACACGTGGCTAGAACTCATTTTCCCCTAACTGTCACCACAGAAAGCGAAACGTATAGCCTAAAAACCTAAACTTTGGCAATCAAATCCAAAAGGTAGATGTCAAGGTCACGTCAAATTCTTAAACTTTGTCATAATATGGTAAGTAGAACATCGGCAAAATCGGACCAAATTAACGAGACAAGAGACTCCACTACTTCTGAGCTACAAAAGGGAGCTCTCTCACCTGCGAAGCCAATTGAGAAAAGCTTCCCACAAACCCATTGATGATTCACTGAAGGAACTCGAGAAAAAAAAATCCGAGAGAGATTCGGAAACAGATTAATTTCTCTTCGACAGATCTCTGTTTGAAGGGGTAAAAGAGAAGCTTCTTCTCCTTCTTCGTCGCCTACTGAAAATCTTCTTCCTCTCGATGATGATATCTTCGTCTCCAGAAAGAGACGGCAAATTAAAATTAGAGTCAAAGCCACGAAATCTTAACCGTTTAAAATTTCTTCTGGTCCATGCAATCAACGGTGCTGATCTTGTCAGCGTATTATTTATTGGCTTTTTAGTTGATAGACCGAACTAGGCCTGGGCGTTCGGTTTTTCGGTTCGGTTCGGTTCGATTTTTTGGTTTTCGGTTTTTTCGGTTATAGAGATTTAGTAACCGTTCGGTTAATCATAAAATTCGGTTCGGTTTTTTCGGTTTTCGGTTTTTTCGGTTATAGAGATTTAGTAACCGTTCGGTTAATCATAAAATTCGGTTCGGTTTCGTTTCGGTTCGGTTATTTCGGTTTCGGTTCCGGTTTTTCTTATATATTTTGGATAATTTGGATAAAAAACCAGATAACTTCGGATAATTCGGATAATTTCGGATATTTTGGATAAAAACATTTGGATAATTTTGGATAATTTTGGATAATTCGGTTTTTTTACTAATATTTGGTTAACTTTAATTATTTAGTTATTTTAAATATAAATATAAATAATATTTTTAAGTATATGTTTCGTATTTCGGATATTCGGTTATCTGTTCGGTTATCCATTCGGTTTCGGTTCGGTTCGGTTTCGGTTCGGTTATTTCGGTTATCTCAATTCAATATCCAATGGGTGTTTCATAATATTCGGTTCGGTTTCGGTTTCGGTTATTTCGGTTCGGTTTCGGTTCGGTTTTCGATTTTCGGTTAAAATGTCCAGCGCTAGACCGAACAGTATGGGGTGCTATTTTCAAAATAATAGTTCGTATATTTATATTTAATTTTGGATTGGCCAATCATAGAGGAGATACAGTGACACATACACCAGATGTTCCGGAAGAAGAATGGATAATTCACCTAAAACCACTCGCGTCAAAGAAGCGCGTGATGAACACTTGCCTTCATTGTTATTTGCCTTGGCCGGTGCCGCCAAATCCTTTGGCGGTGATACTGGAGATCGGAGAGGTGCATTACACGTGTCACTTAAAAAAAATCCTGACGATTTTTGTGCTAAATAGTACTTAGTAAATACATACTATATATATGTTTATGGGCTCTTTATCCTGAGCCTTTACATCGACCCACTAGTAATGGGCCAACCCAGATAATTATTACAAAGTAATGATGAATTTATTTTCATTTCATAAATCTCCCTTTTTTCCGTCTGAATTGGATTTCATTATTAACATTACGATACAAGATCCCGAATGAAATTAGGAAAATTATGATATAAAACCTATGGATATAACTCCATTCTTTGCTAGAGCACTAGCACATTGATTTGATGATCTTTTACAGTATAAGAGTGTTGTATACGTGATCATTCTTTGACTGGGTAATATTGAAGTATAAGAGTGTTGTATACTAGTTTCTCTTCGAAGCTTACTTGGGAGGAGATCAGACCACGCAGTTCCAGGAAAAACTGGGCTTCTGCGATCTGGTACAAGGGCTGTATCCCAAAACATGCCTTCACTTTCTGGGTTGCTCACCTAAACCGCCTCCCTGTTGCCTCCCGACTCGTTCGATGGGGTGTGACAGACTCTGACAATTGCTGCATCTGCAAAAACGCTTCTGAAACAAGAGACCATCTTTTCCTCAAGTGTGAGTTTAGCAGGGCTCTATGGCAAAGTACTTTATCAAGATTTGACTTATCGCACCTCTATTTCAATGACTGGTCGGAGCTAACGAACTGGACCTCCTCCAGAACAGGTCCCTTTGGAGTTACGCTTAAACGCATGGCAGCTCAAGCCTTGATCTTCCTCACTTGGAAAGAAAGGAACAACCGACTTCACAACTCAAACTCCTCCACACACGAGGTTATCTTCAAAGTCCTAGATAGGAGTATTCGTGACTCCATTCTTGCACGCCGGGATAGAAGAAATTTCAGGAATTTACTTTCCCAATGGTTCACTTTTGAGTAGTTCCCTTGATATGTGATTCCATCTCACTGGTTTAACTAGGTTTTTTCCACTTTTTTTTTGGGTCTTGTTATAAATTAGTTCCTCCGCCGAGAGAGTTTGTATTAAAACATTTTCCAGCTTCTGGTAATTAAAATTCACATTTTATCAAAAAAAGGTTTCATATTTTGTGTCTCACCATTTAGAAGTCTAAAAACATTAAAGACAATCACCTTCAAACACTATCCGTCTATCCGAGAGTATCCTACACTCTGACAAAATTGCATAGCTCATATCAATGCAGAACATTCATGAGCCTCCTTAAAAGTATAACGATTCTCAAACTTGTTCATCCCACCTTCTAAAAAAAAAAGTCAGCTTAAACCGGAACATCGATTCTTAGTGCGATGTAAAGCATCATAATTATATTTGGTCCATTTAAAGGGACACGTTTTGGTGTGCTAATCAGTATCCAAACTATCACATATCGGATTTTACATACCTGAACTATGTGTAAAAGTGTCAATCAGTACCTGAACAATTTTGTTGTGCTAATTAGTACCCAAACTCTCACATATCGGATTTTAAATACCTGAACTATGTGTAGTTGGCCAAAACATGCATTGATCCGAATTTCATTAGTCAACATTGTAATAATTCATAAAAAAATCAAAATCAAAATCAAAATAAATTCATAAAAACACATAAACAATTCGAAAAAATTCATAAAAATTCAAACAAATTCAGAAAAATATAAAAAAACTCAGAAAAATTCAGAAAATTCTAAAAAACTAAAAAATATCCAAAAATTTGACAATAATCAAAAATTCAAACATATAGTATGTTCAAACATATAATATATTTGTATGATATCGTGTGTTTGTTTTTGTATCATAGTTTAGCATCACCCCATTCTTTCTAAAAAAAACATATAGTCTGTTTGTATGATATTGTATGCTTGTTTGGTACCATAGAATAAATATAGCATGCTTGTTTTTGTATGATATAGTATATAGTATATAGTATGTTAAAATTAACACTTGAAAATATTGTTTTCTTTAGAAAAACAAAAAACAAAAAAGCATACTATATACTATATAAAATTGTATACATTATGCTTTTTTGTTTTTTGTTTTTCTAAAGAAAACAATATTTTCAAGTGTTAATTTTAACATACTATATACTATATACTATATCATACAAAAACAAGCATGCTATATTTATTCTATGGTACCAAACAAGCATACAATATCATACAAACAGACTATATGTTTTTTTGAGAAAGAACCGGGTGATGCTAAACTATGATACAAAAACAAACACACGATATCATACAAATATACTATATGTTTGAACATACTATATGTTTGAATTTTTGATTATTGTCAATTTTTGGATATTTTTTTATTTTTTAGAATTTTCTGAGTTTTTGAATTTTCTGAATTTTTCTGAATTTTTTTATATTTTGAATTTGTTGATTTTTTTATGAATTTATTTGATTTTTTTTATTTTTATGAATTACTATGAACTTTTATGTATTTTCTGAATTTTTATGAATTTTTTCGAATTGTTTATGTGTTTTTTATGAATTTATGTTGATTTTGATTTTTATTTTTTATGAATTATTACAATGTTGACTAATGAAATTCGGGTCAATGCATGTTTTGGCCAACTATACATAGTTCAGGTATTTAAAATCCGATATGTGAGAGTTTGGGTACTAATTAGCATAACAAAATTGTTTAGGTACTAATTGACATTTTTACACATAGTTCAGGTATGTAAAATCCGATATGTGATAGTTTGGGTACTGATTAGCACACCAAAATTGTTCAGGTACTAATTCGCACCTTTACCAAGAGTTCAGGTACTAATTGGCCGTTTTCCCTTGTGTCGTAAGTGGTTGGGTAGAGGTTCTAGATAATCTCTATATTGTGTCGGCATAAAGGCATGTTGAAGAACAAATGGTCACTAGCCTCCTCCACTAAGCAGCACCTTAAGGATT
This sequence comes from Isatis tinctoria, assembly GCA_010577795.1. Classification (NCBI taxonomy): domain Eukaryota; kingdom Viridiplantae; phylum Streptophyta; class Magnoliopsida; order Brassicales; family Brassicaceae; genus Isatis; species Isatis tinctoria. The sequence goes on from CM021245.1 coordinate 26,045,071, forward strand.
GCACATCAACTTTTATGTGTCTTCTACCGTGTTCGGAAATTCGCTAGGCACTAGTCGCGCGGTGGGTTTGGGCCTACCGAGTTACCGAAAAATCAGAGATTACTCGGGGATTAATCGGAGAGGAATTTTTGGTATTTTTATTTATGAATATGTATATATATTAAACTTGTGATATTAACGACAAGTTTCACGTGGTGTAGTGGTTTGTGTGTTGACTCGCCTTGGGAATGTCACGAATGCATTTTGGCTATTTTTAACGGTTTTAGGTTTAATGATAATGAAAAGACGCTTATACCCTCGTCTTCAACATATCCCTCTGCGATTTCTAAACCTAGTTGCCGTCGGTTTCATTTTTTTTTCTCACGATTTCATTGTTTTATACTTTTTCTTCTAGATTTTATGCTAACGCAACAGATCTATGAACACACAACGGATCTGTGAACATAATATTCGAGTTTTCAATTGAATCGAATAAAAACAAGATTTTCATATAACATTCCGATTTTTTTGCCGATTTGGGCAAATCGCCACGGTGGGCAGCCGGCGAGTGCCTCAGCGACGAGTAGGCGGACCTCGGCGGTGCGTTTTTGAACAAGGGTCTTCTATATAAATTAGCTTTAACTCTGATGACTCGAAAGCATATACACCATAATAAAATGTTATAATTTCCGTAAAATATCAGTTTTCTAAATGTTTTTTTTTGACATATCTAGATTAATTTTCAAAAGAGTAAGTGGGAGCATTAGCACATATTATTGTTATCTACCAAATTAACTAAAATGCTGTTGCTTTCATATTTTGTTCCTAAAAGACACTATGAACTGTAAATTATTACTATTAACAGGATTTGGTATTTTGTTTGGTTCCAAAATTTAAAGTGACGTAAGTTATTGTCTACATTGTCATTGACCAGTGTTTTTACACAACTACATTTACTCTACTCTTTATGAAAAGAAGGGAGTAAAAACAACATTATATTGAGTTAGAAGAAGTAAACTTAATTTTGAAAATCATCCGTTCCGTAGGTCCAAGTTTAAATATGAGAAACTATAAATGATCAAAAGTTGGCTTCATTAAGCTTGTTTTGCTTCATTAACTGTAAACACAATAAATGAACGGCGAGAGACAGGGAAAGGTGTAAAACGAATTGGTCAACCACTGAAGCCGTTAGGTTTAACACTTGTTTATTGCATGAATAATTATCCAATTATTGATAGAAAAAATATAGTAGTAACATTCAGAAAACACACTAAAACATTACTTTAGGGAACTGAAAGAAGTACTCGTATTGGAAACAATGGAAAAAAAAAAAGAGGATAGAGTTTGCTTGGTAATCCGGACCACCATCTGATTATTTGTCTGAATATAAAGATCAACAATGCCTTTTTAAGCTATTAGTATAAATTTAGAAGAAAATAAAAAGTTTACATCCGATTTTATTTTATCTTTTTAAGCTATTTTAAAATTGAAATAATTGGCAAATGTAAATAACTCCTACAGTAATGGAGAAATATATTAACGGGACAATCATTAAGTACAATTCTTTAAATGAAAAATAAATTAGTTAAATAACCAGAACGGCAAGATCCCAAGAATAAAGAAAAAACACCAGAAACTCATCAGACGAGTAAAAAGAACGAACTATCTGTCTCGTCCTTTTGGTCGCACGTCTGAATCATAATCAAAGAACTCTCTTTGTCACCGTGACAGATCCTCTCACCGACCCAATCCTTTTATTTCCCCAAATCTGGTCCTGGGTTCTGTAATTACGTTCCCAGGTTCGAGCTTCTTCTCCGGAGAACCTCAACCAAATGAAAATCGAAAATCTGGTGCTTTATTGAGCCATTGATTACTCCGGACAAAACTAAGGTATAGAGAATCTCTCGGATTATTACATGTCGGAAAATTCGTCTCCGGCTGGTCTTTCAGGTAAAAGATCCCGAGGATTTACTTTGTTGTCTCTTAACTGTCTGTCTGTTTTTTTAGAATTTGTTGTTATCTTCCGCTGGAAATTACTGGTCTTTAGGTCTAGCTTCTGTTTGTTTGGATCTGGTGTCGGATCAACTTGCTGAATCGACGATAATTCTCTTAACTCCGTTTTATTATCTTGTAACGAAGTACAATTTGATGAATTCGACACTATATGTGGAACCCACATCTGTTCTAAGACATGTGTTCAGAAAATTATCATCTCCCAAAAGAGCAATTAGCTTGAAGTAGTCTAAAACAAATCTATTTTGCTTAATTAGAAACAGTTTCTTCTTTTGTCACAGACCACTTTCTTTTAACTTAAGAACATTAAAGCAACATTTTTTTGCTGTTGCCAAAAGAAAAGACAACATTTTGATTAATTAGATGCTTATATGTATTTTTGTTTTGGGTGTGTTGGATCTGAATAGGTTGTGTATTGTGGAGATAAATCTTGGAAGAAAAAAATAAAAAAATGAGGATGGTGAAGAACAAACACAACAAGAAACCAACGTTACTGCCTTGTTCACCGTTTTCTCTAGTTTCGACAGTTGTGGGATGTGTTTTCATGATTCATCTAATCATGTTATATAGCAGAAAATATAGTGTAGATCTTGAAGTTTCTTCTCCGTTACTAATCCACCATCCGATTGTACGTGAGCTCGAACGAGTCGAAGAAGAGAACATTCACATGCCTCCTCCTAGGAAGCGTTCTCCTCGCGCAATCAAACGGAAACCTAAAAGACCAACCACTTTAGTCGAAGAGTTTCTTGACGAGAATTCTCAGATTCGTCATCTTTTCTTCCCCGACATGAAGTCCTCTTTTGGTCCGACCAAAGATGCTAATGATACACTGCACTACTTCCCTGGGAAGATTTGGTTGGACACGGAAGGGAATCCGATTCAAGCACACGGTGGTGGCATTTTGTATGATGAAAAGTCTAAGAGTTACTATTGGTATGGTGAATATAAAGATGGACTAACTTATCAATCTCACAAGAAAGGACCAGCTCGAGTAAGTTACTACATTGCCATCATTGTCTCAATCTTGAAATTTAGAATTAGAAGAAAACAGTTTCTTGTCTACTTGTTTTCAGGTTGATGTAATCGGTGTTGGATGCTACTCGTCGAAAGACTTATGGACATGGAAAAACGAAGGTGTGGTATTAGCAGCCGAAGAAACTGACGAGACGCATGACTTACACAAATCAAATGTCCTCGAGCGACCTAAAGTGATCTACAATTCAGAAACCGAGAAATACGTGATGTGGATGCATATAGACGACGCAAACTACACTAAAGCTTCTGTTGGTGTAGCCATTAGCGATAACCCTACAGGTCCATTCGATTACTTATACAGCAAGTCACCACACGGATTCGACAGCAGAGACATGACGGTCTTCAAAGACGATGATAACGTTGCGTACTTGATATATTCATCAGAGGACAACAGCGTCCTCCACATCGGTCCTCTAACCGAGAACTACCTCGATGTTAAACCGGTTATGAAGAGGATCATGGTGGGACAGCACAGAGAAGCTCCGGCTATCTTCAAACACCAAAACACTTACTACATGATCACATCTGGTTGCACCGGATGGGCACCTAACGAGGCGTTGGCTCATGCCGCTGAGTCGATAATGGGTCCGTGGGAGACGTTGGGGAATCCGTGCGTTGGAGGGAACAAGATTTTTAGGCTGACGACGTTTTTCGCGCAGAGCACGTATGTGTTGCCTTTGCCTGGTGTTCCTGGTGCGTTTATATTTATGGCGGATAGGTGGAATCCGGCGGATTTGAGAGATTCGAGGTATTTGTGGCTACCGTTGATTGTTGGTGGTCCGGCTGATCGGCCTCTTGAGTTTACTTTCGGGTTTCCGATGTGGTCGAGAGTTTCTGTATATTGGCATAGACAATGGCGGTTGCCTTCAGGTGGAGGGAAGAAGATTGCGTAAAGAAAAAGTCTTTTTCACTTGTTTCTTCTTCTTCGTCTTCCTTTGCGTCTGTTGTGCTGCTGCTAATTGTTACTGTTGTTGTTGTGCTGCTTTGTTTTCGTTTATAGGTAGAAAGAGAGAGAGAGAGAGAAATTCTATAGGCCCTTGTTGATAAGAGATCAGTTTGATGGTAGTATGAGCGCTCTGTTACATTTCTGTCAGGACACTGTTCTTGTAAGAAGAGTATCTAGTTCCGGTTTAGTTCGGTTTCAATTGAACTTTTTTGGTTTATGGAATATAGAAATTGAATGGTACTTGGTTTGGATTTGATTTTCTGTTGGGCCCTCCTAGTTTCTGTTGGCAATTTAGCATCGCACTCACTTGACTCGAGAGTTTTTAAATTTATAGCGGGTCAAATAAAACCCGGCCCGCATATCCGGGAAAGGGGTTATCTATTTTTTCTAATTGCGCCGATAAAATTAGGTCACCCGCAATAAACCCCTTGACGACGTTCTTCCGCCGGAGAATTTGAAGTTCGCCGCAACACCTAGAGAAAAAAAAGAGATTTTTCACGGAGACTGGCATGGGTGGTGGAGATAGCAGCAGCGAAGATGAAGATCCCAAGTGGAAAGCCGCCATCAATTCGATAGCAACCACCACCGTTTACGGGGCCTCCGCCACGAAACCAGCAGCTAATCAGCCACACGAAGATGGAGATTTTCGAACCAAACCTAAAAAGCTAACACATGCCCAAATCAAGGTTAGTCATTACCTAGACGCTGTAATACATTGAAGAGCGTAAACGGGTGCGAAGTTTCATATACTTGTAGCTCTTTTGTTGGCAATTAGACTTTGTTTCCTTAGAGAAAATTTAGTAGACTTTTGTTGCCGTGTTATCTTCTCAAAGCAGAGATTATGAGAATAGTTTCATGTCTATTGGGTTCTAACTGCAAGAACTTGTGGATGGATCAGAAAGTTGCAGTAGTAGAGTGGATTTGACTGTTCAGTATTTTGGGTTGTTCTTTAAAGTTTTGTTCATGGTGTTTACTACTCTTTCTATCTCCATTCGTTGTTCAAGCTTTAGTTAGTTATGGCTTCATTGAGTTGGTTATCGTTGCTGATTAAGACAAGCTTCAAAAAACAGGTGAAGAAGCTTTTGAATGAGATGGTGGAGAATACTTTAGACTTTGTGAAAGATCCTGTCAATGTCCCCGAGGATGAACCCGAGAATGACTGTGGTGTTCGTTTATTTAAGCGGTGTTCAACTGGCATAATCTTTGATCATGTAGGTTAGTCATCACCACGCCTTCTCTGAGATTCCGCATCTGAATCTTGATTATTGCTAAATCCGTCAAGAAACGTATTTGTCCTGTCAACCAGTTGAGCTTGAAGGACCCAAAAAGAGGCCTAATCTACGTCCTGACAGAGGAGCTGAAGGAGGCTCTAAAGAGGTTACTAAGCACCATTATTCGCTTCCACCATTGTCCTGTTTGTAAAGCGGAACATGATAATTTCTATGTTTTTCTATGGTTTACTGCAGTTCAAGAAACGAATAAAATCGATTGCTGTTGACGGCTCCGATATATTGTCTGCTGCCATGGAAGCAGCTAAGAAGGCCGCAGCTAGAGTAGAGGCGAAAGAAGCGGCTGCGAAAGCTAAAGCTAAGAAAGAAGAAGAGAGAGTCGCGGAACTGAAGAAAGTAAGAGGAGAAAAATGGCTACCTTCTGTTGCACGGGCGTTGCAGGTAAATTTATATGATTCTTCTCATCTTTTTTTTTTTTTTTTTTTGACAACATGATTCTTCTCATCTTTTCGTGTTTTTTTTTTTATTCTTGCGTTAGTACAGTAGCTCATGAACTTAACAAATCTCCCTGCAGCTAAACAGAAATTCGACACTGAAATCTGCTAAATCGTAAAGATCCATCCATCCACTCAGCTTATATATCAGTTCTGGAGGTAAAACAATGGAAATCTCAAATCTCATTACTTGAAGAAGAAACATAGATCTTGGCTACAAAAATTTTACTGAGAGAAGATTACGAAATCGTGGATTTTTTTTTAATGTAAGAAATAGAGAGAGAGAGAGATCATTTGTTCTTGTAGTGAGAGTGAAGTTCTTCAGAAATGTTGTCATCATCTTTGATCCAGACGAAATCTTCTAATCCATCATAAATCTCCTCAACTGTATATGCATTTTTCTTAGCTTCTTGTTTGGATGATGATGAAGAGAAAGCATTCTTTATCCCTTTAATCAGTCTTTTTCCGAGACTTTTCTCGCGTCGGAGCTGCGGCGGCGGAGACGTTCCTCCTCGCCCGAAAGTCGTGCTCAGTGACGAAACCGATCCTCTCTCTCCTCTCTGCGTCATGTTTACGTTATTCGATTGGTGAGTGCAATGGAAGCTCGCGGACCGAGCAGAATCCATCACGCTCCTTGACTTCGACTCGATGACCCGTTCTGATATGATCTGCTTCTCCGATTCTTTTGATATGAGTTTCTTCATCTCGTTGAGCTCTTTCTCCAAGCTCTTGATCCTTGAGCTTGTGGAATCCATCGCAGCTCTTAGCCGGCAGTTTTGCCTCGCCGCCGTGTCTCGCTGGAGAAGCGACCCGAGCGTCACGGAGGAATCTCTCGCCGCCACCTCGGAAATCTCTCGGTGTCGATGTCCGGCAGCAGCGCCGGACTCCGCGGCGGCCATGATCGAGTGGCGCGTGTTGACCTGTTCTTGCAGCATCGCACGTACGATAAACCTCAGGGGCATTTTCGGGTTTTGGACGGCGTGGAGGAGTAACGGCGGCGAGAGTTTGTCGCAGTCTATCGAGCTACATATCTGAACCTTCTCTTCCTCCGTTATCTCTCCGTTATGCTCCTGCGAAAGTTACATCCAATCATAAAACGACACGTAACGTAATCAGTTTATTTCACAATGACGAAATTACCCCTTTTGTACCTTCACATAAGCATCAACGACTCTGTAGAGCAAATCGTGGCGCGGGAACCGCTGCTGCACGGCGTCGGCGACGACGATGAAATCTCCGGCGGGAAGTATAACGGCTTGCTCGAGAAACTCGTTGACGCAGTCTCCGTCTCCGACTTCCGTCAAAGCCTTGATGCATCTTCCGACAAGAAACGCCGTCGTTTCCGACTCCGGAAGCAAGGTGAGGCATGAACTGAGAACGATCTTGATGTAGTCAACGTTGACGAAGACGACTCGTCGGAGGTAGGACTCCGTCAAGTTCCTCAGGTTATCTCTGACGTCGTTTCCTCCAGCTCCCGTCATCATAAGAAGCTCGCCGGCGACTCTCAGCGAGACGACATTGAACGGCGTCAGGTCAATGTGAGCGCCGTAACAGAAGGCGGTTACTAACGAGAACGTTTCAGCCGTTATGTTTAACGGCGGTGAGAGAGTTAATTCGTTAACGCCCGTTAGGTGGCGTTTTAAATAGCCACTCCTCCTTGACAGAGGATCCTATGGGATAAAAACATCACATACAATAAAAATCAAAACCTTTTCTGCATTAAATGTGTAGTTTCTTCTTTGTTTTTTTAAATTAACAAATATGCAGTTTAAAAGTTCAAATAAAAATACAATAAGTTAAGTTTTCGACATGCCATCGAAAATCGTTGAAAATTTTGTATTGATTTTGACGAAACTGAGCAAATGGGTGATGTCCGAAATTAGCAAACAAAAGTTTGAAAAATGTAACCTTATGAAGATGGAACCTTGTGCCTCCCACATGTACCAGCACATCAGGTTTAGAATTATTAACCAACGACCTGAATAAAAAGATAATAAAAATATAGAAAAAGTAATCATTGCAGAAAAATTTATAAATTAAAATGCGGTAAAGTTTGGTAAATTGTAGAGAAACAATTACCATTTATGGACTCTAGATTCAAGCTCCATTGAAGAAGAAGAAAGACTGATCCGTTGTTGAGGAGAAGGAGACAAAGATGAAGAAGAAGAAGAGAAGGAATTAGAAGAGTGATCAACGTAGTCTTCTTCTTCGTATATCGTATCTACATACCCTAAATTTGTCCATCGCTTCATATTTTATAAAAAAAATTCTCGAGAGAGATAGAAAGAAGATGAAAGAAAGAAAATATTTGTGTAATCTCAGAGAAGATTCGAATTCGCCAGTTAGGTTTTTGAGAGAGTAAATAAGAGAAAGAAAAACTCGCAGTGAATTGGCAATAAATGTAGTAATAGAGGAAATAAATGATTTTCTTTGTGATCGTTATAATATACGTGAAAGTCTTTAAATGCGTTTTCCCTTTTTTTCCCAATAACCTTCTGTTTCATATAGAGGGACCACGTCCACATGCACCAGATGTGTCTGGTTCTACATTCAAATTTTAACAAGATTTTAAAATAAATTAGATTTTTGTGTATATATAGTACTAACGCATTAATCTTCTATCCACATCGAAGTTTGATGGGTTTTGTGTTACTAAGTAACATATTTGTCGTTATAACATTGAACTGTTTATATATGAATTGGTTGGGACAAACAGTCTATCTACCATGACAAAACTAGTTTGGTTGTTCCGATGTTGTGGAGGAAACTAAATTCACATGTTATGGTCTCTACATCGAATAAACTATGTGCCAAAAGTTCATATCTTTCTTCTTTATTTTTTAAAAAGAGACAAGTTTAATAGTTGACAAAAAAACAAAAAAAACAAGTTTAATATGCCAGTTTAACACAAATTCAATTCTCATGGCACACACCTTCCAATTATGTTATCATTCGCTAGCATCTATTTTTTTTGCAAAATATCCGAACCCGAAAATCCGAATCAAACCCACACCCGAAAATTAGAACCGAACCCGGCCTGAAAAGATGGTAAAATACACGAACGAATCTTAAATTTTGGTATTTCAAAACCCGGACCCTTGTCCGGACCGAATCTGACATATAATTATGTTTCTAAAATATTAATTATGTATATACTTAAAGTAACTCAAAATAATCAAAAATACAATTATAATCTGAAGTTATCAAAAGGTAACTAAAATACCTAAGAAACAAAATTCTAATTAGTTATAATTGTCAAAATTCAGCTAAATTTTATTCAAATTCAACCATTTTGTTTTGTTTTAGTCTTTTTCTTAGAATTATTGTTCACAACATCAGTTTTTTAAGTTTGATTTTAGCCTTGTAAGTTTGATAAAATACGTATTTTTTAGTATAAAACATGTACTTCGATAGCAAAACCCGAAATAGTAATGAAACGAACATTATTTTGGGTGTTACTAAATTTTACATGTGTTATTAAACCCGAACCGAACCCAAGAAAATCCAAACCGAGTCCGAACCGATAATTTATAATACCCGAATGAAGTTAAAATTTTGGTATTTCAAAACCCGAATCCGAATTGCCTCCGAACTGAACTCGAACGGATACCCGAACGCCCAGGCATTAATATTTTTTTTTGTTTTTTCGTGAGTTAAAATTAACAAAGATTTTATCTTATACCACATATATGGAAATATTATGTTTTGTCATCCCTTAGCATTTTACCTAGACAATATACATGGAAATATTATGCTTTCGTTTCTCTTCTTCCCACCAGACACAATCTATAAATTGCATGATATAACAAACTTCTCGTAAATGGCATGACATAACTAGTCAATTGCAATATGATGGATACCGATTACATATGCTTATTGATACCTTAAATTCGAGATCGAGCTGATCCAGAGTAACTTTGAATGCATATAGCTATGAACTATGGTACATTATATATGTATCATGGGCTTGCATGATTTATAATGAAATGAAGCTAGTCAATTATTATATGAAAGAAATTCACACAACTATGAGCTAGAAATGTAACTTTTTTATATAGTTAGACCCATGAAAAAACTCATGGAAGTTTGATAGAAGTCCAAAGAAAGCTCTAATTTGGAGTAAATCTAGCTTTGTGTAAAGACTCTGCCCACTGATATTTTAGATATGATTTGGCTCAATAGGTTGGATTGAAAAGAAATTTGTCCATATATGCTTTTAGTACTTTTGGCTTGATTTTGACTATGTTACCCTTAATTAAATTTTAAAAATATAACAAAATCGGAAAAAAAGAAAATGGAAATAAAAAGTTATAAAAATATATTTTTATAATTTTTTTAGAAACAAACTATTTTTAAAATTATTTTGTTTCTTATTTTTCATCAGCTAGAATTCATATTATAGGAAAAAAGTTAGGTAGAATATATATTATGAGACTTGCTCTTGTTCTACCTTGATTAGAATATGTGTTCTACATATTTCACTTAGTTCTAAGTCAGCAAGAATACATATTCTACCTTTTGTTCAATTTCTACCTAAGCTAGTTTACGTATTCTGAGTATTACTCTTCGTTTTACCTAGGCTACTTTACGTATTCTGAGTATTACTCTTTCTTCTACCTAGGTTAGAATACGTTCTTCTTCTATCCTAACTAGTGTTGCATAATCTATCTTGTCTAGAATACGTAATCTAGCTGTACTTCTATATTCTACAATATTTAGAATTTGTATTCTAACCTTTTATCTTCGTTCTACCTAGTTTAGAATATATGTTCTACGAAAATCTAAGAAAATCTGACAAAATATTTACTAAATATTTAAAAGAATCTCTTTCTCTCTCTCTCTTTGACGTCTGACGGTTACGATTTTCACTTGCATTGCTTGTATCTTTGTTGCCACTTGCAAGGATGTAAAGCGTACGGGCCACGAGAAGCAGCAGCTACTACAGATGAGGAGTTGATATTTGCTGCAATATAGATACCAAAAACGGATCAAAAAGTGAAAAATGGTGTTTCGGAGAGAAACGAAGAGAAAGACTGGCTGTGACGCTTTTTACACAAATCATCTGAGGTAACTATGGTAGATATCAAAGTCTTCAAGAACAACAGCTGAAGTATGAGGGTTCTGCAACAAGGAGATATGATGCTATACCTTTTTCACTCTACGGCATCTGATTCAGAACCACATGTAACATTAAACAATAAGTATACTTTTCATATCATATTCATGATTTTTGCAACAAATTTAAATGAGATTAAAACACCAATGCTCATATATCCAAGTGAAGTATATTTTAAAAGTAACTCAACTCCGAATACAAACTTGAATCGTCATTGCATCTATATATACGTGGAAAACATATTGTATCTTTTTCATGAATGCCATCAGCGACGATGGAGGTATTCCAGGGTTTGTAGTATCAGCTGAAAGAATCTTGATATTCTTTGATGCAAGCGAATCCTGAGCTATCTTTAAAGCATCCAATGTCACGTTTGTAGGGTTCTAACGTTCCTGTTAATGTTTCAGTTCCTGCAAGAATCATAACCTGTAGAATCGAAGGTAAATTATCATTCGTTATAGATAATAAAGTTTAATTCTTGTTCTTACCTTTACCTATATGAAATAGATTTCTCATGACAAAGACACATATAGTAGTATATAATGCTGTTATATATGTCACGACCGGAATTCAAACAAGCATATATAGTGCAAGACAAAAGAAAATCAATGATTGCGATACTTACTATTACGATTCCCTTAAGGGTGACATCTGTGTAATAATCTGGCTGAGTTTCTTGGAGAGAAAGCAAGTGATCCATCATAGTGTCGCCCTTTTCTTTATCTGCACATTTCTCATCCACCACACTCTGCAAAAACTCGTCAACCCTCCCTGCTAACTTCTTGACCCTATCTACAAATGACAAAAAAAAAAAAGTGACTCCAAACTGAAAGAAAAATTGTTCTAAAGAAGTTCAAACATCACATTAAACAAGGAACCAATTAAAGTGAGACTCTAAGATGCACACATACCCTTAGTAATGAAACCTTGTCTTGTCTCTCTTGAAGAAGTTTCTCCTCGTGTGCTACTACTCTTCTATCCCTTTAAGTTGGATGTAATCTCTTGTTTTCAAAACCTGCAAATTTTGGCAAAGAATAAAAGACCAATTCAGACACAGTTACACTTAATATCCTAACATTCTATCAGTAAAATCAAACTTCTTCTGTCCTGTCAAGGCTAAGACATGATTGATGCCTACATCTGGAGTTTTAGTATCAGACAGAAACTCAAAGATTGTTGCAGAAAAATGTAAATAGAATCCTCTGTACACTTGAGCACAAAAAAAAAATTCACCCAGATTGAGATCATTTCCCAGATTCAGACAACAGAAAAATTCGTCTTTTCAGATGTTTTACATAAACAGAATGATAAAGACAAATCAAGAACTGAAAGAGGGCAAACATTTGGCTAACAACTCTCACACTGTTTAACGAAACCAGAGGCTTTGAAAGCAAGCAAGCAAGTAAAATTGTATATACCTTTCAGGCGTATACGAAGGGGCTGAAGCGTTGAGCAATAGATCACCAAATGGGGATAATATAGATTGTGTTATTATTAAACAAAAATCTATGTTGTTGCCTTCTTTCAGTTAGTTATTTGTCTGTTCCTTTCATGTGAACACAAATATTCTTTTGTCTGAAGCCGCTTAAGTTAAGCTAAAAGAGGTTGTTCTAATATTAAAATGATATGTGACGATCTCAATCTGGAAAGAAGGTTTGTCCAATAGTGTACAGAAGCAACAAACTCTCACTTCATTCTGTATTGCGTAATTATATTTAACTAACTAAATTACTAAACAAAATCACAGTAGCAATTCAGAAATCCCAAAACAACTAAGCAAAATCAAAAACCCAGAAAATAGAGGTTCCAAAAACTAAGAACAAAAAACAAAGACCAAAGGTAGAGCTACCAGAGAGAGGAGAAAGGAGCCTGAGATTCTGTGCAGGCAGGAGGAGGTGACGGTGGAGAGAGGTGAAGTACCAGTCGGGGGAAGGGAATGTCGGGGGAGGGGAAGAGAGAAAATAAATTTAGTGATTTTTTTTTTTTCAGTCTTTTTTTCTAAAAGCAAAGTTAATTAAAAAGTTTAGATTAATTATAAAAAATTACTATAAATTAGTGATTTAAGAGGATATAATCGGATTTCAATTAATAAAAATCATATGTAGACAACTTAAATTTTTAATAGCATATCTGGACAAATTGTTTTTCAATCTAACCTATTGAGCCAAATTTCCCATATTTTAGACCCTTCTTAAGCATCAAACATGTCAAATCCTTACGTATTCTTAATATCCAAAGATAAAACAACTTCATCAACATTATCTACACATTCTGCAATCATAATCCTTCTAGATGTTAAACCTTTAACATATTTCACAGTTTCTCTCGTCTTAGACAATGTAGGACTAATAACATCTAAACCAACTTGTACAATAAAGTTCAAAATTTGTACACAACACCCTAATGAAACTAGTCAATTATTACACATTGTAATGAGAAATTTGGAAAATAACTTCTTATGAGATTATATTTTAAAAACTACACAACTTTTAAATTATTTTGAAATCTACACTTATAAGTGAAATGACTGAAATCATCTTCGTTCATGTAAGTGTGCCTAACGTGGTAGTAGTCCTCGTACTCTGTGTGTGGAAGATGAACGTAAGAGTAGTTAAAATGACCGTCCATCACCTCTCCCCGCTGCCAGAATAGTTTTAAGTTAGTCACACTTTAGGGATAAAGTCGATCGAGTTTAGGGATTATGGATTTTACCAAAACGTAGTTGGCACATCGTCTGAACCTTCCATTCGGAGGTCTCGGTAGAATCTTCCAAGGATTGGTGTCTCTGTATTGATCTGTTTCGACTCGGTAAAGACCACCATTCGTCGGAACATTGCGCACACGGGTACGGAGATCCTCGTAGGTAAGGAAGTCGAGTCTCGAGAGCTGCACCACTTGGTGAAAATATACAACTGAAAACCGAAATTATGAATAATTTGTGAAATTGAAATTAGAAATAATTCAATGATGATCGACTTACTTTTGATTCACATGGTGCATGTTAAGATCCTGTATATTGTATACTACATGGGATCCCACCTAACCATTGTCAGAGATATCAATTGTTGAAGACGACACAGTCTTTGTCTCCGTCTATGCCGTCATTTTTCCCTTTGAAATACCTTCAAATACCACACTTTCATGTTTTTGTGATAAAAATACCACACCAAGGTGAAAATGACAAAATAACATTTATTTAATGGTTTAAATATAATTAAAGTAATACATTTGGATTCAAAAGTCATTAATTAGGGTTTAGATTTTGGGTTTTAGGGTTTAGATTTAAGGGATTGAGAAGAAACATATGAAAATAAATGTATAATAGTCATCATTTTTGTCATTTTCACCTTGGTATGGTATTTTGTCACAAAAACATGAAAGTGTGGTATTTCTTAGAATTGCCCTTTTTTATTACATACAAAAAATTGTAGTTTTCAAAAAATTAAAAAGATGTATTTTTAAAAAAAATTAAATCAATTATACTAATGTAATTTTCATGGAAGAGATTCACACAATTATGGGCCACAAGTGTAATTCTTTTATAAAGGCAAGCCCATAACAAAAAGTCTCATACAAGCCCAAGTCCATTTTCAAAGAAAGCGAGTAAACCTAGCTCGAGACTATATATTCTCTGTTAACACTCACAATCGCTTCCTCGTTCACAGAAAAAAACCCTAGAGAGAGAGTTCCAAAACCCGGCGGCGAAGATGAAGTACAACCCCCGAGTCACCTCCTCTCGCAGGAAGAACAGGAAGGCTCACTTCACGGCCTCTTCGAGCGAGAGGCGCGTCATCATGAGCTCGCCGCTCTCCACAGACCTCCGCCAGAAGTACAACGTCAGATCCATGCCGATCCGCAAAGACGACGAGGTCCAGATCGTCCGTGGTACCTACAAGGGACGTGAAGGAAAGGTCGTCCAGGTGTACCGTCGCAAGTGGGTGATTCACATCGAGAGGATCACGAGGGAGAAGGTGAACGGAACCACCGTGAACGTCGGCGTTCAGCCGTCGAAGGTGGTGATAACGAAGCTCCGTCTCGACAAGGACAGGAAATCGCTCTTGGAGAGGAAGGCCAAGGGTCGTGCTGCTGCGGATAAGGAAAAGGGAACCAAGTTCACTTCTGAGGATGTTATGCAGAACGTTGATTAAACGGAGATTTTCGTAAGGTTTATCTTTTTAGTTTAATCCGCTCTCTTATTTTTCTAAGTTTTGCGAATGTTTATCAGTGTTTTGTTATGTTGCGAACATGAGAACGTATCTTTCGATTTCAGTTTCGATTATGAGTTTGACTCTTTTAGCCATTTCCTATATTTTTATTTATGCTTTTTCTTATATCAATGGTTGCTTTCTGTTTACTTTGGTTGTTGTGGCTGAGATTGAGGCGTGAGCCCATAGGTTCGGCTTAGGAATTGCGCATTTCTGAGTATTATGCTAGATGTTTGATAGTATGAGACGACATTTGTTTGGGAACTAAGTGATTGGTTTTAGTGTAAGTACTTTGCAACTAAGTGATTGGTTTTAGTGTAGGTACTTTGCAACTAAGTGATTGATTGGATTAGTATATTGCGCTATTTGAAAATGTTATCGGTCTATGAAAAATCATTTTATCTATTGGAACTCGAATCCATTAGTTTGTGAAATTTCTAGTTTCACTTGGTTCTAGTCGTTTTTTTTGTATCTTTAGCATGGCTCAACTCTTCATTTAGAAGAAAATCACTCTGATAACAACAAATCAATTTCATTTTTCGCATCTCTTCTTATTCAAACCATTTTCATATTGGTATCACTGAGTTTCATTTTGAAGTGTTAATGATTCAGCCTCCTAATTCACAGTAAAAAACCCAACTCGATTAAAGTCGTTTTGTTTGGTCTGTCTCTCCTATTTTTGCGTGCTTCGGTTATCCCTATTGTTCCACGAGATTTGTTTCTCGCTTCCAAAAACTTCTTTCGTCGAAAGGAATTGTTATAATATCGTTTCCATTGATGGTTTAGTGAAATAGCCAAAAAGTAACATACAACTCCGGACTATGGTAGGTTAAGAAAGATATGCCCGTGAGGATCTTATGTTTTTAAATTATAAACCATTATTTCATCGGAGGCATTGAATGAATTTTTTTAGTTCCAGTTGTTTGGGCATGTAAATCTTCCATGAAAAAAAAATTCTCTCATATGCAAGTCCATGAAAGGAGAATTTGCTCGGGAAGAAAATGATCAAAATGTTTAATTGAACGTGTTCAAGAAATAAGCGTCAACAAAATAACAAATCCGGAAGAAAAAAAGAATTTTCCGAGAGGAGATTACCTCCGGAACTCATTACTCAACTGAAAAATGAAAACACAAACTGGAGTCTCAACAATGGCATATGAGAGGAAAAGGGTAGTGTCCATTGTCAAAACCAAAAAGTTCATTGGTACGTGTAGTAGCTAGCTAGCAAGGTTTAAGCGCGAGCGAGAGACCAAACCTGGGGTACTTTTCTAACGTCTTGGTATCGATCTCACCTGAGATTGTCACTATCGATTTCGGGAGGACCTCATGTTGCAGAAGAGCTCCAAGCTTACCGTTACTATTCAGCTTAGCTTTCACGCTCGTCAAGTGATCAACTGCATACAATCCACCAACTGTAATTATGTTCTCATTCGTCGAGAATTTCCTGAACACCTCTACCACTGCGGCGCTTCTCTTCGACTCGTCTAGGTGTTGAAGATACGAAGCTTTGATCGAATCTGCTTTGTCTCCCCTGAAAATTCCAATGAATTAGATTTCCGGGTTATACAAGAAAAACAGATCTCAGCTTTGATCAGTAAGGAGTCTTTATTTATCTTACAATATTACGGAGGCACATTTATCTGGCTTTGTGATACTGATTCCAAAGTTGTACTTTGTGAAAGCTCGAGATGTGGTGTCATATCCAGCTTCAGCACCGAATGAGATAGTTGGTGAACCAAGCGTGGCTGTTATATCGACCAGAGGGTTTTGTTTCAAAGCTGCAGTGGCTGAAACTGTTGCGTGATCATGGAAGTATTGGACCTCGAGCTGTTAAAGTCGTAGTTGAGTTTGAATACAGAAGGCTGAAGAATCACTATAAATATATATACACTAGGTGAAAGAAACTCTAAATTGTGAAACCTTGCTAGAGTTGTACTCAGGGACTTTGAAGGAGGCAATGGCTTTTGTCGATGGGAGGATCTCAGTGATTGTGATGGTTGTCAGGACCTGACCAAGGTGAAGAGAAAAGGTAAAAAGACATGGTTTTTAACTCGTTCTAAGACAAAGTTGTTGAGTGGATGAAACGAGATTTTACATTCGAATCAGTGTCGATCTTGACATCGAACAAAGCGTTTTTGTACTTGTATTGTGTAGCAACATCAGCAGCATGTACTACTCCTTTCTTATGAGCAGTGGAAGTAAGAGTCTATAGAAACAGCAAAAAGACAGGGACAAAACAAGGGTCAGTGGATGCAATGCAACCATTTCAGTGTGTTTCCAGGCGAATCAACACACGAGTTAAAGTAGCTGATACTCCAATATCGATTCTACACATCCTTGTGGTTCTCAAGGTACAAATGCAAATTACAAGGAAACATGTTATGCTACTTGCAATAAATCCAGAACTGAGATGATCTTAAAGAAAATGGCAGAAGTATAATGCGATTACTCAAGTCACAGAAGAGATTACACAGTGCTAATGTAGTAGAATCCATCAAGGAGAAGGTTTTGCCTCCAGAATCAAAGGAATATCAAGATTGACTTGAAATTCACACTATATCAAGCAGTAATAGCTTAAAACAAGTGAAGAATCTCATAGTTCAAAACTAGAAACTCGTGAAATTGATTTGAAAGGAACAGTACATTGTTGCTAAGCCATATTGATACCTACTCATCAATGTGAAATCTGCGAAGAAGACGATTCAGGTTGGGATCTAGATACTTACCACGCCGGAGACACTGTTAGTGGAAATACTGAATTTCTGATCGGTACTGTAGTCTCTCGTCAACAGATCTAACCACAAAGGAAATATAAAATAAAATAAAAAAATCAGCTTACGGAAAATCAATTTCGTCGTCCGGAGAAGAAAAAGGAAAACACAATCAGTTCGCATTATTGATGCACCGGCGTATCACTACATCGCAATAATCCACACGAAATCGAAACCAACGGAGGTGGAGAGTGGAAGGTTTACCTTTCGCTTTTTTTCCGATGTCGGCGAACAGTCCCGGTCCCTTACTCATGGTGATCGGAGAGATCGGCAAAAGTTTTGAGGAATGGTGTAAGTTGCCAGAGAGTGAGAGAGGAGGAGGAGGAGAGAATCCACAAGTTAATATATAGACTAGTTTGGAGAGTTAACTACATTTAACTAAATAAAAACGTTGACATTTAATAAAAATGGTTTCGTGGTGTAGTTGGTTATCACGTCAGTCTAACACGCTGAAGGTCTCCCGGGTCTAACACGCTGAAGGTCTCCGGTTCGAACCCGGGCGAAGCCAAACTTTTTAGTTTTTTTCTTTCCGATTGATCAATTATAGGCTTCCAACGTCGTAAGCCCATTGGGCTTTAGATGGCTCATCAAAACCGAAGAACGGTTTAATGGATAATTGAGCATTGTATTAAATTATATATTAAACATTTATAAATAATTCTCACTTGAACAGATTTAAGGCATATATGTGTATTGTTTTTTCTTCTAAATTTTCGGAAATAAAACTAATGGAAAAAATATGTTTACAAATCTTTTTTTTTATTTTACAAATCTAAATAACTTATTTTTTTAGTTAAATAATAGAATAACCTAACTTAATTTTTCATATTGAGAACACATAACATATAGAAACATTGTAAAGTAAAAATCAAAATTGCCATCAATTATCTCTCACTCACTCACTTGCTCCCGGGACCTCTTTTATCTCAACTGTCCATTCCACATCCAGGACCGGCTCAACTGTTTGTGGGGTCTATGGGCAAATTTTTGTTTTTCTTTATTTTGAGGCCCTTCTAGGTAGGTTTTTCTACTTTTTTAAAAAAAAAATATAAAAAACAAAATTTATAGACCCCATTCTATAAAAATAAATAAAAATTAGTCGGGGCCCTGGAGCGGTCGCACTGCTTGCCCTCCCTCCTAAGCCGGCCCTGTCTACATCATTATCATCCAACGTAATTATCTCCACTTCTTTTGTATGGGATTATATATATATCTCTTTTTAAGTTTTTATATAAAACCTGCAGTTGTTCATGATTTTAAAAAATCGTCAGTAGGAATTCAATCGATCACATCTTGAGGATGAAGCTCCAAAAGACCGAAAATATTGTACAAAATCTTTGTTTAAGAAGCCTAGCTACAAGATTTTTTTTTAAAAAAAAAACTTACAATTAATCAAACATAATTAAACAAACAAGAGAAAATAACATACTGAAGAAAAAAAAAATAGAGAGAGAATGAAGTGGGTGTGATCACAACCAATGTAGTAGTAGTAGCCTGAGGCTTAAGAAAGTCTCGTACCGTCTTTTTTAAGTCTCCACCAAATCCCCATCCACTTCCACCATACATAACAAACCACGTGTTCAAACCAGAAGAATCAGAACCCTCTTCCAGCCAATGAAAAGACGACAGATCAGCAATGACCCAAACGCCATACATCACAGGTGAAAAGATTCGCTAACCTGGCCAAACCTTTAAACTAACTCCCAAGATATTGGCAACTCATCATAAACTTCATCAACAACAACTGTCCCTTTTCTAATTTCTAGCCATAAATTCTTATCTCAAAAAATCATTTCAAATAAGTAATCCCACAGATAAGTTTTTATAATAAGTACCACCACCATCGAGTATTATGAGAAAATCCACAAGTGAAATTTGTGACAACCAACTAGCACACCATATAGAGAAATTTTGTGATTTATAAGTAAATTAATGTTGCTCATTTATAGTTTTTTTCTTTCTAAAAACAGAGACTGAAGAAGTCCTATTACGATTGAACACAAAGGTATCGATGTAAAGTTATATGTTAGTGCTTAGTAAATATAATCCTTTGGGAATCTCTGTGATTGTCCTCTTTTTCTTTGTATGATATTATATCATTCCAAATAAAATAAAATTAAAGATAAAATTTAATTCGCTGATCAGTTCATGATTTGGACTGCTACCTATCGCCAAAACTGGCACAACGTTGATAAGTACTTTAATATTCCATCTTTGTGAATGTGTTACTTTTTCCGGCTTTTCAATAAAGTTTGATGTTAGACTCTAATACATATATAGTTACAAGATTTTTTCCCCACCGCACATCATATTAAAATAGGCATTCTTAGATTACGCATCATAAGAAAAGAAACCAGTGCTATTGAAAAGATGGTTTTCTTTTTTCCAGTTTCTGATGTAACTAATTAGTCCGGATTTTCATGTAATTTGTATGTTTAGCTGGATATTCAGACTACTCGATCTAAAATGGTTTAGATTTCAGTTTTTAGTATCTTTTTTTTTTTCTTTGTAGGGATTGGAATCAGTTCAATGTTTATATACATATGATATATCTCTTTCTATATATAAATAAAATATCCTCATTAAAGATAAAAATAGGATGAGATATTAATGGATATGGAGAAATAAGAGAAGAAGCACCACTTGATCACTTAGAGCCCACGTTCCCACTCTTAATCACCCAAAAATTATAACAAAGACGTGCTCACATCTCATCTCATCTCATCTCACTCACCAGCTCACTTCACTCTCTCTATCCTTTTTTCTTTTCTTTTATGGTTTTATAATACAAGTCTCTCTCAATCATCAACTTATCAAAGACGACCAAAATGGCTCTCGACACCCTCAATTCTCCGACCTCCACCACCACCGCTCCTCCTCCTTTCCTAACCGAGCCGGAGAATCTTGACTCGTGGACCAAGAGAAAACGCACAAAACGACACCGAATCATAGATCAGTCCAACCCTCCTTCTGAAGAAGAGTACCTCGCTCTCTGCCTCCTCATGCTTGCTCGTGGCTCCTCCTCCTCCGATGCTGATCATCATCACTCTCCTCCTCCTCCTCCTCCTCCTCCACCACCACCTTCCGATCATCACCACCGAGACTACAAGTGCTCCGTCTGTGGCAAATCGTTTCCGTCTTACCAAGCGTTAGGTGGGCACAAAACCAGTCACCGGAAACCGGTTAGTATTAATAACAATAACGACGACGGCAATAATAACAGTAATAACGGTTCCGTTACCAATAACGGAAATATTAGTAACGGTTTGATTGGTCAAAGTGGGAAGACTCATAAGTGCTCCATCTGTTTTAAGTCGTTTCCATCTGGTCAAGCACTGGGCGGTCACAAACGCTGTCATTACGATGGTGGTAACGGTAACGGGAACAGTAACGGTAACGGTGGTAATAGTCACGGGTTTGACCTGAACTTACCGGCTGATCAAGTATTGGAGGTCTTTAGCGATGACACACTTGGAAAAAGTCAACTCTCCGGCGAAGAAACAAAGTCGCCGTTGTGATTATTTTAATTTTTCTTTTTAATTTTACCGATCAGCTAGCTAGTGATCGATCATTAGCTGAGATGCTGCTGATGAGTCTGTAATGAAAATGATTGGAGTGGACTTTGGATTATTTTTAGTTTCTTTTTTTTTTTTTTTTTACGTATACAAAAAGGAAAAAATCTTCAAATGTTTATTCGTTGTTGGGTATTGTTAATAGAACGTATAAAAAAGGGGGAAATATTTGGAGCTTTTTTTTACAGGAAACAATAATAAAGAAAAATATATTGATTAATGTAACTTTCTATTTCTTGGAAATTTCCTTCTGTTTTTTGTCCCCATTATTTGCTGAATTCTCTCATTTACTACTTCCGCAAGCAAAGGAGCCACTTCTATGAATCTGACTGTCACTCCCAGCTTGTAGTGATCTGTTCCTTACGATAAACTATTTTGTTAAACATATTTAACATTTAAGTAATCGATTCCTGTTTCGAAATAACATGTTTTGATAGGAGAAAATAGTATTAATTTTGGTTATGTTTGTATCAAATTAATTATTGAAGTAGTGATAGATCGGTTAGTAGTACCTAACGAAGCTAATCCTTAAGTGTCTTGTCGTCTTTGATCACTATTATGATATTATCTATTTGATTGGTTGGCACTCACACTTCCCTCCACGCTTGAAGTTATATTTTTTATTTATAAATCTATATTATTTCATTTTCACGACTATTTATCATCAAAGTCTGTTACGATAAAATATCCCACACGTCGAAATCAATCCCAGTTCTTATGTATCTTCTAAGAAAAAAAAGCAGTTATGCATTCCGAAGAAAATCAAAGTATTGGGTATTAATCTCTGAATTAAATCCCCACATAAACGGACAAATATGATTATTTGTTTTTTTAAAACTGAAAACTGACTTCTTTTCGACATTACACAATCGATATGAAAATATGATTTTTACCTTTTTTTCCAACATTTGACACTATCATTGAATTTTTAAGAGAAATTTGGCTCAATAGGTTAGATTGAAAAGCAATTTGTCCACATATGCTAATAGTGATTTAAATTGTCCACATATGATTTATATTAATTGAAATCCGATTATACCCTCTTAATTCACTAATTAATAGTTTTTTAATTAAAATCTAAATTTCTTTAATTTTCTTTGTTAAAAAAAAAAGACTGAAAAAACTTAAATCCCTAAATCCTTTTTCTTTCTCCCCACGACATTCATTCTGCTTCACCTCTCTCCACAGTCACCTCCCTAAGTTGTTGTTAGTGATTAAAGAAATAACTAATAACATAAGCTTTGTATTTGGAAAACTTGCAGACGCAACACTGGTGTTGGGGGCGCACTTGAATATCCAGTTACAGTCCTCAACGTACGTAATAATTATTAATGGCTCTTCGTTAGAGTTGCTTCTTAAAGATATTTCCCTTGTCTTGCTCCTTTGATCGTACATGGTCGGCATAAGATGCTAATTAAAATGCTGATGTGGGCTAGTTTTAACCCTAAACATGAATGTAATGTTTGTCATTATCAGGTGGAGAACATTCTGGTGATTGGTCTCGTGTCCATTGAAGATGATGCAGCTCTCGCAAAGAGGTAACTTATCTCAGAAGAATGAGACAGTTTCTTTGCAATTAGTCACTAACTTCATTGAATTTTTTTGAAATGGCAGCGTCTTCATAGAGAACTGCGTCCAGATCTGTATACTGGCCAAGAACTGGATCAAGCAGGATTTTAAACACCTGAGCTTCAACGATCAGTGCACTGCCTGTGAGAAGGTATGTAATGAGAAAAGACAACCTTTCCTCTGTTTTCTGTCTTAAATCTAAGGTAGAAACTGAGATTGTCCTTGGGTTTCCAGCCCTGAACGTGTCGCTGGGGAACCTGTTGTCTTACCCATTTGTGAGAGAAAGAGTGGTGAAGAACAATCGCCATAAGAGGAGCTCACTACGATTTCGTGAAAGGAACGTTTGATCTCTGGGACCTTGACTTCAAGACCACCCCTGCTATTAGCCTGTCTTAAAACAATCCTACTCATCTTTTCTCAATGTTCTTACTAAGTGTGTTCTTTCCTTTGCTGTTGTTTCTTCTCTAATCTCATCATTTTCGGTAATGAATAAGCTATAAAGGGCTTTTTAGTTTCCATCTTCAATTGAATTTATAACTCGAAACACTCTACAATGACAAGATGCACTTTTGACACTTGCTTAATTAGCTTTACACATATAGATAAGGCTACACTTAAGCCACTCAAGGGATAGGATAGACAACGACCTTCCCTGTTGCATGGTTCGTTTCTAGGTATGAGAAAGCATCAGCGATGCGTGAGAATGGGAACGGTCCTCTGGGATCAACCACAGGCTTCACTTTCCCACTTTCAATGTATGGAATCAATTTCTTCAGAACATTGTCGTTAGATGTCACAACGAATCTGAAACCAGGAGGCGTGACAGCTCCGGTCAAGGCCACAACTTTCCCTCCTTCCTTAATCACCTTCAGCGCCTTATCGCACAAGAATACAGAGAGGGGGGGAGAAACTGTGAGACGTCGACGAGAGAGAGAGGAGAGAGATTTTTTGAAATATTTAGTAAATATTTTGGTAGATTTTCTTAAATTTTCGTAGAACATATATTCTAAAATAGGTAGAACGAAGAAAAAATGTTAGAATACAAGTTCTAAATACCGTAGAATATAGAAGGATGGTTAGATTACATATTCTAGACAAGGTAGATTATGCAACACTAGTTAGGATAGAATAAGAACGTATTCTAACCTAGGTAGAACAAAGAGTAATATTCAGAATAAGTAAACTAGCTTAGGTAGAACAAAGAGTAATACTTAGAATATGTAAACTAGCTTGGGTAGAAATTGAACAAAAGGTAGAATATGTATTCTTGCTTACGTAGAAGTAAGTGATATAGGTAGAACGCATATTCTAATCAAGGTAGAACAAGAGCAAGACTCAGAATATATATTCTACCTAACTTTTTTGCTAGAATATGAATTCTAGCTGATGCAGAATAGGAATCAAAATATTTTTATAAATAGTTCGTTTCTAAAAAAATTGAAAAAATATATTTTTCTGACTTTTTATTTACATTTTCTTTTTTTCACGATTTGTTTTATATTTTAAAACAAGTTATTTTATATTTTTAAATTTTAATTAAGGGTAACATAGTCAAAATTATGTCAAAAATACTAAAAACATAGATGGACAAATTCCTTTTCAATCTAACCTATTGAGCCAAATCTCCTAATTTTTAAAGTGTTTATTCCGACTAATTTAATCGCTGAAACAAATTCTAAAACAGATTATCTTCATAGATTGTCGAATTGTAACCGGGCGAAATCTACATTTCTGTCTGTTAAAGTATTCAATAACTGCATTACACAATAAATTAGATAGATAATTTAATCGGACCACTATATAATCGGCAGCCTAAACCATTTAATCGGTTTAATAACGAATTTTATCGATTAATAAGGCTAACTCTAAAACTTTTTGACAAGCTCTTGGGCCGTTTTGGAAGCCCAACTTGTTTGGCTTGTATTAACATTAGCGTGCTTATTTTCTTATGTTATTGCTTCCATATGTATATTTTAGGATGGTGTGGCTGATGATGATGTTGACAGTTGACCTTATCGTAAAGGAGACCGAAGAGGAAAAGAAAGCTGCTGAGAAGCATCAACAAAGAAGAAAGAATGTACACTACCTTTCACATTTGTCTCAAAATATTGTCAATAGATAAATGGGTTTGTTTCATTGGAGTTTTTGTTTGAACAGCTTGCAACCCAGGGTTAATTAATGATTACCATGCCGTTGGATGATGAGACGGCCTTGAAAATGCTAGAGAAAGACGTTAGATCCTTTCAAATGGAAGGATTGTTTTGGGGAGCATGTACGTATTTTTTTTCCATTTTTAACATCGTTCTATACTTTAGTCAAAAAAAAAAAATCTTTCTATTTGTATTTTAAATAATCAGGTGGGTTTACTTATAATTTTTATAAAAAAAAATTCTCAGCAAACCTTGTCCCCATTGGTTATGGAATCAAGCTGCTGAGGATCAGGTTCACCATTGTTGACGACCTTTCTCATCTCGCCATTTTATGTTTATGAATATCCCTTGTGCCCAGAGCTATGAGATTGTCGCCTTGAAGGAGTACTGTGAGTTTGTGTTACAACACTCCTTCGCTTACAATGTGATGCATGAGAGCATCATGTAGAGTTTTTTGTGTAATCATTACACAAGGTTTAGAGCCTCTCATAATAAAAAAATACTTTATATTATTTTATGTTATTTTTTTCTTAGACACTCTAATGTTACAACCTCCCAATAATGATGTTCTCAAAGTCTCCGCGTTTGTTTTCAATGGATATCTCTTTTAATGGTAAATTCATCAGCTCTAGTTTGTTGGATAGGTCTCGTCGACCTCCAGATCGTCATCGATGCAGAGATGGAAAGGGCAGTCAGGTCCGGGAAACTTTCTAACTACGAGGCGAAGTACGAAGACGAGAGTCCTATCAGAGGAGAGACGAAACTAGGTCGGCTTAGCTATAGCGATGCGTGTATATCTAAGTATCTGAAATGATGGGATGGGTTCGTAAATTGAAGAGACGCCGCCCACGTGGCAATTAAGAGCCCTGCATGCAGGTCAAGTTAAATAGGACCGAAGGACAAAAAGGAGAAGCATAAAAGGCTATAAAAGAAGAGAAGGACTTCAACTCTAGGCATCCTATCTAGAACCATTAACTCGGTCTCTCTCTCTTACTATCTCAACAAACCAAGAATTTCGCTCATTCAAACCTCCTAATCAACATAGTTCTTATCAAGCCGACATGAAGAAGCCAGAGGAAGCGATAAGATCCACTAAGGTTGAAGGATTGTTTTGGGGGCCATGTAAGTTGGTGGATCTATAACGTAACTCCCTCTTTTAGCTTTGTTTATAATATTCTGAAATCTCCCAATGTTTATTTACAGCAAAGCTTGTCCCAATTGGTTGTCAAACTCTCGGTTTGAACAGAATATGTAAGTATAAAAATAAAATTTAAAATCCACTTTTAAACTTCTTGAAGCCGTAAATTTTTGGTTTTGCTAATGTCAAATATGTTCTGTTATCATAACTCATTAGGTGGAAGGAATGGTATCGATGAAGAGGCCACTGATACCCATCTGGAAGCTGATTCTGAGGTATACTCAATTGTTTGTTACTTTTGTCAACAAGGTTATTCATGGATCATGTTTAGCTTTTATATTAGTTCGTACAATATTTATGTTATTGGATCAATCATATTGTAGGATACTAGGATGCAGCAAAGAAGGTTCGATGTAAGTTTTGCTTTGTACACACTTTGTAAGAGTTTCTCTTAAAGGTCAATAGATAAATGGGTTTGTTTCATCAGAGTTCTTATGTGTACAGTTGAGAAGTCATGGTTAATGCTTGTCCACCCGTATGTTGAAAAAATCGGCAATGAATCTGTAAGATTCATCGAGATGGAAGGACTGTTTTGGGGAGAATGTAAGTTGGTGGATCGCTAAAGCATAGCCTCAATAGAGTTTACTTATAAGTTTCCAATATCTTTTGATTTTTACAGCAAAACTTGGCCAAGTTGACTATGGAGTCGAGTTTTTTCGGATCATATTCACAATTGTTGACAACCACGCATGTCTCAAGACTTTCAACACCGTTATCGAAGAAGCTCAAGACATGGGCGAGGGTATGTAGTTGCTAGCTTTCGCAGTATCTAAGTTCAATCTCTAACTCCTTGAAGCTTCAAGTCAATTGTCTTTCTAAATATAAGTTGGTGCCAGATACATGTTTGTTTGGTACTAAATCTTGGCTTGAATCATAATGCTGTGGATGGAGAAAATCTCCAACGAAAAGCTTTTGAGTAGTTTCCGTGGACTGCTTTTGGTTATGTAAGGTGGAAATCTTTTGATCTCTCTAGCTGCTGGCTTTTAAAATTGTAGCATCATCTCCTTGTTTCTCTTATGAGTTATGAATGAAGAAGATTCGAGTATTTTTGTTCTAAAAATTGTTCATCGCCTCTAAAAACTAAAGTTTACAATTGTTTTCTGTACATATTCATTCGTTATGTTGTTAGTACATTTAACATTGCATGATTTCATCACATGATTATCTTATCATTTACAAGTTACAACACACACACTGCTGCTTTATTTTATAATTCTGTTTTATAATTATAAAGATTTCAATTTTTTGCCTATAATTTTTTGAAAATTTCAGTTTCTTAGATCCAGAACAGTTAGCCGTTATATTAGTAAGTAAATACTACATAAAATTGTCATACGTATATTAATAATAATCATATCATGTTATCTTACCATAACACAAACTATCTTGTGTTGAAAAAAAAAAAACTATATGTTTGTCTTGATGCCGCCAAGTGTGACAAACTCTTTGAGTTGATGATTGAATGAATGAATTGCATTTGACAAAAAAAAATGTGTTTTGGATCGGTAGTTTATATGTCTAAACATAGGATTTTTAGAACCAAGATGTTCATGAATTAAAGTTCAAAATACTAAAATGTTCAATGAATTTATTCAATAAATTACTAATGTCTAATGGAATGAAATGGTGGAACAAATAAATAAATATAAATACAGACGGCGGCATTCAGTGGAGATTTGCCTAATTGCCTAGGTAATGACACCACGTAAGCCATCAAAACGGCGCCGGTCACCGCATTACTACGAAAGACTAGTAGAAGCAGACACTTCGATGAAATGATAATATATGTACGTTGTTTATATCTTTTGTTTTCTAATGTTAAGAAGAAGAAAAAAAGTTTGAATTGGTCACACACGTGAGACAACATCGTAGAGGCGTAGACAAAAGCCTCTCTCTCTCTCTCTCTTAGTTCTAAAACATTATTTAAAGACTAAAACATCAAAACCCTTAAGGATGATTTAAGGGTCAGATAGTGCATTTGTTTCATTGAAGGGTCAGCTTAGAGTTAACTTAACCCTAAGCAATCACTTTTATTGGGCTGATAAATTATAACTAAAGTGTTTGCAAAGTCTACGTACATGAACCCCTATTTATTTATAAAAAGCATAGAGTAGCACAATACACGGGATTGTTAAGACCATCTCCAATGGTTTACACCATTTTTCACTCCAAAATAGAGTAACTCCATAATGAAGTTGTGTTTTTCTCCAATGGTTTACTCCATTTTTTACTCCAAAAAAGAATATTCTATACAGATACTATTTTTATTTTATCTTCAATACCTTTTATTTATAAAATTTACAAATTGACACTATATTTTTTATTACTTTTATATTTTTTATTAAAATTTATTAAATAAAAATATTATATTAAATCATAAAAATAAAAACAAAAATATAGTAAGATGAAAAAAAAAAATTTTACAGAAGCGAAATACTCAACAACAAGATGAACAAGTTCCTCCTCCATCAACTTCGTTTGGACAATAATTTAATTACCTTGGTGGATTAGGAAGCGATTTACCACATTATTAAACTGCTAATAATTGTTGTGTTAAATTTGATAGTGTTGCTTATTTTTAATTTCAGTATTTATTATGTATTTTAAGTGTGCTTTAATTTGCAGTCTTTTAAAATAAAAAATTAGTATTTGATTATTTATAAATAATTTTCATGAACAAAATTTCAAATATAATTTTTCATATAATTTGATACTATGACAAAATAACATTATCAAAAATGAGATGATATAATTAATATAATAGTTTAAATATTATTTTGTATTATAATTAAAGTGATATATTATAAAAATTTATTGTTAGACAGAAAGTGATAATTTGCAGTCCTTTAAAATAAAAAATTAGTATTTGATTATTTATAAATAATTTTCATGAACAAAATTTCAAATATAATTTTTCATATAATTTGATATTATGACAAAATAAAATTATCAAAAAATGAGATGATATAATTAATATAATAGTTTAAATATTATTTTGTATTATAATTAAAGTGATATATTATAAAAAGTTATTGTTAGATAGAAAATGATAATTTAAATAAATTAGTATTCAGAGGACCTTTTTATAAATAAAAAAGTTCATGGAGTAATCTCATTTTCTACTCCATTTTGGAGTGGAAAATGGAGTACCATTGGAAGAGATTTTACTGCAAAATAGAGGAAAATGTGAAAAATGAAGTACCATTGGAGATGCCCTAAGAAAGTCAGAACGTTAAGAGAAAACGAACCTGAGAGAAATGGATAAGTTTATGTAAATTTTGAATTTTAAGTGGGACAATGCATTTAGAATCTATATATGCTAATCGCCGAAATTGTCAGTTGAGAAAGTTTTTGTATCAATCAAAAACTTGTCAACAAGCAAATTATGGGACAAGCTGAAAAAGGTTATTCTAATATTGCAATTCTCACCGAATACTCGAGATCGTTCGCGCATGACGACGCAACAATGTATATGCTCTATATACTTTTTATAAGATAATGAGTAGAAATTTAATTTGTAATAACAAAAATAAACCAATGGTTGAGGAGGCACAACTATTCGCGGAGACACGGAGCCGTTCGCACCCATCACCCTGGAATCTCACTTTTTCTCCCTTCTCTCTCCTCATCACCAACTAGTCAACAACCACACACCATTTATTTATTTTATTATTTTTTATATTTCATAAATTTTGAATTCATTTTTCTTGCTACTGAGTTTTGAATATTTAATTTTTTCTTAACATTAAAAAATCGTAATAAATATATTTAGCAGTAAATAAAGTAATCATTCTGTATTTGTAGGGCATTTTAATTCAATTAAAATAAAATAAACAGTTTAGAGCATGACCCATTCCTTTACTCAAGTATCGTGTATCAATCAATGTGTCTATATAATAACATAGGTCTGCTTCATCATCCAAAAACATTGAAACCCTTGTCCCACTCTCTCTCTCTCTCTCTCTCTCTCTCAGCAAATATTTCTTTCTTGCTCCCAAAGCAAATCTTCATCATCTTCCTTCCAAGTTCATGTGAATCTCCCAGATAATAGCAAACCAGAAGAAAACAAAAAAACAAAAAAAGACATTTAATTAATCTGATACTATGAGTTGCAACGGTTGTCGCGTTCTCCGGAAAGGTTGCAGTGAGAATTGCATCCTCCGTCCTTGTATCCAATGGATCGAATCTGCTGAAGCTCAAGGCCACGCCACCGTCTTCGTCGCTAAATTCTTCGGCCGTGCCGGTTTAATGTCCTTCATCTCCGCTGTACCGGAATCTCAATGCCCTGGTACTTACTTTACCAACTCTCTTCAGATCTTCCTTCTTCGTTTTTTTTCTTGTTCTGTTCAAACGGCATCGTTTTTATTTTTTTCTACGAAACGGCAGCGTTTCTGATGAGGGTATTTTGGTTATTTACAGCTTTGTTCCAGTCTTTGCTATACGAAGCTTGTGGGCGAACTGTGAATCCGGTGAACGGCGCCATCGGGTTGTTGTGGACGGGGAATTGGAATATCTGTCAAGCGGCCGTTGAGACGGTTCTTCGCGGCGGTTCTTTGAGACCGATCCCGGAGCTTCTTACACGCGACGGAGGATTCGGGGGGTTTCCGTCTCCAACTTCCGACGAAGCATTCGAGATCTGCACGGATATGTTGAATGATTCCGGTGACCGGAATATATACCACCACTGCCGGTTCTCGAGCTCTAGATCCAGATCGACGGCTTCTCCGCCTAAACGGAAACGATTAGCGTCAGAACAACAACGACCGTCGTCGGAGCTAGATCTCTCTCTAATCCCTACTTTCCCGATTAAAACGACACCGCTTAAGGAGGAGACGCTTCGACCGGAAACACCGTCGATGTACTCCTCGGAGGAATCCGTTACCACGACGGACAAAACCGGCGGTGAACGGTTCGTACGCGGCGGAGGAGAGACGGCAAAGTTGCTCAACCTTTTCGCTTGAACGGCTTTTGGATTTTTGGGGTTAAAAATGTAATTTCCGTTAACTTTTTTTCCGCCCTTTCGTGGATTTACATTTTGGGAAATGTGGCACACCGGCAAATTACGTGATTTTTATCTCTCTACTTAATTATGGGAAAATTAACCAAAGTAATTAAACTAATTGAGAGAATAATGATAATTAGTCGGTGGTGTTGTACTAGTACACTATTTTTCTTCATAATCATCATTCTCATTACTTTCGAATTAGTAAAAGATAAACCATGATGATGTGCAGGATAAATGAATATCGTCGAGATGTACAACATTACTATATAATAATTACTGATGAAGTCAACATATACAAATCTTCCAAAAACCAATGCACCGGCCAGTTCATATTTCGATTCTTTAAGGACCAACATGTTACATATACTACATAATACACATGACTATAAAACACAACTTGACATTTTGATAATCGTCTTCATTACTCCCCTGAACTATATATATAGACATCATCTTCGGGTTTGTTTGTCTTTTAGCTAGAATTTTATTCAAGAGTTTGATACGATTGAAAATAAAAATATTAACCGTAAATAAGAAAATTATCTACATGCATACGAATATTCCCAGAGATAAGGTAATTATTGCTAAGTGATAATATATTATATATCTTCACTCACGTCGATCTCGTGGTCGTTGTAACATCCCAAAATGTTATAACCCTAGCTCTCTCAATTTAAATGACATGTCTCGCGTATTCTTTTACTGTGAAATACCATTTCTGTGATTAGCCTATATATGCTCAATACAAAGAGAGCGTATGAATACATAGTTGATAGATACACATACCCTTGATACCAAAAACGATTAAGCGCATAATGCATTACACAAGTACATCGTATTAGTCTATAACATATATAATAGATATGGATTATATAATGCATGTAGACGGATTGAACCAAAAAGTTGGGGTTATAAAGGGAAAGCTTTTGTGGGGCGGAGAGGCGGCTTTTGGACGACGCAAAGAGCCGTTTTTCTCACTACTTACCTTCGTGGAATCTTTAAAAGCACTTTTCTTTTCTTTTTTCTTCTTCTTCTTCTTCGCATTTGTGGATGATGGCGTAGAAACTCCAGTGAAATAGACCAATAACATGTGTCTTTTTTATGTTTTTTTTTTTTTTTTTGAAAGAAAGTCTTTTTTATGTTAAACCACCAATAACATGCATGTGGGTTCTTTAAACATACTGGTTTTAGGATTCGTTGATATTAACGTATATGTCAAATTAATAAAAACATTGAAAGAGCAATGAGTTACTACAAGTACAAAATCATACGTTCTGATCGGAGATTCATTGTATAGTTAATACCAACTATGACAAAACATTCGATGTTAGTTGACAATTTAGAGTAAGACAATATCGGAGAAATTTGTAAATTTGTATATCAGCAAAGAGAAAAATATATTGAAATATCCGTTTAATGCGTTTTTATCTTTGGTATGAAGTGGTTCTTGGTTTTAGTTGGGAATTTTTTGAAAAATATAAATAACTAAAAATAAAACTTCGACATGTATTTTCATAAAACTTGATACATCACATAATTGATAGCACATTTATCTATGATATTAAAACCCCATATATAGGTTTATTGCTTATTTCTTTATAAAAAGTTTCGAAAGTAGAAAAAATAATAATATGCTGCACATAAACTGTGACATTTCTTCTAAGAGCGAGACTTGTCAAATTCTATCCAAAAAAAAAAAAAAGATTGTTTGAAATGAGGATGGATGTTTAGTTCGAACAGAAGAAGTGATTTGGAGATCTTGTGAAGTGGGACCAACTTAAAATATACTTGACCAACCACCAATTGGCAAACAAATGCTTGTGGTCCACGTCACTCTCCCTTCTTTTTCTGACCACCGGACTTTTTTATGTCTTTTTAATATAAATTATTATTTTTAGTTTTGTCCGTTCGAAGTTTCTCACGACCTAAGCTTACGATAAAATAAAATTTAGAATGTGAACAGTGGACACGAAAAAAAATAGAGAAGATATTTTCTTTTTATGATAACGAGCTTAAAAAATTTAACAAACGAATGAGCTTTATTTATTTCGAATGCTATATTCGATTCATAATTTCAAAGAACCAAACAGGTATATTTTGATTCATAAAATATTTCAAAGAAAATATAAATATCTTTCAAAGTAATTTTTCATTCTTTTGCTTAAAAAATGGCATAACAAAATTTAAAGTTGGTGTTCCGCGATCTGAGGATTTTAATGAAAGATCTTCTCGAATATTGGGACGTGAGAGTGGGGTTTATTTACATTCATCAACTTTCAGTCTTGTCCGTTCATTACAACTAATTAGTGTATAATCATGAATTTTCAATTTACATGGCTTTAATGTTTCTTTACTACCTTTATGGAGCTAATTATACTCGGCATACTATTTACATTTTAGTTTACGAATAAGATAGTATAGAATAATTTAGATAAACATGAGTTCATAGCAAATGAGAATAAAATGACATTAGCAAGATTCGTGTTTAATCCAAAAGCCACGAGCAGCCGCAGTTTTCCCACTCAAGTCAAGTCGGTATGAGTCCACTTGATGTTTTCTTAACATTTCTTTCGTATACAAACAAAAAAATTAGTTATTGAAAATTTAAGCCTAAAAAAGGAGTTTCTTTAATCGTTTTAAACGAGATTTATATTGATAAGAAAAACTAGCCGACAAACAAAGTAAAAAAGTAAACGTAAATAGTAGTAATACTCATATTATTGCGAAACATTTTCTTTTAGAATCTACAAGAATGGTAATCTATAAAAAAAAAAATGAAAGTTAGTTAGTATAAACAACACGATTTGGAACAATAAAAATGATCTAAAAACTGATCAGTATGATATCGGTAGTTAATCAAGGTCATCAAACCAATAAAATACAAAACTAAAAACTAAGTAAAATTCGTAAGTTTGAAATGTTTTGAGATGATATGATATCTAATTTTAGTTTATATTTTTCATATATAATTCTTTGGAATACAATATAATACAGAAATTAGAAAAACAATCATGCTAATCGGATTGCAAATCACTTCTACCAAACGTTTGGTGCGAAATGGCTTTAGCAAAATCCATTCCAACACTTTACTCTCAAACTAAATTAAATCCAGGATTAGTTGAATATTTTTTATTAATTAATAATTTAATATATCTGTTTTGCTTTTAACTTAACCCAGCTCTGTTTCGCTGATGACTTACTGGTATTTGTTGATGGGAAAAAGGAATTAATAGAAGGTATTCTACGCATCTTCTCAGATTTTGCTCAAGTATTTGGGTTGAATATAAGCTTAGAGAAGTCGACTTTGTTCATGGCTGCTGTACCAGAAGAAAATCAAAATGCTATCATCACTCAATTCTCCTTTGATACCGGAACCCTTCCAGTTCGTTACTTGGGTTTACCTTTGCTGACGAAACGGATGAAGGTCCAAGATTATAATCCTCTGTTGGAAAAAATTTGAACAAAGATAAGCTTCTGGAGAGCTAGATTTCTGTCTTTTGCAGGTCGCCTTCAGTTAATTGCTTCTGTCATTCATAGCTTAACGAATTTTTGGATCTCTGCATTTCGCTTACCTAAGGCGTGCCTCAGAGAAATTGACAAGCTTTGCTCAGCATTTCTCTGGTCGGATCCAGACCTTAATCCGAATAAAGCTAAAATAGCCTGGACGGAAGGAGGTCTTGGCCTCAAGCCACTAACGGAGACAAATGATGTGAGCTGTTTGAAACTCATCTGGCAAATTTTATCAGCCAAATCGTCGTTATGGGTTAACTGGGTTCGTCGCTATTTGATTCGGAAGGAATCCTTCTGGACTGTCGAAGAGTCCTCAACGCACAGGTCTTGGACATGGAAGAAGTTGCTTAAACTTCGAGAGGTTGCTAAGACTTTTGTCAAGATAGAAGTCCACAATGGTGCTTCAACGTTGTTTTGGCACGATCTCTGGTCTCCTTTTGGTCTGCTTCGGGGGAACGAGGGAGGATTAATTTGGGTATTCAGAATTATGCGACAGTAAATTCAGCTCTTCAAACTCATCGTCGGAAAAACCATCGACTGGCAATTCTAAATAGCATTGAAGATATGATTGAGCAACAGATACATAGGTTGCTGTCCACAGAGGAGGATGTGGTTCTGTGGAGAAATACAGGAACAGAGTTCAAACACATTTTTAACTCCAAGAAAACATGGCAACAAATTCGGGTACCATCTCCACTTGGTAATTGGGAACAGACTGTCTGGTTCTCCTACTCTACTATGAAGTCTGCTTTCCACTGTTGGTTAGCAATCAAAAACAGGCTTTCAACGGGAGATAGAATGCTACAATGGAACTCAGGCATTACGGGTCAATGTGTTTTCTGTCACACAACTCTGGAAACTAGAGATCATCTCTATTTTACCTGTACTTTTTCGGCGGAAATTTGGTCTGTTCTAGTCAGGAAAATTCTTTCAGCTGACTATACAACGAACGAAACAAGTGTACCAATCATTTTGTAATTACCTTTTAGATCACATTTGTAAAGTGTACCAATCATTTTGTAATTCGAATGGTTACGTAAACTTTAATCTAAATTTTTTAACTTTGGAATTGTAGTTAAATATGGCAGCAACTTAAACAAAATGTCAAAAGAGCTTTGTGACCAAAAGCAGTTAACAATTGTTTTCCTTGGATGCATTGGCCTCTTGATCTCGTTTGGCTTGTTCTCTTCTTTCTTTCAAAAGTATTTGATCTTTATGTACCTCTTGAGCTGAGAGTGGAGCTAAGATAATCTTCTTCCCCTGGTGCTCAAAGGTGTGACGGTTTGTGAACCCATCATGTACTGCCTTTTTATCATATTGCCAAGGCCTTTCCAAAAGAATGTGTCGAGCCTCCATAGGAAGAACATCACAAAGGATCTCATCTTGGTACCTTCCAATGGTGATGGGAACTAAGACCTGATTGCTCACCTTCATCTCCCCTGTTTCATTAAGCCATTGCAGAGAATATGGTCGCGGATGCTTCTTCAAACTCAAACCAAGTTTCTTAACCAAAGTCTCACTAGCCACATTGGTGCAACTGCCTCCATCCACGATCAAACTACAGACCTTGTCCTTGACATGGCATCTAGTGTGAAAGAGATTTTCTCTCTGCTCATGCTCTCTCGGTTTAGGTTGCACATTCAAAGTTCTTCTAGTGACAAATAGTTCTCCATGAGCAGGATAATCCACGTGTTCTTCTTCAGAGTCGGATTGTGGCATCTCATCCTCAGATTCTATATCTCCATTCTCCAACACGATCATCACCTTCTTGTTGGTGCAAGCCTTAGCATAGTGTCCAAGCCCATGGCAATTGAAACACCTCAAATCTCTGGTTCGTGTGGTAGTAGAAGCTTCTGCCTTTCCCTTGACATCACTAGTAGATGAGTTAGTTTTAACATCAGAAGAAGTCTTAGTTGAGACCTTACCCTTGTCTTGGTAGGTAGACTTAGCACTCGGATTGTATGCAGACTTAGGATAACTCCTCCTTTTGACCTGTTGCTCAACCAAGATTGCCTTGTGTAGCATCTCCTCTAGGCAATTGTGCTCTTGCATCTCCAATCTGTTTTGGATCTCACGGTTGAGTCCACCTTGGAATCTGGCCATTGTGGCTTCTGTGAGAGCCGAAACTCACACTGTCAAAACTTATAATTTATGGGGGCTCGAAAATTCTATTTTAAAAGAACTAAAGGACCGAAAATGTAAAAAGAATGTTTTATTGATATTTTTCCGAAAGTACAAGAATAATTAGCAAAAGCTGAAAAGTCTTATATTGCTAAAGCTCTTAATACTCGGATTTTTTATCGTCTGAACCTAGTACAAGCATCTATATTTATACTAGGAGACCTAGGAGGCTAAAACTCTTTCTGGGCGATGTGGGACTTTGTTCCATCCTTCCAGCTGCCGACTTAGTCTTTTGGGCCCGATTCCCGGCCCGAAATCTTCAGCAGCCCGTCATGTAGTCTGATCCTGCTCCGGCCCGATTTTGTTGAACAGTGTCCGATGAACAGTAAACCGTGAATAGTAAACCGGGTTTCGATTGAGCGTAAATTGATTTTCCGGTTAACTTTTCCTCGGGATGAATAGTGTTTTGTGAACAGTATTTTAACGGTTTTTCCCGCGTGAATAGTTCTTTAACGGTTTTCCCGCGTGAATAGTGTTCCGATCATTTCTACGATTTCCGAGATCGAACCGTTCGTTTTTTTTCTCTTTGAATCTTCAGCCGCCCGCTTCGTGTGTTGATGTTCAGCCGCCCGCTTTCTGCTTGATGTGCACGGGCGGCTGACTATGGTCCACGGGCGGCTGGCCAAAGCTCGTGGGCTGCTAGACAATGATCGTGGGCTGCTGGCCAAAACTCGGGATCAGAACGTGCAAACGTCTTGCCTTGGATCGATTCCGAGCCCGGGATTATGCTCGAAGGAAGGGTGATGGGCGGCTGGCCATGCTCGGGATAAGTCCAGCCGCCATGTACTGATTGAAGCGTGATGGGCGGCTGAAGCATGCTCGTGATGAGTTCAGCCGCCATGCAGTGATAAGAGGATGATGGGCGGCTGAAGCGGGATGCTCGGGATAAGTTCAGCCGCCCTGTCTTGATTGGAGCGTGATGGGCGGTTGAAGCATGCTCGGGATGAGTTCAGCCGCCATGTACTGATGCAAAGATGCTGGGCGGCTGGAGCATTGCTCGGGACAAGTCCAGCCGCCATGTACTGTTTGACGGAATGCTGGGCGGCTGAAGCACGATGCTCGGAAAGAGTTCAGCCGCCATGCACTGCTGCAAAGATGCTGGGCGGCTGGAGCATTGCTCGGGACAAGTCCAGCCGCCATGTACTGCTTGACGGAATGCTGGGCGGCTGAAGCATGATGCTCGGGAAGAGTTCAACCGCCATGCACTGCTGCAAAGATGCTGGGCGGCTGGAGCTTTGCTCGGGACAAGTCCAGCCGCCATGTACTGCTTGACATAATGCTGGGCGGCTGAAGCATGATGCTCGGGAAGAGTTCAGCCGCCGTGCACTGATTGAGAAGACTCTGGGCGACTGAAGCGTGATGCTCAGGATAAGCTCAGCCGCCGTGCCTTGATGCAAAGACGCTGGGCGGCTGGAGCATTGCTCGGGATGAGTTCAGCCGCCATGTACTGATGCAAAGATGCTTGGCGGCTGGAGCATTGCTCGGGACAAGTCCAGCCGCCATGTACTGCTTGACGGAATGCTGGGCGGCTGAAGCATGATGCTCGGGAAGAGTTCAGCCGCCGTGCACTGATTGAGAAGACGCTGGGCGGCTGAAGCGTGATGCTCGGGATAAGCTCAGTCGCCGTGCCTTGATGCGAAGACGCTGGGCGGCTGGAGCATTGCTCGGGATGAGTTCAGCCGCCATGCACTGCTTGACGGGATGTTGGGCGGCTGAAGCGTGATGCTCTGGACAAGTTCAGCCGCCATGTACTGATGCAAAGATGCTGGGTGGCTGGAGCATTGCTCGAGATAAGTTCAGCCGCCAAGGTTTGGTGAGAAGACGTGGGCGGCTGGAACTTGGTTCGGCACAAGTCCAGCCGTTTGATCTTGATCTTGAGTTCTTGTTCTATTAATCTCCGAGGAGGGGATTTTGACCCCAACAGCTTCCGGATCTTCAACAGCATCAACTTTGATCATCAGTGTCTCCATCTCTTGGCAGTAGTCTTCCACGCTTTTCAGCTTAAGGCTACCTAGGTGTTGTCTTGCCTTTCACGAGCCTCCCTAGGTCTCCTGGTCCTCCTTTGACTTCCAATAAAATCATGGTCAGAAAACTCTTCCTCTCGGATTGGGGAACGCCTTTGATTGGTTTGTGATCGACCAGCTGCTCCATCGGTTTGTTGTGGCCGGGACTGTGTGTCCTCCTGAATACGATCAAGTCGTGTATGGACGTCTTCCATCTCAGTTCTCATCATCCATTTCGTCTCTCCCACCAATGCTTTTGTAACATCCCGATTTCTGGTATATATGGAAACATATGTGGGAGAGGTTAAAATAATTGATTTTAACATCTCTAAGTCAAAGCACTTCAGACATGGCAGCACTGTCTATGGCCGAAAGAATTTGTCATTCACACAGACCATGAGTCTTTAAAACACTTGAAAGGTCAGCACAAGCTTAACAAAAGACATGCCAGGTGGGTTGAGTTCATAGAAACATTTCTCTATGCCATCAAGTACAAAAAAGGTATGAACAATGTAGTTGCTGATGCATTGTCAAGGAGGTATACTCTTCTCTCTACTCTTAGTGCTATACTTTTGGGATTTGAACAGATTATAGAACTCTATCCTAGTGATTCTGATTTTCATGAGGTCTATAAATTGTGTTAGAAGGTTGATGTTGATCACTACTTAAGACAGGATGGATTCCTCTTTTATCAGAACCGATTGTGTATTCCTAACTGTTCTCTTAGAGAGTTGTTGACTAGGGAAGTAATGAAAGCTCACTTTCATTGGCCGCGCATGAAACAAAATGTGGAAAGGATCTGTGGCCGATGTACCGTTTGTAAGCAAGCTAAGTCTAAGGTTCAGCCACATGATGAAGCAGATTTGAGGTCAAATCCTTTTCAAGTGGGGGAGGATGATATGATATGGACCAACGATCATGAGCTAGAACCGGAGCATGTACCTGAGCTTGAACCTGAGGATGCAGAAGCTGAACCAAGTGGACCAATAACTCGTGCTAGGACCAAGAAGCTCAATGAGAATGTCTATGCTTTACTGACATATTTGGAGGACCGAGAAGAAGAAGACAATGCTTATAAAACCTCTTTGGTTGTGATTCAAGCTAGGTGAGTTAGCATAAGGGTTGGTGATGCAATGTGTGCTCTTTTTCCCTTGTCCAGCTTCTTTCTCACTGGGTTTTGCTTGACAAGGTTTTTAACGAGGCCAATGTATTACCATCTCATTGCCCTTATGCTACTCCGAAGACCCAGACTCCACAACTTATGAAGATATATGATTATGGTCGGAAAATTCTTTCAGCTGACTATAAATCTAGGGGAAAGCTCAATCTCTTCCTCCTACGATATGTGCTCTCCATTCAATATGGCGGGAAAGAAACAAGCGACTTCACAGGGAACCACCATTGGGAACATCTCTTCCTCCTACGATATGTCTTCCAAGCTGCTCTCCATTCAATATGGCGGGAAAGAAATAAGCGACTTCATGGGAAACCACCACTGGGAATATCACAGCTCTTGAAGCAGATCGACAAGCAAATGCGGAACCGATTGCTTTCGTTAAGAGAAATGGGTGCTACACAATATGATGGAGGTCTGGAAACATGGTTTGCTACAAGATGATCGTTCTTTCTTCTTCTCAATCTCTTGATTATTTCATCTCCAATTTCTCTAAACAAACTCAAAAATAGTAGCACTTGATGTAAAAAAGGTTTGTTTTTATTTGAATTAATTTAACATTCAATTCAAAAAAATAAAATAAAATAATATCATATGAAACCGGTAAAGACACGTTCAACCATAAAGTTGGATATAGTTGTATATAATTCTTGATGAATTTTTGTTTCGCGCATTACTACAAAGTAATTAATATACGTACGTATTTATTTTTACAGCACTTTTTTGTGTGGGTAAGATATAACTAACCAACGTATTTAAACATTTGATTCTTGTTTAATTGTGTCTCGTTTTCAAAGTAATCCTCCCTAGCTAGCTTATCTCTCGACTTATCAAGAAAATTGACAAACAAGTTCGACGTATAAGTTTTTCACTTTGGGAAATAGGCGATGTAAGATACGAAAGCCGCTTTACATGCGTGGACTTGTATCAAAATGATGAGCTATATATGAATCATAATTGTATTTTTCCTTCTCTCTAATCTTCAGCTAATGATCAAACTATGAAATATTCATTACAAAACTAATTTTCTTTTTGTTGGATTAATTTTTACATTCATATGAACCTCTTCAAACAAAATTTATTATTCTTTTTACATTCATATATACAGATTGTTTCTTGCTTAGCCTCTGCTAATTCAAGAGAGTACAGTGTTAAGTTTTTTCTTTTGGATAAGTATCACTATTCAAACAATTGTTATATATTGTTATTTTTATATGGGTGATTGTTATTGTTTTAAATCGAGATGATCATAAGACTTGATCTACTACATTTTTTCGTCGAGGAACAGGCAAATTTAGGGTTTATGAGATCCTTCTTCGAGTTAGGAGAGGACACAAGAGCCATCTTGCCCCTTCAAAGCTTTTATTGGCCGTACATTTATTTAACTTGGGGGATATCTTTTATTAAAGCAAAAAAAGTGTTAATAATAATAATATATAAAACAAGATTACTC
Organism: Isatis tinctoria; assembly: GCA_010577795.1. Taxonomy (NCBI): domain Eukaryota; kingdom Viridiplantae; phylum Streptophyta; class Magnoliopsida; order Brassicales; family Brassicaceae; genus Isatis; species Isatis tinctoria. Next base: position 26,086,674 of record CM021245.1, read on the forward strand.
AAGCTGTTTTTCTCTACCGACTCTTCTAATGTCTGATTAATTTAAGTTTTCTAGTATTATGATAGTATTGTCTGCGGATCGTAATCCTTGCGTGAAGGGTATACTCGTAAATCTAAACAAGACTTTGGAGGAGCTCGGATCACTGAAGATTTGAGAGAGATCGCGACAAGGACTTTAAATGGATCCGACACGTGACTGGTTCCCTCATCGCTGGAACATTTTATCCATTCTTCACCTTTGGGTCCTACAAATAGCTTCTGACCTTTGACTATTCTTTTACGCCATACGTTATATTTGTATATATCTATACATAATATAATATACGTTAAATCATGTTTTGTTGGACAATTATATGTTGCTTATGTTACTAAATACTAATTACTAAATTGCGTTAGGTTTAATATGTGCGGTTAAGTAGAACCGACGTTCTAGATAGAACAACTTTTTTAGAAAAATATCCTCGGATATCATACTTTGATGTTTTTTTTCCAAAAATAGCACAACAAGATAAAAATAAGGAAAACTAGTTGTCAGCTACACGGAAAAGTATCATGACTACACTTAAAAATATGTAGGAAAACTAGATGTTTGATACATTTATTTTCTTTAGACGTGTAGTCATGTGATGATTACTCCTTCGTGTAGCTGGCAACTAGTTTTCATTAGTGTAATACACTTAAAAATTATTAAATTGAGCAGTTATTGTAACAAAAACATCACATGAATATGTGATGATTACACTAATGAGTTTGAATTCACAAATCATTAATTAGGGTTTATATTTAAGGATTAAGGGTTTAGGGTTACAAAATTAAGAAAAAGCGAATGAGAAATAATGATATAATATTATTTTTTCTCTTCAATTAATGCTATTTTTGTCATTTTATCCGGATGTACTATTATTGGAACAAAAACATGAAATTGTGCTAATTTTGATAATTGTCCTTTTTTTATCTACCTTGATCCTTTTTTCTTTCATCAATCACATATTATTAAGTGATTAAGTCTCACAATCTGACTAAATAAACAAGAGTTTTTTTCAACGTTTAACATGATTTTTGTTTTCAAAACCGGACATGGGTTTCTTAACAAAACAATGCACCAGGCTATATGGATACATACAATTATACAGAATAGAATCACACATAATATTATACTATTCACTAAACCATCCTATTGTATATATGGTTTTTTATGTAGAATCACAACATTCTGTTATGTTTTATTTTTGTATTAACACACTTAATTATTATTAAGTCTATATATGACATAGTGATGCCGTTGCATAAAACACAAAAGAAGACATTTCTATTATTTTAATCAATGGAGTAATATGATGTAATATCATGTGTGATTTTATTCTCCACTTATCTATATAAAATGGTGTATTATTCAATAATCAATACTAATACTATTCACCATGCTAAGAATTTTTTTGTCGATATTTTAAACAAAAATCATGTTAAATGCGAAAAAAATTCTTTTTTTAGTAAGATATTGAAATTTAATGAGTTGATCTTATGAAATTAATAAAAAAGGAAAAATTAAATGAAATTAATTCGTTCTAATTAGAACCGTACAAAACAATACAAAGTAAAAGAGAAAAAAGATGATAACGTGATATAAGGGTAGAATCAACCAAAAAGTTTTTCTTTAGTTAGTAAACTTATTACGTAATTACGATGATTATATTAGGAAGCCATCCTAACCTTCTTGCGTCAGCTTAGTTTATCGTTTCAAAAGTATTTCGATGTAAAAAAAAAAAAATTACGATGATTATATTCTTGTTTATGATATCCAATATGGTGATGCAAATTAACCCCAAAAGCAATGAACATGCTCGCTATACCAGGAAAAGAAAACATTACAATTGATATGCTCAAATTATAAATAGTTCAAATGGGCTTCAAAGTCCCATTATGTAATTTTTCTTAAGCCCAATGGACTATACTTATGTTACTCCGTATGTGGGACGCGACCATGTAACAAAAGTACCAAACGATAACACAGTTACACCAATATGGTTTTTATTTTGTTTTGGGATGACAAAGCGTCGACAGGACGACAAAGCTACTAGCTATAGTAGAACTGTAAGAACTCTACGTTATTCACCATTTCACCTTGCGTACTTTTTGTTGTTGTTAATAATACATGAATCTCATGTACCAAAAGGAAACAGTTAATTTCATTAGAAGAGCTAAGGATATGAATTATGATAGCTTAATTGTTTCTTCTCTTCAGACTAAAAAACAAAAAAAGCCTAGTAGAAACAGCACTGATTCAGATACAAGACTTACAAACACTTTACGCACTGATTCAGATACAAGAATTATAAACTAGCAACAAACTGGTTTAACTAATAAAAAAACCAAGCTGGTGTAACTCAATAACCTGAATACATAAATATATGTATCTAAGTAAAACTCCATTCATGATGGATGAAAGATGTTTAGAATTTCCATCGTGGAGATAAGAAAAATGAGTTGATGGCAAAGTATTTGTTCCTGATCAGCCGATTGATTGGTCGTCGTCAAGAGTCTTCGGTAGAGAGAAAAAGAAAATTGTAAAGAGAGCCAAGAAGCTTAAATTTGAGCGATTGGCTCAAGTCGTGCAATTACATTCTTTGATTTTATACAGATTTCTTTTCAAAACTCGAAATCCTCAGTTGAATTGAGGGTTCGGTCTGCCTCAAGCATCGTGCAAAAAAAGTTCCTCCCTTGGTTCCTCAATTTAAAACGAATATTATTGTTATAGCTGGGAAATTCTTCTATGTGACTAAGATGAGAATTAGACAACTAGATGAGATTCAAGCCATGCACACTCTTTAAATATAAGAGGAAATATAATAAGCTTTTTTTTTTCTTTGTGAACAGTTTTGTTTCTTTGTTAGATTCATCATTCCAAATAGGACTGGGCATTCGGGTAACCCGGTCCCGTTCGGTTCGGTTAATTCGGGTTCTCGGGTTTTTGGGTTTAGGTTTAGAGGTCCCAATCGGTTATTATGAAAAATTGGGTCGGGTTCGGTTCGGGTTATGTCGGGTTCGGGTCGATTCGGGGTGTAAGCTAAAAACCCAAACTCCATACGGATTCGGTTCGGGTTTGGTTCGGGTTCGGTTATTTTTTAATAACAGACCAAAAATCTTGAGTATACAACATGAGTTGGGGGATTTGAGATCGAAATTTGTGATGATATGATCTTTCTAGTTTCCAAAATCATTGAAGATTAAAGTTTCAAAACTATCGTTTAGGAAAAAATATTTTTTGGGGGAGAAAATCTTAAGTCTCGTATATATACTAAGGAAAGTTTCCGTAGACTCCTCCAGTCCTCCTTATTCCTTAACTTCGGTTAACCCTTTTGGATATCGGGTTCGGTCCGGATAAACCCGAAATCCATTGGATCTGGTTCATAAGTACCATTTGGTTATTTCACTATAACCCATACTCATACCAAACCGATTTTTCCGGGTCGGGACCGTGTTTGGATTTCGGGTTCGGGAAATTTGCCCAGCCCTAATTCCAAATGCTACCAAATACACCTATTAATACTTTGATGGTTATTTTAATGGTGGATAATTATAGAATAATCTAAAATTTATGTCTTTGTCTATTTCTTTCATATTTTTATCCACTTCTAACTAAATACTTCATTTTCTCCCGAGTTTAATTTTTCCTCTCCATAGTTCTAAAAGTTTATTCGCTTTCTTTTCTTGAGAAATGATATGAGATAGATCACTTTCATGTTTTTGTGACAAAAGTAAGGGTGAAAATGACAAAATAACAATTATTAAATGGTTTGAAGACAATTAATCTAATGAATTTGAGTTCATATATCATTAATTATGATTTAAATTGTTTTAGGGTTTAGAGTTACAAGACTGATAAGAAACGAATGAAAAATAAATATATAATAGTTTTTCTACTCTTTAATGAATATTATTTTTGTTATTTTTACACTAGTGTCCTTCTCTTGTAGGTTACCCAAAAATCTAAAAAAATATCTGAAAATCTAAAAAATATCTAAAATACCAAAAACTTATCCTTAATATCTGAAAGATAATTAATACATTTAATCATATTTACTGTCATACCACCTTGTGATTATGTTAATTAGTAACCTAATTTAGATAACCAATTTTTATATAATTATATATCTTATATCTTTGTAGGTGCTTACTAAATTGTATATTATCCTCCTTGTATATTTTTCCTAGCAATCATGTCAGCGCAAATCTAGTTATTTTGTTCCACACAGCTATTGCTAGAAATATATATTCTATGCTAGTAGACAGGTTGCAAATTCTCGAACTATGGATATCATCAAGGGCAACTTGCCCGCATAACCTTTGAACGGGTCAAAATTTGCCAAAAATCACATTTTAAAAACAACATAATATCATACGTTTTTTGTGTGTAAGTACGGTTTGCCCCTCAGAAAATCTAGCAATGGCATATAGGTTCTGACAACAGATTTTTATTTCTCACGAGGCTAGTCCGATCAAAATTATACTCACTCGTCGTGTCTTACTTTCTTCTTCCTCTCTCTTCGCAACTGTTCATATTCTTCGTAAACATCACCGCTTTTCCTCTCGATTCTCGTTCGTTCCCACTAAATCTATTCCGTCACCACATAAATCAGGTTCGGTCTTCTTCCTCTCACTGTCTTTTCACTGTTGTTAGGCTGTTCTCTACTTCGATACTCGGTTCGCTGCTCGCATTCTCTCTCATCGCCCCTCTGTAGATCTTATCGTCGTTCTTCTGTAACTTTGAAACTCTTGTGCTTTCTATGTTTCAATTTGTTTCGTTACTCGAAATAGTCATTCTTTCACTCAATTCCTGGTTTAGTTGCCATGCGTTAGGGTTTGTCGACTGTAGATTCATGATTCCGATCTTGATATTGTTTTCGTTTCCGATCGACACTCTTCCATCTACAAAACGATTCAAAAGGTAACCTGGTTTCGTTTCTTTATCGTTGATATATATATATATATATAATATATATATATATATATATATATAAGAGTATAATTTAATGCTTTCATCATATGGTCATGGTTTCAAATAAGACATCGGGAGAAACATGATTCAGTTACTTTTTTAATTTATAATATAAAATTACCGAAAATGTTTTGTTGTTTTGATCGATTCGTTTGTTATCCATTGTAAAGTATGGTCAATAATTCCAGTATTAATACAAGTATATTAACTGTATATGTGTTATGCATGTATAACCAGGAGTATCCTCTTGCCAAGCACGTGGCATGCATAGTTCATCTTACTCGGAATGTGCGCAACCTCTTAAAAACTCGGCTGTTACGAAGTTGGTGGCTAGGGCAGCTCGAACATTCACCAAAGTGGAGTTTGCTAGATTATTTCAAGATATTCAGATTCTGGACGCTGGATGTGCTGAATACCTCTTGTCCATTGGAATTCCACACTGGTCACGCGCTTACTCTGAAGGTGAACGATATAATATAATGGCTAGTAATATTGCAGAATCGCTTAACAATGTGCTCATGGAGGCTAGGGAATTCCCGATTTTCACAATGATCGAAAGTATTCGGGCGACCATTATGAGTTGGTTTACTATCCGTCGCAACTCGTATGCTCATCAACTTGGTGATGTAACCCCTGCAATTATGGAGAAACTGGAGGAAAATTTTGAGAATTCTATCAATATGCGCGTGACCACCCTCAATCAATGTGAATACGAGATTATATCTCGTAACAATCAAGTGTTTCACGTGGATCTCATGACCCGACAATGTACATGTTGTGCATTTCAACTTCTGAAGTACCCGTGTACTCACGCAATTGCGGCTGCGTCCATAGCGGCTGTTCCTCTCACTACTTTTGTGGATGATAAGTTTACTGTGGAAAATTGTAAGGGGTTATACGCAGGAACGATCCGACCAATTCCTGGAATTCCAACATACTACAACATTATGTGCCCTGACTTCAACTTCGTCCTGAATCCACCACTAACTCGTAGACCACCTGGACGACCTCGTAAAATGCGCATTAGGTCCATCGGCGAATACAAGGTACTTACATTTTGGAATATAGTTAATATTCACCATAGATGTTGACCATTCATATAACTTATATGTTGTATTTTGTTATTGTAGAAAACCAGCACAAAAAGTGTAATTCGTCGGTGTAGGCGTTGTGGCAACCCTGGTCACAACCGCAAGACTTGCAAAGCGCCTATTTAAATGCTTGATAAGGCATATGTATATAAAGGTAATACATATTAGGAATTGATTTCATTTAAAAAATCTCACAAATAATATATTTACAAATTTAACTATCTTTTTATTGATTGTTTTATGTTCCCTTTCGTAATCAATAATACCCCGAAACTCCTTTTTGGAATACATTGGATGACAACTTTGGCTATGATGGAAGGGTTATTGCTGTTGTTTATTTGATGTATCTGGTACCTTGTATTATGTTAACCAGACTATCAGCCGGGAAGAGTTGTTTCTATCTATGTCAACTTTATCTTAATGTTTTATGTGTCAACTGCTGGAAGATGTAATTGATAGCATAAAACTTTCGTTTGTGTAATATCAATGACTTAAGCTTCTATTATTCTTCCTTTTATAACCAGTATTACATGACCATGATTGTCAATATATGAATCTTATAAAATATAATATTTATTTTGATTACGTTCGTTGCATAGCAATCAAATGCAAATCTAAATTTATACTTGTTTTGAAACTATTGCAACGACTGTATTACTATGTCAGTTCTTCATGTCAGTTACTAAGTAGTAGCTTGAAACAATATATAATACGTTAAATACATCGATTGATGAGAAACTCTATTGCGCATTAGGTTCGAGACCATTTCCGGGATTGGTTGGGTTTCGTTTTTATCCTGGTTGCGAGTTGAATTGTGGTACTCAGTTTGGTGTATGTTTTGAATGTTTTTCGTTTATGTACTCTGCTCGAATCTCTCAATTATGTTAATTATAAAGTAGATTGTAAAATATGGGTTTCAAATATTATCGCATCTGATAATTTCCGTATTGTTAACATGTAATATAACTGGCAATATAAATTATGTTTGTATTACTTAAAGTTTGTAAACAGTATTAATGTTATTATGTGCTCTATACCAGCTACCTAATTTGAGTATTTTTCATCGTATGCATGTTCGTTAAACGGTCAAAACTTTAGTCGACCATCGTCTCTTTCTTCTCAAACCCTCTTATCCAAAAGTCACTTCTCTCTTCATTACTGTTCATCTTTTTCAAAACCTACCACCGATTTTTTCAATTCCTTTATGTTATGTAACCACTAATTCATTATCGGTGATGCTGCTTTCACTGTCTCTTGAGTTAATCGGGCTTGATTATCTATTGCTCGCCGGAGATATAGTTATCTCATCACGTTCTCTCTCATCGGCTATTTTTAAACATTATAAATTTTTTGTTTTATATGTTTTATGATTTGTGATTGCAAGCAATGGATTAATGTACATATGAGAGTTGAGTTCATAATTCAATGTATTTATGTTAATGTATGTTTTTTATTGATACCCTTGGGTTCACTAATACCCTATAAAGTTTAGTTTTTGTTGTATGGTTTACATTTTATATTAGAGTGCATGCTATATTTTTAAACATTATAATTTTTTGTTTATGTGATTTATGTTTTCTAATTGCTGGCAATAGATTAATGTACATATGAGAGTTGGGTTCACAATTCAATGTATTTATGTTAATGTATGTTTTTTATTGATACCTTTGGGTTCACTAATACCCTATAGGGTTTAGTTCTTGTTGTAGGGTTCAATAATTCAAGATTAGGGATAAGTTTTGGTTTCATTGTTTATGTTGTAGGGTTTGGGGTATAGGTTTTACGGTATAGGGTTTAGGTTCACCCTTAGGATTTAGTTTTTTTGTTTTTTGATTGCCGATAATAGATTAATGTACATATGATAGTTGAGTTCACAATTAAATGTATTTATGTTCATGTATGTTTTTTATTGATACCCTTGGGTTCACTAGTACCCTATAGGGTTTAGTTTTTGTTGTATAGGGTTTACGGTATATGGTTTAGGGTATATGGTTTAGAGTTTAGGGTTTAGGGAATAGAGTTTAGGGTATAAGGTTTAGGATACCATTGGGTTCACTAATACCCTATAGGGTTTAGTTTTTGTTGTATGATTTACATTTTATATTAGAGTGCATGCTATATTTTTAAACATTATAATTTTTTTGTTTATGTGATTTATGTTTTTTATTGCCGGCAATAGATTAATGTACATATGAGAGTTGGGTTCACAATTCAATGTATTTATGTTAATGTATGTTTTTCATTTATACCATTGGGTTCACTAATACCATACAGGGTTTAGTTTTTGTTGTAGGGTTCACTAATCCTATGTTAAGGATAAGTTTTGGTTTAAGTGTTTATGGTGTAGGGTATAGGGTATAGGTTTTAGGGTATTGGGTTTAGATTCACCCTTAGGGTTTAGTTTTTTTTTTTTTTTGATTGCCGGCAATATATTAATGTACATATATACGAGAGTTGAGTTCACAATTCAATGTACTTATGTTAATGTATGTTTTTATTGTTACCCTTGGGTTCACTAGTACCCTATAGGGTTTAATTTTTGTTGTATATGGTTTAGGGTTTAGGGTATAGTGTTTAGGGTTTAGGGTATAGGGTTTAGAGTTTAGGGTTTAGGGTTTAGGGTTTATGGTTTAGAGTTTAGGGTATAGGGTTTATGATACCCTTGGGTTCACTAATACCCTATAGGGTTTAGTTTTTGTTGTATGGTTTACATTTTATATTAGAGTGCATGCTATATTTTTAAACATTATAATTTTTTGTTTATGTGATATTTGTTTTTTGATTGCCGGTAATAGATTGTTGTGCATATGAGAGTTAGGTTCATAATTCAATGTATTTATGGTAATGTTTGTTTTTTATTTATACTCTTGGGTTCACTAATACCCTACATTGTTTAGTTTTTGTTGTAGGGTTCACTAATCCAAGGTTAGGGATAAGTTTTGGTTTAAGTGTTTACGGTGTAGGGTTTATGGTGTAGGGTTTAGGGTATATGGTTTAGGTTCACCCTTAGGGTTTAGTTTTTTGTTTTTTGATTGCCGGCAATTTATTAATGTAGATATGAGAGTTGGGTTCACAATTCAATGTATTTATGTTAATGTATGGTTTTATTGATACCCTTGGGTTCACTAGTACCCTATAGGATTTAGTTTTTGTTGTATAAGGTTTAGGGTATAGGGTTTAGGGTATAGGGTTTTATTGTTTCTGCGAGGCTAGTCTTATTCGTGATAAGGACAAAATGGTCACAAAATTTTTGTTACTAACCCTACGTATAATGAAGGCTACCGGATACAATTATCCTTTTCAACCAGGTTATTCACCAATGTGACTCATAAATTTTCTACTCACAATTCCTCGGACATCGACAATTGTCTGCAAGAAGGAATATGTGAGGAAGTTTATATTTACAATATGAACAAAATACATCGAAACTATAAAGAATTACAAACGTCTATGTATTTGAGTTACACATATAGCGGCTCATTACTGTTATTAAATACATATGCGTGTCGTTATATATAGGAGGCTAGTCTCCGTAACGTTATGTTATTTTCACGCGGCTATCCTTACTCGATATAAGGACAAAATCGTCCGAAAAAATATTTTGCCAATTCTAACTATGAGAGAGGTTATTGGAGCAAATTGACTGGGTCAGTTAGGTTAGTTTTGCAAGTCGCCCTATCATCAACTTCAAACACCATCTTCAAATAAGGAAATCCAATTTTTATATATATGTTTAAGTTCATATGCTCTTATAAATTGTTTGACATCTAGAATTTTGAATTTAAACAACTGAATAACATATAAATGCTAAAACATAAACGTACCAAAATCATATATAAGAAATCTTGTGGTTTTAATTTTCTGTATTTTGTTGTAAAGTGCATGCAGTGATTTTATTGATGAATGCGATAGTGCGGCGAAAAGAGAATAATAGCAGCCTAGATGACAAAAAAACTCAGCCGTACATACACACATAAATACAATACATACCTGCCACTACTTATTCACATGTCACCCACCTTCAAGCAGTACGTCTTTTCCCCTTCATTATTATCGTATAATAGATTATCAACTTCTTTGTATCACATATTTATGGAACTTACTAGGATTCGAGTCAATATATAATACATTCCCCACAGATATATATTGTGTCACACAGACTACCGAGTGACCTTAAAAGCACCCTACAACTAAGCTATATTAATGTATATGTTACTATATTTTGCTATTTCAGACATACATTACACATATATGGAATATACAGGGACACTCAGCTAGATATATATGTCTAAATTGAAAAAAGCTGTTCTTGCATAGATTTGTCTTACATAAACGACCGAAACGGTGCGTTTCCCAATGATAAGGTATACACGACTCTGTCCTGTCCTGTCTCTTTCAATCTTCATCCTTCTCCTTTGTCTCCTTTCTCTCTATTCTTCACTTTTCAGAATTTTAAATACAAGGAATTAGTTTAACAAAAAACATATACATACAATTATGGATATATCGTTTTCTCCACCTTCCCTACTCTTATTGTTCTTTTTGTTTCCTTATGTGTCATGCAAACCACAAGAAGAAGAGGTTATTAACATTTCTCTAAACCGGACCCAAATGACCAAAACGCGGATCATAAACCCGACCCTATTCCCTTCTCCCAAAACCCAACGCTGCGTGGGCGGCGACGCCAACTTCATGGAACAGCTCCTCCTTCACTGCGCCACGGCCATCGACTCAAACGACGCCGCATTGGCCCACCAAATCCTCTGGGTCCTCAACAACAACGCTCCACCAGACGGGGACTCCTCCACCCAACGTCTCACCTCCGCCTTCCTCCGCGCGTTGCTCTCACGGGCCGTTTCCAAAATCCCCACGCTCTTCTCCGCCGTCGGGGACGCAGACTTCCTACCCCCGGCCACCGAACTGCACCGGTTCTCCGTCGTGGAACTCGCCGGTTTCGTGGACCTCACGCCGTGGCACCGGTTCGGATACATCACAGCAAACGCGGCGATCTTAACCGCCGTGGAAGGTTACTCAACGGTTCACATCGTTGACTTGAGTTTGACTCACTGTATGCAAATACCTACTCTCATAGACGCCATGGCAAGCAAACTCAACAAACCTCCGCTTCTCAAACTCACCGTCGTCTCCTCCGCCTCCAACATCCCACCATTCATCAACATCTCCTACGAAGAGCTCGGATCAAAGCTCGTCCATTTCGCCACCACGAGAAACATAGAAATGCAGTTCACTATCGTACCTTCAACGTACTCCGATGGCTTCTCCTCCCTCCTCCAGCAACTACGGATGTACCCTACTTCCTTCAACGAAGCCCTCGTCGTTAACTGCCACATGATGCTCCGTTACATACCGGACGAAACCCTAATCCCACAATCATCATCGTCGTCCTTATCTCTCCGAACCGTTTTCTTGAACGAACTCCGATCTCTGAACCCAAAAATCGTAACCCTAATCGAAGAAGACGCAGATCTCACGTCGGATGATCTGGTCACGCGGTTGAGGTCGGCGTTTAACTACTACTGGATCCCTTTTGATACGACGGACACGTTTATGAGCGAGCAGAGAAGGTGGTACGAAGCGGAGATAAGCTGGAAGATAGAAAACGTGGTGGCGAAGGAAGGTGTGGAGAGGGTTGAGAGAACAGAGACGAAGAGACGGTGGCTTGAGAGGATGAGAGATAATGAGTTCGGTGGAGTTAGGGTTAAAGAAGAGGCGGTTTCGGATTTGAAGGCGATGCTCGGGGAGCACGCCGTTGGATGGGGAATGAAGAAGGATGATGACGACGAGAGTCTCGTGCTGACGTGGAAAGGTCATAGTGTCGTTTTTGCTACCGTTTGGGTTCCGATTTAATCAGGTTTGGTTTTAACTACCGTTTTAATCAGGAGTAGTTAGTAGTAGTATTTAGTATTGCTGTAATTTGCGATTTTTATATATTGTTTTTATCATAACAATTAAATATGATAAAGTAATAACACCAAAATTTGTATGTAAAGAAATGCTTGTTTTGATGACTGGGAATTTGATAACCGCAATAATATTTACAACTTCTTAAAGCTGTGCGCTTTAGAAAATTACACGAGTGATCATTTTTTCAAAGCATCATCTTTTTTCTGTGTCGGCAAAAATGGGTATCATCATATCTAACAACTAATAAAGATTTAAAATAATTTGATTTCAGAAAAGAGTATTGTATATATATATTTATATAGTATATGGAGAAGTAACCGTTGGCTACTATTGTTGCACATGGATGTCAACAACAACAAGCATATGTATGCCTCGCAATAGTGTAATTACCGTTGGGTTATTGTCAAAAAAATATTTGTTATAGCCTGTAGGCATATGTATTATATATGGTCTTAAGTGTATAGAAGATAAAATGTGGATCATGAAATTAATATTTTAATATTCTTGACATTAAAAAGTGAATGATACAAAGCACAGAAAATCTTTATCAAAAAAGACAATTGCTTAAATGACATCATCATCATGATGTCCAGCTAGTTAAATGCACCACAGTCACGACGGATGTTTCCTTTGCGGCTGTTTTTGACCCGAACGCGACCGAGTTTTGTCATGGCGGTCACGAAAGCGCGGTTGAACGCTTGAGAATCTCGGGCCCAAGCATTAACGGTGGGCCTTGAGCGACCATCTGTGAAGAGAACTTGATCGGAGGTGAAAAGGCCTCTGCCTTGTTGAAGATTCTTGAAGTAAACGTTGTCGAACTTCTTGGGCGTGACCGGATCCATGTTGATTGCGATTCTCGGGTCCACATTCTTGGGACAAGCCAGCTGAAGATCCTTAGCGTATGCCTTGTTTAGGGTGGGGTCCACGGAGATCGTACGGTTGAAGTAGTAGATTCTGTTGAAGACTCTGCCACAATGTGCGAATCCAAGGGTGTGAGCCGCTGTATTATTAACTTATTGGTTTAGATATGGATGCATTTTGGTTAAACACCGTTACTTATCGGTATATAGAATGTTATATTTTAAAGTTGATTTACCTGAAAGAGCGATCATATCTTCTTGAGTAAGTTTGTTCTTCTTGAAAAGATCATTAAGTTTGTTTACATTGTGGGAAGGTCCCGGTAAGTTCCCTTCGACGCTAGACGCAGTTGATACCAATCCATCGAACCTACCAAGTTCGACTTCATAGGATGGTCCTCCAGCCTAAACATGCGTAAAACCATGCATGTTTCATAATAACATTCAACAGCAAGCAATGCGATATACTTAAAAGGAAATAACATTTTTCGCCACTTTAAATCATTTATATTGCAATGGAAGATACTAACCAAAGAAATAAAGTAAGTCGACTCACAGCAACAATGACATCTCGGGTGGCCAAAGTTAGAATGTCGGCGCATGAAACCTTGTTGCGGCAATGAGGGTTAGCGTCAAGGGCTTGCTTAGCTTGGATCACCACATCGAATCCATCTCCGGCCAGCGAAACATTGTCGGGATGATCCTTCTCCGCCTTATTCTTAGGCGTGGATTGGATCATTACCGAGGCATCACAACCCTACAATTAATGCAAATTACGGCAAAGGTTGAACTAAGAAACAATTACTTGGTTGATGAAGAAGAAAGAAAGATTATACATTGACAAAGCAGTCGTGGAAGAAGAGACGGAGTGTGGCAGGGATGGTGACAAATGTTTGCTTAACTTTCTTTTGGACAACATTTCTCACAATTTGCTCGATGTTGGGGCAAATTTTGGAGTAGAAATTGCGGCTTAGTTGAGCGGTGGTTTGATCGGGGAAGGCGGAGATGGTGAGGCAAAGAGCCATGACTAGAACCATACTGAAACGAGCCATGTTTTGGAGCAAAAAGCGAGAGAGAGATAAAGAGAGTTGAATAAAGTTGAGCCAACACAAGTAGAACAGTTGCTTTGAATTGATGATGGAAAGAGTGGCACGATAAAGGATGTACATAATGATGGGCTTGAAGAATATATCAATATTCAAACAATAAAGAAGATCCACTATTTTATTCGTTAGGCTTTTGAAGTAATTATTCGGTTATTGGTTAAATGCACCACGCCATTCCCTGTTCATTACATTTATACTTGTCTACATGAAGTTATTCCTTATATTATTACAAAACAACTTTATAATCAGACACAAAAGTAAAAAGACGAACCAGCAAAGTCAGTTGCTAGCTTTACAAGCCCAACTCCATCATACAAATAATATACACAATAACATATCATTGGCTTAATGTTTTCTCCCACACCACCACCAGCTAGTTGAATCAATGTTTCGAAGGATCTAGAACTTGACCCATGAACAAAATCACTCCACTCTTGTCTTCTCTCACCGTGAATAGAAATGGATGGTCAGCTACAAAATCTGGATTTTGCCTCAAACACATGAGCGTCATGACGCCAACAGAAACTGCTGCAGCTCTTCATCCACCTCAATGCAAGCTTTATGAAGAATACTTGAGACGTACAGCTTCTTACCGATGGTAGGCGAATCGACCATTTCACTTAGACTACCCCCAATAGTACTAAACGGCAAAGTCAGTCCCATATCTTTCAAAACATCTGAAGCTTTAAACTCGAAAGAGAACTTAAACTTTGGAATTCTGGTAGCACCCACTGGTACACAGTCGTGTGGAATGTGTTTATCAAGAAATCCTGGTTCGGAGCCTATTTTTTCAAGAAGAGTAGGTAAAGCATCTTTGTCATTAGGAAGATAGATGTACATGGAGAATTGACGTTGATCTTCTACATATGGGAGGCGCAAAACTTGGAAACCGTCATAGGCTCTCAGGTATTGATACTTGTAACTGGTCATGAAAGGAACTTTCACAGAGGTCCCATCAAGAAGGTGAAAATCGTTATCTTCTGTTAACTTTGCATCAAATTTTTCGCTCCAAACTCCTTTGAAATACACTGCGGGGTGTATTGAAATGGGTATTTAGGGTGATTTGAGTTTTAATAAGATTTTACTGGTTTTAGGTGATTTTAAAAAAGTTGTTATGATTTTGTATTAAAATCCCCTACAATCCCACTTAAAACCATGAAATTTGGGTCTTTATATTTTAAACTAAAAAAGTCTCCCAAATCCTCTCAAATCTCATGGAGACCTTAAAATCCCAATACTTAAAACATTTTCAATAACAGTGGATTTGATTTGATTTTAACAAATTCTTGTTTGAATAAGAGAGGATTTTAAATGATCCTGAGTGACTTTACATAAATCGCAGGTTCAATAACACCGGATTTGATACTACATTTTATTTTAAAATTCCTAGTTGAATAACAGGAGATTTTAAGACAATCTCAAAATCTCTTGAAATTCACAGTTCAATACCCCTGCATTTGCAAGTATGACTTTGCTTTTGCGGATAGTCTCGATATAATCCTTTGAAAGAATCTGCTTGATGAGCCCGTTGGTGTGGACTTCAGCCCATGTATTTACTTCATCAATCACCTCACCAGGCTTCAAAATAAGTGAACCGGAGATTCCACAAGTGCAGTGTAATAAAAAAAGCCCACACAGAAGATTTTGCTAAATTAATGTCCATCAGGAATTAGATAACAAAAATAGAATCGATGGTACCTAAAGGCAAGAACCAATCCACTAAAACCTTGATGAAAATGAAGCCAAATTTGATGAAGTAAAGAGTTAAGAACTACATAGAAGAGTTACCTTGGTTAAGAAGTCAACTTGACTGCAAGTAGCCTTGTAGGAATTCTCCAAAATCTCTCTAAAGGAAGGCTTCAAAGAGACAGACTTGTCAATCCATACACCATTAGCTGCAGATAAGTACAAATCAATGCTCTCGCTATCATCATCAAGTAGGCTCCAAAATTCAGGGCCAAGGCCGTCAATGTTTTGACTGGGGCTGGACCATCCCTGCGGGTTTGATACCTTATTAACATCGCTAAGGGCAACAGATACGATCTCGGCCATGAATGCGTTGAGGTGATCCATTGATGGTGAGTTGAGGAATGAGAGTATTTGTTCTTTGGAGACGGAACTAGAACCAGCCGCGATGATGCTGAGCAAAACGTTGATCGACGCTGGTGAGAAGACAAGGTTGGAGCCGTCCGCGACGGTGGCAATGACATGCTTCGCCAGTCTTACCACAACTTCGTTTTTCTTCTCAATTGATGATTTCCACAACTCCATGTTATTTGTTTTTTCACTTTTTTGTTTTCAGACGGGATGAATGGTCTTAAATAGGCAGAGGTGATTAATTATCTTGTTTCAAAGTGAAGTACCAGAAAATTTGAACAGTCGTCGGTTCATTTATCACCTCAGCACGATAACAAGGTTATCTTGTTTGAAATAATATTATGAAAATGACTACTAATAAATTGAAAACAAAGAGTGTAATGGGGTGGAAAGTCACCAAGATGGCAGATTCAATCTTATTTTTAAAATGTAATCTTCAAACCATTTTATATCAAATCGGATCTTGTAGATTACATAACAAGCAAGAGACTCAGGCACCTCGCTGATAGGATTCAAGGTCTATTGAGAACTCATCTACATCTTATTTTCTAAAAGGGGGGAAAAAAATAGAGAAAGAAAAATGAACATGATAAAAGTTCAAGGCTCCATATATATACACTTTACTAAACCTTTTGATCAACACACTTTACTAAACCATGGCTGAAATATTGATGATGCTTAGAGGCAAAACCCGAGGTGTTAATCAAGAATCAGCTCTATAAGACACAAAGGGTATTATTTTTAAATTTGGGTAGGGCGGTGCAAAACCACCGACAAAATGCCAAATTAAATCTAGTTTTAGTTTTCTTCAAACGATGTTATCGATTATTAAATGGAAAAGGCGAAAACTATTTTAGAACAAGTCAACTAGTCCTATATATGGTAAATTGTTTCACGAAATGGTGTATATATATATATACGATGATAGTGATCGAACCTGTTGAAGAACTAATCTGGATTTGATTACTTCAATACGACCGTTGGACTTTGATAAATCTCTTACTCAAAAGAAATATTGACCAAGTGACGAGATGAAAACCAGACGATGAGAATTTGGTTCAGAGAAAAAGAAGAAACAACGTTTTGTTGTGGTAATGTTTTTCTGTATCTCATTCAACGAGCCTACAACTGAAGTATATATGCAAAGACAGAAAACATAATCATCTAAAACATTGGATGAGAATCTTTACAAAGATATGCTGAATAGAATATTGTAAAAGGTCTCCGTAATTGATGTGTCCCCATAATTAACGGAATGTGGTAAGTGGTTTCCTTCAATGACGTGTCTCCGTAATTGTCGTGAGGTGTATCTCTTCACCCCTCCTCAAGTGGGAGCGTGCAGATCGTAGGCGCCCAACTTGGAGAAGAACCGAACAAATTCTTTGCGTCCAAGAGATTTTGTGAAGATATCGGCTAACTGATCCTTTGTATGAACATATACTGTTTTGATTGTCCCATTGAGTATCTCGTCACGGACGAAGTGAATGTCCACCTCTATATGTTTTGTACGTTCATGTTGCACAGGGTTAGCGGCAAGATGAATAGCAGACTTACTGTCCGAGTAGACTGTCATTGGTTGGGAATGATCGAACCCAAGATCACGCAGAAGGCGCTTCAACCACAGAAGCTCTTGTGTTAAGAACGCCAATGCTCTGTATTCAGCTTCTGCAGAGGACCGACTAACCGTTGGTTGTTTCCGTGTCTTCCAAGAGATCGGAGATGAACCCAGTTGCACAAAGTAACCAGTCGTGGAGCGACGAGTAAGAGGGCAGCCAGCCCAATCTGAATCACACCACCCCGTTATGTGTAAATCAGCATCAGCCCGAAGTAGTATCCCTTGTCCAGGATTCGACTTCAAGTATCGAACTGTTTTTAAAGCAGCATTCCAGTGATCGAGACGTGGAGTCTTCATAAACTGAGCCAGAACGTGGACTGAGTAAGAGAGGTCTGGGCGAGTTACAACAAGATAAATGAGTCGTCCGACAATGCGACGATATGATTCCGGATCAGAGATGAAAGGAGACTCAGACCGTGCCAAAGTGTGATTTTGTTCCAAAGGTAGAAGCGCAGGTTTGGCGCCAAGTAAGCCAGCATCGGAGATAACATCCAAAGCATATTTTCGTTGAGACAGGTAGATTCCGGTTTTGTTTCTTGCGACCTCAATACCCAGAAAGTATTTGAGCAATCCCAAATCCTTCATGTAGAAACAAGTTGACAAATAACTCTTAAAGGTAGCGATTTCTGAAGGGTTGCTTCCACTAATAACCAGATCGTCAACATATACAAGAACCTGTAAAACATGACCATGTTTCTTGTATGTGAAGAGTGAGTAGTCTGACCTTGATTGTGTGAAACCATACGCCTTCAAGGCAGTAGAAAGCTTTGCAAACCAGCATCTAGGGGCTTGTTTTAATCCATACAAGGACTTATGTAAGCGGCAGACGAGTGTAGGATCATCGGATTCGAATCCTTTGGGAAGCTTCATATAGACCTCATCAGCTAAATCCCCATGTAAAAAAGCATTATGAACATCCATTTGATGAAGTTCATAATCTCGTATCGCTGCAGTGGCTAAAAACATACGAACCGTACTCATTTTTGCGACGGGGGCAAATGTTTCATCATAGTCAACACCTTCTTTCTGATTATTTTCAAGCACCACTAACCGTGCTTTATAACGTTCCAGAGTGCCGTCGGAGCAGTACTTAATCTTGTAAACCCACTTATTACCCAACGCACGTTTGCCCGGGGGGAGATGCGTGAGACTCCAACTCTGATTGTTCTGAAGGGCCAATATTTCAGATTTCATTGCTTTCCGCCAATTATCATTACGCACAGCCCGTCTATATTGTGTTGGTTCCAGAATAGTAGAGATGGCTGCCAAGTAGGCAGTATGTCGTTCAGTGAAACGAGAGCAGGACACAAACTTGTCAATCGGGTATCGTGCCTTAAGCAGAGTAGACATCGGAGAGGAGGTCGTTACCGTGTTGATGACAAAGTCACGCAATTTAGCAGGCTGCGTTTTCTGACGATGTCCACGACCAAGTTGTTCAACAGGCGGCATAACAAAGGTGGAATTGTCAGTAGAAATCGTGGTTGAGGCCGAAGCAGTTGTAGAGGTAGATGTATTCGACTCTGTCGGAGCAGATTCAGAAGTACCAGCTATGGCAGATTCAGAGTTACCAGCTGCAAGAGAATTAGAGGTACCGGCTGCGTCTAAATTCTGAGGAACCGAAACCGGCAAGGGCAGAACTGGTGAAGATGAAACCGTTGGTGGAGAAACGTGTTCAGATGCGGCATCCTCTGAGAGATTGTCAAGAACCGGCCCAGATTGACTATGCACGGATGTTTGAGTAAAGGACTCGCGGACAACAACAAACGGGAATTGTTGTTCAGAGAACACGACATCTCGTGAGACAAAGAAGATATTTCTTTCCAGATCATAGAGCCGCCAACCTTTCTGAGTAGTTGTATAACCAACGAAAACACATCGGCGTGTTCGAGGAGAGAATTTGTCACCACCATGAAGTTGATTATGTGCGAAGCATAATGAACCAAATACACGAATATTGCTGTATCCCGGGGATGTATTGTATATACGTTCATGTGGTGTTTGACCCTGTAAAATCTTGGTCGGTGTGCGATTAATCAAATAGACAGCTGCAAGAACACACTCGCCCCAGAACTCGATAGGCAATTGAGCTTGGAATCGCAATGCATGTGCGACGTTAAGTATATGACGGTGTTTGCGCTCAACCCACCCATTTTGTTGAGGCGTGCCAACGCACGATGTCTCATGACGAATGCCTTGTTGGTTGAAGAAGTCACGCATACACAGAAATTCAGTGCCATTGTCGCTTCTGACAGTCTGAACAGAAGCTTGAAATTGCCGAGAAACAAGCGCCAAAAAATTCTTTAAATGATGTTGAGTTTCTTTCTTCTCAACCATCAAATAAATCCATACTCCACGTGAATAATCATCCACAATAGTCAGAAAATAACGTGCACCAGAGTGTGCCGGTGTGCGATAAGGACCCCAAACGTCGCAATGAACCATTTGAAAAACAGCGGTTGTTTTATTCTCACTTAAAGAAAAGGTGTTTCTTGTTTGCTTTGCATGAAGACAAATCTCACACGTCTTTGAAATCAAATCGCTACAATGAAAAGATGCAACATCCGGAATGAATTGCAAAGCTTGGTAAGAAGGGTGGCCCATCCGCTTATGCCACATATCCACCTTGTCCTCTGTTTTAACGGCAAGAGCTCCCATTGTTCCCAAGCTGCAAAGTATGAATTCTCGATTTACGCGTCTACCAACTCCAATCACCGTCCTCGTACTGCGGTCCTGGAGAACAATGAAACGATCAGCAACTTGAGCGACACAGTGATTTTCATCCATCAACTGACCAACTGAGATTAAATCCGTTTTCAGCTCTTCAACAAAGAAAACTGACGATAGAAATAGCCCTGATCCTAGGTCAACTGTTCCTTTTTGATCAGTAATTCGTTCTCTACCATCCGCCAAAATAACCAAAACAGGTTCAATGCGACGAATGTTTTGTAGAGCATTCATTTTTCCAGTCATATGGTGCGTAGCACCTGTATCCAAAATCCAAGAAGGTAAGAGAGTTTTCATACCCGTGAGTGTTTCAGAGTGAGAGGTGAAAGCTGAAGTTGTTCTGGCGTTGACAAGTGCAGTCACTGACTTCCATTGTTCATCAGTCAAACCAACAACTGCATCACGGTCACGATCCATGATTACGTGATTGACATTATCGTAAGTTCCGGAGGTTTGAGCAACGACTGCATTTGCTCTAGATGACCCTCGATAACCACCACGGTTAGAGCTGTTTGTATTGTTGTAGTTGCTTTTGCCTCTCCCCCGTGAAAAAATAGGCTTGGAACGCGGACAATCTTGGCGAAGACGATCTCCCCACCATTCGGGATAGCCATAAAGAGCAAAGCAATTGTCAGAGTTATGCCCATTTCGATTGCAGTGTTTGCAAACAACTTGTTTCTCTTCATCTACTCGTTGTTTGCCTCGGGGATCATCATAGCGAGCCCGGGTCTGAACAGAAAACGCAGAAATCTCGATGGTTTCACGAGAACTATTGTTCTTCTGAAGATCCTCTTCTTGACGAACCAGATTGTAAGATTCTTCCAAATTCGGGATTGGTACCCGAAGAGTAAGAGTTGAACGAACAGACCCGAACTGTGTATCATCGAGACCATAGAGGAATTGTTGAACTTTATCTTCCTCTCTGTCGCGTTCCTGTTGAGAAGCCAAATCGCAGGTGCATTGTCCACACTTGCATACACGGAGAGGACGATAGTTGTCAACACTATCCCATATCTTGGCCAGCTTCCCGTAATACGATTCAACAGAGAGAGTTCCTTGTTTGCAATTGGCAAGATCAGCCTTGATTTGTTGATTCTTAGGTCCACTGCTAACAGAGTATCTCTTCTTGATATGTTCCCATAGATCGCGAGCCATAGGACGATGCGACAGGTTGGAGCGTACCATTGGATCGACGCTCATCTTTATCCAAGACACCAACAATGCATTTATTGGAGTCCAGTCTTCAAAATCTGGTGACTCTGGCCCCGGTTTGGAGATGGTGCCGTCGAGAAACCCAAATTTCTTTCGTGATTCAAGGGCAGTCTGAAAACTACAGGCCCATTCATCATAATTCCCTCCGTTCAAAAGAGGATGCGAGATTGTTGCACCAGGATTGTCGGAAGGAGATAGATCATAAGGAGATATGGTTTGTCGTTTCTCAACACGAGTCACCAAAGTTTCGGTGGAACCAATCGGATTAGTCATTCCAGAATGGAGTCTACACGAAAAAAAAAATCAAGAAGATAGTTTTAAGAAGGCTCTGATACCATGAGAATTTGGTTCAGAGAAAAAGAAGAAACAACGTTTTGTTGTGGTAATGTTGTGGTAAGGCAGGATTTCCAATCGCTTATAGACAAGATCACTAAAAAATTCAGTTCTTGGACCGTCAGGGCTCTTTCTTATGCTGGGAGACTTCAATTGCTGCAATCAGTAATATACTCTGTTGTGAATTTCTGGGCTTCAGTCTTTCTGCTACCGAAGAAATGTCTGGAGGAGATTGAAAAATTGTGTGCAGCTTTCCTTTGGAAAGGTTCTAATCAGTCTGCTAGAGGCGCAAAGGTCAGCTGGGAAGTGGTGTGTACACCGAAGGAATGCGGAGGTCTGGGATTAAGGAGGTTATGTCCATGGAATAAAGTGATGCGCTTAAAGCTAATTTGGTTATTATTTGCCTCGGCTGGTTCTTTGTGGGTCTCTTGGGTTCGGAGAAATCTGATGGGAACCGCAAATTTCTGGGAAATGGCAGCTCCTGTGAGTGGGAGCTGGATCTGGAAAAGCTTATGTAAGCTCAGAATTATGGCTAGACAGTTTGTGATTTGTGTTATTGGTTCGGGGGTAACATCCAGCTTTTGGTATGATAATTGGACGGGCTTAGGTCCTTTGATCGATATTACCGGGCAGGAGGGACCGAGAGTTTCTGGTCTAGATAGTCAGGCGGTAGTGGCTGACGCTTTAATTCATGGGACGTGGTGGGTGGAGCGAGCTCGGAGTCGTCACCCGATTATTGAACTACTTCGTCATTGTTTACCATCACCAACGATAGTTCAACCTAATGGCCACGATGATAGATTTTTATGGAAAGTCGGAGATCAATCACCAACCAAAAAATTCTCCACGGGAAATGTATGGAAGTTCCTGAATCCTCATGGACTTCAAACAGATTGGTATTCTGCTGTTTGGTTCAAAGGTAGAATCCCGAAACACGCATTCTTGGCGTGGCTTGTGGCAAAGAACAGGCTAACAACTAGAGATAAACTTAGATCTTGGGGGTTAGACGTTCCTGTTAATTGTCTCCTCTGTAACTCAGGGAGCGAGAGTCGCCAGCATCTGTTCTTTGCATGTCCGTTTAGTTCGGCAATTTGGTCTTTTTTCTCTTCAAAGTTTCAGGTTACGTTACCTTTGCGTTTTGAGGATGGTCTTCGATGGATGACGAACCCTATTCCGGATAAGAAAAAATGTCTGCTTCTCAAGCTACTGTATCAGGCCACGATATACTCTATATGGCGTGAGAGAAATAATAGGCTTCATTCTGCAAAAACTAGCACGGAGCAGGTGATTATTGAGGAAGTAAAAGGTACCATAAAGTCTCGCATCCTACCAATCTCTAGAGCTCAGTTGACACCTATCGATGCTCCTTCTTTGTTAGAACTCTGGTTTTCGCTGTTCTATCCTTCATCTTTATCTTAGCTTCTCTTCTATCTTGTTGTTTTTCCCCGTCTGTGGGTTTCTTCTTATTTGTTGTGTTTCATGTTGTGTTTCGTTTCTGGTAAAACATTTATATTAATGGAAATTTTAAAGTAAAAAAAAAAAAAAAAAAAAAAAATGTTTTTCTGTATCTCATTCAACGAGCCTACAACTGAAGTATATATGCAAGAACAGAAAACATAATCATCTAAAACATTGGATGAGAATCTTTACAAAGATATGCTGAATAGAATATTGTAAAAGGTCTCCGTAATTGATGTGTCCCCGTAATTAACGGAATGTGGTAAGTGGTTTCCTTTAATGACGTGTCTCGTAATTGTCGTGAGGTGTATCTCTTCAGACGAGTTACCACACACACAGTAAGCAAATAGTTTAAAGATTTTTTTTAAAAACATCATAAACGTCAAATCCAAACGAAATTACCAAACAAAGAATTGTTATTTTAACTGCGAAAAATATAAATTTCTATTGTTCATGTTGAGAGAGATTATTCGGTTACTTTGGTCGGTCGCAGCTACTTTCCGCATTTGATGTTTATCTATACTGTCTTATGTTTCATCGTTACAAAAATTTACCTACCAGTTTGCTTTTCTTTCTTCTCTTTTATGTTGGAAGATTGTTATCCCAATACGTGGGCATCACTTACTTTAGTTGAAAAAAAGTTGTTCCACATATGAGTTGATGGATCACACTAGAGGGCGTTGAATCATGGAATTAATCAAGTTTAATGAAGCCGGATTTCCTTTTACCTCTGCGAGTTTTCTTTAGAGAATTGGTAGAAAGCAACAAAGCCATTGAGGTGTTAGAAGACAGGACAGGGTGTAAGAAGAATCGAGTTTTGGGACTGCAACTACAATGAGACGTCTACCGATCATGAGTCAAGAATCAACATTATTGCTATACACAAAGCTTGGAAACCCGAACCAGCAAGGTCAGTGGCTTGGCTTGCTTTACAAACCCAATTTTATCAAACCAACCAGGAATAGACATGCACAACAAACGTATACACTGCTAAATGTTTTCTCCCATACCACCAGCAAGTTCAATCAATGTTTTGAAGGATCAAGAACTTGACCCATAAACAAAATCACTCCACTCCTGTCTTCTCTCACCGTGAATAGAAATGGATGATCAGCTACGAAATTTGGATTGCGCCTCAAACACAAGAACCTGAATGTGCCAACGGAGACGGCTGCAGCTTCAGTTCCCTCTTCATCCACCTCAATGCAAGCTTTATGAAGAATGCTTGAGACGTACAGCTTCTCACCAATTGTAGTTGAATCAACCATCTCAGTTAGACCACCTCCACAACTACTAAACGGTGAAGTCAAGCCCATATCCTTCAAAACATCTGAAGCTTTAAACTCGAAAGAGAACTTAAACTTTGGTACTCTGCAAGCATCAACTTCTATTTGGTGGATGGGAATATGGTTATCAAGAAACCCTGGTTCCGAGCCTATATTTTCTAGAAGAGCATGTAATCCGTCTTTATCATTAGGAAGATAAATGTACATGGAGAATTGACGTTGATGATCCTCTACATAAGGAAGGCGCAAAACCTGGAAACCATCATAGCTTTCTAGGTACTGGTCCTTGTAAATTGCCATGAATGGGACTTTCACAGAGGTGCCGTCAAGAAGGTGAAAATCCTTGTCTTCTGTCAGCTTTGCATCGAATTTTTCATTCCAAGCTCCTTTAAAGTACACGGCATTTGCAAGTATGAGTGTGCTTTCGCGGATAGTCTCCATAGAATCGTGTGAAAGAATCTGCTTGATGAGTCCATTGGTGTGGACTTCCGCCCACGTATTCACTTCATCAATCACTTCACCAGGCTTCAAAATAAGCATCAACAAATTGATTCTTCCCATCAGTCAATTAAAAAGAATTCAATGTAATATACGTACACAACCCACACATGGAGGAAATTGCAATGTTACTTATTAAGATCCCCACATCAAAAATAATCCTATAAGGCGGATATTGATTATTGTTTTATGCTTTTTCTATTTGATTATTTTTTTTCCCTATATAATTTTTTTCTATTTTTCTGTTTCGTATGAAAATAATCTGTGGATATGTCACTTATACTTAAAATAGAATACAATAAGAGGCATGAATTAATCCACTAATAATTTGTAGATATGTTACCTTGGATGCGAAGTCAACTTGATTACAAGTAGCCTTGTAGGAGTTCTCCAAAAGCTCTTTAAAGTAAGGCTTTAAGGAGAGAGATTTGTCAATCCATACACCATTAGCTGCAGATAAGCGCAAATCACTTCTCTCGCTGCCATCACTGAGGGCAGAAGATACAATCTCGGCCAAGACTGTGTTGAGGTGATCTGTTGACGGTGAGTCAAGGAACGAGAGGATTTGTTCTTGTGAGACGGAACCAGAACCTGCGGCGATCATGCTGAGCAAAACATTGATTGACGTTGGTGAGAAGACAAGGTTGGAACCATCGGCGACTGTAGCTATGACATGCTTCGCTAGTCTTACCACCGCGTTGTTTTGCCTTTCAATTGATTTTCTCAAGTCCATGTTTCTTTTTTGAGCTTTCTTTTTTTTTTCTGACAAGAGAGAGAGAGAAAGAGAGTGGCTGGGACGAATGATTATTAATAGGCAGTGCCGATGAATATATAATACCACGTTTCAAAGTTAAGTAGTATTAGAAAATTTTCAACAGTCATCGACATATCACCTCAGCACAATACACGTAAATAATCCCATAAATAAATAGTCTTCTCTTTTTGGGATAAAATACTAGGTAGATATTTTTTTAACAATGTTTTAGTTATAAATGTGGCCAAGTGGCGAAATGAAAAACAGACAAGTTTATCGGTCTTGGACGAAATCTAATTCAAAGTATGTTTCAATTTAACTTTTTCTGATATATATATTGCCATGATCAATGATATTTGCTTTGCTCTCCCAAAGAACACATCCCAATCAATTATCTCGGATTAGGTACAGATATTGGCTCACCATCGACTTGCATTAAAGCCGAAATAAAGTTATTATCTTTCGATTTTCAAACATAGGTTTTTCAAGTTATGTCAGATTATATCGTTCAAAAAAAAAGAAAAAAAGTTATGGCAGACTCTCCAATTATACATGCATTTCCACATCATGTAAACATGTGCAGTTCGAACAGCTGTCATTGTATTAAGGAAAAAGTCAAGAGATATGGACATTCAGTGCACGCATTTAGTATAAATCTAGCCATTCTTTCTTTCTGGTTTGGTAAACCGACTCGTCTAACAACACCTGTCGCAAATTTTGAAGAAAGAAAGTCAATACTTCATTTTTCAAAAAAAAAGTTAATGGCTTCATGACAACTCTGCTATACATCTTGGTTTAAGTGTTGTTCATTTGGACCGTCCTATTTAATACTCCCTTATTTCTGAATATAAACTCTTTTTTTGTAAAAAGCATCATTTAATATATAAAACAAATATAATTTAACCAATCATAAAAAAAAATTAAAATATACTAATTGATTACATACTTTCCAATAAATGTAAAAGTTATATTGAAATATGAAAATATCTTACATTTTGAAACAAAAAAAAACTTTCAAAATATCTTATAAGAAAACAGAGGGAATAGCATATTTTTATTTTGATCAAATGAAAAGTTACCATTTTGGGTTTTTGTTCTCTTTAATTAATGTCTCGAATTACTTGTTGATTTCTTCAGCAATTTCAGATTTCTGATTTCTCTAGCTACTCCATAATCGTTTTGGGACAAGAAATTGTTGTTTCCTCAAGCATCTTCTCTCACTACTTCTCCTGTTTAATTCCCAATCTTTGTTTCCCCCCAAAAGTTATAATAACTCTTTACTAGATGTATGCATATATACTTGAGGATTAATTTCACTCAACACCGATGCTCAAAGACATTCTCAACCCTCAATACAATCAAACAGAGAAATATTCTTGACCCTACATTGAGATTTGAAACGAATACTAACATAGGACGTTTACCAATCGTGAGTCAAGAATAGTAAAGTTAAAAGACGAACCAGCAAAGTCAGTGATTGGGGGTACAAAACCAATTTTACCAAACCAGGGATATAGGCATCACAAAAACATATTAGTGCTTAATGTTTTGAAGGATCAAGAACTTGACCCATGAACAAAATCATGGTCAGCTACGAACTCTGGATTTTCCAGCATCAACATATCCTGCGTGGTTCTACAAACGGCTGCAGCTTTTGTTAAGTTTCCTGGGCTTCCAACTCAAAACCAATTGGCAATGAGTGGATTGGCCCAAGTCCCTTATATATCACTCAAGTCCCATTTCAACTCCCGATGTGGGATATATTCTCACACTCCCCCTCGAGACAATGGCCCGTCTAGCCATTAGTCTCGACAATATCCATTATAGGATCAATTTCGGGTCAATTTAATCGGGCCTCTTTCAATGGGCCGGATCGGTTCGGGTGGGGGAGCGTGTGTTCGGGCTCTGATACCATGTTAAGTTCTATGGACTTCCAATTCAAAACCAATTGGCAATGAATGGATTGGCCCAAGTCCCTTATATATTAGTCAATGTCCCTTCCAACTTCCAATGTGGGATATATTCTCACACTCCCCCTCGAGACAATGACCCGTCTAGCCATTAGTCTCGACAATATCCCATTATGGGATCAATTTTTCGGGTCAATTTAATCGGGCCTCTTTCGATGGGCCGGATCGGTTCGGGTGGGGGAGCGTGTGTTCGGGCTCTGATACCATGTTAAGTTTCTTGGGCTTCCAACTCAAAACCAATTGGCAATGAGTGGATTGGCCCAAGTCCCTTATATATCACTCAAGTTTCATCTCAACTTCCGATGTGGGATATATTCTCACACTCCCCCCTCGAGACAATGGCCCGTCTAGCCATTAGTCTCGACAATATCCATTATAGGATCAATTTCAGGTCAATTTAATCGGGCCTCTTTCAATGGGCCGGATCGGTTCGGGTGGGGGAGCGTGTGTTCGAACTCTGATACCATGTTAAGTTCCCTCTTCATCCACCTCAATGCAAGCTTTGTGAATAATGCTTGAGACGTACAGATTCCCAGCCATGGTAGGAGAATCGACCATCTCGGTTAGACTGCCTCCAGGAGTAAACGGTGAAGTCAGCCCCATATCCTTCAAAACATCTGAAGCTTCAAACTCGAAAAAGAACTTAAACTTTGGAATTCTGAAAGCATCCACTGATACACGATATCGTGGAATATGGTTATCAAGAAACCCTGGTTCGGAGGCTATTTTTTCAAGAAGAGCATGTAATCCGTTTTTATCGTTAGGAAGATAAATGTACATGGAGAATTGACGTTGAAGATCCTCTACATAAGGGATGCACAAAACTTGGAAACCATCATAGCTTTTTAGGTACTGGTCCTTGTTATTTGTCATGAATGGGACTTTCACAGAGGTGCCGTCAAGAAGGTGAAAATCTTTGTCTTCTGTCAGCTTTGCATCGAATTTTTCGTTCCAAGCTCCTTTAAAGTACACCGCATTTGCAAGTATAAATGTGCTTTTGCGGATTGTCTCCATAGAGTCGTGTGAAAGAATCTGTTCTATGAGTCCATTGGTGTGGAATTTAGCCCATCTATTCACTTCATCAATCACTTCAGCTGGCTGCAAAATAAGCGATTAACAAATTTTACCAATCAGTAAACAAATTCAATACAATATGAAGTATTTCTTAATTTTCACAAATTCAATACAAAACTTGTCAATAACGTTGTGAAAAAACAGAGGAGTTACCTTGGATACAAAGTCAACATGACTGCAAGTACCCTTGTAAGAGTTCTCCAAAAGCTCTTTAAAATAAGGCTTCATAGAGAGAGATTTGTCGATCCATACACCATTAGCCACAGATAAGCGCAAATCACTTCTCTCGATGCCATTGGCTACGGATACGGTCTTGGCCAAGACTGCGTTAAGGTGATCCGATGATGGTGACATGAGGAATGAGAGAATTTCTTGTTTATTGACGCAACTAGAACCGGCAGCAATGAGGCAGAGCAAAAGGTTGATTGACATTGGTGAGAAGACAAAGTTGGAGCCATTGGCAACCGTAGCGATGACATGCTTGGCTAGTATCACCATGACGTCGTTTTGCATCTCAGTTGATTTTCCCAACTCCATGTTCTTTTTTTCTTTTTCTGTTTTTCCAAACAAAGAGGTGGGGACGAACTTCTAAATAGGTAGAGGTGATGAATATAAACTATAGTATTAGAAAAGTTGAACAGTCATCGACTTAATTATTTCTCACCTGAAGCACGATCGACAATTGTACGAACCAATTGTACTAATCTTGATTTGATTACTTCAATACATATCTATCAAGAATGTTAATTTTTTTACCTGTTTAGGCCCGGTCCTTTTAACCATCGCCCCATTAACATTACACCCAAAACTGAAACTTAAAAGATATTCTCGGCAGGCTCTTATATACAACCAAACATCAAATCATATGTTAGCCACAAAGCTGTAAAAAACGAACCAGCAACTGGTTTTACAAACCAAAATCTCATCCAAGGTAATTTTCATTCAAGAATGTTTGAGACGTACATATCTTTTTACACAACGATTGATATCTCAGTCAAAAAAAAAAATTGTTGGAAAAGCATAATCTATATTTTATTTTCTTAAATAGAAAGGCTGGAACAAACGGTACAAACTTGGAAAGAAAGGAATAATTGGAAAAGAGAACATGAAGTAAAAGAGGAAATTTAAGGTTTGGTTTCTCTAAACGCGTGTGGTTCTCCGCGGATCAACGATATGTGCCAGATCATCACACAACAAAAACTTTTGTTGCTTATTGTTTCATCCCACACCATCAGTAGTTCAATTAATCAATGTTTTGAAGGATCAAGAACTTGACCCATGAACACAATTACTCCATTCTTGTCTTCTTTCACGGTGAATAGAAATGGATGGTCAGCTACAAAATCTGGTTCTCTTGATGGATATCGCGAACACGTTGCCAATGTGAGTGCTGCAGCTTCAGCTCCCTCTTCATCAACCTCAATGCCAGCTTTATGAAGAATTCTTGAGACGTACAGATTGTCAGCCATGGTAGAGGAATCAACCATCTCAGTGAGCCCCATATCTTTCAAAACCATAATATAACTAAACTTGTAAGGCTTGTTGTTCTTTGTGAGACGAAGGAACGGGGATCAAACTGGGGATATAAGTGTGGTGAGAAGGCCAAAGATCAACCACATAATCTATTGGAATCTTGGTGAACACATCACCCTTGACAATGTAGATGCAAGCACGTCCACTTTCATCACAGGTACACACAAATAGCCTCTTGTTGTCGATATTATCAACAAAGTAACTTGGCTGAGGGTCGAGATATTTGTGTTGTAACCTGGGGAAGTTAGGTATTGACACTGTCATGAAAGTAATCCATGTCACGGCCTCGCCATGCCCATCAATCTTCTTCTTTGTCACCAAGATCTCAATCTTGCTGGTAATATAAGATTGTCTTAACACAGAAAGCTGATCTCTCCTAAAAACCCCAAGGACTTGAGTATAGCCCAAGTCTTCATTACAAGGTAAAAGACAAAAGGTCTTGAATATCTCCTGTGTAAAATCAAAGCTTCGGATGAAATATTCACGAGCCTCTGAATTATAAGCAATCCAATATAAGTTTCCATTCATAGACACGATACCGTCTAAATGTGGCACACGCCAATCTTCGTGAGGAGGGTTAATAAACTTGCACGCATCAGATTTGCAATCGTAGATCGCAACTTTCGGCAAGAGCTGAAGAGAGGCATCGAAACCAAAACCATAGCCAAAGATCTTGTAACGCTTTTCTCCTCTACTGTTATCGTACCCAATGCCACAGAACCTGAGTTCTTGATTCTGCGACAGGATCCGTCTAGTTTGTCTCAGCCAGGGATTCCAAACCACGAACCCAGATAACAAGAACCCATCGCAATGAACTAAGCTCGTATGTCTCCCACATGGAATGCCTAAATTTATCTCACGCAACTCTATCTCGTTGACATTGATCATGTCTATCGTATACATCTGAGAATCGGTCCGTAAGATGAATTGAGGACGCGCACTAGCCAAGTATTGGTCCAAGAAACAATTGTCCTCCCAAATAGCGTTCCACTGCTTACATACGGCTTTGAATCGAGCAAGAGACTTGATTGGCACTCGACAAAGTGTCGCTCCCACCAACTCTGATGGTAATGCTAACTGCTCCGCCGCCGCCATTAGGTTTTTCGTTTCTGCTTCAACTATTAAATGTAGTTTCTTCTGTCCGACACAGAGATATATTTCAATGAGGTTTTTTTTTGGTTTGGGCCTACTATAAAGTCATCCGCCCATTAAAATGACCTATCTCTTGGGTAGTAAAAGTTTTTTCTCAGAGTAATTGAGGAGTTATCTGAAAGTAGGAGAAATTTAAGTGAAGAATTTTTTTATTTTTATTTTTACACTTGCAAGTGGTCCATTGCTTGACAAACAATCAACACAAAATCTATATGAAGAAAAAATGATTCAGATATATAGGCATAAGTTTATTCTGAGACAGGTATATATTGAGAAATTGAACTGGCCACCAAGTACAAACAAGCTTGAGGAAGGCACAAGTTGAAGTCAGGATGGAGAAAGACATATTAATCTAGCCCATAACAATAACAAATAACAAGTCATAACCAATGACAAAGCGACAGCTGTTGATGTTGGGAAACAGCGCTAGCTTTCATAGCTGCCGTGCTTGTAGCCAGAGTTATATTCACTGCCATTTTTGCAGGAAAATTTGCTACTGCTACAAGTTTATGCATCATACATCCAAAGCATAAAAAAACAGAGTGTAGTTCAACCAACAAAAACAAATAAGCTACAAAGACAATGAATTAAAAATTTAAAAACAAAATCAACTAATTTATTGTAAGGATTCAAAGATCAAGGTCCAAGGACAAAACCATGGCAATAGAAAGATGAATTTGAGTCAAAGTTCTTGCATCATACGACTTTGGATCTGAGTTTATCAGCAAGGATGCGATGATCCCGTTTAATTTTAATTAAATGCTGTTCCAATAGGTATACGTCGTCCTGGAGATGTTCTTCATGAAGATCTTGGAGATGTGCATGATCAACATTTGAAGGAATAGTATCTACTGCGGAACAAAAAGAGAATCCTTATTATATATAACAAAAAAAAAAACACAATAAGAGAATCATTGCAAAAAAAATTGTTTTTTTATTTAATGTTCTTACTAGATGGATCATCTAAATATCCTTTGAACTCCAAAAAGCGTCGTAACATAGCCACTCCTACAACGCCTGTATATACGATAGAATTAATGTTTTAATTTGAGAAATCAAAAGGAAAACAAAAAATACACTCTTTTTCTAAAAAACTGCGTACGCTCGGCCACATTCAGATTGGGCAACCACTGTCCCAGGGAGCCAAGTAAGCAAGTGTAGTATTCTAGATTTGTTTCCCGAGTTTTTTTCCATCTTTGAAGCCACGAGTCGATTTCACAAGTACATACTGTGGTGATATGAGGGTCAACGCCACAATACAGTTGCAGTTGTATCTCTATCTCCTGCATTTCCCTCAGAGTTTCAAGACAATGATTGATTCTATCCTGAACCTGTGAAACACAACAAGAAAGGACGAAGAACGGGTCAACATCGTCTGAAACATAAGAAGAAGAGGTAACATTTTGGATCATAGTCCGAAGAGAGAAGACATTCTATAGACTCTTCTTACATATTTGTCTAAAACTCTTATACGCTCACTCATTCTGAAAAAAAAAAAAAAGGTCTTTCTCGAGCTCAGCGGTGGCCGACTACTAAAACCTAATCACAAAGCACTTTTTTTTTTTTTTTCTCATGTGTGAGTGATGAAGGAAGGTTATATAATCTTCCTGGACCTTTTAAGGCAGCCCAATTAAAAACCCACAAAAAAAAAAAAGATTTTTCCTCTTTAGTTACAAAAAGAGAGTGGTAGGCAACATTCCTTTAAAACATCAACATTAAAGATATGCTATCTTCGTTTCAAAAAAAAAAAAGATATGCTATCTTATTATTATGCGTATTTCATAGTTTTTAAGCATTTCAGAATTTCACCATTTTGCGGTGTGATCGATCAAAAGAATTTTGAATTTTTGGAAAATATTTTTGTTTGTATTGTTATAGTAGCTTATTAATACGAAAAGACGTTTCATATCAACAAGGATCCCTACCTCTTTGAAGATTGAACCACATACTCCAAAAACTGTCTCTGCTCTCCATCTTGAGCATTTTCGTGTTAACTACGTAACTACCCTTCACGCCTCTCGCTCTCGTGTGCTCAGTGACAGGGCTAGTTTAGGTATTTTCGTAGTTTCATTTGAGGAATTTGGATTAACGAAAACAATAGGTAGAAACTTTTTGGTGGATCATATTCTTCATCGTCTCTTTTGATTACGTGTAACGATTCCAACTTGAAATGCTCTCTATATATATAAATGAGTTACATAGAGAAGGGTCTTCGAAGTAGTTCTATGGTTGATTTCTTGAGCAAGAAGAAACTAAACGCCTGAGTGTTCGTCAAATGTCCGCAAAGAGGAAGGAGCTTCAGTCCTTAGCCATGAAGAGAACTAGTGAATGGTTTATCACTCTGTTCCTATATTTTTCTTCTTCCTCCTCTTCTTTTGTTATCAAATGTAAAAAACTTCTCTCTTTCACAACTTGTTTCAGGATTTCCTCTCAGGAGATTCCTAGTGATATCACTGTTCACGTAGGAGAAACTTCGTTTTCACTCCACAAGGTGATTTTTTTCTTCTAGATCTAGTTTATACACTTATCTTCTTAATACGTAGTCTCTATCATGTCCGCAGTTTCTTCTGTCCAAATGTGGGTTTATAAAGAAACTTGCTTCCGAATCAAGCAATGATTCGGACATTACCGTTATCAAGATCCCAGATTTTCCCGGAGGTGCAGAGGCATTCGAGCTAGTGATCAAACACTGCTACGGAATAAACTTAGAGATGAACGTAGAGAACATTGCGTTGCTGCGATGCGCAGCAGAGTACCTAGAGATGACAGAGGAACACTCTGTTGCAAACCTCGTGGAGACAACGGAGGTTTACTTTTTTCCTTTTTCAGTTTTTTCCGAACAATAGAAAAGAGGTGGGGAACGAACTTCTAAATAGGTATATGTGATAAATATAATGTATAGTATTAAAAAAAAGTTAAACAGTCATCGACTTACTCATCACTCACCTCAAGCACGATTACAAAGTTTAATATATTTTCTTAAACTAACTCGTATTATATTGTAATTTGCCACAAGTTGCTGATAAATTAAATCTTGTTTTAAGATGTTCTTTCAATTCGCAAACGACTTGTAGATTATGAATAGAAAAGATGAAACTTATTCAAAATAATCCAACTAGTGCTAGATGATAATGATCGAACCAATTGTACTAATCTTGATCTGATTCTTTGACTTTAGGATTACACCAAACACCGAAACTCAAATGTATTATAGGCGGGCTCTATATACAATGAAACATCAAATTATATGTTGATACAGAGAAACCCGGCCCTTTTAAAACAGGAACTGAAAATCGTCAACAAGAACAAGTGTTTATTGATTGTCTCTAAGATATAGAGTGTCTTCGGCCTTTAGGTGGCTTGGTTTGTCTTTGTGTGTGGCCAAAAGGGTTAAGCTTTCCTAGTTTCCGAGAAACAGAACTCATAAATGACTTTCTCGGTAATGGAGGCTTAACCACCGAAGCAGTTGAAACCGGAGAAGAACAACCCGAACCACTCATGATTTCAAAATCTTTCTCCTTCTCCAGTTCTTTGAACTTCATTTTCACTTTGAGCAACTCAAGCTTCAAGTCTTGGTTTTCGCGGTTTAGTTTGGAGAGCTCATTGTTGTAGGTGCCTAGCGTAGGAGGAGGAAGAACTTCTGATGCGGTTGCGGCTGCTGCTGCGGCTATTGGAGAATCTGAATCACTTAAAACTTGGCGGAGACTTTGTTGCTCTTGGTGGAGAACTTGGACTACGATTTGTACTGGGAGGCGTTTGTTTTGAGCTGCGTGAGCACAAGCTTCTTGCGATAGCTTTTGACAGTTCATCAAGCTGCATATCTTTTTCTTCTCCACTTCACTTATATTTGGATGCACCTGCACGACAAGATTTAACAACATTTTCTCGTTTCAAGTAAAAAGTTTCCATCAAATTCAGTAAAGACTAGAGATCTCTCTTGTGACATTATCTTTGAACTTTTGGGTCACAACGGTCAACAAATTTTAAAGATTTTATCAACAAAAGGTTCAGTCTTGAAGCAAATGTTAGAGCTTTTATATATCAACAAAAAAAAAGGTCTTGTAACAAAACTGATACCTTGAGGTAGATGTCTATGGCTCGATACATGCCATCATCAGTGAACCTAGACTGCTCAGGAATGCATTCTGCTAACCCGATGAATCTCACCAAGTTTATGTTTCTATCAGAAGCGATTTCAGCAAGATAAGACTCCATGAGTTCACCAATATCAGTAGCAAAGTCAACAGAGTTTCCTTCAACTTCAAACTCAAGATAGTTCATGAGGATGCGTTGAACAGTGTCAACATCAAACATTGTGTTGTCTCCATTGAACGAGGGAATCAATAGATCATCGAGCACGGCTTGCCTTAGCTGTAATCCCATTCTCTTCTCCAAATCAAGCCTACAAGCTACCGTGGTTTCGAGGTACAACGCAGCTCTTAAAAGCATTGAAAGAAAGCTCACTGAAACTGCGTTTCTTTCCCTTGGAAGAAGACTCGCAATTGTTTCAAGAATCAGTCTTTTCTCGTGTTCTTGTTCAGCCTCCATCTTCTTCGTCCCTCTCCCAAAGATCTCCTGCATATCATGAATCCTCTCTCTCTGATATTAGTACAATAAGATAGATACATTGTTCTGTTTAAAAACAAAAACAAAATCAAGAATCTCACCAACCCTCTAAGAGCCTTTTGAGCATATAGCATAAGCACTGGACCAAGCGCGTATCTCTTAAACCCTCTAGCCATCATGGCAGTCAAAACTCGTTGAAACATATCAATCCTTAGAACAGATAACTCCTCAGCCCACAAGTCAGCTATGTCCTCCTTGTTTTGGCGCTCCTGATAAAGTAAATAAGAAACTGCATCTATACATCGGCTCACGAGCTTCACTCTCTCGGCCATAGGAAACAAACCCTCACATTTATGGAGAACATTAATCGAATTCCTTAAACTCTTGAGGATCACTTCGTTTAAGTAAACCTCTGTTGTCTCCACGAGGTTTGCAACAGAGTGTTCCTCTGTCATCTCTAGATACTCTGCTGCGCATCGCAGCATCGCAATGTTCTCCGTGCTCATCTCTAAGTTTATTCCATAGCAGTATTTGATCACTAGCTCGAACGCTTCTGCACCTCCAGGAAAATCTGAGATCTTGATAACGGTAATGTCCGAATTATTGCTTGATTCGGAAGCAAGTTTCTTTATAAACCCACATTTGGACAGAAGAAACTGCGGACATGACAGAGACTACGTATTAAGAAGATAAGTGTATAAACTAGATCTAGAAGAAAAAAATCACCTTGTGGAGTGAAAACGAAGTTTCTCCTACGTGAACAGTGATATCACTAGGAATCTCCTGAGAGGAAATCCTGAAACAAGTTGTGAAAGAGAGAAGTTTTTTACATTTGATAACAAAAGAAGAGGAGGAAGAAGAAAAATATAGGAACAGAGTGATAAACCATTCGCTAGTTCTCTTCATGGCTAAGGACTGAAGCTCCTTCCTCTTTGCGGACATTTGACGAACACTCAGGCGTTTAGTTTCTTCTTGCTCAAGAAATCAACCATATAACTACTTCGAAGACCCTTCTCTATGTAACTCATTTATATATATAGAGAGCATTTCAAGTTGGAATCGTTACACGTAATCAAAAGAGACGATGAAGAATATGATCCACCAAAAAGTTTCTACCTTTTGTTTTCGTTAATCCAAATTCCTCATATGAAACTACGAAAATACCTAAACTAGCCCTGTCACTGAGCACACGAGAGCGAGAGGCGTGAAGGGTAGTTACGTAGTTAACACGAAAATGCTCAAGATGGAGAGCAGAGACAGTTTTTGGAGTATGTGGTTCAATCTTCAAAGAGGTAGGGATCCTTGTTGATATGAAACGTCTTTTCGTATTAATAAGCTATAACAATACAAACAAATATATTTTCCAAAAATTCAAAACTCTTTTGATCGATCACACCGCCGAATGGAGAAATTATAAAATACGCCATAATAAGATAGCATACTTTTTTATGTTACCGACAAAGACATGTGGATCACTAAGGTTAAAAAAAATGGCCTAACTTTTGTCCACTAAGGTTACATCAATTTTCTCCAAGTTTCAAGATTTTAAGTTTTGTCGATCATCAACAACTCCAAAAAACTTTTGTTGTCCATACATCTTATAGAACATTCACTTATTTGTTGTTGAACATGAACAATGAATGAATCATGAATATTGCAGAAAATAAGAGAGGGAGAATAAACAAGCTGCACTTGTTGGACTTTTGTGACAGAACATAAATCTTGTAACCCTACAAGTTTTGATTACCAGATGTCTATATTTCGTTTGGTAATTGAATTTCTGATTGAGACACAACTCAACCTTTGCCATAACCCTATAAATGGTGTCTTTTGTTCTATCCCTTTCTGGAAATTTGACTAGTAAAAGTAATAAATAGTATTAAAGGCGTCCACATCCAAAAATCCAAGATTTGAAAATCTTGATAAAACAACAAAAAATAAACTATTACACGGAATGATAAAGAACAACACTGGGTTTTTTTTTTTAAACAGTCTGTGAATTTTTTGTTTTACCTTATAGATGAATCGAAGATGGTCCAGAAACAGCAACAGCTCTCTGACCACGCTGCGTTTCATAGCGGTAAAGCTCCTTCGTTTCTTTCTTCAACTTCCTCGCTTCCCGCTTTTCGGTTTTCACAGCATTTTTTCGCTCTTTCTTCTCCTCTTTCGTTTCTTGGCCATGAGCCTTCCTCTTGATCGGTTCAGCCTTCGGAATCACAGGTTTGACACCGGTTTGTTCAGCTTTCCTACCGGGCAAGAACTCGGCGGGAAGCTTCTCTTTTCCTTGTAGGGTAATGAAGTTACCGTTCGAACTCTTTGCTTTAGCTACTGTTTCACTCAGCTTCCTCCTAGCTCTATCCGGATCACAGATTCTACCAGGGTGGTTGTCGAGATTTGAGTATGTTGTCACTATGGTCTCACAATCCCACTTCTCACTTTCGTCGCTGCTTACTTCGACCATTTCTACAAACTCATCTTCGTTACTGTTTACCGAATTTTCACCCAATTGTACAGACTTACGGATGATATACTCCAGTTCCTCTTTATCTTTTACAGAGTCGCTGATCTTCAACAGATCCGCAGGGTTCATATATTTTTCATCAAACTCATAATCTTTCGGCTTCTCATAAATAAGATTACGAACGCTCTGAACCTCGAACTCATCTTCTACTTCTCCGTCTTCACCCATGTAACCATCATTGTCACTGTCACTTCCATACTCATTGAGCTCGAGCTGATCAAATAGCTCATCAATTTCACGAGGAACTCTCGTGTTTTCAGCCACAGGTTTATCACTCAACCCAACAACACTCTCTCCATCCCTTGCCACAGGTCTTTCAGAAAACTCGAATTCGTTATTGCTCACACCAGAAGCTTCTCCCTGTTGAGTAAGATTAGCTTGAACGACGAAATCCTCTTCCAAATCTTCAACATCAGAACCAAACTCAGAATCATCACTGTTTTCAAGCAACGCAGCGACTTCAGGATCAATAGCTCTTTTCACCTTGACGTTAACAGTTTTCGACGCCACGCTATACATTGACTTATCATCAGCTACTTCATTCACCATACCAGAGATCTTAACACGAGACGCATCATAGGCCTTGACATCACGAGGTAGAAAATCAGCCTCGAACTTGGGGTTAGCATAGAAATTAGAACCACCACCAGTGTTCTTAATCTCTCTCAAATGATCCAAGTAATTATATCCATCATCAGGATAACCCAACTCCAGAATCTCCTTCCTCACATGAGCAGGCAAAGGATTACTCGATTCCCCAAAACTGGAGTACCCATAAGCCATATCTTCAGGATAGGCGTCTTCGAACTGCGAGTTGTCTCCTTCTTCAGGAGCATCTTCGAACTGTGAGTTGTCTCCTTCCTCGACGAAACCATTGATGTTTACAGGGTTCTGATCGACTCTTAGGAAGATCTTATCACCTCCCGGTGCGTCACTGTATCTCGGGTCTGACGTATCACGAGGACACAGCTCGAAAGTCGCAGCCTTTTTCTTATCAATAAACTTCTTCTTCCCCATTTTCTACTGATTTTGAGCTTCTGAAGGTTTCACTGCACAAAATTAGGGTTTCTAAGTCACAATCGATAAATTCGGCGCAAAAACTAGACTAGAATCAGTTCCAGACTAACAAAAGGTGACACTTTTGCAATTAGGGTTTACCTATCAATATGAATCATCAATATTAAGTCTAGAAACGATGCTAAAGCACTATTGGTTCAAGAGAAAGCTTACCTGAGGAGCTTGAGAGAAAGAGGCGCAGAGAGATGATGATGAACAAACAACTACAAAAACGGCTTTGAAGCTGTTTTAGGGTTGTGCCAAAACGCACCGTTTTAAACGAATAATAATAGTTTCTTTTTTCATTTATGTTTTTTTTTTTTCTCCTAACTCAGTGTATGCCACTCAAGGAAATAATCCAGCGCGGGAGAGCGCACTGAATGATATATGCGCGTGATCACCTTCTCCTACTTTCCCTTGGCATCTCTTAGACGGTTCCTGTTATTGT
The DNA here is from genome assembly GCA_010577795.1 of Isatis tinctoria. Classification (NCBI taxonomy): domain Eukaryota; kingdom Viridiplantae; phylum Streptophyta; class Magnoliopsida; order Brassicales; family Brassicaceae; genus Isatis; species Isatis tinctoria. The sequence goes on from CM021245.1 coordinate 26,126,945, forward strand.
GCGCCATCTTCATCTCGCGTGCGCCGTCGGCGCATTCTCCTATCTTGCCGTTCACCCTCGTGACCAACGGAACCGTTGTGTCAGACGTAGCTGGTAGCAGGTTCGATCCTCGTCTCGATCCCGATTCTCTCGACGAGATCTCTCTTTCCACCGTGATGTCGAAAGCTCGTGTTTACACCGACGTTAACGTGATCCGTCCTAAGGAGTATTGGGATTACGAATCGCTCAATGTTCAGTGGGGGTAAGTTAGGAAAACCCCAAGAGCTCTCCTTTTAATTTGCTTTAGCCGTCACGCTTATTGGATTATTGTGTGTCATGTGGAAGTGATACGAAAGTTTGTGATTTTTTGTGGAAGTGATAATAAAGTTTGAGTTTTTTTTTTTTTGCTGATGATGTTCTTGATTTTTGATCTGTTTGAAGAGAGTTGCTTGGTTAGTCCTGTATATGATGGGCGTTCTTATGATTTAATCATGATAGGTCATGATGATGCTTTGTTGAAAAGTTTGCTTTGTTGAAAAGTTTCAAGCTTTCTTCTTTGTGTTTGCTTTCTCAGGGAGCAAGACGATTACGAGGTAGTCAGGAAAGTGGGGAGGGGCAAATACAGCGAGGTTTTTGAGGGGATTAACATGAACAACAACGAGAAGTGCATAATCAAGATTCTCAAGCCTGTCAAGAAAAAGAAGGTGAGCGTCGTCTACATTACTTCATTCATTCAGTGACTTATAATTGGTGGAATCATATCAAGTTTAGTCGCTTTCCGTTGTTTGATGACGTAATTCACCTTAATGCTGCAAAAGAAAGAAGAGGCGAAACTTTCTGTAGATAGATTCATGAGGAAAGAATGTTGTTTCTTTTTGCAAAGTGGTTTTGCCCTTGCTTGTTTTGATTTTGGATCGCCTTTCTGAATTTGTATGTTTATTTAACAGATTAGGAGAGAGATTAAAATACTTCAGAATCTCTGTGGAGGGCCAAATATCGTCAAGCTGCTTGATGTTGTTAGAGATCAACACTCAAAAACCCCAAGCTTGATATTTGAGTATGTTAACAGCACAGACTTTAAGGTTCTGTATCCGACATTGACTGATTATGACATCCGCTACTACATCTACGAGCTGTTGAAGGTAATTTATGTGTCCTTTTATAATTCCATGACGACTTCTGATCTGTGGAATTTTCTCGGTTCCACAACAAATCTGTGATAACCTTGAAATTTTCCTATGTCATGCTGCAGGCATTGGACTACTGCCACTCACAAGGTATAATGCACAGAGATGTTAAGCCACACAATGTCATGATCGACCATGAGCTGCGCAAACTTCGCCTAATAGATTGGGGTCTCGCTGAGTTTTATCATCCTGGAAAAGAGTATAACGTCCGTGTGGCCTCAAGGTATGGTATCTCTCTCCTTTTTTTTGCTACAATATGTAGTCTTTGTCAGTAACTAAGCTCGATGAAATGTTTTCTCTTATGTCAGATACTTCAAGGGACCCGAACTTCTAGTGGATTTGCAGGACTATGACTATTCCTTGGACATGTGGAGCCTCGGTTGCATGTTTGCTGGGATGGTGAGTAGTGACTACCTTGTGAATTTGCAAGGCTTCATATCCTACATTTAGATAGTCATCTCAGATTCCTGCTCAGAATGATTCCAAAAATATATTATGGTCATCTAATGTGTCTGATTATCTTCTTTTATAGATATTCCGCAAGGAACCTTTCTTTTATGGCCATGACAACCAGGATCAGCTCGTCAAAATTGCCAAGGTAATTTAGTTGTGTGCCTAAACTTTTTTATTATGCTTGTTTCCTTTAGGGATTTTAGAGGGCGTCAAGTTGCTTTTACACATATTAAGAGTATGATGTGTTTGACTCTTGACTCAGGTCCTTGGAACCGATGAACTGAATGCATATCTGAACAAGTATCAGTTAGAACTTGATGCTCAGTTAGAGGCGCTTGTTGGGAGGTAAGCAGAAGTCACTTATCCACTATATTATAAGAGTAAAAGTATAGTAACGCCTGTGACTACTTATCTCCTTTGTGACTTCTTGTGCTATTTCCACAGACATAGCAGAAAGCCTTGGTCCAAGTTCATCAATGCAGACAATAGGCATTTGGTCTCACCTGAGGTAACTTGTTCTTCTCTATTAAATCCTTTAGAAACACAAATCCATTTGACTTTTGCCACAGTTTCTCCCTCGAGCTGTAACTCGTTTGCATATTTTATTTACATGTAGGCGATTGATTACCTGGACAAGCTACTCCGGTATGATCATCAGGACAGATTAACTGCAAAAGAAGCAATGGTACGTATCAGAACATTACATGGATATGATCACGAGAATGAGATGGATAAGCTAGGTTTGATACTTTTTTTGTGAATTGACAGGCTCATCCGTATTTCGCGCAAGTCAGGGCAGCAGAAACCAGCAGAATGAGAACTCAATAGAGACGTCCTGAAGTTGTTGGATTTTTCTCGGATAAGTTGTTGTTTTCTTTAAAGAAGTGGTGTTAATGTTCAACTCTGAAAGTTTTATCTGATCCCGAGTATTTTCATCTATTTTCAAACTTTTGTAGAATTTTTATTGGTTTTAAAATCTATCAAAGCAAAAAAATCATAATTAGAGTCGGTCGAAGATAAGTTAAGCAAGAGAATGGTTTCTCAGCTCTTAAGACAAGCAGAGAGAATAGTTGGTCTATATGTGAGAATAGAAGACAAGTCTGCACAGCAAAACGACATCGTGTCACTTATCCCTTCCTTCGTTTCTCAACCGTCCGATTTTTCGGACTTCGAGTCAAACCCCGAGAAAACCCACGTGTCGCTCATTTGCTTTCTAATCATCTGTGCCGCATAGTACGGTACTCTTTCCGTCTTCGAATGTTGGAGTCGTTGATCTACGAATGCCAAACAATCCATCAAGCTCTCTCTCGCCGACCCTTTCAAATCGTACGCTTGAGATCTTCTCCACAAACTCTTAACATGTGGATCATCCACACCAGATAAACACAGAGCTCTAGAAGCATCACTTATGGCGGACTCAGCTTTCTTCAACAACAAGTAACACTGAGCTCTGTTGCTATACAACACAACCCTATCTCTTAACATATCCAACGGACACAAATCAATCCCCACTGTATAAATCTCCGCCGCTTCTTTAACAAAACCCATCAAAAACTTCTTCTTCCCTTGTTTCTTCAACGATTTCACCATCTTTCTTCTCTCTTCAAGCTCTGTTTCACTCATAAGCTTCTCCTTCTTCTTCCTCTCTACTTTAATATCCCAAAGATTCTCTATACTTTTCTGAGCTTCCTCGCTATTCATCTTCAAGCCACTATACTTAATCTTGTGATAATCTTGTAAAACTACTTGAGCTAATCGGTCTCCAACAACTATATCTTCTGCTAAATCCACTAAACAATGCCCTAAAACATGGATAACTCGATACCTAACACTGGAGTCTTTAAGAAGCATCAAAAGGGTATCTAAAGCCATTTCTCTCCAATCATCAGACGATCTGGAAAGATCGCAAAGTCTCTCAATCACTTCTCTAACCTCACTTACTTTGCTTCTTCCCAACTCTGTTTTACACAGAGTCTTTATCAACCCAATTCCTCCTGGTGACTTCCGGTTTACTAAACCACCCCACATTCCACTCACTTTCTTTAGAAACCCTCCCTCGCAGATTCGATCAATAGACTTACCTCTCGATGCGAAGCAATTCAGTAGATATAAAGACCAACATTGTAGCTGAATCCCCCATTCCTCTGCCTTTTGATTCTCTGTCTCTAACCCACCAAGCCCTCTCGTCAACAAATCGCTCTGATACTTCAACCTCAAGCTATCTTCAACCCCAAGAAAGCTTCTGTAAACGTTCTTCAAACAAGTACTAGCTATCTCTATCGAAAGCTTCACAATCTCTTCTTCGAACAACGAAACCGCTTCAAAGCTCTTGTCATGGCTAGCTAAATGGCCAAGTGCTCGAGCCGCGGCTCTCTGCTCAACCCAACTGATTTTCCCTCTCAGAAGCTCCAACAAAGCAGGAACAAGAAAACCTTTGAATCGACCGCTCTCGCAGCCAAATCTTCCTTGTTCATAACATATGATCCGATGATATGAGCTGCGTAATAAGGAATGAAAATGTTTTGGTCTTTGAGAAGCCAAGTTGTGTTTTCGACGGATTTGTGTATGAGTTTTGACATACACTCGAACAAACCGAGTGATGGGAACTCAGGATCGTCAGGCTCGGACATGGCTACGTTCCACAGACCACTCAAGACCAAGACGTGATCTTTTGACTCCGTACGGGGAATCTCTTTGAAAATCGCGGCGAGTTTCGATCTTCGACGAAAAGGGTTCGTCTCTTTCATGCTGCAGAAGAAACATGATGGGTTTGTGCATTGCGGTTCACCGAATTTGAGCATCTTTTCTTCTGCTTTTCTTTTCTTTGATTTGGCTTCTGATTTTTCAAAGAGGGAGCAAATAAATCTTGAAAGAGAAGAAGACACTAACCAACCATACAACTATGCTTTAGGCCAAAATACCACATAATTTCTCTCTTTTTGATGAATTAGTATTTTATTTCAACTCAGAATAAAACTTATATACTAATAAATATTCGTGGCGTGGAAAGTTTATGGCGGCTCCTCTTTCTAGCCTTTACCTTTCCACTTCAAGTTCCAAGATTATTAGTTAATAATAATATGCATTACATTAAATTAATGAATTGGAATACTAATACTCTAATAGTATACATTAAGGTTTCGTGTTCTTTACCCAACATTAGGTAAAAAATAAAAATCAAGAGATTTGTGTTCACACAAATTTTAGATATATGATGATGGACAAATTCTTTGGTGGTTTTGTGTGAACACAAATTCTTTGATGGTTTGGACATCTTGATGTCATCATCTATAGTCCAAATTTAATGAATCATTTATGTTTACTAAAATGGTTACATCTAAGGCTTTTTCGTGTAGATGCTCTAGGATATAGGAGTACTATATTATGAGAATTACATGATCATTTTGATTCAAAACACATTCAAAATCTAAGAAAGTTGTCAAAAATCAACATAACGCAATAGTTTATCATCAATTTAAGCCCGGCAACGACACTGAATTAATGAGATGAATTCTGATCTGCGTTTCATAAAAACTACCACAATTGTTAGTCACAAACAATTTCAAATCTAGTGAAACTGTGTCATGCGTTATGAAACTTCTAAGCTTTGCTTTGGATACCAAACAAAGTTAGTTCTTAGATAGTTGAGACTTTTCAAGATAAGAATGGAAATCTCAAGTATATCTATCGAATTGAAGTCCCGAGTACGACATTACGGTTTATGTAACCAATGATTCATACCTTTGCCTAATACTTCAAGACTTTAAATGTGTAAGAGAATGGAAATGAAAAAAAAAAAGAAGCAAGTGAAGTTGGATTTGCGGTCCCCTCAAGGAGAAAGCCAATGAGAGTGAAGTGAATGTCCCTTACGAAAAAGCTTCGTCGTTCGTCTACAAATACTATCAAAATCTTGTTTGGGTCTCAAGAAAATGCGGCTACCTAAAAAGCCTCTCTTTAAACTCAAGTAATCATCACTAATATTTGGTCTTTACAGGTAAATTAATTATCACTAACCTGACTCATCTTCCATGTTAATAATCATTTCTTTTCCAAGATTCGCAAATCAAGAAAGCACCTTTCTAGGAAGGAAGACACTTCAGAGTTCAGACTAAGTTCTCAACTTGACATGTGTATCTGTCGGAGACACTCAATACTTAACTATTTATTAAAGTAATAAAAAACAAGGGTTTTTAAGTTTAATCACAGTCAATCCGCGTGCTTATGTGTTTTGATTCGCGTGCACAATCACATGAATCCTCCGCAAGAAAAGCTCTCAAAATTTTTGAATTTATGAATCATAAAAGGTCTCATGAATCATGATACAGAACAAGGAAAATAGCCTACGATAAGATTCTAAGCCACTTAACTATGCACAAACTGTGAAACCTATTGTGGTCTCACAATTCTCAAAAAGCCAAATGCAAAGAGTTGCTAGAGAGAGAGAGAAGAATGAACAGAATATACCGATATTACTACTGTCGGAGAGCTTTTATGGAAATGAGTTTTGCCTGATCAAGCAGGGAGGATAAGGCTCTGTACACAGAGAGAGATAGAGAGAGCTTTCAGTGAGAGCCTTTATGCCTCTTAGTGGCCGGTGTAGGATCTTCTTCTTCTTCTTCTTCTTCTTCTGACATAGTCTCTCCTGCAAACTCATTCATTAGCTTCATGAAATGATCTTCTTTGTCCGATTCTGCTTCACTACCAGTCATCTCTGGTTCACTCATCAGCAGCAGCTGGACAACAACCATTTTCAAAGCTTGAGACTTTTTTTCTCAACTCCAAACAAACATTATAATAGGAAAATGTCAAGAAAAAGAATACGACCCTTACATCTTCGATTGACGGAAATCTTAATCCTCCATAGGAAAATGGAGAGTTGTTACGCAAAAATTCCCCATCGGTTTCAAGCGGAGCTTGAGGAATTAATAAATCTTCGCTGTGATCAGCAGATATACGTTGCCTTCCAATTTGCACAGTCGCTTCTCTCTGGTTATGAGCTGTTGTCTGAGGCATCGACGGTTCTTCTTCTACACGAGCTTGTTGCTTACCAATCTGTACCGTAAAGTCACTCGGAGATGGAGCTATTGTCCGAGGCATAGGTGATGTATGAAGAGCCTGAGACTCGCACATCAGCTGATCAACACGCTTCTTCATTTTCTTCGCTTTATCCTGCGCCTCATCAATCTTACGCAGAATCTTTGCAATGAAATCATCAGAACAATCTGACTCGGAAACAAAACAATCATCTTCAATCTCATCTTCCTTGCCTGTAGCTTTGCGGCCTGTACCAAAATCTGACATAACATCAATATTTAGTGCTAAACAGCTAACATCAAACAACCATCTAATTTTGAGAAGCTGGAACAATGTCTACAGATCTCACCAGGATCAGGATACTGAGCTTTAAGAGTTGTTGGCTTCCGCTTTTCTGAAACACAAAGTTTAGCTCACAAAGTTAGACCATTGTAGTCCCAATTGAAGAAAGTTAAATGAAAGCAAGGAAAGACGCAATTTTCGATACCCGCATAAGACAGAACATTATGGTTGGAAATATAAGCAGCAACATCTGTTGTCTCTTCCACTCGTTTCCTTCTTCCTCTCTTGAAAACATTCATCCTCTGAGTTTGATCACGAAAAGGTTTCGATTTCCCATCAAAGCCTTCCAGTTTCGACTTATCCAAATCAAACTCTTTACTCTGATAGTAACTTCGAACTTCTTTCTCATACCCTCTTGCTTGAGACTCAATTTCCTTAACCTTGAGCTCCAACCACTTACACCTCCACATTAGAGGCTGACAAAATCTCCTCCACTCATCGGTCAGCTTCTTCTTCCTCAAACCCAAAACCTCAGCGCCATCACCACAAGTCTCAGGAAATGGATAATCTTTGCTTAACATAGATTGGGCTCCGAAACCAAAGTCATCACCATCATCATCACGAGCACACATTGAATCGCCAAAAGAACTCGAGGAGGATTGACACAAAACCTCTTCTCCCTCTTGAAACTCATCATTCGGGTTTTCACCCTCCAAGGTATCAACTTTGAGGTCTTCTTGTTGATTTGCAGAACAATCCGAGGTATCCATTTCAGATCTTGGCTTTGCTTTAAGCGCCATAAAGCTTCCTCCCAACAAAAAAAAAGCCTTTAGCTTTGTTCTGCTACAACCGAAACCAAAATCCAAGAAATCGATTGAGACAATGAGATTTAGACCCAAGTAGACAAAAGCATTCAACTTTGTTCTGCTATAACCGATAACAAAATAAGAGAATGAGATAAGACCCAAGTAGACAAAAGCTTTCAACTTTCTTTCGAAATCTAATTTGATAAAGCGGTTAAACTTGATCTTACTGATTTCAAAGCCTAAGTGATTCAATCCTACAACAAACCAAAAAAAGGAATTTTACTGAGAGAATTTCTCGAAATCGAATGTTTGGCTAATCTTAGATGAGATCACACATGCTCGAAAGCGATTTGATGAATCAGAATCTGTTAGCGTAAATCCAAATTTCTTGGAGGGCCTTAAACCCTAAACCCTGAGGAAGAGAGAAAGAAAGAGAAAGAGAAAGAGTCAAGAAAGTAAGAAACAGAGAAGAGATTATTCACCAAACTGTTCCGAAAAATTGACTGGCCTCAAATCGGTAATCGAATCCAAAAGAAGTTGAAAGAGGTTTTTAATCCCCAATATAATTTCGCAATGCTGTTGTCAAAATATAAATTATTTATCTTTTGGCTTATAACTTTATTCTCCAATTTAATAGATATTTTCTAAAATTTATTTATTTAATATCCTCTTTCTTTTTTGGTTTCTATTCTTTTTCCTTTTCTTCTTTTTTCTAGATTCTCAAATGATTTTCTAAGATTTCTCATCAACACAATTGATTTTCTACGATTTCTCATCAACACATCAAGTCATAGACACTATAGTTGTCTTCTTTTCATCTAGATTCTGAGACCAAGAAGTCAAGAACAACTAACAATCTCGATATCTTCTGAATCCAGATTATTTGGGAAAGCAAAACTTCGACTCCAAGTTATTGAATTTTTATATCACTGTTTTAACTATTGAAATTCCTGAAAAACAAAGAAAGATTCAAAGTTCCTTTGCTTAGTATTCCATTAAGTTCGGAGTGGCCAACACAACACTCAGTATTACATAACAGTTAAACTGAGTCCAACACTACTTAGAATAATCAAATGCAATTTGTACAATTTTGAAAGAATTACAGATAATAATAATTCAGATAAAACCAAGTACAACTAATATCAGTCCATGCATGTCTATATAACGAACACAACACTTAATATACATAACAGTTAAACTGAGTCCAGCATGTCACAGCTATATTAATCAAATGCAATTTGTACAATTTTGAAAGAACTACAAGTCTACAAGTCTACAACTAATAATAATTCAGATAAAACCAAGTACAACTAATCACTCCATGCATGTCTATATAACTAACATAAGTGGGTACAATTAATTCACAATAACAACAAAAAAGTTAGTAAAACTGTAACAGGTAAAATTGGAACTCCATCAAGACTATAAATGAAAGAGTTTTGTCCAGTAATTATTCAAAATAAAGTAATCATGTATTTGCTCAATTCTTCATTTTTTAATAAAATAAACTTTTATATTTTTCCCACACACTGAAAATAAAAAAAAATATTTTTATATTATTTTGTACTAAATGTAATGCTCATAACTCCAAATAATATCAACAATACTGATATAAGAAACTTGAGTTTCAGTTTTTTATTGCAATTAATTAATTAAAATAAACATTTTTATACACAAGAAAACTCAAAAAGTCATCTTATTAAAAATATAGGGAATATATTTTGTATTCAAAATAATTGTTCAAATTAATGTTTTTAAGGATTTGTCATCCACCATTGTTTTTTTAAAACAAAAAAATCAAACATTTAACATTAAAAAGATTTAAAAAAAATCTGACGGTTACAAGTTACATGTTTCTATATTTTGAACTTGTAACTTGTAACCATTAAACTTGTAACTTGAACTTACAACGAAGGAACAAACTTTCAAAAAATTATAGTTATAAGATAAAAAGTTATATGGGTCAATTTTGTTTCTACATTTTGAAATATTTTCTATTTCAGCTTTACTTTTTTACCATAAATGAATCAATTAGTATATTAAAAATGACAATAAAAATGCATTGTCGTTTTGGAAAATTAGAAAGTGTTACCATAAATACATTTATATATAGAAAGAAAAAAAACTCGATATTTGTATATGTTTCAGTTTTGGATTTCTAGTAGCCTTGCGAATTGTGATTTCCAGTAGAAATGTTAGTTTTTAACGTTCTGGTATTGCAAATAACTCCATTTACCAGAAATAACGTTCTTGGTTTAGCTTTGTTGATCTGCAAACTCTTCACTAAGTTCTGTATTTTCTTTCGACTGTTTTTAGACACAAATAGCTCTTGTATCCTGCAAAGGAAAAACTGTGTATTTTTCTTTTGAAGTAAATTTAACATTCATTTAAAAAAAAAAAAAAACTCCATTAATTTACATAATTTCTTATTTTACCACTAGATACTTATCTGAACAAATCAAAAATTGCCTGAATGCACGTTCTGCCCTATACAATTCTTTACATATATGACTGACAGATTGAGCAACGAGAGTAAGAGAGAGAGAAACAAAAACTAATGAGAAGGATGTGAAGTATTCATAATTAAAAACAAAAAGTTGGCATTATTTACTAAGCAACAAAGATCATTAAGGCAGTTGGTATGCTGTTTTTTTTTAAGAAGACCAAACATTTTGTATGATAAGAGTAAGGAAAATAAGGTACTAGGAGTTTTTTTTTATAAAGGTTGCAGTTCTTGCTCAGCGACTATGGCTTCATCGACATGTTTATATGGATTTGATGTTTGTTTGCGTTTCCACATCAACCAAACTCCATAAGCTAATAACCCAACAACTACAGCGACGATCACAATTGCCATCACGAGAATGGTGTTTTTCATCTGCCACCTTGTCCTAAAACCAAAGGAAAAAGACATTTTCTTTTGAGACCAATGGAGTGGTAATCTCTTTTTGTATGGTTAAGACTGAGTACTGTACCGTTTTCTTGAAGGCTCGAGTTTGTAATTAACGAGCTCATAGTTTCCGAAGATGTCAGGAAGCTTGATTTGATGATTGGTAAACCGAGAAACTATACTCTACAAGGAGAACAATCGAAAGTCAAGTAAGAGGATGAAAATACTAGCAATGCAAGGAGAAGTTCATTGTAAAAAAACAAATACCGCTGCTGTGACATTGGAAAATAAACTAGACGGTTCAGCAGGGACAAGAACTATTCTGAAGAGGGAGTTGTTTCCTTTGGAGGTGAGATTCGATAAATAGACCTGTGAGGGATGACTCAGATATTAGCAACAATAACAGTGTCGAAGGCTTACACGCTATTAGGTGTTTATCAGTTTAGCTATTGACCTGTGAAGATTTGACATCGAGCTCCTTGGAGAATAACATGGAGAGCTCTTCAATGCGAGTTTTCAGATATGAAGAATTGACAGTTAGTTGGACATCAAGGTTTATTTGACCAATCTGAAACTCCCCTGGGGAAATATGTACAAAACATCATGAGACAAGAAGGTTCTTCTTTAGTTGCACTTCTTAGCCAAAAGAGTTCAGATATAACCTACAGCTGTCACTAACCTGGGAGATTGCTTGATGTATTGAGGGTTGGATTTGAATTATTTAAAGGCAATTTTGCAGGTGGTGGTGCACCATCGATATAAAGCCTATCTGATAGCTCCGAACAATTGGTTCTCCAGAATCCAACCTTTGAATTCTCACGATCATACACAACAAGTGTGTTGCGAACCACAATTCCTGATAATACAAGATATTCCATTACCAGAATAATAAAGTGAAATGAATGAAAGTAGCCGAAAAGAAAAGAAACAGAGCAATGATATCTATTTACCTCCTAAGAGAGTTGTATGATCTTTTCCATTTGGGAATACACCGAGACAGTATGCGCCATGCACCTTGGAATGCTTTTATTGAACAAAAGTAATCATATCAGCTGCTACAATATTAGCTACAGAGAGAAAAATGAAACCTCATAAGAGGCTTAATGACTAAACTACTTACACGGAACAAGTAATTTTCAGGGGACAAAAGCCATGATTGTCCGCTCTTAAACACCATCTCGACTGATGGGAATATCTTTGAAAGTCCAGAGGCATCGTTACTTGAGCATAACCAAATCTAACTGTCAGTAACTTCCCTTGATTGAAAGGTTTAAGAACATCACAAGCTTGCAAGACATAATACCTTGGAGCAACATGGAAGCAAGTATCTTTAAAGTTCGGATCAGGGCCATCAATCTGCTTCAATGACGAAACTTCTCTCATTACCTACACAAAAACAACAAGATAAGAGCCCAGTGTAAGAAAAACCGGAAACTGAACCAAACGATAACAAAGATGTGAGAGTCTTACAGCTTCCTCAAATGCTGCAAACGCTGCGTCAGGGAGATAAGCATACGTCGTACCACTATCTAAAACGGCGCCATGTTCTCCGTCAAAGACTCTTGAGGTAAGCGACAACTGCTTCCCAGCGACACGTATCCCCGTCAAATCTATATTGTAATATGGACTGTCGCCATCCCGAAACTAGAGTAAATGTGTGAAAGGTATTAAACGTATCTGTCAGGATTATACAAGATCCATTCGCCAATCAGACAAAGGCAAATCCTTTGGAACATACCTACGGTCAGGGTCCGAGTCCGTGAATATCATATCAGACGGGTAAGCGAAACCACCAAGAACCATCGAGCCTCCACCAACATCCATCCCACCATAACACAAACCAAAAGAGTTGCTTATCAAACCTTTATCTACCAACTGATCCACAAGGCTGAGATCTCCTTGGCCTAATCCGATAATGCCATCAGCACGTTGACTATAGAGATCACCAGTTTCCACGGTTTCACAACCAAAAACAGCTCGCTGTGGTGTAAGCTGGCTTTCATTACCAAATGATATAAGATCTTCCCCAAGCACACCTTTGCTACTGCTGTGTTCAGCGTACTCTCTCTCGTAAACACATTGCTCTCTATCATCGTCACAGTTACAGTCCATGTTACACTTCACGGGTTGATACGTGCTGGACATTTCCGGCTGAAACTTTGGGTCCTGATGAATGACCAGATGATAAGTAAGCACACAAGATTAGAAAAAAGCCCTTTGCCTATTGAAAGGAAGATTTTGGGAAATGGGTCTCAGCAAAATCGAATTTTTTTATTGTTAGAATCTCAATTTGGATGATTTGAGGATTACCTGGTGTTTGCCACACTGTTCACAGTCAGAACAAGGAACGTAAGTAACAGTACTCCCAGAATCGACTATTAGAGCAAACATCTGTGGCGGCGTACCAATCCATAGCCGTGTCGTGTAATACCTACAAATTGATAAGACATTCAACACGAATCAGATCGGAGAAATTCTGGTAAAGGGGAACTAATCCGCGTTGAACGAAGGGGATTTACCCGTTAAGAAGAAGATCGTCGTAGAGTCTCATGCGAGAGTGAGGTAGTGGTTTTGAGTCGGCGTTGTAGAGCTTTCGATGGTGAATAGAGACAGATCTCGAGGAGGAGGTAGAAGAAGAAGAATTGGCTTGAGAGAGAAACAAAGGGAACACCATGGGACGGCGTGATCCAGCGGCGGGAGGAGATTGGTGGAGGATGTTTTCACCAGCCGCATTTGAACAGTGGAGAGAGAAATAGATTAGGAGTGAGACCGTCGCGCCGATCGACGCCAACGCCATTTAATCGCCGGCAGAATTTATCCGGTGTGACCGTACGGAGGGAGAAAATGCGAGGGGGAATAAAAAGGCGAGAGTGAAAGGATAGTAGAAGATTGGGAAAAAGTCAAACGTTCGATCTACGGGAACCAAATCCACTTTTTGCTTTGAGACAAAACCCAACCCAGCAATGAGGCCATGTAAAACATAAAACGACGTAGTGTTGATAAGCCAAGCTAAGCCATTTTTTGTGTGTAGTGTATTAAAGACAAAACGAATATATGTGTAATTTTTCATAAGACTAATACAAATATTTCTATGAACTGCAGAAATACTTTCATGGAAAATATACAAAAAAATTAGAAACCATTATCTAAGTTAATATACAATTAAATGAAAAATAAATCTATAAATTACATTTTTTTCTAGTGTCCATCAGTTCCACAAACGTGAACTTTTTTTGGAAGATCTCGTCTATTTTAGACTTGTTATTCTAATCATGTTCTTGGCAATTTTGATTATCTACTATAAAAGACTAAAGAATAAAAAGTAAAAGAAGAGTAACTGAATGTTATTTAGAAAATGTATAGTAATACATTAAACGCCCCCATTCGATGCCTCTTGGGCTGGTAACGACTGTATATTTGGATGTGGTTTCATGTTGAATTCGAAAACACTCTTATAGACAATGAGAACCCTACGAAATAAAAGGTGTTTCTAGGACGATTTTTAAATTGATTGGCCAATACTATCATCGAACTTGGAATAATATATAGGGTTTCTGTACACTCGTATGTATAAAGAGATTAATATATATAATAAAGTTCTTTTAATGTATAAAAATGATTCAAGATACTCTACTCGTGTTAATGTTATGCCACAAAGTCTCGTTACTCGCTATTTTGTACCTGTACTCGCTATACTCTTCATTTCGAGCTATGCGTTATAGACTTTGTGGTTTCTGTATCGCGAACTTCACTCACATCAAGGTTTGAATCAATGATCAGCAAACAAAGAGATCCCCCATATAGTTTGAATTTAGATTATTCCATAGAAATTATTATTATCCAATTTTAATTCCTCTGTACATTTTTCTCCACTTCACCACAACCCAAAAATGAATTGCTCTTCAAATCCCCAAATTCGATTCGGTTTCCTAACTCTCTCACATGTCCAAAAACTACTCACCCTTGGGTGCGATTCCACAATCCCTGAAACCGCCGTTACCGGAATCGTAGAAACCTCCGACGAGGAATCCACCACCGCTATTTTCCTGCATCTCAGCCATATAACTCCTCACTTCCGCCTTGATCATCTCCTGCACCACCGTCATAAACTCAGCTCTACGTGCTTCTCCTCTCTCCTCTACATCAATCTTCATCTGACTCTCAAACCGCGGAAACAGCAACGAGTTGTGGCTCGAACCCGTGTTCTTCGACTCCTGGCTCACGTCAGCTCCGGGAAGTGACAGTGACAGGCTCAACGACGTCGGCGGATCCTCAGACGAAGAAGACATTTCAACCGGCGACAGTGCCTTATATCCGCCGGAAACCGGTTTTGGTTTAAACAGCTGAGCAGCAACCGGAGACGGCGGAGAAGGGATCGTGCTGGAGTCACTGACGACGTCGACTCCGGTGGGACTCTCAGGGCTCATGTACAATCCAGTGTCCACCGGAAGAACAGATTCAGAGCTCACCGATCTCCTCTTCTTCGGCGGATCTTGATCCTCCTGATTACCATCTCCACCTCCGCCCAAGCATTTCCTCTTCAGCGTCGAGTTCCAGTGGTTTTTCACGGCGTTGTCCGTACGGCCGTTGAGAAGCCGAGCGATCGTGGCCCATTTGTTTCCGAACTTGGCGCGGGCGGAGACGATCGTCTCGTCTTCCTCCGGCGAAAACGGTCGATGCTCAACCTCCGGAGATAACTGGTTGCACCACCGTAATCGACAAGATTTACCAGATCGACCTGGAATCGATTTGCTAATCGCCGACCAATTCCTCGGCCCGTATTTCTCCACCATTCTCCTTAGCTGCTCGTCTTCTTCTTGGCTCCACGGACCTTTTACCCGATCTGCCATGGAATCAAGGCAGAAAATATTTCAGATAATTTTCTTTTGTGACCTTCGGTTCAGAGAAGAAGAAGCCAAGGAAGAAGAAGGTCGAGAAAACTGAAGAGAGGAAAAAAAGGTATTTATAACAGAGAAAGAGAGGAAAGGGAAAAGTAACCGGTAACCGGTTGAGTCAGTGGAGAAAGTCATGGCCCCATGGGCACCGCTTCTTCCACGCAAGCGGTTTTGAAAGTTTTGGGATACAGCTGTAGGTTAACACGTGTCACGATCTTGCTGCGTCTGTGTGTCTAACTCTCTTTTTT
Organism: Isatis tinctoria; assembly: GCA_010577795.1. NCBI lineage: Eukaryota > Viridiplantae > Streptophyta > Magnoliopsida > Brassicales > Brassicaceae > Isatis > Isatis tinctoria. Next base: position 26,142,719 of record CM021245.1, read on the forward strand.
TCTGTTACGCGATCGGACGATTGAGCGTGTGACACAGTCGAGGGTGTCAAATGCAAGAGAGGATTGAGTTCACGCGCTCAAGGAACGCGTGGGTTATTGTGGGAAGTTTTTTTTTTGTCGTATTGTGGGAAGTTAAAGCGACAAAATCACGGAAACCTACAAGGAAAGCTCTGATATTATTCGCACAATCTGAGGTGAAAATTTAGAAAGTAGTTTTAATCTTTTTTGAAAAATATTAAAAAAATAAGATTAAATTAAAATATCTGAAAATAAAGACGATAACGGTTAGGTTTGGCCGTTTGGGTAAAGACAGTTTTTTATGCATTTTCTGACTTTTGACTGGCCAAGCCAGCCTGTATACCAATATACCTTTTCTTTTACTTTTTGTTTTTTTTTTTTAATTTAATTTTTGAGAATACAAAACGCCTATTTCGAATTTATGTTTTTGAAACTACATAAGTTTAAAGTAGTTGCAGTTTTGATACATGATGGACCAGGCAATAATAATGCCAGAATAAACGCAACGCAATCAAACAAATTTGCAATTGCAATTACTAGCTATCAATTTTGAACTTCTATTAATTCTTGTATTTTATCTTTTAACTGAAAACGAAAAAGTTCAAACGGCCTAACACTACAAATTTGGAAATGTAACAAACAAAAAGTTATCTCGTCAAATTCATGAAAACAGTTTTCTTTATATAATTAAAAATGGATAAGTGATTACCGAACGCATGCGGAATCAAAGTAACAGTTAATTTCGCAATTCAAAAATCATATATATACACAGGAAAGGAAACTTCAGTGTATTATGGAGTATTAGATGGTTCATAATTCGATTTAATATTCGGTTTCATAAACTTGTTACAAAGAAACGGCCACACAAGATAAAAGTGAGTGGTCGGAAAATTCTTTTTTAAAACTTTGAAGTTTGATGACATGTGGAAAACGATAAAGAGAAGTTGGCCAATTGGAATGTTACCATTTTTATTAGTATATTTTATTTTAAAAATTTTGATGAAAAAATCCAGGCTGTAATCCTCTCAACAAACAACTAACTGTCGTCCATTCAGCTAACTGCCACGTGTCAGTTTGGACTCTTTAGAAAAAAAAAAAAAATTGTATAACTGTCTCTAACGTTAGTAACGCACTTTAGTCTCCAACGTCATTTGCACCTTCCCCCAACCTTCCCTCGAACGGTTTCACAACTATTCATATAATTTTTTTCTTTTCCGTTTTTATGTCAAATTAGTTTAAAATAATGATAAAAATAATTTAATGTCAATCATTGACGGATTTTTAACCATTTATGATAGAATAACTGATATTTTTATAAAAAAATAACCTTCGTATACATATATATATGTATAAGATACATGAACTGGAATAAACAGAATAATTCTACAACATTTGACGTTTTCCTAGCTTATTATGGCTTTGATCGGTGACATGAGTTACTATGTGGTAAGGTTCAGTTATGTACTTAACTCAAAAATGTTACTAATCATGATTTATTTTTAGTTTTTTGCATTAAATTTTAAGTTAGAATGTGTTATGGTTGAGTTAAAATTTTGAAGTGAACTCTTTGTAAAATATGTAACTCAATTCAAATTTCTACCACATGGAAAATTAATTGTATTAGAATGTGCTAAGAGTTTGAGTAGTAATTTTTTCTTTTTCAATAAATCCAGTCCACCTACATCTTTTCTACCACATAATTTTTTATGCAACTTACATCGAATTATACCATTTTTCTAACTCAACTGTAATATTGCATGTCATCAATCAGAGCCTATACATAAGAAAATAAGTATATCTTGTAATATTTAGTATGGAAATGTAATTCTACATCTATGAGTCATGACTATGATATAAATTAACTCGTGAGAAAGTTGTGTTTGCATTTATTTGATTTTATATATTTTCAGAAATAAACCCCAAAAAATATTTTTGCTTTTCAGAATGTCTTTTCGGTACCTTTTTTTTTTTGTCGTCTTTTCGGTACCTTTTACAATTCTTAAGTTTAGTAACCAAACTTTCTTCATGGTTGGTCATTTCTTGATATTACCCTCTATTTCATCGATCTACAAAAGAGAAATTAACATAAAAGAAATGTTTAATATGCTACGAAACGTACGTTATTGGGTTCAGTATTATATAATTGCACGTACTTTTGATGTGTACGCCTAGTTAGATTTGAAGTATGCACGTGAACATCTGGTGAACATATATCTTAAATATCTGAGATGTGGAATTATTCCAATAATTGTGTGGATTGAAAATTTTGTAATAAAAATATTGGTAACAGGTAGTTGTCAAAAGGAACAAGACGGTGCACGACGCGAATAAATTATATTGCGAGACCTAATAAATCAACTATATTATTTGCTGTTTGTTGTTAAGATCCATGCTTGGATTGTCGGGTTTGTTCCGCTAATTTTCAATTCTTTTTGCTGTCGAAGAGAAAAAGAGAATTCAACTATTTTTTGGAATATGTTAGGGTTCAGTTTCGCTAACATAAAATCCTTCAATATATTTATATAAGAACAATACGGTTTAGCTAACAAAAAGATAATACAAAAACATACGGTCGTAAAATGAGTCGGTGTGTGATAGAGAGGGAAAAACAAATGTATGTTGACTGAGTTCATTGTGTCGTTCGAATTAATAGACAAATCCGTATTCCCTATAGATTCTTTTAAGGGACAATTTGCTGTAAAATAAGATTTGGAATGTAAATTAGTTTTTCAGCAGAGAGAAAAAAATGTTTAGTAAAATGGTATAAGGATACCGAAAAAATACAGTGGCCAGGTCAGTCACGTGCATGTGTTGTTGAAGTGGTGCGAGTGGGGAAGTGATTCAAGAGTTGACATTTCTTGGTGTAATTAATAAAGGAATGTGACATCATGGAATTAATGACGAGCATTTTTAAATGATGAGCGGTGTACTATTTTTTTGAGATAGATGATGCACACTTCAAAATTGATTTTGGATAAATCTGTAATATCATAGGTCATATAATGTAAGCAACTTCATAATTTATAACTTCCACATGTCTTAACCTACATATCTAAATGTATTCACACAAACATTAAAATTGCAATCTACATATAAACATAACATACCACTTACCAAAATACTTGCATAAAATATCTAATTACGACCAACATATTTTTTATAACACGTTATTTAAAACATACATAGTAGACCCAATGTATATGGATATCACAATATCAACATGTACGTTTAACATTAGAGCAATATAAAAATATTGACATATATTTTTATGTATATATGAGTATTTTATAGATACATGACTATTTATTTAATGGTTAGTTATTTATAAACCAAATCAGTGCAACTGATAATATGTGGTATATAATATTTTTTACGGGTCTATTAGCGTAAATTACAATGAAAATATTGAATAAAGCATATAACATGAATTTATTTCCACACATGGAAACAGAAAGGTGTGAAAACACATAAGCATGCAAAAATAGACGTAGTTTACTAATTAATTTGTTAGACTCGAAAGAAAACATGTAGCATGAAAATTAAATAAGTACTAATGCGAAATAAAAAAAAATAAACATGCAAATATACTCGAATGTCGCTACTTAATTGGTTAGGGGTGTAAGAAAACACGTAGCATGCAAACTTAATGCATAGTAATGCCAAATAGCAGAAACATTCATAAATAAACATGTAAATATAGTTGTAGTTCACTAATTAATTTGTTAGACGAGGTAAAAACAAATGTCGCATAACAATAAATAAGTGAGATCAGACATACCAGAACCTAGATGTTTTGACTGAGTCGAGGGAACGAGTCGGTGAGTCAGTCCGGCGAGGAAATCTTCTTCATCGTTGTTGTCCTCATCTTCTGTTTTGGTGGAGTCACCGAATCCTCAAAAATTTTATTTTTCACGAGATTCTTTTTACAAGCAGAGCCACAAGAAATTCAAAACTAAAAAAAAAATCTGTGCACATAGATACAGAAGAAAAATCAAAGAGAAAGAAGGAGAGAGAGACTAGAGATAGGAAAAAAGAGGGAGAGAGAGACTAGAGATATGTGAGAGAAAGAGTGAGAGAGACTGGTGTGGTATATTAAGTGAGGAGGAAGAGAGAGAATAATAAGTGGGTTGGAGCGAGTAAGGGTATAACGGAACTATTTGGTGGTTAAATAATTACATTGTTTGAGTCCCTAAAATATTATATTAAAAAACTAATTTGGATCAAAAATTTTATCACCCACCCAATTATCCCTTCTTTTAACGTTTTGCGGAATTATATATGAAGGAAAAACTGTATAATCTTGTCACAAAAAAATAAATAAACCATATACGCGTAAATATGTTGCACAAGCATATGCAGCCGAAAAACACACATATCTTGCAATCTGTCACTACAAGAAAACAAGAATTTTCCTACGGAGTAATTCCTCAGAATTCCGTCGGAATTAGGGTATTCCCACGGAATACCGAGGAATTCATCCGTCGGAAAAAACTCGTCGGAATTTTTTAATTCGTCGGAATTTCCTCGGAAATTTCCGACGGAATTCCGAGGGACACAAATTCCGAGGAAATATCGAGGAAGGCCATTCGTCGGAGAGGTCGTCTGCCGTCGGAATTTTCCGAGGACGATTCCATCGGAAACTTCCGACGGAAGCCGTCCGTCGGAATTTTCCGATGGAAGCTGTCCCTCGGAATTTTCCGATGGAAGCCGCCCGTCGGAATTTTCCGACGGAAGAATCCGTCAGAAGTTTTCGAGGAAGTGGTTCCTCGGAAATTTCCGAGGGAATGTTTCCGTCGGAATTAATTAAAAATTAATTTAATAAAAAAATTAATTTTTAAAAAATGTAATTTTTAAAAAAATATAAATTAGAAAATTAAATTTGAAAATATAAAATGAAATTCAGAAATTTTATTTCGAATCTATAAAAATAAAATTCAGTACAAAGAAAAAGAAAGAATCCAAGTTTTTGAAAGAAAAAAAGCTACGGGTTTTGGGTGTTTGGGTCTTGCTGGGTCGGGAAATTGATGTCCGGGTGCAACGTCCTCATCATGGCCAGTATCTGCTCGTTCAGCTTCCTCTGTGCCTCGAATCTCGCCTGTTGGGTCGCCATCTGAGTCTCCAACGCAGAAATGCGTTGGTCCTTGTCCTGCAACTGACCCATAAGTACTTCGGGATCAACAAAGGGCGGGGCTGCAGCAGAAGACGTAACCGACCGTGAACGACGAGCCAAACCCAACATTCGGCCCTTCTTCTTTGGAACCGACTGAAATAGAAAATACCAAAATGTAAATAATAATTAAGATTGGAACCGACTGAAATAGAGAATTAAAAAAATGTAAATAATAATTAAGATGAAATGAAATCTTAATTTTAAAAACATACCTTTTCAACGATTTCGTTTATCTGATCCCGAGGCAATTGGGAACCCGTTGAATCTTCGTCTTCGATTTGAAGCTGAGACGCTGCTTCTTCCACCTGACTGTTGATGAGGTCGACGATACCCTTCACAACACCGTCATCAATCTCGCCGGTCTGCTTGTTCGTATACGCCTTCTTCATTAGCGTGAAATCATCAACCGGCTCACCATCATTTGCTTCCACCTTGATATCAATATAAATATTAGTAATTAGAAGAAAAAATCAGAATTTAAAATTTCAAAAATTCAAAAATTATAAAATAGAAAAAAAAAAGTTATTGTAGTTACCATGCTATCTCTCAGAGTGGCTTGGGACTGAGCACCCAAGTTGTGCTTGTAGACTCCCTTTCCTTTACGATCGCTCTTGCGGTTGGTGGAGTTGGTGGAAGAAGTCGATTTCGTCTCGTCTTTACTCCAATGGACAATCAACTGTTCCCAGACCTCGAGGTTCATCATCTTTGGAATCTTTTTAAAAAAAAAAATTGTTAGATGAATAAAAATATAATGTAATAAATTTAAAAAAGGTTTTAAAATTAAAAAAACAAACCTTGCCCTTTTGCCACTTCTTCTTCCACTCGTAAATTTGATAACCATAGTTGGTCATAACTTTGTGGACGAAGTGGTAATAGACAAACGCCGTATAATCGGGATTCCAGTTGAATTCTTGCTGAAAAAAAAAACAATTAGTAGAAATTTTATATTGAAAAAATTTAAATAAAAAAAAAAAAGAAAATTTACCGCAAACTGTTCAAACCATAGAACTTGTTTGGCTCTAGGAAAGTCTGTGAAAGTCGGATGTCCCACGTCCAAACACTGATACATCATCCGGTTGATCCAAGCGCTGATCCCGTTCGAGGATCGATCAAACCATGTCTGACCCGGTCCAGATGGATAGGGAGTGAGAAACGGAAGATGATGACGACCCGGTTGTCGAACAAACTCTGCAACCCTAACCAGTTCCCGAGGACCCTGATAGTTCGGAGGAATAGTGGGTGCAGCACCGGAGCCAGAAGGAGCCTCCGGATATGGAGAGGGAGATGTATGCTGGGAGCTGCGGGAATCCTGAACGGAGTGGGTCCCCGAGCCACGACCACGACGCGGTCGAGGAGGCGGAGTCTGATCATCGTAAGACCTGTAGTTTAAAGATAAAAAAATCCAAAAAAAAATTATAATTGTTAGTATACATGATTTATAATATAGAAAAAGGTTTCTAAATATGTTTTAAATTTTTTAAATATGTTTTATTGTTCAAGAAAACTTGAATCACTATTTAAAAAATAGTGATAACCTTTTTTAAATCATATACACCTTTTTTAAATCATATACATGTTTTTTAAATCAAAAAACCTTTTTTAAAATCAGTGATTTTAGTTTTAATACTTATAAAAATAGTTTTAAAATCATATACACGTTTTTAAAAATCAAAAATTATTTTAATACTTATAAAAATAGTTTTAATATCAGAAAAAAACATTTTAGAAACTTGATAGACGTTTTTAAAAATAGAAAAAACCTTTTTGGACTTCATTTAAAAACGTTTTTAAAATCAGAAAAGGTTTTAAAAATAAAAAAACGTTTTTAAAAATCAAAAAAAGTTTTTAAAAATCAAAAACGTTTTAAAAATTGTTTTTATTATCAGAAAAACGATTTATAAAAGAGTAAAAACCTTTTTTGACTTCATTGAAAAACGTTTTTTAAAATCAGAAAAGGTTTTAAAAAATAAAAAAACGTTTTTAAAAATAATAAAAAGTTTTTAAAAATCAAAAACGTTTTAAAAAATCGAAAAACGTTATTAAAACTACAAATAATTCCATAGAAAACTAAAACAAGAACCTAAAATTCGAAATTCAATCCTAAACTATCCATCTAATAACCTAAAATCCGATTTTTGCTTCTAACAACCTAAAATCCGAGAAGAAGAAACGGCGGCGATATGAAGTTGTGTTGATTCTTACATGATTAGTGATGTGCCCTTGGAATTCCGGCGGCGAGATGAAAGAGAACCGGCGGCGCAGATGGGAGAGAGGATCGAGAGGAGAGAGAGAGGATCGAGAGTTGAGAGAGAGGATCGAGAGGAGAGAGAGAGGATCGAGAGTAGAGAGAGGATCGAGAGTAGAGAGAGATGAGCGATATGTTCTAAGCGGCGGAGAAGAAGAAGAAAGACTTAGGTTTATTATATTTACTAATTCCGACGGACGGGTTCGTCGGAATTCCGTCGGATAAAATAAATATCATACCTACACGCGGTTCTCGAATTAATACAACGTTTTTGTTTTCCCGGTAATGACTTTCCGACGGAAACGTGGTTCGTCGGTATTTCCTCGGAAACTTCCGAGGAAATACCGACGAAAAGCCGAATTTCCTCGGTTTTTCCTCGGAAATTTCCGAGGAAATACCGAGGAAACATGGTTTAGGGTTTCAAATTCCAATTTTTTTCCGGTATTTCATTTTTAGTACAAATGCAATTCATTCCATTGAGGAATGTTTGTGTGGATGATCATAAACCATAAAATAAAAAATTTCAAAAATAATTGTAAGTATTTCGTTTATCGTTTGTTAAAGTGTATAAGGTTTATCTTATGTTGTGTGATTTTTGTTCGAGCAATCGTAAAAGTGTTTGTTATTGTTAAAACAGTAGGTATGACTTCATAATCTAGTTAAGACACTCAATGAAGGTTATATATGTGTTATTCGATCCGCAAAACGATGTTATCGGTTATAAAACCCTGATTCCTCGGAATTTCCTCAGAATTTTCCGAAAAAATTCCGAGGGAATTGCGAAAATCAACAATTCCTCGGAATTTCCTCGAGAATTTCCGAGGAAATTCCGAGGAACATCCAGAAAAAAAACAATTCGTCGGAATTTCCTCGAAAATTCCGAGGAAATTCCGAGGCATTGCACTATTAGTTAATCCCTAAATAGAGTCGTCAATTCCGAGGAAATTCCGAGGAAACCCTAAATTCCCTCGGAATTCCGTCGGAATTTCTTGTTAAAAAAAAAAAAAATTTAAAAAACCTTTTTTAAAATATACACCTTTTTTAAATCATATACACGTTTTTACAAATCAAAAAACCTTTTTTAAAATCAGTGATTGTAGTTTTAATACTTATAAAAATAGTTTTAAAATCATATACACGTTTTTAAAAATCAAAAACTTTTTAAAACGTTTTTAAAAATTCCCTCGGAATTCCGTCGGAATTTCTTGTAAAAAAAAAAAAAAAATTAAAAAACCTTTTTTAAAATCATATACACCTTTTTTAAATCATATACACGTTTTTACAAATCAAAAAATCTTTTTTAAAATCAGTGATTGTAGTTTTAATACTTATAAAAATAGTTTTAAAATCATATACACGTTTTTAAAAATCAAAAATTATTTTAATACTTATAAAAATAGTTTTAATATCAGAAAAAAACATTTTAATAGTTTTAATACCTAAATTCCCTCGGAATTCCGTCGGAATTCTTGTTAAAAGAAAAAAAAAATTTACTCTGATTCGAGTCATCGTCACCAGATGAATCGGAATCTGGATCTTGGTGAAACTCTCCAATAACTGGTTCATCTTCTGCGTAAACGACGGCGTCTTCTGCGAAGTCGGTAAAATCGACTACAAGGCCACCTTCCGCTACATCTTCAGCTGCACTTAAGTTGCCGGATGTGATTGGTTGCAGCGGGTCTTCCAGCTCTGAAGTTCCCTGAACTCGGCCTCTCGGGTTGACTCTTGTAACCGTAACCCATGGATCATCTCTGTTCCTTACCTGTGGGTACTTGATATAACAAACCTGTAACATTTAAAAAAATATTAGTAAAAGTATGAATTGTGATCAATCATTCTGAATTCTTACAACATTAACTTACCTGATCGGCCTGAGAAGCAAGAATGAAAGGATCATAATTTGCAGCTTTCGCCTCGAATGTACTGATGTAACACCAAATGCATCTGTTCTCACACCTCGATCTGGAGTGTTGTCGTGCCAATCACAATAGAAAACAGTACATCGCAATCCAATCAAGCCCAGATCCTTGATTTCCAAAATCTCATGTATGTGTCCGTAGTATACATCATCTCCTGATGCAGAACAAACGCCAGCATCATAGGTCGTACGCGAATGTCTCCTCTTTTCAGTTGTGAATGCATATCCTCGAGTACAGAATCTCAGATATGACTTTACAACACAGTTTGGGCCAACCACCATCTCGCGTATCCAATCGTCAAATGTTTCACCTCTGGCCAAACCATCAGACACCTATTAATAGCACATATGTAGGTTATATCAATAAATATGAATTAGTATAAATATATGGTAAATGTAATTTTAATTTGTTTAAGGCACTCACATAGGTAAACATCCATCCAGCAAATTCTCTCTGCTTAATTTCTTCTAGTTCCGCCTCTGTTGCGTATCTATATTCAAACCGCTTTGCTGCCATGAAAATCTTGTACATATGATGAAAATTATATAAGTAATTAGATTTAAATGTCAATTTGTTAAAATAAAATTTTGTAAGATAATAAACTTACCTCTCATATGGAAAAACATCTTCGCAGTTGGTGAGCAAATATGTCTGCAAATGGCTTCGCTCGTGATCTGTAAGTCGACGGTCTTTTGGTTTCCCGCTAAGTCGTCCGACATCTGTGAAAATTTCTGGAACCTTAACATGATATGTTGCCCGTTCACCTCTATCATCATGCCGAGCAGATCTTCTGTTTTTCGTCTGAACGTCTGATGGAAAGTAGTGCTCCGCAAAGTTTGAAATTTCTTCATTGATCATCTGTGCCACTATAGAACCTTCCACCCTACTTAAATTTTTCACCTTCTTCTTCAAATGGAACATATACCGCTCATACAGATACATCCATCTATACTGCACAGGACCACCAAGTTCCAATTCTCTTGCAAGGTGAATAACAAGATGCTCCATAACATCAAAAATGAGGGAGGAATATCTTCTCAAGTTTGCACTGAATCATGGCTATGTTAGTCTTCAAATTTGTAATACCTTCAAGAGTCACTGATCTGCTGCATAAATCGCGGAAGAAAGCACTTATCCCTGCAACAGCTTCATGAACTTTTCGTGGTAATAGTTCCTTCAAGGCAAACGGAAGGAGGCGCTGCATCATCACATGGCAATCGTGACTTTTCAAGCCAATAAACTTTCCTTCCTTTCTGTCAATACAGTTTCGCAAATTAGATGCGTAACCATCTGGAAACTCCACATCGTTTGAAATCCAATCAAAGAACGCATTTTTCCCCTCTCCATCAAGTCGGTATATCGGAAAAGGAGCCCTACCATTCTCATCAACATGAAGTTCTGGACGAGCACATATATCGACTAAATCTAGTCTTGACTTCAAATTATCCTTTGTTTTACCTTTAACGTTAAGGATCGTGTTCATGAGATTGTCAAAAAAGTTCTTCTCAATATGCATGACATCTAAATTATGCCTTAGCAGATGATCCTCCCAGTATGGCAAATCAAAGAAAATACTTTTCTTGTGCCAGTTATGTAGTTCTCCAACACCATCTACAGGAAAATGCTCATGTCCGCCGACGTCTGGCGTCCTTTCTGCACCAAAATCTCTTAGTTGTGTCTTCAAAACTTTCCCTAACTTCCTCAGGTGGACCATCAAACACCTGTTTGTTCTTCCTAAAGAAATTCTTACTCCGACGGTATGGATGATCATGTGGTAGGAATCGTCTGTGACAGTCAAACCAACACGTTTTTCTTCCGTTCTTTAGTTGGAAAGCATCTGTGTCATCTTGACAATATGGACATGATAGCCTCCCATGCGTTGTCTATCCAGATAACATACCATATGCTGGAAAATCACTTATTGTCCACATTAGTACTGCCCGCATTTGAAAATTTTGTTTACACGAAATGTCGTATGTTTCAGCACCTTCAGCCCATAGTTGTTGCAACTCATATATTAGTGGCTGAAGAAACACATCAAGTGATCTCTTAGGATGCTCTGGTCCGGGAACGAGAATGGAGAGAAACAAAAACTCTCGTCGCAAGCACAAGTTTGGGGGTAAGTTATATGGTGTAACAATGACTGGCCATAGAGAATATTGTCTTCCACTCTTCCCAAACGGGCTGAAACCATCAGTACATAATCCAAGGTAGACATTTCTTCTCTCATATGCAAAGTCGGGATACTTGATTGGAAATGCTTCCACGCTTTTGCATCTGAAGGATGCCTAATGTCACATCTGTTGAGTGCTCCGCATGCCATCTCATTCGTTGCGCTGTGCGTTCCGAAAGATACAACCTCTGCAACCTTTCCTTCAAAGGCAAATACCACATCCTTTTATATGGCACTCGAACTCTTCCACTCGTATCTTTGTAACGAGGCTTCCCACAAAATTTGCATGTAATCCGCTGGTCATCCGCCCTCCAATAAATCATGCAGTTATCGCTGCATACATCTATTACCTCATACGGTAAACTAACACCAGATACGAGTTTCTGAACCTCGTAGTATGAACCTGGAGCTACATTATCCTCAGGTAGAATACTTTTTACAAAATCAGCTATCGCATCCACACAGTCTTCAGCCAAGTTATAATCTGTTTTAATGCCCATCAGTCTTGTAGCGTATGATAAAGCTGAATGACCATCTCTGCAACCTTTATACAAAGGTTTCTTTCCAGCATCCAACATATCATAAAATCTCTTTGCTTCTGCATTGGGTAAATCTTCACCTCTAAAATGATCATTTACCATCTGCTCAATACCTACACCATAATCTAAATCCGTTCTAATTGGTTCTTCTAATCTAACCGCCGGCCGAGGTTCGCTAGTACAACCAGGTTCATATCCTGTTTCCCCGTGATGATACCAAATTTTGTAACTCCGTGTAAACCCATTTAAAAAAATATGTGTCCAAACATCCAACTCTTTAATAACCTTTCTATTTTTACAATTAGAGCAAGGACATCTTAACTTACCTGTTTCAGCTTCCGGTTGTCGTTTTACTAACCCCATGAATTCCTTTAGACCTCTTTCGTATTTTTTCGTAAGCAATTTCGTGTTCGGATCCAAATGAGGTCGATCCATCCAAGAACGATAATAATTTGAAGAAGACATTTTTTTTAAAAGAAAAATCGTTTTTAAATATAGTGGGAGGAAAGAAGAAGAAATGGAGTGAATGAAGAGGAAGAGGTGGTTGTATTTGTAGATGAAATCCTTCCGACATACTGAGGAAATTCCGAGGAAATTCTGAGTAAAAACAAATTTTCCTCGGTATTTCCTCGGAATTTTTGAAAAACACAACGCTCCCCCAACGGGTCTCTAACGGCTCCGACATGCTGAGGAAATTCCGAGGAAATACCGAGGAATCCTCGGTATTTCCTCGGAATTCTTGAAATCACCCAACGGCTCTCCAAACGGGTCTCTAACGGCTCCAAACTTTCCTCGGTATCTTACAATTATCCGTCGGAAATTTCCCACGGACCGTGTTTCCTCGGAAATTCCTCGGAAATTTCCGAGGAAACGTGATGTCCTCGGAAATTTCCGACGAAATTCCGAGGAAAACCCTCTTCTCGGAGTTTCCTCGGTTTTTCGTCGGAAATTTCCGAGGAAATCATTTTCCCTCGGAATTTCCCTCGGAATTTGAACGTTTTCTTGTAGTGTGTGAATTATTTCCAACGACGTTATAAGTAACATTACTCATATTATTATAACATGAACAAACTGCAGCGGGATATATATAGATGATTTGTTAGGATATTGTTGTTCTCCATAGTCGATATTTGTTTGTCAATACTTGTATATCACACTGTAGAAAGAATTACGTAGCAAAATGCAATAGAGGACGAATTCATTGTTAAATTCTTACATGTTCTTAATTAATTGTTTGTGGACAACTATTATCTCCTATCAACTTAATCACTAATCTATCGAAACCGTGTAATAAATGGTTTTATAGTTTTGATGTAAATTTCTTTTTTTATCATCAAGATCCACGTTTTTCATTAATTAAAGTTACATAAATTTTTTTTTTTTTTGAAATTGTACAAATTAAACATGATGAATAAATGTCCCACCTTTGTTCGTTTCCCATCGTCTACAAGCTCGAATTTGATTCTCCTCCCTCACAATGTTAAACGACCACTAGACAATGCCCAATGTACATGACTAAAAATACATCCTTTCTAATTACTGAGTTGTAAACTAAGTTCGTAAGTCTTTTACTAAACCAGGATGATTCAGCTTTATGCAATAAAAATATATATATTTGCTTTTTTATCTTTTGTTTATCCAAAAATTAATACGTGGTATAAAGAGAAAATGCAAATTGTGTTTATATACTTCTAGACTTCTAGTGAAGGAAACACAAATAATGCAAGACTCAAATTTTAACAAGATGTAAACTATGTCTAACGAAGTCACTTAGTCACGAAACAATAAAACTTAGAAGAAGGAACATTGAAGTTGTCGATGAAACTGGCTTAAAAGTGAGAGAACCAGCTGAGAATGGCTCTTCCAAAAGCACGACAAAGTACTTGCATCGGGTTCTTCGTTAGGAAAACGTGCTCGTGCCATGAGGCCCATGACAATATCAAATACGTTGATATGGCATTGTGGATTGGCTCTGCCAGCAAATTTGGTTAATATCTTTATTTTTTTCTCAATCACTAATATACATATTAAAATAAACTATGTAGAATTTAACCTTATTTTCCACAAAAAATAATTTCTCCATTAAATTTATAGCTTTCTTCCAAAATAAAAATAAATGTTAATATTACATACATGATTCGTAATTATTAATTGAAAATGACTTTTATATTTCATTATAGTAATATGTATTTTGATGTTTTATAATTAGATAACACATTATATTATTAATGAATTATTTAACTATGATTACATCCATTACCAATTCGTCTAAGTATCGTGTAAATATTTTCGTTTCCAACAATTGTGCCAAACGTAATATCGTATGGATCAAGTCCATTTAGTCACCATTCAAGCTATTAAAAACTATTGTTTTTCACATTTTTAAACACTGTTTTTTTTTGTCACCATATTAAACTAGAATAAGTTCACTTTTTATTTTCGTTTCCTGTAAACTTTAAGAAGAAAAGTTAAGTGAATCTACGTATTTATTTGTTGGGTTGTGTAGCGGTCGGTTCTCCAAAATTGTATACTCGTATTTACAAAAAAACAAAAGATTAAAGCGCTCTGATAATTACGGAGCAGATCAGTTACTCTAAAAAGACAAAAGTTATCCCTGGTCATTTCACGTTTTGACCGACGACGACACGACGACACCATTTCAAATTTAGCCGCTTATTTATTCGCCGACTGAAGACTTGCCGTACAAATCAGCAACACGTGTTGGCCTTCCTTTTGAGACACGCACGTGCTTCCTACTAACACGCACGTGTGCATCTACTAAGTCAGTCAGAGTCCAGTAGCATTAAAAGAAAAACGAATTAGACTCAATGGGCCGTCTCTGTCTACTTTCGCTAACTATTGGCCCAAAACGTTCTGCTAAATCACTTCATCTTAAAATCCCTAGAAGCCAACGGTCAAACAAACTATTTGAATTTGGGATTTCTATCACTTTTACTATTTGACTGGGAAATACTTTTCAGTTTTCACCATAGAACTTCACACGCTGCTTAGCTATAGCCTGTTGATACAGTAGTTACTTAGGGCTAAAAAATCAACTTAATTATATTTTTATTGGGCTTTTAATTGGATTAGCTGATAGGTTTAGTATAGACTTGTGCTGGTAATGAATATAGAATAGACACAATGTTGGATTTTCCATGGACTCATAAAGTAATAATCATTAATGATGACAGCAACTTTGGTTCTGTAACGAAAGTAATAATTCGATGTTTCCACTTGGTTACTTATGTATGTTAAGAAGCTTTAGTGGAATAGCTTCATTGTGTTTGAGTTGTTCAGCATCAAATATTTGATACAAATACTGAATTTATCTTTGGAACGTTATAAAACTATTCTATCTGCATGCTTGACTTATGTCATGCCTTATGGAAAATTTTAATTCCTAACATTTTATGATTTGATGTCTTTTAGAATATAACGTTTTTTCCCCCTTCTTTCTTAAAAGTATTGCTAACATTAAAATTTCTACAGTGCAATGGAGATGCTACTACCAAGAAACACACAAGGTTTTCTGAGAATATCACAGAACAATAGTCCTTCTGAGTGGTTTGGTTTTGAATTTGATTGGATCTGGTACATTCACTCCTTTTCAACCAAAAGCTTATATTTTCCTCTTTTTTTTTAATCTCTTGAATGCTATTTGGTCCTCTGTTAACAAGACTCTTCATGGAAGGTATTTTTATTTAATGTTATGACATGACATAGCAATGGCACATATAAGATAAAGTGATATATGTGTTACGTATGTTATGTGTACATCTCTCCACACAGTTTTGCTTTTCACCACAACTGAAAAGAAACAAGTACTTAAACCAACCCAATTGTTTGCTCTGACTTCATATCCTTTCAAATCAAAATTTTCTGATAATGGGACCAATAAATAGACAAATAAATGACCTGGAGAAGCCAACAATGGCTTAAGAAGATAACAGTTTATTTGTTTCTCAAAACTAATATTAGTTGTCCAACCAACTCTTTAGTTGTCTCTTTAATTCAATGGACAAATTTTCTCAAATCTGTACTAAGTAAATAACCAATAATGTCAAGGGTAAACAGTACAAAAGAGACAAGCTTTCAAACTTTTATTGTTTATCTTTCTATGACTATTGTGCAAAGGACGCAAGGTGAAATTATATCATTATTCAACCAAGAAACAAGTAGGATCATAAGGAATCTTTTAAACGTGAACGAAATATCTCTGTTTTCCGATTGTGAATACTTGAAAAGTACACCATTTGAAACCGCCCATAAACACAAGAGCCGAGTGAAACGAATACTGTTTCTGCCTTACCATATAGCCGATGATATGTAAAACAGGGGAAAACAGATTTTTTAAGTTTCTAGAATCGACAGAATATTTTGATCCGTTGATGATATTATTAGCGAGGACTAGTAGTGAACACATCGAGAAACATTCTGTTTATTGAAGACAACCTCATCTGCTGCTCCTGCACTCTTCTCCTCTTGAGTACAGGCTCTGGAGACGGTGATGCAGACACTGAAGCTGAAGCTGAAGCAGACACAACCCATGACTCGTTGGAGCTATCAGAGCTGAATGATGCATCGAATACACCGGTTGGACTAGCGGGTTGCATCCAGTTCATCATCCTTTTCTTGCTTGGAACGTGGTCTAACACTAACTCATAGCATTTATTTACTTTCTCCTGTTTAAGTAAAATGATAATGGAATCAGTTCTTGATCCTAAGACTAACCACATTGGCATTTATTGATCCAAAACTACAACTCTTTAGTAATAGTATCACATACCGAATCGACTTTGAGTAGAGTCATGAGCTGAGATTCGTATTCAGCTTCGTCACACGTCTTGAAATCTCTAACGACAGAGACCATTATTGCAGTGGCTAACACAGAAGGACTATAACTTACAAACCTCGAATCTGAATACCAAGAACCAACAAACAAAACTTAGCATCGATCCAAGAGATCCAAATGAAAAATCATGTTAATTTAAGAGGTCTAAGCATTACCAGGAACAATGGAGAGCAACAGAGATTCGCATCTACTCAAGAACTCCAATTGCTGGTGAGATTTAGAGCTGTATCGACGGATAATGTGATCGAAGAACGAGATTGGAGTCACAGGATGCATCCTCCATTGAAGAGTAGAGAGAATCAGAAGCTCCATTCTCTGTATGGTTTTAGCCTCAAAGACATATCTTGCCTCTCCCACCTTAACAAAACACACAAAAGAGGAAACACAAGTCTCAAAATCTCGCATTTCAACGAACACTCAAGCGACATTACGAATCTGAGAAAGTGAAACTTACTTGGAGATCTAAGAGCAACGGAACTCGGATCTCTTCAACTTTTGCAGCTAAAGACAAACAAGCCACAGCTGTAAGCTGAGACATCCATGGCTTGTCGGTCTGGAACTTCCTGCTTGTAATGAACCTATCGAAGTAGTTAACAGCAAGAAGAGCCGTCAACGAATTAAACCCGTAATAAGTTTTCACTCTAAAGATCCAATCAAGAGCCTTTTCACGACACAGAACCAGGAACTCATCTAAGACTTGGTCGGAAAGACACGGTTTTAACTCGTCCTCTTTCGAAATCAAACTCGACAACTCATCGTCATCCCAAAGCATATCATGATCGAGGAAACCCAGATGGAAAAACGGAAACTTTACAACGCTCTCGTCACATCTCTCGCTTAAATCTACTTCTCCTTCCCCTCCCTCAAACCCACTACTCTCTTCCTCACAGAAAAGCATACAATACGGTGCGTTTTGAACCTCTTCCTCTTCTTCTAAAGCCATCTTCCTCTTCGGAGAAGAAGAGATTGTAAGATTTCTTTGTTCATTCTGCCATTACAGCTCTCCCCAATGTGTTTCTCTGTGGATTCTAGTGTGAGAGGAAAAAGGAGTGAAAGACAAATGCCAAGAAAGTGAAGGGTTTTAATCTCACGCTTGTCCTCTTTTTTCAATTTTTATTTTTCTTTTTCAATATTTTATTTTTTATTTTTACCTTAATTATTTTTCTTTCTCTCTCCTTTTTTTTCTTGTCTTTTATTATTCGGATGTTTGGCGCGCGAGAAAATTGATGAAACCGTACTTCTTCTTTGTTTTATTCTCAGAAATGGAAAAATCTTCTCTTTTTATTTAATTTTTTACTCCAAAACACTGTATAAATTGAATTAAATAAGGTTAATTAATTAAGAATGCTTGGTTTTAAAGAGGTAGCTACTTAACTAGCGATACGTATTATTACGAAAAGTTTTACTCACGCACTTATCGCGTGTGCATTACACGCTCTTAATCCCTGTTCGTCCGATGCGAGTAATGGTTGCTCTCGTTTGGAGGGTGTGATTAACGCTATCTTGAAGTGGTGTTGGCGTTTTGAGTGGTGCATAAAATCGTTGACCATTAATTGTTTCTGTCACCTTTCGGTTTTGAGCATCGATGATTACAAGTAAAGATTATTGTTTGTTTTTTTTCATTTATAATGTAGTAGTAGTAAATAATATTTGAATTATTCCTCCCGTATGTGTTTTTTCAATTTAAAAAGGAAGATTTTGGATGATAATTAGGTGTTTTATCAAGTACACATGTTTGAAAAATCAAAAAAATTGATAGAGTACATATATTTTCCCTCCGTCAATTTAATATGCTATACGGAAGGGATGATTCAAATTGATATAACAATCATATAAAATCACTCGTGGGGTCACATATGTCAGATAAAGATCCACGT
The DNA here is from genome assembly GCA_010577795.1 of Isatis tinctoria. Classification (NCBI taxonomy): domain Eukaryota; kingdom Viridiplantae; phylum Streptophyta; class Magnoliopsida; order Brassicales; family Brassicaceae; genus Isatis; species Isatis tinctoria. The sequence goes on from CM021245.1 coordinate 26,161,515, forward strand.
GGACGAATGAGAAGCTTTATATGGTCAACGAGCTGACATAAACATTTGAAAAAGCAAAAAACATAAACAATTGTATTAACAAAATGTATATAGATAAAAAAAGACCTCGTTCTGTTAAAACGCTCGCGCTTTTATATTACTTATTTTTACGTTAAACTAGTTTATTGTTTTGTTTATGTATCCTATAAAGGTCTTTTCTGAATATAATAGCTTGATCTTGATGAATATTTCAATATTAATCCTCGCTGCTTTATATGCTAATACTAAGACTGAGTCCTAGAAAGCCGATTAAAACGTAAATGTATTCGTTGTACTATCGAAAAAGTTGTACCAAACTTTAACGTTCAACATATATAAATGCAACTCATATACCAAACTGGGTCTATCTATAATAAGTGTGGAACAAACAGTTTAGTTATTACTTATTAGTTAGTACAAAACAACTGTATAATAAATTAAGATCCGATACAATTTAGATTTGGAGTAAAGAAAATCATCTAAATTCAACTCTTAACCATTTTTCTACTATGTTGGACGGCAATATTTACATTTATAAATTTCTTACAATAACAATATAGTACTACGTTGATAAAAATTCTGTTTTTTGTATGCTAAAACATAGTGAGTGAGATTGTTGTTACGCTTACTGCGTTCCTACCGCCCTAGACGCGGTTAACAGAGCAAGGATTTTGCACTTTTAACACATATATTCATGATCTTTATCGATAGTGAAAGAAAGCAGTGTGTGGTAAAAAGAATTGAAAATGAAAATGAAAAAAAAAAGCAAAAGACAAATTAATATGAGGGAATGGGGAAAAGTAAATCACGAGAGGAAGCGAAGCCATTGGTAACAAGCGGAGTCTGAGATTTGTACAAATTTTAATAGTGACTTCTCAATACCACATTTCATATCTCTCATTCAAAACCAAAAAAATAAAAATAATCCTTATATATCTTTTAATGCATTCTGTTCGTAATCTTTAAGAACAATTCCACTTGTTTCACTATCGCTTGGATTGATAATTCTTTTAATTGCCGATTAATTATACAATCTGTAATTTCACTAATCACACAACTTTATGATTTTTTTTTTACAGTTTTTCTATCAAAACATTTCAATCATAACATTTTCTGATTTTTACTGAGATAAAGTATAGTAACGTTATTATAAAATTAATTTAGACTTTTTAATATAACTATTAACAAAAAAAAGATATCAACAACTTTTTTTTTGTTGAGTTTAGTGATTTGTATGTTTTTGTATCGTTCAATCATAACAATATCACTAATCAGACTTTATGAACTTCCATGTATTTTGTTATGCTTATTTTGAGGTAGATTAACTCTTGTATAGATGTATACTTATTAAATAATACTCTCTATGCATATTATTTGCTCTACAGTGCATTTAGTGATAATCAATATTTCATTTGCAATTTTGAAGAAAAACACAATTTTGAACAAGTTGTCGTACAAAATAAAAGGAGTATAAAATAAACAGGTTGTATTGTACTCTGGAGGAGACAAGATAAAAATAATAATAAATGGTTCAAGAAATCGGAAGGTAACCTTTTATTTAATGGTCAACAAGCTGAACGGCAAGTGAGGGGAGGCTTTTGTTTTATCATTTCTATGATAAGTACTGATGATAGTAACAAAACAAAAGAAAAAACAAGTTGATTAGATTAAGAGGATGTGTGTGTAAGTGTTGTGTTGTGTTGATTAGAACGAAGAAGGTTTTTGGGTCATAATTAATAATGGCGTCTTGTCTGCCAGAAACCAACGCCGTACGCTAACTTTCGATCTCCATCTTCCTACTCTTACTCACTTTAATCGGTTCTTTAATTAATTCTATATCGTTACCATAAAGTATAAGTGTACACATAGTGCAAATACTCTAATAAACTTATTTGATTGGTAGGTGTCACCCATTTACTGTTAGATGTATTGCCTAGCTTTGCTCCTATTCCTTATAGTGTTTTGTGCAGTTCTGTTTCTTTAATACTTAAAGAGTTAAGAAGGTCCATGCCCTTGGTCTAGTATCTTTTTTCGGTCAAATAACATAACATGTAACATTGTAACCTAAGGTTTGTTCATACTGTCTCACTTCTATGTTCAAACTCGTGCAATATTATATATACACTGATTTTTTTCTTCTTCCAGAATGCACTCATGTTTCTGGTTTTCGTTTATTCGATTTTGGTTTGCGTATTAATTTCGTATTTTTTTGCCTTCTGATGATAATTTTGTGGTTTTTATTTGATTTACCACTCCTAGTGTTGAAACGAGTAATGTATAATATACTTGTTAGCATATTGTTTACAGATCATTTGAATTTGAGGATATATTTGTTACCGACGTCCACTATTCTTTTGTGTTAACAATTAAAATATAATTGAAAACTTAAGATGGGACAATAGTTCATTTTTTTATCTCTCCATTTAAAATCTTTATATATAATTAGAGAAGTACTCCCCTCCTCAAGCGTAAACAAATGCCACGTGTCCTTCTTTGTGGTTTTGTTTTCGGGAAAACAATTTTTCTTTGGGCTCTGCGATTGTTGCTTGGCCTGAAGCCCACTTCCAATTATCTTCTCTTTCGTTCTTCTCGGTCGTAACGAAGCAGTGGCAACAGTCGCCGAAACTTAGATCCTTCAGCTTCCTGTGACTGCCGGCCACTTCTCCACTGCCAACGCCTTAAACATCGATTTTGGCCTTCAATTTCCATTACACCCCAACTCTACACCTTCTATAAACCGTTTAAAATTGCCTTCCAATTCAGTCAGAACACAGCTGGCATCGATGTTCTGACAATTACAATTCTGTCCAGCTATTTAGCTATTTGCATCTTCTTTGTTCTTCGCTGCAAATTAGATTTCTGTTTATTATATTCAGCTAATGATTTTCTTATTGATGGTTTAGGTACATGTCGACATCCACACATCAATTTGAAAGTTACAGCTGCGGTTCCAAGTGGAGCTTCCAATGGTATCTACGAGTCCCTTGACCTTAGGGATTGTAGATCTGACTACCTCAGAAAGAGTGTTTCTAAGGTGAAATCTGCACTGTCGTCTTTCTTTGTGTGTCTTTATTTGTGTTTGGATATGAGTGGAAGCAGTGTTCTTATATGAATTCATTCTTCTTCTTTTTTTCTGATTTGTTCTTTCTTGATGTTTATAGGCTGTAACCAATGTGAACTCGATCATCAGCCCAACATATGTCTTAGGTATTCACTTAAATAATGAAAGACGATACTGATCATCTTGTCTTCTTTTTTTCTTTTGGTGTACAGCTTGAAGCCAATGCTATCCTTACTGTGTCTCTTGCTGTTCGCAATCCCTCTCTACAAGACAGGCTGATCTCCAGACTTTTAATAAGACTGTTGCTACTTAAGCTACTTGGTTTTTCATGGTACTATGTTTTCTAAACTCGTCATTTTCTTTGGTATTTAGGTGCAGAACATTGCCAATCTTCTGGGAAACCCTAAGATTGTGCTACCAGTTCGTGCGTACAACATTACCAATGGTAGATCACTTGCCCGAAACAAACTTGCTATCCAGGCATGATCATTTTTATTCTTTTTTCATTGACATGTCAAATATTAGGCGTCTTCATTGTTGAATTGTACTGATTGGCTGCTATTAAAAAAAAAGGAATTGTACAGATTGGCTACTGCTGTTTGCAGGAATCTGTGATTCTCCCTATTGGAGTTGCTTCTTTACATGAAAATTGGTGTTGAAGTTTACCACACCGTGAAAGTAAACCTCAAATCATTGTCGTATTTAAGATGCAAAATATGAGTTCCCAAATAAAGCTGTCGTAACTTCAGTTAATTCTGGTGGACTAACAATTGCTCAGAAAGTGCAAGATGAGAATCAGATCAGAACGAACAAGCAAAGACATCGACATAAAAATGCTCAGAAGCGCAAGACTATAAAGACAACATCTGCACTATATAAGGAGACGATCAAACGGAAAATCACCATAAAAGAAAAAACACAATACCCCAAGGTTTGAAAAAATCAAGAGAACTCACCCCAGCCCATTTAATCTCTTATTCTTTGAACATTTAACAGTTGTTCCGCTACGAATAATAAGTAACATAAACAAAATGGCAAAAGCAAACAAATGAGGGAGGGGAAGAATAAAGGGAAAATGATAATGGAGAAATGAGAAGAATAACAAAATTAATAAGTACATAAGAGAATAAAAAGTTTTGAAACTTTGGGAAAAAAATAATAGAACCTAAAACGGAATTTAAATATCGAGAAGATAAAGTAACATATATGAATTAATCTTTTATAAAAAAAGCAAGGAATTGGCAAGAAAGAATAGGTTAATAAACTAGAGAAGATCGATAAAACAAATTAAGCTTATAAAGTTTAAACACAAAGTGAGAAGGAGAGAACAAAAAAAATGCCAACTCAAAAAAAATACTATAAAAAAATGTGTGTATATATAAAAAACTTTTTTTATTGTATTTTTTTTTGTTTATATATATATATATATTCTATATGTGCTAATCAGGCAACCATAGAATGTTCAAGCAATTTCAATGAGGAATAATTATTGGATAGGTATACTTGGCTGAGTAATTTAAAAGATGACATTCTTTCTAGAATACTTATCATAAATAAGATCATGTTCAATGGTCCGGGAATGATAGAAGTTATGTCTCTAATAAAGAATTTGATATGGGTAAATGTTAGTGAATGGGGCAGAGTCTAGCTGAGTAATCGTCAACATTTTTCCTAGAACTTAGCGTAAATGAGATTATCTCCAACGGTTTGTGAATCAGTGATGTTTTGTCTTGGAGAGAAGAATTTTCTGAATGTATTAATGTGGGACATCCACTGTATGTTTGTTAAAGGCAATGAAAACAAATATCGTATTTGTATTTCTGTTATTAAACCATACCAAGATTTTAAGTATAGGTTTCTGGTGCTCCAATGAACAGCTTAAGATGTATTAAAAAATGACATATCGATAGAGCAAGCATTAATTGTGTTTCACATTTTCAAAGTTTATAACAAGTACATGTGTGGTTGAAGCGAAGCTATCATTATGGAGACTAAGGACGATCGAAGATTAATATACATAAACGGACAATGAGGGATTTGGTTAGATTATATGTATAATAATGATATGGTAATTCTTAAACACAGACAATTAAATATTAAAATATTATGGATGACGTAGTTTTATTCAAAATAAATATAATACGAAGAAAAAACATATAACTAACGGAACACCACCCCGCGCCTGCGCGGAGTTCGCAGTTTTACTAGTTGGAGATTAATGAGAATTGTATTTCGATACCTGAAAGATTTGTTGAATTTATAAAATATAAAAATATTTTTGCAGTAACTACTTTAAAAACCTAATAAATGTAGATAATATCCTCCATATTTTGTTTAATGAGTTAAATTATTTAAAATTCAAGTCCTAATAACACCACATTTTAACATAATTATAGAACTTTTAAAAATCAAAAATTTTGAATAACAATAGATTTTGTGTAGAATTAAAGAATTATCAAACCAATAATACTAAAATTTAATTAAAAAGGTCAAAATGTATAAATCAATAGAAATATAATTCGAAATTTTTAACAATCATTAAAAATATAATTCTCATCAATCCCTCAGTTATTGGTGATAACCTTTTCTAAACACCGCTTCATCAGTCCATATAATCTTAAATGTGACTGAAACAGTAGGGGTTTAATCACAGTGTTTTATCTGTGAAAAATATAATCTTTCAAATAATCTAACTATTATTTTCTATTCATTTGTGTTGTGAAACAACAGTATCTCTTAAGACGCTTTTCTTCATATGAATCTTTTAAGACGAGTTCCGGTGGAAATAGATTCTCCAATGCTTTTGTGGTGGCTCGCTAAGTGAATATGTGAAGCGACGGATCTGAAATCGTGATTATGGTTTGCAAGTGACTAGGTCTATGTATAATTCTTGATGGATGTCTCTCTGGTGTTGCAGCTAAGCTTGTAGACGATATATATTTTTTTTTTTTGAACAAATCTTGTAGACGATATATTTATCAATATTCTCGAGTTTTTCCGATGCGTAATCCATCTAGAGATACTTACTCCATTTTTCTTTTTTGTTAGCACTCGTGGAATAGGTAAAAAAAAGTCTTTGTCAGTGTTACATTGATTTGCTTCTTGGATAATTTGGGTTGGAAGTTGTGGTGGTGCCTTATTTCGTCGCGATTTATAATAGGGGATTATGTTATGTTTTGATCATTTTGGCAATTTTTTCATAAGGTGGAGTTGTTTATTCCGATCTTTCTGCTGGTTTATTGAACCAATATAGACTAACAAAAATCGAAGTAGATTTTGTGATGATTTCTTTATGGAATAATATATTTTTGGTTTAAAAATTAAGATTTCGTTTTTGTCCGGTTAATTTCAAGTTAATCAGATTATTGTGGATTAGGCTAATCTCAATTGATTTAGGATATTTAACGAGTTTTATCGGATTTTATAATTAAAATTTATATAATAATAAAAAACACTGCCTACGGTTATCTAATTTGAAAAACAAATAATTAAAAATAATAGCTATTTGCGAAATGAATAGTTGCATATATTCAGGATTTAAAATATCAACCGTTGACATTTTTTTTTACTATCAATCATGTCAATTTGCAGTGTTGTTAATTGGTCATCGCAGTTTCTTTACGTAGATAAAAGAAGAAGCTCCTTTTTTCCCCATTAAACTATTGAAGAGTAAGCATTTTGTTAGTAAGCATTGTATTGACACATTGTATTGCCATTTTGTTAGTAAGCATTTTAAGATGTTAGATTGTTAGGTAACATAATAATTTGTTTTTGATCCAATCCTCATAAATTTGGTAGAAGAATACCCATATTTTCATGATTTTCCATCATTATTGGTACGTTCTCATTATTACATAATCTAACATCATTACCATCAACCTAATTACTAGCACCAGTTCATAATTATTGATATATTATTAAGATTCAAAATACAAATTGAATATGTGTGTCAGAATTCCTTCGAAATACAACATATTTTTGGAGTCAAGCCTGAAAAGTTAGCCGTTTATAGACCTCGTCACTGTTCTTGCTATGATTGTCTTCCTTCGGTTGGAAAAAACGAGACAACCACAAGAACATATACTCCTAGTAAATAGAAGTATTATTTTTGTAATGTATTAAACTTGTCAACAAAAACTGCAGTTCTGTAATCATCTCACAAAGATATGCAAAACTAAAAGATATACAAAAGCACATATCGTAAAATATTGAAACATGTGATTTCTTACTTTGCTACAAATTAACATTTCTTTCCCTTTTTAAAGGAAAAGATGAATATTAAGTGGTAAAAAGTAAAAAAAAAAAAAACAGGCTGGTGATGGGGCCATCTCTTTATATATAAATTTCTATTGTATACGATATCATATACAATACAAAATAAAAACCAAATTGTAACTCCAAGCATGGGTGAATTTCTAAAGCGACGAAAAATAAAATTTAAATACTACTATAGTTACATACAGCTGCCATCCGTTTCCTCTGAATAGTAGTAACACTTGACAATGAACAGAAAATAGAGAAACGTATTTAACTTACTTTTTTTCGATAAATGATTTAACTTACTTTTATCCAAGTTTATTTATGGTCAATGGATATGAAGGAGGTGTTAGTTATTTCTCTCTGAATTATTTGGAAGTTTGTGTGTATTTTTAATCTGTTTTTATTCTGCTAATTATTTGAAATTTGTGTATTTTTGCAGTAGATTTGTGGAATGACTATATTTTTTAGTTCTTTCTCATTTACTAATTAGATCTTTAAAACGACATACTTTACTTGAGTATGCTTGATTTTTCTGTGATGTTCTTTATTTTAGAAATAACTGTCTTATCATTTAGGATTTCAATTAAATTTTTGTTTTCCAATTTTTTTTCTTTCAAAATTTTATTAGTAGGCGGAAACTTGTTAATATTAAATATCTATATATTAGCACAAATTGCTCATCTATATTGATTTGATACAATTTATGTAATTGATGTATTCTAATTTGAATCTCTAATCTGTTTTTAGTAATTACTAAGTTCTTGACAAACAAAAAGTCGTGTTTGGTTCACATTTGCAAGATTTGGTTATTTATATCTACTCATTTATCATCAGTTATATTTTTCCTTTCTATATCACTTATTCAAAACCTATGCATGATTTCCTCATATTTTTTTTAACATATTCTTACATGCTAGAAAAATTATCGTAGATATTCATATTGAAAATTTGTATATATACTTTGTCGTCGAATTGTATAGTACACGGGTAAACGGCTAATTCCCCTACAAACTATAAGTTACCTGTCTTTCTATACATGAAGTACTAAGCCATGTCAAAACCCTCACAAACTATTTTTATTTTTAAAATTTAGACACAAACTATTGAAATCAGGCCAATTACACCAAAACCGTAGTTAAATCTGGTTTAAAGTTGACTAAATACCCAGATGCTGGATAAGTGGCGAATGGTTCGATCCGGTTTGAGAATAGACCAAAATTTTCTTCTTTTGATAAATGATTAAAATGAAACGGCATCGTTTAAGAAAAGGTTTATCGGAGACAACCATCTCCTCCGTCATTTCCGTCGAGAATACAAACTCCCCGACTCAACTCTCTCCTACCTCGATCCCACCACCGGCGATGTCAAAACAGTCACCGTCTCCTCCCTAACCGCCGCTAAGAAAACAATCCTATTCTCCGTCCCCGGAGCCTTCACACTGACGTGCTCGCAGAAACACGTCCTTTCCAAAGCAGGAGAGCTCAGATTCAAAGGCATCGATGTCATCGCTGTATCCGTGAATGACGCGTTCGTGATGGAAGCGTGGAGAAAAGACCTAGGAATCAACGACGAATTCACTGGGAAATTAGGTGTGGAGCTGGATTTGAGGGATAAGCCTGTGGGACTTGGAGTTTGGTCAAGGAGATATGCGATTCTGGCCAAAGATGGTGTCGTGAAGGTTTTGAACCTTGAAGGAGGTGCTTTCACCAACAGTAGTGCTGAGGATATGCATAAAGTTCTTTGATTCGGTTTTTGAGTTTTTTTTTTATGTGTTATTGTTTTTTTGGGGCTTGAAAGTACTCAGATTTTATGAATGTATTATCCGATCTGTAACGGAATAATAACACATCGCAAATCGTTTTTTGTTTGTGAACAATCAGAATCGTTTTAGGCCATAATATTTGTATTGGAATTGATTATGTACTTCTTACATAAGCTGAATCAGCAGAATAGAATTGATTTTGATAGAGAGCGATGAACCCTGACTTTAATTTTCCCCAAATGAAGATGACGAAGATGGCAATCAATTGTCAATAATAAAACAAACAAAAAATAAAAGTTTTCATAAACGAGGCCGTTTCATTTTAATCATATACCGAAGAGAACCTATCCAGCATCTGGATATTTAGCCAACTTCAAACCAGATTTAATCACGGTTTTGGTGTAATTCGCCTGATTTCAATAGTTTATGTCTAATCCTTTTAAATTAAAATAGTTTGTGAGGCTTTTGACATGCCTTAATACTTCGTGTATAAAAAGACAGATAACTCTTAGTTTGTAGGGGAATTGGCTGTTTTCCCCTCAACGGGAGATCTTCCCAATCTTTTTAACTCAATAGAAAACAAATTACTATATTATACCAATCTCATGCTCGCTTTTTAATATTTATTCACTTTGGATGGCTCAAGAATCTAAGCAAGATGTGGAGAGAGTAATTATAAACCTAGTCTAGTGTATTCCAGCAAAACCCACCACACTTCCCAAAAGTTTTTATAAATGTTTCGCCACAACAAATGCTTATATTGTCTGGGCATAAAGAACTGGAACCGAAGAACCGGAACCGAAGAACCGAAAAAATTCGGTTCGGTTCCGGTTCCGGTTCCACCCAAAGTACCTATTGGATCCTGAATTGAGAAAGTTTCGGTTCCGGTTCCGGTTCCTACCCTAAACCCGAAATGAAGAACCGAAAAACCGAAAATATATAACTATATAAGCATATTAATATATAAGTTCATCAAACTTGAAGAACTATGTGGTTTTCATTTTAGTTTTTGAATTTTTATTGTGGTTTCTCTGGATTTTTGTTGTTGGACTTAAATTAATTTGGGTTTTTAATTTTTATTTCGGGTAATTTTAGTTAATTGCGGGTATAAAATAGTATTTCGGGTACAAAATGTTATTTCGGGTATATATATTACCCAGAACCGTGAAAACCGAAATTCCGGGTACTTTATGGATCCTCAAATTATGGAACCGAACCCAACCGGAACCGACAGGAACCGAACCGGAACAGAACCGAAAAAATATAAGTACCTATTGGATCCTAAATTATAGGAACCGAAATACCCGGAACCGTTCGGTTCCTACCCGGAACCGAACCGAATACCCGAATGCCCAGGCTTTATATATATATATATTTTTCTTGTCATCTGATGGATTATAAACTAGTGGATCAAAACCACCAATACGAGTTCAAATACAGGATATGATAAGGAAGAAAACACCCAAACCTACCAAAACCCCAAAAAGCAGAGACAAACAATTGTAAGTTTGTAACCCAACATCACAGGCGACGCTATAGAACCCAAAAAACTCTGCAGACAAAAGCAGTCAAGAATCAAACGCATTCCAGCCAAATCTAATAGAGTCCTGAGGTCTCTCTTCATCAAAGGTCCGACGAAGCCAGACAAGAGCACCAGAGACGACATAAGATTGGAACCTCCCCTCCTTAACCACACTTTGAGCGATAAGAGACGCTCTATTAGACTGCTGATGCTCAAAAACAACCTTTTGATTATGAAATAAACTGAGAGCACTAACCAAGCCATAACTAAAGAACCTGAAACTAAGCCACGCTTTAGGCCTGTTTACAAGAAGAACAACATCCGACGCAGATAAGGCAAAAACCACATTCTGGAACTTATGATAATTCATGCAGTCAATAGCCCAACTTAGACACTTAACCTGCACTTCTAAAAGACTGTTTAGATGACTAAACACTCTTCTTATATTTTTCTATAAGCTTCTTTATTTTATGAAAACCCGTTTATATGTTTTATTTTACGATAAAACAGAGTTTGACATTTCATGTTTGCTATTCAAATTTTCCGTAATATAGTATTTGCATCCGGAAAATAGAAAAAGCAAAGAAACGAAGCTGAAATGTCAAATTGATATCAATTAAGCCTTTTTGATCCACTACTGACTGAATTTTTAGACCACTGATATATAGCCTTACAATGGACGAGCCTTAAAATGACTCAATGTATGAGCCTATGAGGAGCCAGGACCTAAGTTTTGTTTCGGTATATCAGTTCCATAAGAATATACTACAGATCAGATAATATTAGAATGTTTTTTTCTTCTTCTTACTAATCATAATTACCGATTGTTTTTAATCAGAGCTCCACCACTTTCAATATCATAAAAGAAAGTTTCAAAATTTTTGGTTTAATTTTTTTTTTCTAATTTGAGCAAAAATTAACAATTTTTTAAACTATAAGAGTGACTTTTTTTGTTTTCTAGGGCATCCATGCATTATTCGTTTCCGATATCTAATCGAAAAATAAAATATAAAGTTTCTAGATTTAGATCCGAATAATTTAATTTTCAATTTAAACATTAGAATAATGATCCGTATATATGTGATTGATTAGTATATATAAGATATGCATATAATATACAGAAAATATAAAATATATAACATATCAATATAATTTTTTTAAAATTATTTAATAATATTATTTAAAATAATTTTTGGTAGATTTAGACAGTATCCGGACATCCGAAAATATTGGCGGGATCTAGATCCAGATAATAACTTTTCAAATCCGATGAATCCAAATCTGTATATTCTAAAATTTTAGATTATTCGATCTATACTCACTTTCAATTTCTCAATTATTTTACAGTAAAAAACTAATCTTATATATATATATATATATTTAATTGACATGGTTTGATTTTATTCGAAATACTCATCTAATCAAATTTGATTTTATATATGAATTATACAAATGGTTAGGTTTGTACCCAAATTATATGAGATAAATTTTGGAAAAATAAAGAAACAAATTAGCGAATAAGGTTTCGGTATCTGTCCACTTCTTCATCGTTTTTTTTAAATGGTTGGTCATGGAGTTGTGGATGTGTATTTAGATTTGCTCAGTATTGATGTATCATGGATGTATGATCGATCTCTTGTACATGTTTTGAAATGAAGCACGAATTAGGAAAAAAAAAGAAAAAGCGAATTAGCCGAAGAAAGCCCATTGGGCCAAACGTGTGCGAGTGAGGGAAAGGGAAATAAATGGGCCTCGAAGGAAAGGGAGAGAGAGAGAGATGAGTTGGTGACTACTACTTGAAGAAAACTCGAAAAAGTAAATATCAGAAAGTTGGAAAAGAGAGAGAGAGAGAGAAAAAAATCTTTTATGAGTCGCGACTCGTGACTCGTGACTCAACCCATCCTTACCCTTTAATCCTCCCTCTCATTCGGTGGCGCATGCACCACCCAAAATGGGTCAGACTCCGTCTTCTCCGGCGGAAGCGAGTAGACGAGATACCGCCTTGTGGCCCTGGTCTCCGGAGTTCGTAGATTGCGAATCGATCGGTTTCGAGGATGCTATCGCCGGTGGAGATCACGATTTTACGGCAGATCTGCCTGACGATTGCCTCGCTCACGTTTTTCAATTCCTCGGCGCCGGAGATCGGAAACGGTGCTCTCTAGTATGCAAACGGTGGCTACTCGTCGACGGTCAAAACCGTCACCGGTTGTCACTCGACGCGAGGGCGGAGATTCTCCCCTTCTTGCCATCTATGTTCGACCGGTTCGATTCCGTGATGAAGCTCGCACTTCGATGCGATCGGAAGTCTTTCAGCCTGAGCGACGAAGCGTTGGTCATGGTCTCGGTTCGTTGCTCGAATCTGACTCGAGTCAAGCTCCGTGGCTGCCGCGAGATTACGGATCTCGGGATGGAGTCGTTCGCTCGTAACTGTAAGAGCTTGAGGAAGCTCTCTTGCGGCTCTTGCAACTTCGGCGCGAAAGGGCTAAACGCGATGCTCGATCATTGCAAGCTTCTCGAGGAGTTATCTGTGAAGAGGATTAGAGGCATTCACGAATCCGCCGAGCCGATTTTGCTTAGTTCGTCGACTTCTCTTAGGTCGATTTGCTTGAAGGAGCTTGTTAACGGTCAGGTATTCGAATCTTTAGTAGCTACAAGAACTCTGAAGAAACTGAGAATTATTCGCTGTTTAGGTAATTGGGATAAAGTTCTTCAAGTGAACGGAGATGGGAACAGTTCTTTGACTGAAATTCACCTGGAGAGGCTCCAAGTTAGCGACTTTGGACTCTCTGCGATATCTAAATGCCGAAATTTAGAGACTTTGCACATTGTGAAAACTCCTGAATGCTCGAATTCAGGTCTGATTAGTGTTGCGGAGAGATGCAAACTACTTCGAAAGCTTCACATCGATGGTTGGAGGACGAAGAGGATTGGTGATGAAGGTCTGATGGCTTTAGCTAAACACTGCTTAAATTTGCAAGAACTTGTGCTTATCGGTGTTGACGCGACTCACACGAGCTTGTCTGCTATTGCTTCGAACTGTAAGAAGCTCGAAAGGTTAGCTCTTTGTGGGAGTGGGACGATTGGAGATACAGAGATTGCTTGCATCGGGGAGAAATGTGTCGCGTTGAGGAAGTTCTGCATCAAGGGATGTCCGATTTCGGATGTCGGGATCAAGGCGCTCGCTTTGGGCTGTCCAAATCTTGTGAAACTGAAGGTGAAGAAATGTATTGTCGTTACAGGTGATGTCAGAGAATGGCTGCGTGAACGGAGGAGGACGTTGGTGGTGAGTATGGATGGTGAGGAGACCAAAGGTCCGGTCATGGTGAACGAGGCTTATCGGAGAGGTCTTGAGACGGTGGTTGAGGAGCTGCTGCCGCCGGTTGCTGATGGTGGTGTGGCTGCGGTGGTTGCAGGTGGTGGTGGTGGTAGGTTAGCTATGTTAAAGACAAAGTTAGGGTTACTTGCAAGTAAGAACTTTGTGGCTTCCACACTCAGGAGATGGTCTCAAAGTGAAGCTACTAGTTCAAGTTGATTTACGTCTTTTTATTTTAAAAAAGGGAAAACAAGATCCCGCTTCTGTATTACTTCTTGTTTCTTTGTTTGATCTTAACAATTCATTATCAATATGTCATGTATTAATGCTGTTATTAGTATTTACTTAATCTTTTAATCTGCTGAATGAAATGTGACAGAAGAGAATTATTCTTTTATGTCCACGATTCCAAGAATTTGCACAATCTTCTTCCAACTTACTATCTTGATTTTTATAATTTTGGTAAAATAATATCATAACATAACCAATTAACCATCAATTACGAAGCATTTAGGAAAGTTTATAAAATCAGTTATAAGTTACAGCCAATATTTTCTTTGAAGAACCCTAAACACTGTTTTCTTCTTAACACTTCTGCGCCAACGGCATCGTCTCGTTACAATGGAGCTTAAACTAGCCACCGCCGAGAAAAAAGTTCGTCTCTTTCCATTATCAGGTCCAGTTAGCTTCTCTCTGCCTAAACATTCCGTTAATTTTTTTTGCGAGCAGGTGCTTGAAGAGTTGGTGAAGCTAGTGCAGAGTCGAGGTCTGCGTGGCGAGAATGGTGGATGGAAAGAATTTTTAGATGTTAAAGACAAAAATATTGGGTCACCAAATGACCCTTCAAGGCGTTCTCATGACGAGTTGGTTGCATTTCTCACAACCTTTAAGAAGAAAGAAGATTTGCAGGTTAGTGAAGAACAACACACAAATGTGACTCTAATTTTGAGCCCAAAGGATGCTAACTACTAAAGTTTTGGTTTTTTCTTCTTTTCTTCTTGGCTTAGGTTCTAAAATGTCACGCTAATCACCTTCTGATTGAAAAGTTGAAGCAGGAGTCCCCGGATAATGACACTCCTGAGCAGGTGGGGGCTTAGATTTATGTTGGAAAAGTCAATCAAAGAGTGTCTCTTTATATGTTTGTTTGATCGTATTATGTTGAAGTGAGCTATAAAAATGTTGTTTTGGCAGTACAGAGTCTAGTTCGATTGACTGTTGAGCATACGGCTTACTCGGGAGACTATTTGTTCCAGCCATACTCCGAGGTTTGCTTCCTCTCTTGAAGAAGAAAAGGCTCTACTGTTTCTTGCTTTAGTTGGTTCTTTTAAGAGTTTGGGATTGCTAAGCAGGGCTGGTTCGTATCCGATGTTGGAATGAAGACGTTGAAGGTGATGGAATCAACAGAGATGGTAGCTGTTGATTGTGAGATGGTTCTTTGCGACGATGGAACTGAGGGTTTGGTTAGAGTTGGTGCTGTAGACCGAAATTTAAAGGTAATAGAGTTAGAAATGTGAGTTGTTTTGCAATGAACCTGTTTTCTTGACTACGGTTGATCAAATGTTCATGGCTTTAGGTGATTCTTGACGAATTTGTGAAACCGGAGAAACCTGTAGTTGACTATAGGACAGACATTACAGGGATAACTGCTGAAGATATCGAAAAAGCTACCCTCTCCGTGGTAGATATACAGGTGTAGAGTTCGTTCTTTTGGTTTATTTACATATCAATAAAACTCTCGTAGTTTGCTTAATTTTGCTAAATGTTGCAGGAAATTTTGCAGCCCTTTCTTTCAAAGGGTGCGATTTTGGTTGGTCACAGTTTGAACAAAGATCTGGAAGGCAAGTTACAAAAAGTTTCCCAGTAGAATCAGTGTGTTGCTTTTATTGTTTTTTTTAGCTACAAAATTTGTATTTTGATCACAGTGTTGAAGATAGATCATCCCAAAGTAATCGATACCGCACTCGTATTCAAGTATTCCAATGCAAGAAGGCCCAGAAGAGCTTCACTTAACAACCTTTGCAAGGTAAAGTCTATAAATGGGTTTTCTTTAATCTTGAGAGGCAGTATCACTCAGAAGAAAACATTTTCTTGAAACTTTATTCTTTTCTTTGAAACTGTTATTTTGTCAGTCTATTTTGGGCTACGAAGTCCGAAAAGCCGGCGTTTCTCATGACTGTGTACACGACGCAACAGCTGCGATGGAACTTGCACTTGCTGTTATAGAGAAAAGAGCTACCACAACAATCCCACAATCTAAAGAGGTTAGAAGAAAAGAAGGGTTTGACCAAACTTAAAAGTTTTTAGCATAAGTTCCAATAATTTTATAGATGTCTGCAAATTTTCCACAGATGTTGGAGGTTGAGAAAGCAAAACTCTTTTTACATAAAATCCCTCACAATGTGACATCTGAAGAGCTGGAGCAAGTTCTTTCTGGAGAGTTTACACTTGATGTTAAGGTAATCAAACCATATATTTTACTTTTCTCTCAGGATCTAATCTTTCTCTAACCTCGGTTTCTCTTTTCTTTTGGCAGCCAGCAAAAACACAGAGAGGTTGCTATTGTGCGTTTGTTGTTTTCCATAGCTCAAAAGAAGCAGATCAAGCATTTGAAAACGTTGATGGAGACCAAGGACAGGTATTTTAGAATCTCTGCTTCTTGTAAAGAATCTTAAACTCTCTGATTGAGACTGATAAATAACAAAATTTTATTGTGTTATGTTTGTTTGTTTTTTTTTTTTTTTTTTTTTTGCAGGATTCATTTGGTTTGCCACAAAAACTGATCCTCTTAAAGCTGAGCTCTGGTTCAAGAGTTAGTATATATGTCCGTAAAATGGTTCAAGATGTTTCCGCGTAGATCTCTGTGACTACAAAGAGATTTCTCCGGGAGAACAAAATTATGCAGTGCAGGAGTAGGCTAAAATATTTGCTATATGATGTTAAGTTTTTATCTAATATAAGAATAGGAAACATTGACAAAACTATTATTATTAATGTTAAGAAACAACATGAGTTCTTGCAAGAGACGGAAGATGGAGAAAGAAATTTAACTATGATAAAAGATAGTTATCTCAGTGAAGATCATTATGTAGGAATTGAAGTAGAAACCAAAAATCGGACTCCCAAGTTCAAAGTAGGAGTAAGATCATTGTCAACTTCAAATCCAAAAGATTACCGATGAAATTACTTTCAGTAATCTCTTACTCTCTTTCATACTACTATATTGCAACTTCATTAGAAGATTGGCGTATTCGTGTGTTTTAAAAAAACAAGTTAGTTACAGTTTTTTTTTTATAATTGGAAGCTACATGGAAACATAGTCCATAATAGAATATGTTTAACTCGTGTGTATTTGAAAAAGGGTTTTGCATATGAAAACAAAAACCCACTTCTGTATTATTAATTCTTGTTTCTGTTTCTGATCTTTACAACATTTTTCATGCTTTAAGCTTATTATTACTAAATACCTAACTATCTTTTATTTATTATTCAATTTTGAAAATTGATCTTTACGTCTGCAGATTGAAATGCGACGGAAGTATTATAAAAAATAAAAAGTTTATTGAAAATGAAAAAAAGATTTATTCGCTTATAGTACGATTCCCAAAATTGTGAAGTTGGAACGTTTTATATATTTGATTAATAATTGAAAAACAAAGAAGTTTTATTCTTTTTTTTTGAAACACGCAAAAGAAGTTTTATTCTTTTTTTTGAAACAGGCAAAGAAGTTTTATTCATAATTCCAAATATTGTGAAGTTGGAACGTTTTGCCTGATTTCAAAGTACTCTAAAAACAATATCATTTTACGAAGCATTTTGGAAAGTGTTCGAGATTATGTAGTTGTTGGAAGTTGGAACATTTCATTTACAGTTTCCAAAAAACATTTGTATATTTAAGAAACCCAACTGTAGTGTCATACTTCACCAGAACAGCTTAGGCCATTCTCACTACCATTTATTCGACGGCACTTATGGATCAACGTCACGCCAATCGTCTTCTAGCTGCAAAGTTGAAACAAGAGTCTCCGGATAATGACACTCCTGAGATGGTGTGTGTTGGAAATCAAATCAAGAAAACTTTTTTTCATGCATATATATTTACATAAATTCGCTAGTAATGTGTTTGAAGTGAGCTTTAAAATGTTTTTGGTGGTACAGAGGCTTATCCGATTGACCATGAAGCATCCGGAGTTCTCACTTGACTATTCTTTCCCGTCATACAACAATGTTTGTTTCATCTCCTTCACCATTGGCGATTGATGTTTAACGTATCAAATTCATGTTTATGCTGTTTAATAAAGAACTTCTGTATAAGCAGGGCTGGTTTTTATCCGATGTTGGAATGAAAACGTCTAAGGTGATGAACTCGTTAGACATGATAGCTGTTGATTGTGAGATGGTTCTCTGTGAAGATGGGACTGAGGGCTTGGTCAGAGTCGGCGCTGTAGACCGTAACTTGAAGGTATCGCTGTAGACCGTAACTTGAAGGTATATCTTTGTCAGCGCCGGTCCAACGTAACCAGAGGCCCTACTCCGTGTTATAAATTGTGCCCTCCTTCCCTTATTTGTTATTCAAACTTATAAATAACATCAAGATTTAAAGAATGAAAAATTTTCCCAAAATATATTGTATTAAGAAACTAAAGTTTTGGACAAAAAAAAAACTTAAAAGTAAAATACTTTTTGCACTCTAGCTAGAAAAGGAGAACACCAAATTTACTTTCACATTTTTTTTATTAAAACCAGCTCAGAAAATGAACCTGAATAACTTTTCAAATCATGGTTCAACCAGTTTCTCAATTTTTTATATAAAAAATTGGTAATGCATGGTTCAACCAGTAAATTGGTAATGCATCCCAACAAACAAGCACACAGAAATAGCAATAAAATGTAATTAATTATTTTCCACAGGCAAATATTTGCACCTTAGTTGATTAAGTTATATGTGCATGCATGGTAATACGGAACAAAACCATCTTATAAATGTTTTGTATATAGTGAAGGCCCTAATCAACCGCTTCCCTGGCTTATGCTATAGGCCGGCTCTGATCTTTGTTTTGTTTTGATAATATCGACTTTGTTTTGACTCCGGCTGATAAAATGTTCATGGCTTTAGGTTATTCTTGACAAGTTCGTGAATCCGGGCAAACGTGTCGCTGACTATAGGACAGCCATTACAGGTGTCACTGCACAGGATGTCGATAAAGCGACTTTCTCTGTGGTAGATGTTCAGGTATACGTTGTTGAGTAATCTATTGGTTATTTATTCTTCTTCATGACAATTCGTAGTGATCAATATCTACATTATGTGAACTGTGCAGAGAGAGTTGCAGCCGTTTCTTTCTAATGGTTCTATTTTGGTGGGTCACAGTTTGAACAAGGATATGAAAGGTCATTAAAGTTATTTGCTGTGGAGAATGTGACAAAATAAAATTTGTTTATATTCATGTTTTGATTTGTATTTTAATCTTAGTGTTGAAGATAGATCATCCAAAAGTAATCGACACAGCACTTGTGTTCAAGTTTTCCAATGCAAGAAAGTCTAGAAAACCTTCGCTGAATGACCTTTACAAGGTAAGCCTATAAAATTTATGTTCTACTCTGAAGTTAACTAGGTGACTCACCCGCGCATATGCGCGGACATGAATTTTTAAAATTAATTAATATTTTGTTATATTTGTTTTAAACTTTTGTTTTGTTTTTTTTTGCAATTTTTATGTTTTGATATTAAATATAAAATAACGTAAATAATTTTAAGTTGTTGTTTTAATTACGATTGCTGTTTTGGATTACTTTATTTAGCAAAATTTTTCTAATTTCATTCGTCGTTTTGTTTTTTATTTTATTTATTGTTTGTTTTAAATCTAGTAAATATGGTTACTTCCGGTTAGTTTGATTATTTTTGGTATCTTGACAAATTTTTTATTTTACTAATTAATTCTATATACATGTATTTGATTTTTTTGAACTTTTGTAAATCTACTAATCACTTTAAAATTGAATCCAAAAATTAAAAATAGAATTTTCCTTTACTTTTTGAATCACGTTCTAATATAAAAACTTATTTTTTTTAAAAAAAACATTTATATTATTTCAGAAAAATAAAATTTAAAAATAAATATTTTAATTTTAATCATAAGTTAATATATAAAAAGATATTTAAGAAAAAGAGTTTTTTAAAAAATAATTGAATGTACTAATTTTATCTCATTAAGGGTAGCTCTGTATTTGAATATATAAAAAATTTATTTAAACTTAAAAAAAAATTATTCTATTGCTAAAACGTCTAAAATAATTTTTTTTTTTTGTAATCATGTTAAGAATGTTTTTTAATAAATACATTAACTTCTTTTTTAAGTTTTTGAAATTTCCTTTTTCTTATTTATAAGTTTTAACCTTTTTAACTTTTTTCCTTTTAAAAAATAATAATTTATTTTAAACATATTTATAAAGTATAAGTTTAAAAAAAAAATTCGTTTTTTACAAAAATTTAAAAATTGGATAGTTATCAAAAGTAATATAAAACAAATTTGTAAATAATAAAAAGGAAACTGCAAATACTTTTTTAAAAAAGAAGTAAATTTTTTTTTTAAATTATATAAAAGAAGTAAATAAGAAAAAAAGAAATTTAATAAATAAACTTTTCTTTATTTTTTAAACACGTTTTTAATATATAAATTTTTATTTTATAAAAAAAAGAAATTGAAAAATCAAACTTGCCTTTATTAAAAAAGAATTAGAAAAAAATTATATCATTAAGGGTATGCCTGTAATAGACCACAGTGAAAATCAACGTGAGCGCGACACGTATGCAAGTGACTTCTCAAATAATATTATTAAGATTACACATTAATAAAATACATTTTCATTGGAATTAATTTTTCCAGGCAATATTTGGTGGTGAAGTTCGAGTGGAAGGTGTTTCTCATAATTGTGTACACGATGCAGCAGCTGCGATGCGAATTGCACTTGCTTTTATTAAGAAGCCATTTGACACAACAATTACACCATCAGAAGAGGTTTTAATTGGAAGATAGATTTTACCAAAAAATATTGTCTTTATCTTAAATTTCAGCAATTACATGTCTGCAATTTTGTTTATAGATGCTGGAGGCTGAGAAATCAAGACTCTTTATTCATAGGATCCCTTCCCATGTGCCATCTGAAAATCTGAACCTTGTTCTCGCTGCAGACTTTCGTTCTAGAAAGTTTAAACTTGATGTTAAGGTTGTATTGAAAATCATTTATGAAATATACAATTTTTCTCTAAAGTTTTTTTGTAACTGAATCCTTTTCTGACCACTTTTATGTTTTTTTTCGTTTTGGCAGCCAGCGAAATCACAGGGAGGTTATTATTGTGCACTTGTTGTTTTCGATAGCTCCCGAGAAGCTAATCAAGCATTTGCAAACTCTAATGGATACGAAGAGACGGTATTTTGGAATATCTCTGCTCTGGTTAAGGATATAAAACTTTTTCTGATAGTGATGAAATGTATCTTATTCATCATGGTTTCTCTTTTTCAGGATTCATTTGGGTTGCCACAAAAATTGATGGGCTTAAAGGGATTAGGTGCCACCTGTTATGTCCGTAAGATGGTTTAGGATGAACGATGGAACCTTGAAGAAAACTTCTATTTCTTTATGTTTGGTTTTCTACTTTTTGGAAATTATATTATAATTGAAGGTAATTCCAATTTCTGGAGCAAAAGAAAGGTAATAGCCAAATAACAAATCCAATTGGGAGACAGAAAAAAGGTTTTGCTATATTTGTTATTTAATTTGCAATTTCATCACTACAGAGTCTTGTCTTTTTGCTTAATTATATCTGTTACAATTTTTTTATAGCTACTATTTAGAAACAGAGTCAATGTAGAAGAACCTGTTATACTAGTGTGTAGCAAAACCTGAGTATTCAAGGTTAGTCGCTTTCATAGTCTTCTTCCTCATCTCCAAAGGAGAAGACCGATGCGTCTGCAGCAATAGCTTTGATATTTCTTACTGCTAATGAGTCGTTCTGTACTGGATTATAAAGACCCGACGACGATGAACTTGTGATACTTCCGTTTGAAGAGTGGTCATCAGTTTTTGGTGGCTCGTTGATCTGATGAGGTCTACTAGTTGTGTGCATCGAGCCTGCGGCTTTCTCGGTAGTTGAATTAGTGTCTATGTGTTTCGAGTTTTCTTCCTCTTCCCCATCACTGTCGGAGAAAACATCATCGTCTCTGCTCTGTTTAGACTTTATTTTGCCTGAATCTGCACCGGATCTGCTTTGAGGTTGTGGTTGGGTGGAGACAGGTTTCGGGTTTGATGGTTGAGATTTATCGGATTCTAACATTACGATCTCGACATGGAACCCCGGAGCAGGCAGCTTTCTCTGCAAAACACGTCACGAAATCAAGTCAAATGTAAAGCGAAACAAGTTGGTTTTCTCAGATCATTAAAGATATGAGCATCTTATTACCTTTTCAAAGCCGTCAAAGTCGATACCTTTCAGCATTGTTCTGGTATCAGTCAGTGTAGTATTTAGCCAACTGCGTGTAGAGAACAGAGAGAGTTAGTGAAACTTGTCGATTTGGAAGATGTGAGAGCAGAGCAGAGTTTACCAGTAGAAATCTCCATTGCTGTCTTGAAAGTGTATTTTGAAGTCGCCGGCTAATTCTGTTAGACCAGCTTCTCCAGGTATCGCAAAGACAACAACTCCTTTTTTCGGTGCCTTTATCCAAAAATCTTCAGGCTACACATTCCACAAAAACAAGTCTATATGTCAGAGACTAGTGTGGGTTTAAGTGGAAGATAACAACAGAAGAGAGTGAGAGAACAATGCCTACCCCTAAATCCTTGGTTTTCTGATGTTTATTTGTCGAGAAAAGTATATCTGTTCGGTAGAAGAAAAAAAAAGCATCTATCACACTTATGCGGAAATACAAGAGACGAGAAGAAATTAGCTATGTACCATTGTGGTTGGAGATGGTAATGTCAGGTCTAATCCAGTAAGGGCAGTTGATTAGGCGAAAGCCTCTGAGCATACATCTACACATAAATGTTTGTTCAGTGGTTAGGTATATGTGAATATCATCGCCATCAAACTAACTGTTTGGTCAGATATATCTGAAGCATACCTTCGTTCCGGTGGAACTTTCCCGCCAAACTGATTTTGAATACGTTCGTAGTACTTGACATATCGCTGAAGGAAATAGGAAAGCTCGTTTAATAGGAAGAGGGAGAACTGAACATGCACATAAGAAGATTTGTACGAGCTCAGGACTTACAATCTGACTTGGGAGAACGAGAGCTTTCCCGTCGAGACATCTCTTTTGGTTATAGTAATCAATAGCTTCCTCAGCTGTTGGAAAGAACTGCAATCGTACCAGTCAGATCAGTCACAGGAGTGTATTGGCCAGAATCTTTTGCTTCGTTTAAGTTTCACCTTGAGATATAGAAGAAGGCAACAAATCATCAGTCCGGTTCTTGCCATTCCGGCTTTACAATGAACTACCACTACATTTTGGATGTCTTCCTTCAGCCATGTGTATGCACTTTGACAAAATGATGGTATTAATTGCATTGGAGGACAATTATGGTCATCAAATGGGAAAGATGCAACCTGAAAGAAAGGAAATAAGACACGCTATGAGGCAAGCGCTATAAGAGGTCTATAAATACTAGCTTTGAAAAAAAGGGCAACACAAAAGAAACTGCCGGCAAGATGTATGGTCTGTGTATATACCTTCCCCTCAAATTTTGAAGCATCGTACAATCTCTCTGAACAAAGGTTATAGACCTTATATTTGTCCTGCATATTGGGAACAAGGTTTAGAGATCTGTCGTGCACCGACATGATCAAACATAAGCCAAGCTACCACACTACATGTCTGGGCTGCAATGTCTAATCACATCCAACTGGTATGAATCATATAAGAATTGGTGGAGTTGTCAAAAACTCATACAGTGTAAGAGGCTTCTATTCTGTGTCAATGGTTACCTTGTGATGAGTTTCAAAAAACCTGATCACCTCCTCCATGTGATTGCGATATAGTCCCTGAACATGACATTTGTCAATGAGAATCTCAAGGCCGAGAGAAGAAAAGAACTGGCTGGGGAACTTGTATTTCAAGCCAGGACAAGCTTATTTACCTCAAAAAATCCGAAAAGGCCAGAGCTTATATCACCAGCTGGGAACCCCATTGCGATTACATTCTCAGTTATATATGTCATGTCCAAATCAAATTCTCCTTCCTGAAGAAAGACCAGGTGGCATGTAAAAACAGAGATGTAAGCGATACTGATCCAGCCCCTTGTATATACAAGAATCTAGCGGATGGATTACATTGGATAGCATGAAAAATTCGTATAAAAAAGGATGGTGAATACTAGTTTTGGGAAAACATTCTGGGCAAAAGGGTAGTGTTACTGCAACAAGCTGCTGTGACTATAATGTGCGTCACTACTGTTTCAAGAATCTAATAAAATCAGGAAGAAAAGAAAAGTACACCTGGTATCTCCTTTTGTTCTGAGAGACAATGTGGCGTGCTTTCACCTGCATCGCTTTTACGGCACCACGAGATGAATCGACCACGGCTTTTGTGAGCGACTCAAGAGCACCACCAACTTGTGTGTTTGGCGATTCACCGACCTCGTCAGAACCTTTCGTCGGCAAATGCAGACCAAGCTCAGAGGTGAACCGTGTGAAAGCTGAGATCCCAGAATCAGTAGCGTTCGGATCTTGCTGCGGGAATTTAAAACTCTTGGCCCAAGAAGAAAGACCGGAAGAAGAAAACAGAGATGGCGGTGATTCACGCGGAGAGGAATCTGGCGGGCATGGAACAATATGATCCCCTGTTTTACTCGAAGGCTCAGGCCCGGAAGCAGGCGTTTGAGTATCAACTTCCCCCCTTGAAGCTTCTCTACTAATGGAGTCTTCACGAGTTTCTCCTGCAGAGCTCACGGGATGTTCTTCAGAAGGTTTAGAATTACCAGCAATGGATAAATCTTTCTCCATTAGTATAGCTGGAGTCTGAGACGAAGAGCCAGCAGGATTAGTGTCCATTTTACTCAAGACGATGGTTAGCCTACTTGACGAGCAAACACCAACCTGAAAAACAAAGGAAAGCTCACGTGTGAGTGTAAGCCATTAACATCTCATTTAACCAAACACAAGGAAGAACACAGAAACGACTCCAGTTCTCGCATAAACCATAATGTAGCTAAAGCTAATGGGTGAATTCGAGTGATCTGAAAGAGCACTGATCACGATAAGATGCCTCACAGGACAAGGAATCTGAGACTATACTAGTCCATTTGCATCAATCTAATAGGTCGCAAAATTCGACTTACGCTCGAATCCATTTTCACACATCTCTCAACGCCAATTCGTAGGAATCGATCTCTCAAATCAGAAAAATCATCTAGAAGATTCAGATCAAGAGGCGTGATACGAAACTAGAGTGTTCTTCTATGCGACAAGCATTTAGCTTGGAAAAACAAAACAAAAAGAAAAACGAGGCTACACATTGGTTACCGGAGAATGCGGGACGGTTCGCTTGGAGTTTTCGCCGGCGAAGAAGAGATTCAATGAACGGAAGAAGATTCGGGGTTGATTCAGAGCAGCGTACGAAATTTCCGATGCAACGTGCGGAGATTAACGATCAATTCCCGTCTGCTGCGGCCTTTTATCATCCCCGCTCTTGCCGGTCAGAACATTTCGACTTTTGTACATTGGGCCTTTTATATGGGCCTATTGGGCTGAAATATACTCCGAGCAATTGGATCAAACTACATATTTTTATACTTTATATATAGTCTGGTTCGGTTTGAATTCAATATATAAACTTATATTATAGTTGTGTTATTTTATAATTCATTTCTGTTCAGGTTCAGAATTCTTTTTATTTTTTAAATCCAGCCTTATTATGTTCTATTCCATCTTATTCTAAATTATTCCCACACAAATTTACATCCCTAAGTATTATAAGTAGAACATCATCATAACTTTAGAACTATTAGAATTAGATCTAATTCTATCTACAAAGATTTCAATAGAATTATTAATTTGTTTGTTATAATTTTAGTCGCACATTATATTTATCTACTATATTAAAACAGGAGTCCAATAGGAATAAAACCTTTAGTCATGTGTTATATTACTGAAAATACCATTGGAATTATTCAATATCTTAAAATTCCATTAAGGGTAAACATGTTAATCAATTTTTAACTAATTTATTCATAATATCTTTTAATATCTTCTTTCTTTAAATATGAAGATATAATTCCTTTTTTACCAAGAGAAATTGTTAGAAATACCACTTTTTAAAAATACACTCACTTAAATATATACAAAAATACACTAACTTTTAGTGGACAAAAAGTCTATTATACCCTTAATAAATCTAACTAAAAAAATCATAAATCTAATTAATAAAAAAAACTAATCTACGATCTCGCGATCTCCTTCTCCGATCGTTTTTCTCAGGAAATTGGCGGTTGCGGCCGATCATCGAAACCATTGATGATTCGAGATTCCCTAGGGTTACGGCGATCTGCGATTTGACGGCGGAGGTGGAATCGTAGCTGAAGACTTCTTCGATTATCAGCAAAAGCTCAACGATGGATTGATAAACGTCGAGTGTGAGGAAGATTTTCTCAGGAGATTACTTCGATTTCGCCATGTTTCCCGGGAAAGAGATCAAAGCCAAAGCGCTCTTCAGAGTGATCTCAGCGAAGGGAGATTCTCGAAGGAGCAAGAAGAAGAGAAGACGTGATCGGAGAGAAGCTGAGTTATAACTTTGCAGAAGCATATATCTTCTCAATCACAAGCTGAGTTAAGAGCCGAGACGCGCAAAACTACTCTTGTGCAAGCAGTGGTGCCTTCTCTTCCTGAGCTTGACTATTGCACTTTGCAGAAGGCTGCAACTTCTCAATTACAAGCTGAGCCGAGAGACTTTGTAGCGGATGCTCATGAAACAACTGATTTTCAAGCTGTAGACAAACCGGAGATGGTTATGGGTCGTAATCACACAAATAGTTTGTAGAAGCTATTTAGTCAAACATGTTTGTTGCAGATGCCACTAATTTTGCTGCCGATTGTAGAGTCCATCTAAGAGCAACGTTTGGTGCTTTTCTGCACTAAAGATTGTATCGACGGTATCCATCTCGTGCATAACAGGGGATCAGGCAGGGTTACGCAAGCTTCATAGTCTGGAACAAAGAGATCATAGTGTGGTTTCTTCTACTAATAATCAGTTGTTATGGGGATTCGCTCTACTTGACTTATTTCAGGGGATGCACACATCAAGTCGCTGAAAGATCTTTACACCAGAAAGGCTTTCTTAGCATACATCTCCTGCCATTCTGTATTTAGTTAGTCACCACTCTGAATTGGTGAGCCAGGTTTAAGAGAGCGGCAATGAGCAAAGAGATCATGAAGGGTGCTAAAGAGATCATTAAGGGTGCTAAAGAAATCATGAGGAAACGTTACCATAATGAATATTTTGATCGATAGTGATAACCACTGGATATTTCAAGATGGAAAGGAAGAGTCATCATCTATGCTTCTTTTTTTTGCTGGAAACCTGCAGAAAAGTTAACCGGCAATCATATAATCTAAAATTGTTACTTCTTCTCGATTGCTTCATTTTTGTTTCCCAACGGTATTGTATAATATGTTTTATAAAGGTTTATAAATTGATTTATAAGGGTTTATAGATTTATTTATAAGGGTTTATAGATTTATTTATAAGGCTTATAGATTGATTTATAAGGGTTTAAATTTTGATTTATAAGGTATTATAAATGAATGATTTTATAAGGGTTTATAAATATTTTATAATGTCTTATACACGATTTTAGAAGGGTTTATAAATGATTTTTATAAGGGTTTATAAATAATTTTTAGAAGGTTTTATAAATGATTTTATAAGGGTTTATAAAGTATAAATTTATGTATAACAGGTTCTTAAGAACTCATATAAATGATTAATAAACTCTTATAAATTTCACAGAAATATAAACATTTATAAAATTAATTTATAAAGTTTTATAAATGATTTTATAAGGGTTTATAAACAGATTTGTAAAATAGACTTCTTAAACCTTTTGGAGTACTTGTTGATTAAACGATGACTCCACAATAACCGCAAAGGATAAATGAGAGTCTGACTTACTTTTACTAAAAAAAATAGGATAAGATTTTATAAGGCTTATGTTGTTAAGATAAATAGGTTTGTAAGGCTTTATAGTTCTGGTTTTATATGATTTTATAAAGCCTTATAAAAATAGAAGTTACGCTCATCAATCTTACTCGATTCACTCTTAGGCTAAATAGTTTTATAAGGCTTTATAAATATTTTAGTAAAGCTTTATAAATATGTTATATGGCTTTATAAATATTGTATAAAGTTTTTATGAACAGTTGTATAAGGCTTTCTATAAAATGATTTATAAACTTTTATAAATGATCTGTAAAACCTTATAAATGATTTTATAAACTCTTATAAATGATTTTATAAACTTTTATAAATGATTTTATAAACCCTTATACACGATTTTATAAACCCTTATAAATGGAGTAAACATAGATGATTCTTCCTTTCCATCTTTGAATCATCCAGTGACTATCACTATCAATCGAAAAATCTTTTTATAAAAGTTGTGGATTCACTCTCACCAACACAGGTTCCACAAAAAAATTGGTTTTGTGATCCTCACTATGTCATCCTGGGATTGCATTGTTGCCTTTATAAATGAGTTTATAAACTTTTGTAGGTTTTATAAGTCTTTATAAATAGTTTTATAGGATTTTATAAAGCTTTTAAAGGTTTTTTAAATAGTTTTATAGAGGTTTTATAAACAGTTTTACACAATTAGTTTTATGAAGTTTTCTAGTCCTGGTTTACAAGGCTTTAAAGGTTTTATAAATGAGTTTATAAACTCTTATAAATGGTTTTATTAAACTTTATAAATAATTTAGAAACCTTCTGGCTTAATAATTTTTTACAAGGTTTTATAAATTATTTTTATAAAGCTTTATAAATAAGTTTATAAGACATATAGTTCTGATTTTATAATATTATATAAGGTTTTATAACGTTTTACAGATCTGTCATAACAACATAGAAAAGAAAATTCTCAAATTAGAATCAAAAGATCACTAAAATAATCATTGATGGATGGAAATAATACAAATGATTATAAAATTAGAGATAATTGCCTACAAACACACTTTCTAAACTTTTAGTGTCAAAAAAACACACTTCCATGTATGAGATGACTTTTTCCTTGTCTTTACAAATCTTATCCCGAATATACCCTTGGATGGAGAACAGGGTCATGTTCGAACAATGTTGCGTCCAACGAGACTGTGGCGAATGAAGGCGTGGATGGAGAAAAAGGTCATGTTCGAACAATATCTATTCACTGAAAAGCTTTATCCTTCTCATTTTTTATTTTTACTGGCCTATATTCTCACACTCTCCATTGCAGGTCATGGTCGAACAATGTCTAGTAATCACCGATAAGTTGCGTTCAACCAGGCTGTGGCGAATGAAGGTGTGGATGGAGAAGAAGGCCATGATCGAACAATGTCTATTCACTGAAAAGCTTTATCCTTCTCGTTTTTCATGTTCACTGACATATGTTCTCACACTCTATATTGTAGGTCATGGTCGAACAATGTCTAGTAATCACCACATGTATGATCCATGCCTCACCTACCGAGTGGTTTATGTACATCCACTTTAATGCTCCTTGTACATCCTTATATTACTATTATCTTCCTTCTATGCGTGTATGTACATAAAATATGTGTTCCTCTTTGTGTACGTCCACGTATAACTAAGGGCTTTAAGAGTAAATTTACCCACAAAAAGTGCACCTTGCAAGTTGGGTCACTTTTTCTGCAAAATAAGTTGAGAAGGTCACTTATATGGTCAAGCTCTCATAAAATTAAAGGCATTGTCAACAAGCACCATTACGCTCATGTCTACTTTGAGATGTCATTGTATTGACCTGAGGCAAGCCAACATGAATTCTAGAATCTTGAGGAGATGTTTGAGCTGAGTAGTGCTTCTCCCACGTACGTTCATCTGAATTAGAAGCAATGTCCATGTCTGAACTTGAGCCACCATTGTTATTATTACCTTTACCACAAATGGAGCTAATCTAAAGTTCCTTCTGACCATCCCTCAAAGACACATCCTTGTCTCATTTCTCTTGCAAGCTACCAAAGATTGATAATACAGAGTGTAAGAGATATGATCGTAGGAAATTGAGTATCGTATGTTTAGTAGAAATGTACCTGGTCCTTCTCAGCTAACCTCTTCCAATCTTTTCTTACAATAAGCTCATGTGTCTTCTTATACGATAAGTTAATCCGATAGTTCAGATCTTCTAGCCAGATTATTCTTCTATAGAAAACATTAACATTTTCTTGTATAAGTTGATGTCTATAATATCTGTTTCTTGAATGTGAAATTATGAAAGAGAAAAGCATACTCATGATCACGGATGCCTCTTGGAAGTCAAGTTGCATTAAGAGAATGAGGATGAAACTGTGTTTTTATGTGAATGTCGCTTACATCAGTGTTTCTTTTCCTGTGATCTCCATCTTTTTCCCCTGACGCTAGATGCGTGCAGACAAAACAAAACGGTGTCTAATACACTGACATGCTCACGGAGACAGCTCCCTGTAAAGTCACAATCCTCATCAAAGTGCAGTCATAAATCAAGTTTAACCAAAACTAAATAAGATGAGGATTAATGAATAAGACCTTGTTACCAATGTAACCCATAACGCCAACACCAACAGTAGACACACTAAGGTTACGTATATGTTTGTGAAAGCTCCTCCGAACCCATATGGTTTAGAAAACTCCAACCATCTGTTTGCTTACGATCCATACATAGGACTGTTTTCTCACATTCATGAGAGGCTTCAAATCTAAATCTGCGAGCATCCTCATTGATAAATTTTTGATAGAGAGGAGAAATACTCAAATCTCCAAACACTAAACCAAAACTCTGATATACTAAAAGTAGGATCTGGTTACACCTGTTTCTCCTATCAGCCTGATTCAATAGTGAAGACAACACAGATGCTCACAGTCACACACATACATACACATATGCTGGCAAACATTTACATTATCAATTGAAAATTGAAAGAATCTATCATCACCAATCGTAATCAAAACAAGGCTTTAAGCTATAAGCAGAAATAAACATACCATGATTTGAGCCGTCGGGAGTAAGATGCGGCGTCGTTGTTTAAGGAGAGGAACTTCAACGAGTATAGAAAAGACACCGGAGACTGTTAAGAGGACATACATTAATCAAAGAAAGAAGGACAAAATCCTGTAAACTAGTTACAAATTAAACAAGGAGGAGTTTTTGTATAGTAATCACGAAAGCTTTATGGTTTAAATGAAGAACACAAAATCAAAATCAGAAAATGATTCATTCCGGCGAAGATGATTCAATCCGCGAAGGATCTGGTGATATTGCGATATTCCGACGAGGCGAGATTTCGGCGAAGCGTTTGACGGTGAGATGAAGCCGGCGGAAGCAGATCGAGGAAGGAGAGAACAAGGAAAATAAAAGACCCTGTAATTGATAGGGTTATTTTTGTCATTAGCCATTAATCAGAAGTATAAAATTGAAAATGTCCTTGCATACAGTGTAAAAATGAAAAATGGTATCTAACAAAGTGTATTTTTAAAATTCTCCCTTTTACCAACAACCAAATCTTACAGAAAAATATTATGATATTTTTTTAACAATTAAAGTAATTCGTATATATACTTTAAAATAACTATAAGCTAAATATTTAATTAAATTTTGCTTTATAAAACGAAAAATATAAATTCTATGATATCTTTATATATTATATAAGAATAATTAAATTTCAAAATCAAAATAAATATTATTAAATCATTTAGTACACCAATTAATTTTACAAATAATAAATTGAAGATTTAAAAAATAACTTGGCAAAAAAATCATACATCAAAAATTTAAATCATATACTTACGAATACATTTCAATTTTTTTTTAAATTATGAATATTATCAAAAACAAAAAAAATCATATTTGTTTATAATTTGACCTTAATAAAATATTAGAATAATAGAAATCAAAATAATATATTTTTAACTTGAAAAAAAATTTAAATATTAAAAAACTAATCAATATTTATATTATTTGATCCTATAATTGGACGGGTTTAGATTAACATTTTTAATCGTATCCATATATGGGTTATATTATAAAATATGCAAAATATATAATTACAAGATAAGTTAAAAAAATGAATAACTCGCTCAGTTATGAAAACTTTAAAACATATTTTAATCACTGCGAAACAGGTTAAAATGATAAATTATATTATTTTATTATAAAAATATTAAAAATAAACTTAAAATATCAGACATACTATCCAATTTTGGTATTCATAAATCTGTTAATCTATTTAAATAAATTAATAAATTTACAAAAAATCAAATAAAAATCAAATAAAAATCAAATATTTAATTAAATAGTATTCTGTAAAAACTAAATGCTATTTTTAAGGTATAAATCAATATATACACAAATATATCTTCATATAAAGTATAAAAATAAAAAGAAACCAACTAAAAATATTAAGCTAAACATTATCTTTTAGATAAGAATATTTTTTTTCAAAACTAAAATTTACTTTCACTTATTTTTTAATTACATTGTAATTTTTAATCTTTTGTTGTTTCTCTAATTCTTTCTGTTTAAAACTATTTTTTTCTCAATTTCTTATCAAGCCATCCAAAACGACTTTAGTTAATAATTCCAACCTTAACTTTAAAATATAGTGCTAATGTTTATGTCCAATGTTATTGTTCTCTTTTCATACTTTTATAATTTATATCTATATTTATAAAATTTAAAATTTATAAACTTATAAACTTAATTCAAAATAAGATATAATTCCGTGCTCACGCGCCGGTCTGGTTTTAGTTTAGTTTTATTTCTATGTTAGCAACATATGGATTGAAAAATGTATAATCATACACCAATCATTTTTTTTATTTGAAATATCAGGAAAAAAAAGTTCGTATACCAACCATAGCTTTTCAAAACCCGAATGTTACAATATCACCTTTCTTGGCTTGAAACAACGATAGTACATATAAAGAAACACAAAAATGCCTTTTAACAAATAATAAAGTAAGCTATAAAAAAGATAATGAAGGTTAGGAAGGTGGCTTATAATAAGCATAAGCTGAAAAAAAACTTTGAGATAATGTGAGGACTAGTAGAATAACTGCAGCACAGAAAGAGACTATAGCCCATGGATTATTGAAGTACTTGTGTCTCAAGGTCGCCCTCCAAGCATTCCACTTTTGATTGTAATAACGGTTAACCTCGACTGATAACCGAGATAGATAACTATCTTCTGTGTCAAAAACAACTTCTTCACATAACCGGTTGAACAAATTCGCAACTTCAGAATCGCTCCCTAGCCAATGTTCGATTACGCCGCAGTAGTGTAAGTAGCTAACATCTTCGTGAGAATCTATTAGATTGTCCATGAAGATTATGTAGGATGTTATGTCGTTGCTCGAGTCAATATGGCACTGTTCAAAAGCTATAAGGTTCAAGAAAAGAGATTTGGTACCTACAAAACAAAAGTGCGAAGAAATTAATAAGGAATTACTACGTAACTTCTTGTTTGAAAAAAGTGTATTTGTTTCGTCATCTAGATTTCTTGCCGATGTAAACCATGCACACTCTTTTCCATTGCTTACATCATTTTGACTTAGTCAATATGTAAGGGATATAATCTATGACATTTCCTTACTTCTGCCATTTGATATATGATGAATAAAAAAAAGAACATGACAAAGTTATTTTTATACACCTAGCTGGATTTCACATTATGATCCCAACTAATATGGGGCAGGGATCATATAAAAAGAGATATATAGTGTGGAAAACGTGAACGTACCGTCATGAATAAGTAGCCTCGGTATCTCTAGATAACCGTTATTGAATTGAATATCCCAAAACCGGTCGGTTTTCCTTCTCCTAAACTTGATACCGGCCTCTCTCAGCTCCGTTACGCAATGTATCATCTGTTGTCTGCGCTTGTCCGCCACACGGGTATTCCGAGACCGTCTCTTTCTTGATAACCTTGGCTCCGGTTTAGGACTAGACCGGAGAAGACTTCGACGGAAAACATCAAGACAGTGCAACTCACCCATGTCGGCAAATGGGTCAAATGCTTTATCTCTTGCCAGATAGTTTTCGAGTTTTGACTGGTCGGTTTTGGTCATCGGCTCGTCCGTTGGCATTAGTGGATCAAAGAACCGTACTGCTAATTGCGCCACTAGACCGGTTTGGTTCCGTGTACCAAGCTGTAGCTCTAATAACCGGTTTAGAATGAACAATGGAAGTTGATTTTCCAGCATTATCATATCACGCTGAATTGAATGCATCGATCCTCTCATTGCAAAAACCGGATCATTACGTGCATATCTACACAAATACGAAGAACAATAATCCAAAATCAAAATGATTGAGATCGGTTTAGCAATTATTTGAGATAACGAGAAATAATAAACAACAGTTGAAATTAGGCCTACCCTAGTTCCGTGAATCCTTCAGCGGCTCCTCTGAAGAGCTCAAGCACAAAACAACCATCAAGAACAAGCATTTCGATGAAATCGTTACTGCTCAAACCGAAAGGACCTTCATAGCAAGCTCGGGCCTTCTCCTCGAGCTCTCTCATGGCGTCAATATACATTTTAATGTTTTGGTTCGTACGTTTCAAGATTCTGTTGACGGCACGCCATTTGTGACGGTCCATCGACCGGAGCCGTTTCTTACCATGGTGGTAAGGACCAAGCGAGACAGTCTGAGGGAAGTACGATTTGTTGTCGTTTTCTTGCAAGTAATATGGAACTCTGTAGATACAGAGTTTACCCCAGATCGTCGTGTCGTCGTCTCTACGTGCTTGCTCGAGTTTGTCTGTGATCGAGATCACCCAATCATCTCGTGTCTCTTTCGGGCTCTCTTTTGTTACCTCGATCTTACCTGCTTCGGACAGAGTCTGCTCGTGGTTATGATTGTTTTGTTCTTGATCGGATCTGGTGAGTTCAGGTAAAGCTGGGAGGTTTTGATATTGATTAACCGGTTCGGATCCTTGGTTCTCGGTTTCGAGTTTTTCGCGGATCTTGAGGGTGAGCAAGTACCAGCTCAACATGTCTTTGTAGAAGACAGCCACCATTTTTTCGGTTGGTTGAAGCTTTTTCCGAAGAATTAGAGAGGAAGAGAGAAGTACTTGCGTTAAGTTTGAGAAGCTTTTATCAAAAAAGAAATATCAGAAACAACTACATGTAAAATGATTTGGAGCTATAATTGGTTACTTATTGTACTCATGGACCCAACTGATCTGTAATGACAACAACCATAATTAGATGTATCTAAACACCCACACACACATTAATAATTTTGAAATATAACAACAAAAATTATATTTTTTTTTGACTATTTGTTACAATAAATAAATTATTTGGAACTTGGATGTCAAAAAAATAAAAAATAAAATAAATTATTTGGAACCCTCCTGCGCGTGAAGAGAGGTGTTCGCTTCTCTAAATTACGAATAATCAAAAGATTGAAGACCACCTAAATGAAACTATATCAATATATATGATTGTGTATAACTATGTCAAAGGTAAGAGGCATGTTCAATAAAAGGATTATTTACCAGTCTGATAATGATCCGATACCGATGTGAAACTAAACGATAAGCTGACATCTAATGTTTCATTACACATTGTTCGATTCGAAAACCACATATAATGTACCTTCTTTTGCGATTGGTACATACGAATAATGATGATATGAAGGATATATATAACGGGCAAGTGGTATCAAACTAACTATAGAAATGAACTCATAAAGGGAACTTGAGAGTCGCTGGAGTACTAGTTAAGATAAGTTGATCTTGTCAAATCAGCAAAAATTTAAAGATAAAAATAACAAAATAAAAAGAGATTCTTTTAGGTATTTTTGTTCCTCCTAGCTAGTGTCGACTTCAAGTTCACATTTCGTCACGATTATTGATGTTTTGAGACAGGCTTTTTCGATGCATTATTGTATATTTTCTTACATTGCTTTTCAACTTCAAGTTATTGGAGAAAAAAAGAAATAGTGAGAGCATAACGGAACACGTCCATTACACAGCTCGTGAGGAACATCAGAACATGGCACGACCTCACCATATACGTATAGATCTATCATTAGTTGGGAGTCCCAACTTGGGACACGTTTTATCTGTTTCTTTTGCTAGTCAAACTCTTATATGATAATATAATTTTATTTTAAATTAACTCTTGCAATCTGGTATGGATGATGCTACTCCATGACTATGAGCGGTACGATACTCTGACTACGTAACCCGGTACGTAGCTCGACAACTGCTCACTTTCTAATCTAGACCACTTCCCTGTCCCAGTAAGTATTGCGGTTTTTTTTTTCTTAATGTCGGAGAATCATATGAAAACTGCTTACCATTCGTAGGAAATTTATTATCTAGTAGACTAATCACCTCGGAATTGTTTTCCACAACATTGAACAATATCATAATACTTTATTAAAAAAAAATTCAATCTACTATGGAGAGTACACAATCATTTTTGTTCTTCTCTAATAACAAAAAAAAAAAAAAAAAAAAAAAAACAAAGTACGATTAATTATACTTAAGGAACTGTAATAAGTAGTCTCCCCTAGAAATTCTAAACATATGCATATGGCTTCAAAAATATAGTGAAGTTTAAGTTTTTACAAACATATGCATGGCTTCATTAGAAGCATACTATGAAGAAAATGCATGATGTTTCGCAATGAAAAGGAAAATACAAACATTCCGAGATGAGTGAGCAAAACTATGGAATAATAATGAAGATTAAGAAGGTGGCTTAAAATATGGATAAGCACTAAAGAAGCTCTGGAATAACGTGAGAACTAGGAGGAAAAGTGCAGCAAAAAAAGAGAAAAACGCCCAAGGATTATTGAAGTACTTGTGTTTCAAGATCGCTTTCAGAACATTCCACTTTCGGTTATAATTACGGTCAACCTTGCTCGACAATTGAGATAAATAACTATTCTGAGGGTCGAAGGCTACTTCTTGACATAGCCGGTTGAACAAATCGGCGACTTCGAAATCACTTCCTAGCCAGTGCTCGATAATTCCACAGTAATGCAAATAGCTAACATCTTGTGGAGAATCTATTAGATTGTCCATAAAGATTATGTAGGATGTTATGTGGTTGCTGGAGTCGATATGGCACTGTTCGAAAGCTATAAGATTCGAGAAGAGAGACTTGGTACCTACAAAAAAGAAACGAGGCAATGATGTTTTTGTAAGATTAAGGAGTTGTGGGATTCTATTGGAAGAACTGTATTAATTTCCTTAATTTCCTTACCTTTTTGCCTTTGCTTAAATCATTATGGTTACGTCAATACGGACTTATGATAACTATTTCTTTACTTTAGCAACTTGAGCACAAAACCAATATAAACAAAACTTATTTTTAATTTGATTTTTGTTTTTTAAATAAAAATCGGTCCAGTTCGAGTGCTTAAGCTATAAATATGTATAAGAAATTTTTCTAAATGTGAACTCAACTGAATCCGTTAGAATGCATATTATTGAAAAATGCAAATTCAATTACCGTCATGGATAAGTAGTTTGGGTATCTCTAGATAACCATTTTTGAATCTTATATCCCAAAACCGGTCGGTTTTTCTTGTTTTGAATTTTATACCGGCCTCTCTTAGTTCTGTCACACAATGTATCAGTTGTTGTTGGCGCTTATCCGCCACACGTGTCTTCCATGACCATCTCCTCCGTGACAACCTTGGCTCTGGGTTTGTGCTAGGCTGAAGCAGACTTCGACGGAAAACATCCAAACAGTGCAACTCCTCCTTGTCTTTGTCGGCAATTGGGTTAAAGAAATTATCTTTTTCGAGACTTGACTGGTTAGTTTTGGTCAATGGTTCATCTGTTGGCATTAGAGGGTTGAAAAACCCAATTGCTAGTTGTGCCACTAAACCGGTTTGGTTCCATGGACCAAGCTGTAGCTCTAATAACCGGTTGAGAACAAACAGAGGAAGTTGATTTTCGAGCATCACCATGTCACGTTGAATGGAATGCATTGATCCTCGCATAGCAAAAACTGGATCATTACGATCGTATCTACGTACAAACATCAGACAAAGAAAAAGAAATCATAAGCAAAAAATCAAAGTCAACAACTTAGATAACTCAAACCGGTTCAGCAAGACCAAACGCTTACCCGAGTTCCGAGAATCCTTTATCAGCTCCTCTAAAGAGTTCGAGAACAAAACAACCATCAAGAACCAACATTTCTATGAACTTGTTACTGCTCAAATCAATGGGACCTTCGTAGCAAGCACGAGCCTTCTCCTCGAGTTCTTTCATGGCATCAATATACATTTCGATGCCATGTTTGGTGCGTGCCACGATCATATTAACTGCCCGCCACTTGTGATGATCCATAGGCAGGAGATGTTTGTTGCCATAGTGATATGGACCAATCGAGACGGTCTGAGGGAAGTAGGACTTGTTGTCGTTTTCTTGAAGGTAATGTGGAACTCTATAGATACAGAGCCTTTCCCAGCTACTTGTGGCGTCTTCTCTAAGTGCTTGTTCCATCTTGTCTTTAATCGAAATCACCCATTCTTCCCCAGTCTCTTCAGGTTGCTGGTTTAGGGTTTGGAGTTTTTGGCGCATCACAAGGGTGAGCAAGTACCACGTCAACATGTCTTTTCGGATCAAAGACATGTCTTGGTTGGTGAAAGACGGTAATGGTGGAATGAGTTTTTTTCTTTTGACAAGTCTCCGCCGAGGAAGAATCGGTCCAAATGATGGCGGTGGCGGTCAGTGGCGGATCTAGACATAATTTTTATGGGGTGCAAAATTTTAGAAAATTCTTGAAAATATTTAAGAATACTATATCAACATGCAAGATAGATAACATGGACCTTACAAATATATTTTGGAACGTTATAAAAATACTTTAATCGTGTTTGTATTTTAGAACTTTTTCTTAATGTATGCCTTAAGAAAAAAAAATCAAATGACTTCTTTATTTGGTTAACAAACTCAAAATATTTTTTTTTTTAAATTGAGAAAACTAAACAAATAAAGTTTGTTAACTTATCACTGTTTTTTAATTGTTATTATGTAAAAAACACATTGATAAATAATATGAAATAGTTATAAATATAGTAACATACTTATAACATGTTATAAAATTAGTTTAATTAAGTTTCATACAATTTTTGTAGTGATGGTTTTAGATGAGGTGTCTCATGTTATATTAATAAACAATATCGAAAAATAGAATTTTTAAACTGGAACGAAAATTAAAAAAATTATAGTGTTATCTCATCAAGTCTAAAGTTAATTCTAAAGTATTTTTAAAATTGAATTATGAAAATCTAACTAAATATTTCTAAACGTTACTTTTCTTGTTATAATAGTATATGGATTGGGTATAATATTTTGTATTTTCTTACCAACAATAATATTGAGTAAGTTCATCTTGTGAGCTTAGTAGAAATGAAGCCCAATAATTATGAACACGTTTAAAAAGAAAAAACAGTGTGAGAGGAAAAAAGCGACGGGTGCAAAGAAATTAATTTAAGGGGTGCAACAATTTTTATTCTTTAAGATTAACACTAGGTGGCAATTTTTTATAGGGTGCAGCTGCCCCCCACATGATGCAAGTGCATCCGCCCCTGGTGGCGGTGGTGGTGGTGGCTTTTTGCTTATTTTTTTGAAGAAATATGGCCGAGGAGGAATCGATCTAAATGATGGTTGTGGTGGTGGTGGTGGTGGTAAAGTAAGAATACGCACCATGTTTGTTGGTTGAAGCTTTTTCAAAAGATTAAGAAAGAAAAAAAATCTCAAAAATGTACCAACATACAATAGATCTTTGAACTGCAGAACAGAGCTGTACACACATCAATAAGTTTATATATATATATATATATATATATATATATATATATATATATATATATACACACACATATCTAATCATGACTTTAAATTTGCCGCCATGACTGGCCACGTTTGGTTTCTTTTTGTTCTACAAATTCTTATAAAAATTACTAGAAAAGTACTTGTTCGTTACTAGCCCTATTATCATATGCTTGATAGCGATAGAGGAAGAATCTCTCAAGATAAATTTCTGAGTCTCGGCAGTAAGGATATGTGATATATCATGGTTTTTATGGTTTTTGGCCATGATATAAGTTGTGTATTTAGTGTCTTTTTAGTGTTTTTGGAGTCTTTTAGAGTCTTTTACAGGTTTAGGTACGTTTAGAGCTTAATTGGAGATTATAGATCATTCTGGAGCTAAATAGGAAGCTGCGCTGAAGAATGCAAGTCGGAGCCTATTTTCAAGTTTGGTGTCGATCGACACCACTTATGGGTGTCGATCGACACCGATCGGGATTTCACATTCTGCCGACTTTTGAAGAAAGGAAATTGCCCAGAAGTTTCATATATTTGCAATTAAGTCACTGGACGAGTTTTTAGGATTTATATACTGCTTTAAGGTCATTGTTTAGACCTATCTATTATTCTAAGCTAGAGCTTTGGAGAGAAGAATTCAGACTCCTTCAGAGAAGATTCAGAACTCCTTTAACCTCTATTCTTATTTCTTTTATGCAATCTTATTCAAACATGTTTATTGTTTCAATCTCCATGTCTGAGTAGTTTGCTAGTTAGGTTTAGGGTTTCTCATCTGGGATTTCATGAATTGCTAAGTTGATTGGTTAGTTAGGGATTCTGGAACACTAGTTCTTCATCTAGGTTGTGATTAATGCTTGATCTGAACTGACGAGTTAGATTATTGATCATGGGTTGATTCTCGCAGCGAGAGTTGGTTAATTAGCTAGAAAGAACCTTAGATGAGCAAAATAACTATTCGCAAAGAGATTTGGTTTAGGTATTTTGTGAACTTATCGAACTTGAATTTTATGCATGTCTGAGCTTTTGAATTTGCAAAGAGATTTGGAATTCTAGGATCTAGACATAGAAATCTCTGCAACGAGAGTTGATTGATTTGAATATTGTGTTTCGAGTTCTAGAACATAGCAGAATCCCGATTTACTGATTAATTTGCATTCCTGATTTCCTGAGAATACCCTGAGCCTGACGCTTTTCCCATCTGATCTTAAAACCGATTTTCTTGTTGTCTTTTAATTACATTCATTCTCGTTTAGCTTAATTCGAACACTACAATCTATTGTGCGAATCTTGAGTCTCTGTGGAAATCGATCCCTAAGTACTGCAATTGATCTCTTAATTTGAGAGAGTAGTTCAAAGGGTAAATTTGAGCCTATCAAATTTTGGCGCCGTTGCCGGGGACTCATTTAAATCGCCATTAGATTAGGAATAGAATTTAGTCTAAGCATTTTATTTCTTGTTTACTTACATCTGTTCTATCTCTTTTCTTGTGTTTCAGGTGTATGCAGTCTCGCATTACCAGAAGCAACAAGGAAGCTAAACTTTTGAATCTTACGAATCAAGAGTTGAGAGAGTTAGAACGCACGAACCTTAAGGCAAAGAGATCAGCAGATATGAATCAAAGAGTTATCATTCGACCTGATGCTGCTGGAGTCTTACGAGACCAAGAGGGTCATGCCTACAATGAAAACGGTGACCAAATTGATGATCAGGGAAATATAGTCCAAGAAATCGTTGCTCAAGCTAGAGGGATGACCCTTGCTGATTTCAACAGGCCTGATCTTTTCTATGAAAACAGGTCTGCAATCCGCCCTCCTCCCTTCCAAAGGAATGATTTTGAGTTGAAGCCTGTCTACTTCACTCTTGTGGGTCAACATCCTTTCCATGGTCTTCCTCATGAGCACCCTATGGATCACATTGAGAAGTTTGAAGACTTGGTGACAAGCATTAAGCTTAATGGAGTTTCAGAAGATTATCTACTGTGCAAGCTCTTCCCATACTCTCTTGCTGGGGATGCAGCTTATTGGCTCAAGAATGAGAGTCCAGGTTCTCTGACCACTTGGTCTGATACCAAGACTGCCTTCCTCACCAACTTCTTTGATGATGCAAGGTCTGAAGATCTGAGAACTAAGATCTCTACATTCAAACAAGTGCCTACTGAAGCCTTCAAAGCTTCTTGGTTGAGGTTCAGGTCCTACCAGAGAGACTGTCCCCATCATGGGTTCAGTGATGTTCAGCTGTTGGGCATCTATTTTAGAGGAATTGACTGGAGGTATCAGATGGCTCTTGATGCTGCAAGTGAAGGAAACTTCAACACTAGAAGTCCAGCTGAAGCCAAAAAGCTTATTGAGAACTTGGTATCTAGCAATAGTACCAAGAATGCAGACTTTGAGAGGAAGAAAGCAGCTGGAGGAATGGATGGAAGTCAAATGGCTGAAGTAAAGGCAAAGCTTGATTCAGTTCACAACATTCTTGTGGGCCAAAAACATGTTCACTTTGCTGCAGAGGTTGAAACTCTTGATGGTCAAAAAGAGGATGTGAATTATGTTGGTGGAACAGGTTTTCAGGGACAGAGATTTGGGAATCAGCCTGGTTATGGTTCTACTTACCAGAGACCTTTTCAAAACACCAACTTTGCAAGGAACTATGACTCTTCTTCCTACCAACCAGTTCCTCCACCAAATGCAGAAAGCAAGATGGAAGGCATGCTGGAGCAGATTCTTGCTGGACAGACCAAGTTAACAGTGGATTTTAATGGGAAGCTGGATTCCATGTACACTGATCTGAATGAGAAATTTGAAGTTCTGAGCACCCATGTCAAGAAGCTGGACACTCAAGTTGCACAAACTGCTTCATCAATGAAAAGGCAAGAAGGGTTTCTTCCTGGAAAGACTGATTCAAACCCAAGGCATCATGTAAATGCCATCATGATAAAAGAGGAAGAAAATTTCGTGGGTTCTGCAGATTTTGATGGCGGTTTTGACGTTCCAGAGGAGGTGTCGATCGACACCAATCTGGAGTGTCGATCGACACCAAGCCAAAAACTCGAGATTTCGAGTCATGACGGACGATTGTCGACCAACCCGGTCGACACTACATTGGAGCGGTCGACAACAGTCAGTGTCGATCGACACCATCCTAGTGTCGATCGACACCAATCGCGGAGCAAGCCAGAATTGGCTAGTTCTCACACAGAACCCGAGGAAAATGCCTATAAGCCTAAAATTCCTTTTCCAAAGGCATGTAAGAAGTCCAAACAAGAGTTGGAAGAGGCCAGATGCAAGGCAATCATGGACAAAGTGCTGAT
The DNA here is from genome assembly GCA_010577795.1 of Isatis tinctoria. NCBI lineage: Eukaryota > Viridiplantae > Streptophyta > Magnoliopsida > Brassicales > Brassicaceae > Isatis > Isatis tinctoria. The sequence continues at coordinate 26,204,793 of CM021245.1, forward strand.
TGAGATACCATTGGTTGATGCAGTCAAGCTTTCACCTCCAATTAAGAGGTATGTCAAGAGGATGGTTGTGAATGGTATAAGTCATGAGGAAGCAGCTTTGCTCACAAAGGATATTAGTGCAATCCTTTTGAAAAAGACAGTGTCAAGGAAAGAGAGGAAGGTGAGAGTGTCTGAACAGGTCAGTGCTATGATTCAGAGTAGGATTCCAAAGAAGCTACCTGACCCTGGAAGTTTTGTGCTGGATTGCTATATCTCAACAGAAAGGTTTCCTCATTCTCTTTGTGACCTGGGCTCAAGCATTAACCTAATGCCATATTCTGTTGCTATGAGACTTGAGTTCACTGACTTCAAGCCTACAAGGATTCATCTTGTCCTTGCTGATCGTTCCAAGAGGATTCCAGAAGGAGTTTTAGAGGATGTTCCACTTCAAATTGCAGGATGCACTATCCCCACAGACTTTGTGGTTTTGGAATATGATGAAGAACCTCAGGATCCTCTTCTTTTGGGAAGATCATTCTTAGCTACAGCAGGTGCTATTATTGATGTCAGAGAAGGGCAGATAGAGCTTGATTTGGGTGATAAAGTCATGAACTTTGACATGGATAAGCTAAGGAGAAAACCCACCATTGATGGTCAAACCTTTTCTGTAGAGGTTACCATGGATGAGGAGCCATATGACATTACTGCTGAGTATGTCAAGGAGCTGGAAGCTACTGAGCAAGTGAACAAGCTGATTGTTCAAGAGGAATTGGTTGAGACTTCTAAGCAAGCTGCTGGGCTTGAGGACTGGAGTGAAGGTCATATTTTTATGACTAGGGTCGAAGATAAGGGTCCAATTAAAGATAAGTTGATGGAGGATGACGTTTTTGTGATGGAGACACAGATTGCAGAGCTGAATTGCAGAAAAAGTGCAGAATCCCGAGTTTCAGGTTCAGTGTCGATCGACACCACTGTTGGTGTCGGTCGACACCCTCCACAGGCCAAGCCAAAGACACCTAAAAATCAGGGTTTTCAGAAATTTTGTGGTCTAAAAGACCCATCAACTGCTGTTAAACAGAAAACTCTACATCTCGCACCTCACTCACCTCCAATAGAGCAAAGGTACGCACTTCCTGTTCCTAATTCTAAACCTCCTGATATCATCATTAAGAATTTTCAAAGTGCAAAAGCTGTCTCACAGTTAATCAAGCCACAAGATTATCGTAGAGCGCTTGTTTCTTCTTTTGATGATTCTGCAGGAAAAAGAAGTCTACCTCCCAAACATAAGTCCCACCCTGCAGCTGTTCCTTCATTCCTTGGTCGATCTCATTCACAAACTGCCTATACACCACCTTGGATGATGAGACATTCTTCCCAAAGGCATTCAATGCCACTCTCTGATCCACCAGATGCCTAAGCTCCAACATAGTCAAGCTAATGACTAAAAATAAGCGCTGAGTGGGAGGCAACCCACTATTAGGTAGGAACTTTCTTTGGATTTCGTTTGATTTTTACTAATTTTTAGTTTTGTTTTTCTTGTGTTTCAAAAAAAAAAAAGAAAAAGAAGATCGTGACCAGACCAGTGTCGATCGACACTACTCGTCGGTGTCGGTCGACACTAATCGCGACTGCAGGTAAGCGTCTCCGATCCTAACCTTTTCCATTCTAATTATTTTCTTTTGACCAAACTCATGCCTGTTAACACTGGGGACAGTGTTATTCAAGTCTGGGGGAGGTGGTTACTAACTTTGGTTTTCTTTTTCTTTTGAGAGTCTTTTGTGTCAAAAGTTTGTTTTTATTGAGTCAAAATTTAGTTGGGAACTATGAGCTTTCCTTGGAACTTACTGTCTTAGCTACCTCTTTAGTGACCATTCTTGCAGCCATTGACAGCAGTTTCTACCAACAGGAAATTCCAAAGGTAAATTGATCTTCCATTATCCCCATACTATTTGAGTATTTAGATGATCCGGAGCTGGCCTAGATATAATGAACTTAATTTCTCTCATCTTGGGGCTTGGTATACTTTGAATCGGATTCCTTGCTTAGGTCTGATAGGATTAGTCTGTGATTATGGTTTCCCTCTCTCTTCCCTTCATAGTCTCTAAAAAAAAAAGAATGAAAAGGGTCATGCTTTGAAAAGATTTTATTTGAGAAATTGAATCATTCCATACTTCTAGAAAAAAAAAAGAGAAAGAAAGAGAACAATCAGTCGATAAAAAAAAATAAAATGATACCCTAGTAGGGAAAAATCGACTGATTTGGAAGCGAGAAAAGAGGGAGAAAGGAAACTAGAAGCAGATTGTTCAATAAATCAGTGCTTGGATAAGTAAGAGTCCATGTGTTCTTAGATCGATATTCCCTCGATGAGACAGCACTTAAAACTAAATAAGGTCAGCAATGAGGATTCTAGATTACTCTTATTGGTTGTGGTTTGGAATCTGGATGGTTAGTAAGTCTGCGGAAAATTACTAGAGGTCTTAATTTAAGTTGGTACTGTTTGATGTGGCTTTACTCTGGTGTTGGTTGATTCAGTATTTCTAAAGGACAAGTGAGTTCCTATGTTTTCAAACCTCTTTCACAGGCCTAGTCTTCTGTTTTGCTTGAGGGCAAGCAAAAGCTAAGTCTGGGGGAGTTGATATAACATGGTTTTTATGGTTTTTGGCCATGATATAAGTTGTGTATTTAGTGTCTTTTTAGTGTTTTTGGAGTCTTTTAGAGTCTTTTACAGGTTTAGGTACGTTTAGAGCTTAATTGGAGATTATAGATCATTCTGGAGCTAAATAGGAAGCTGCGCTGAAGAATGCAAGTCGGAGCCTATTTTCAAGTTTGGTGTCGATCGACACCACTTATGGGTGTCGATCGACACCGATCGGGATTTCACATTCTGCCGACTTTTGAAGAAAGGAAATTGCCCAGAAGTTTCATATATTTGCAATTAAGTCCCTGGACGAGTTTTTAGGATTTATATACTGTTTTAAGGTCATTGTTTAGACCTATCTATTATTCTAAGCTAGAGCTTTGGAGAGAAGAATTCAGACTCCTTCAGAGAAGATTCAGAACTCCTTTAACCTCTATTCTTATTTCTTTTATGCAATCTTATTCAAACATGTTTATTGTTTCAATCTCCATGTCTGAGTAGTTTGCTAGTTAGGTTTAGGGTTTCTCATCTGGGATTTCATGAATTGCTAAGTTGATTGGTTAGTTAGGGATTCTGGAACACTAGTTCTTCATCTAGGTTGTGATTAATGCTTGATCTGAACTGACGAGTTAGATTATTGATCATAGGATGATTCTCGCAGCGAGAGTTGGTTAATTAGCTAGAAAGAACCTTAGATGAGCAAAATAACTATTCGCAAAGAGATTTGGTTTAGGTATTTTGTGAACTTATCGAACTTGAATTTTATGCATGTCTGAGCTTTTGAATTTGCAAAGAGATTTGGAATTCTAGGATCTAGACATAGAAATCTCTGCAACGAGAGTTGATTGATTTGAATATTGTGTTTCGAGTTCTAGAACATAGCAGAATCCCGATTTACTGATTAATTTGCATTCCTGATTTCCTGAGAATACCCTGAGCCTGACGCTTTTCCCATCTGATCTTAAAACCGATTTTCTTGTTGTCTTTTAATTACATTCATTCTCGTTTAGCTTAATTCGAACACTACAATCTATTGTGCGAATCTTGAGTCTCTGTGGAAATCGATCCCTAAGTACTGCAATTGATCTCTTAATTTGAGAGAGTAGTTCAAAGGGTAAATTTGAGCCTATCAATATGATCAAATTCTGTATGATCTAGTTATTGATCTTGTGAATTTAAGAGACAAATATGGTAGCAATATCTGTTCCTTTATACATCAAAAATATTTTTTGTTAGCCCATTAAGTACAGCATAACATATGGTCAAAATCTCCTTCCAAAAAAAAAAAAAAAAAACGTAGGGTCAAAATTAAGTGGAAAAAAATTAAATCTGAACTGAACTATTGTTCCTATACTTTTGACATATGGCTTCAAAAAGTATTGTGAAATTAATATCTAGTTTAATACAATACAAAATAGAGTGAAAAAGATACAAACAATTCAAGTTGAATGAAAGAAACTACGAAATAATAAAGAAAATCAAGAAGGTGGTTTGAAGTAAGCATAAGCAGCGAAAAAACTCTGAAATAATGTGAGATTTAGCAGGATAACTGCAGCGAAGAAAGAGAAGTATGCCCATGGATTGTTGAAATACTTGTGTTTCAAGGTTGCCTTCAGAACATTCCACTTCCGGTTATAGTTGCGGTCAACCTTATTCGACAATTCAGATAAATAGCTATCTTGGAGGTCGAAAGCCACCTCTTGACATAGCCTATTAAATAAATCTGCAACTTCAGAATCTCTTCCTAACCAGTGTTCAATGATACCACAATAGTGCAAATAGCTAACATCTTCGGCAGAATCTATCAAGTTGTCCATGAAGATTATGTAGGATGTTATGTCATTGTTTGAGTCAATATGGCATTGCTCAAAAGCTATAAGATTCGAGAAGAGAGACTTGGTACCTACAACAAATACCAGATAACCATATGGCGTTTTTGTAAGTTTAACTGGTCAAATGGAAAATAATGGATGACAGTTTTACAGGGCTTTAGAAACTTGTAGAGAATTGAACAAAAATATAATATATATACGTCATATAAAACTTGGTTTCTTGATTACCTTTTTTGTTAATGTAATAACAGCTCACGTTAGAGTGTAAAATAATGATTAGAAACACCATTTATATGCAGATGCATATCACATTGTGATTTCTGAGTAATATGTTCTTTATCAACACATACTAGACATAGTTGTAAAAGTTAGATTTGAAATGTGAAGGATTATCAAACATTTAACAAAACATGTGGACAATGAACAAAAACTAAGGAAGAATGTTAGGAAATCTTAGGAAATAGGTTATTTTCTATATCCGATAACTTCATAATGTTAAAATATATTCAAATATGTTAAGAATATATCTACCTAAGATTCGGAACCTGTGTATATATACTTTGTAATGAGAAACCTTTGTCAATAAGAAATTCAGTTTACAATAATATTTTCCTAAGTTTATATGGTAGCAGAGCATCTATCTCTATGACCTAATTTTTTCTCGTGTTCTTCAAGTCTCGACGTTCGACGGCTTGCGTGTTTTGTCGGTTCTTCGTGTGAGAACTTGTTATGGCGGGGGATGATGATTCCGTTACGACTAAAAACGGCTCCTCTTCTGCTTCTGGTGCCAATGTTTTGACACCGTATTCACTGCACTCTTCGGATAACCCCGGAGCCCTGATCACTTCGGTGAAGCTGTCAGGTGACAACTACAATGAGTGGTGTAGTGAGATGACCAATGCTTTGCGAGCCAAACGCAAGCTTGGATTTGTGGAGGGTACTCTAAAGCAGCCCTCTGCTGATAATCCTAACCTCGAGTTGTGGTTATCTGTCAATTCCATGATTATAGGTTGGATCCAAACATCGATTGAACCGAAGGTCCAATCTACAGTCACGTTCATTCAAGACTCTCACAAGTTGTGGGAGAATCTGTGTAAACGTTTCTCTGTTGGTAACAGAGTGCGTGTTCATCATCTCAAAGAGCAACTTGCTAAGTGTCGTCAAGATGGTGAACGGTGATTGACTATTTTGGTCGCTTGTCTAAGATGTGGGAAGAACTCGACATGTACTCTCCTCTTCCTGAGTGTACCTGTTCTGCTTTCACTGAAATTGAGAAAGCTAGAGAAGAAGAGAAGATTCATCAATTTGTGATGGGTTTGGATGAAACACGATTCGGTGGGATATGTCAAAATATCATCTGTTCCGATTCAAGCCCTGATATTGGTGAAATCTACTCGAAGATTATCCGTGAAGAACAACGCCCCAACTCCGATAAGGACCGCAAATCTCAACAACATGCTGTTGGTTTTGTGGCCAAAACGGGTTCTAGTTCTGGTTCTGGTTCTGAACCAACTGTCTCCGGCAAGCGGCTGTCGTGCTCCCACTGTGGTCGTTGAGGGCATGAGGATATGCTCCAGCCGAGTATTAGTCTCCGGCAAGCAACTTGTTGGCAGCTTATTGGGTTTCCGGATTGGTGGGAGGAGCGCCCCTCTGCTCGTAATATTGGTGGAGGCAACAGGGGAGCTTCTCGTGGTGGTGGAACTGGGCGTGGTCGTGGTGCTTCGGCAGAGAGAAACAATTCTACTGGCTCTCGGATTCAGAATGCTCATGCTTCCATTTCAAAATCGTCCACGTTTCCGGAGTTCACAGAAGATCAATGGCGTGTCTTGTCTCAGATGATTTCAGATCGATCGAAGTCATCTTCTGACAGACTTTCTGGTAAGCACCGTTGTGGTGATCTCATCTTGGACACGGGAGCCTCTCATCACATGACAGGGAGTGCTTCTTTGCTTGTTAATCTGTGTCAGATTGCACTGTGTCCTGTTGGTTTTGCTGATGGAAATCAGACATTTGCTACACACACAGGCGTTTTCCATCTAACGGATAAAATCTCTCTCGAGAATGTCTTATTTGTACCGAATTAAAATTGTTCTCTCATCTCAGTATCGAAGCTGTTGAAACAAACAAATTGTTTTGCTTTACTAACTGATACGTTATGTGTATTACAGGACCGTTTTATGAGGACCCTGATTGGAGCCGGTGAAGAGCGAGATGGGGTATACTACTTCAAGGACGTCATGGCTGCAAGGGTTAATCATTTGACAACTCCTGGTTCTGGTTTCTCGGATTCGTTGTGTTGGCACCAGAGGCTTGGACATCCGTCATTTTCAGTTTTATTTTCTCTACCTATGTTTTCTTCTACTAAACCTGCTGCGCCTAGTCCCTGTGACACTTGTTTTCGATCAAAGCAAACTAGAGAAATTTTTCCTGATAGTTCAAATAAATCAAAAGAGTGTTTTGAGTTGATTCATTGCGATGTTTTGGGTCCTTATAGAACTCGTGCATCTTCTGGCGCATTCTACTTCCTTACGATTGTTAATGATTTCTCTAGGTCCGTCTGGACGTATTTACTTCTCGAGAAATCCGAAGTCAGAACAGTTCTTCAAAATTTCTGTGCAATGACGATCAAACAATTTGACCTGCTGAAAATGGTTAGATCCGACAATGGTACAGAGTTCACTTGCTTAGCTCGTTTCTTTCGCGAACAGGGTATTCTCCATCAAACGTCATGTGTCGGAACTCCTCAGCAGAATGGTCATGTGGAGAGAAAGCACAGACACATTCTCAATGTGGCTCGAGCTTTACTCTTTCAAGGTGGTGTTCCTATTCGGTTCTGGGGAGAAGCGGTAATGACGGCCGCATACTTGATCAATCGGACTCCGACCAAGTTACTTGATGGTCTCTCCTTATAAAGTTCTTTTTGCTCGCAAGCCACAGTATGATCAGCTACGAGTGTTTGGTAGTCTTTGTTACACACATCATCGTGCTCGTGACAAAGATAAGTTCTCTCATCACAGTCGTCGCTGTGTGTTTCTCGGTTATACTACAGGTCAAAAAGGATGGCGAGTCTTTGACTTGGACAGAGAAGAATTCCTCATCAGCCGAAATGTTGTTTTTCACGAGACTGAGTTTCCCTTTGCAACTGCACCGGCATATTTCCCAGCTGTACCAGTATCAGTCCCTTCATCATCCCCATCGACAGATGATGATTGGATCATTCATTCAACATCCACTTCCAACGATACGGGGAGTCCATATGATTCTGTTCAATCTACTCCGGATATTTCACTTGTACCTTTGTCTCCTGGTCCTTCTGCTGTGCCTGATCCTGTCTCTGAATCAAGCGAATTGTTGCCTGTTGTCACGACATCTTCGGATATTTCCACCAGTGATTCCCCGGTTCTTGAGGAAGTGTGAGGCCGAGGACAACGTTTGCGAGCTCCTTCAGCTAAGTTTGCTGATTACATTGCCTACACTGCTGTTAGTCTTCTCGATACCCCTCTCGCTCCAACTAGTGCTTCGTCTCTGTCCTCGGAAACTGTCTCAGGTATGACACCGTATCCTTTAGTTGAGTATATCACTGATGTTTGTTTCTCTTCTTCGCATCAAGCATTTGTCGCAGCAGTTACCGCCGGTGCTGCACCCAAACGGTACTCCAAGATAGTTAAGCACAAGGTCTGGCGTAATGCTGTCAAGACCGTAGTCACGGCTCTTGAGGATCAATGTACTTGGGATGTTGCATCGCTCCCTCCGGGAAAAGTCGCTATTGGATCTCAATGGATATTCACAATCAAATATCAGGAGGATGGATCTATTGAGCGTCACAAAGCTCGTCTTGTTGCTCTTGGAAACAAGCAAATTGAAGGAGAAGATTTCAACGAGACTTTCGCTCCTGTTGTTAAAGTTGGTACCATCCGGAGTCTTCTTCGTACTGTTTCCGAAAAGAAGTGGGAAATTCACCAGATGGACGTTCACAATGCCTTCCTTCATGGAGATTTGCATGAGGAGATCTATATGAAATTTCCTCCCGGTGTTACTCACTCTGATCCCACCAAAGTTCTTCGTCTTCGTAAGTCATTGTACGGGCTTCGTCAAGCTCCGCGTTGTTGGTTTGCCAAATTGTCTCAGGCACTTGTTAAGTTTGGATTCACTCAGTCTTATTCTGACTATTCTTTGTTCAGCTACACCCGTAGTGAAGTAGAGATTCGTGTTCTGGTCTATGTTGATGACCTTGTGATTGCGAGCAATGACCTTACTCAGCTCACGTAGTTCAAAACTTATTTGGGCAAGTGCTTCAAAATTAAGGACTTAGGTCGCTTGAAATACTTTCTCGGCATCGAGGTAGCTCGATTTGAAGAAGGTATCTTTGTTTCTCAACGCAAGTATATTACAGATATTGTTGCAGAAACGAGACTTCTTGAGTCTACTCAGATCTCTACTCCGATGGAACAAAACCATCAACTTGGTGCTGACAATGGTCCATTGTGTTCTGATCCTAAGCAGTATCGTTGTTTAGTTGGTCGCTTGGTGTATCTCTCCATTTCTCGGCCTGATCTGTGTTACGCTATTCACATCCTCTCACAATTCATGAAGTCGCCGCGTCATGCTCATTGGGAGGCAGCTCTCCGTGTTGTTCGTTTCCTTAAAGGTACTTTGAGTCAAGGGATACTTTTCCGTGCTTCCCCTGCTCTTGGCTTGGCTGTTTACTGTGATGCTGACTGGTCCTCATGTCCGGAGACTCGGCGTTCTCTCAGTTCGTTTGTGGTACTTCTTGGTGGCACTCCAATTGTCTGGAAAACTAAGAAACAAACTACGGTGGCTCACTCTTCCGCCGAGGCTGAATACAGAGCCATGGCTCTTGCTACATGTGAAATAAAATGGGTTGTTCCGCTGCTTGCTGATCTTGGTTTATCCGTAAAGTCTCCGGTTCCTTTCTACTGTGATAGCAAAGCTGCTATTCACATTGCCTCAAATCCGGTCTTCCATGAACGCACAAAGCATATCGAGCGGGATTGTCATAGTGTCTGTGATGCTGCTCGTGATGGTCTCATTTCCTTACGGCATGTTCGTACGAAAGAACAACTGGCCGACATTCTTACCAAAGCACTTGGTCGTCCTCAGTTTGAAGTCTTGTTGTCCAAGTTGGGTGTTCAGGAGCCTCCACCTCCAACTTGAGGGGGAGTGTTAGGAAATCTTAGGAAATATGTTATTTTCTATATACAATAACTTCATAATGTTAAAGATATATTCAAATATGTTAAGAATATATCTACCTTGTGTATATATATACTTTGTAATGAGCAACCTTTTTCAATAAGAAATTCAGTTTACAATAATCTTTTCCTAAGTTTATAAAGAAGGAAAAACGAGAACTTACCGTCATGGATAAGTAGTTTGGGTATCTCCAGATAACCGTTTTTGAACCTAATATCCCAAAACCGGTCAGTTTTCCTTCTCTTGAATTTGATCCCAGCCTCTCTTAATTCGGTTACGCAGTGTATTAGCTGCTGTTGGCGCTTGTCTGCCACACGCCTTTTCCATGACCATCTAGTTCGTGATAACCTCGGCTCAGGTTTCAGACTAGGCTGGAGCAAACTTCGACGGAACACATCCAGACAATGCAACTCTTCTTTTTCCTTGTCAGCAATCGGGTTGAAAAAATTATCATTTTCTAGCGAGTTCTCCATGTTTAGCTGGTCGGTTTTGGTTGATAACTTATCGGTTGGCATTAGGGGGTTGAAGAACCGAATTGCTAATTGCGCCACTAGACCGGCTTGGTTTTGTGAGCCAAGTTGTAGTTCTAATAACCGGTTGAGTACGAACAAAGGAAGTTGATTTTCAAGCATTACCATGTCACGTTGAATCGAATGCATGGATCCTCGCATCGCAAATACAGGGTCGTTACGGCCATACCTACCCAACACCGAAAAAAAAAAAAAAAACAAATCAAAAACATAATCTGAACTCAGGCCGGTATATGAAATAACTGATCAAAGGCAGAAGGGTGTTCAATCCGAATAGACCGATCCAGTTGACTTGAATCAATGGCAACAAAATGTTAATACATTTTAAATGGATTTAGTATATTTTTTCTTTTTAAAAAACTGAACCAAACTTTGACATCCTTGAAAACACATAAAACTAAAACACTCAACAAGCCAACATCAACATCAACGTAAATTATGCATGAGGGATAAATTCATTTATCCGCTCTTAAATTGGTAAATTGAACCAAGCTCGATCAAAGAAAGACCGAACAAAAACTTTTTTTTTTTTAACTTTTTTATTACAACCTGCTTATGAACAAAAACCAAAACTGAACCAAACGGTCCATTTAATAGATTAAACAATCCAAAACACGAACCAAAATCCGGTTTGAACATTGCTAATTGAGTCAACCTTACCCGAGTACCAAGAATCCTTTATCGTTATCGGCTCCTCTGAAGAGTTCAAGAATAAAAATACCATCAAGAACCAGCATTTCTGTGAACTTGTTACTGCTCCAACCAATGGGACCTTCATAGCACGCACGAGCCTTCTCCTCAAGCTCTTTCATGGCGTCAATATACATTTCGATGCGATGATTGGTGCGTTTCATGACCATATTGATGGCACGCCATTTGTGATGTTCCATGGGCACTAGATGTTCCTTACCATGGTGGTATGGACCAAGCGAGACGGTCTGAGGAAAATAGGACTTCTTGTCGTTTTCTTGAAGGTAATGTGGAACTTTATAGATACAGAGCTTGTCCCAGCTGGTTGCTGCGTCGACTCTAATTGCTTGATCCATCTTGTCTTTGATCGAGATCACCCATTCTTCTCGTGTCTCTTCGGGTTTTTGGTTTCGGGTTTGGAGTTTTTGGCGCATCATGAGGGTGATCAAGTACCAGGTCAACATGTCTTTGTGGTACAATTTTTTTCTTCTTCTACTCATTATTAAATGCCGTAGAGGAAGAATCGGCCCAAATGGTGTTGATGGTGGTGGTCGCGGTGGTGGTGGCGGTGGTCGTGACCGTTGTGGCAGCCTTGGCCGTGGACATGGCGGTGGTGCTGGTGGTGGTCCAATAAGCACTGGTTGACTCCTGGTGGTTATTCTTTGGATCAAATTTCCAGCTAATTGGGAAGCAATGGGCCCGAATTGTGGTAATGGTGGTGGTGGTGGTGGTGGTCGATGAGTAAGATTCACCATTTCTTTTTGCTTGAAGCTTTTACAAAAGATTGAGAGTGAAATTAAGAAAAGAGGGAGAAAATGTCAAAAGCAAAGATGTAACAACTAAATTAAATTTGTGATGGGTTGCCAATATTTATGGACATCTGTAATGACAACCACCATAAATATTATACATACCACATCTGTGCACAACAGCACACACGTTAATAAGCCTGACAAACAGGGGAAAAAACACTCTGACATTTGTATTCATACTCATTGGGTTTAAACGTATTGGATAAAAGTCTTGTGATAAAAGTCTTGAGTCAATTTATAGTAATATATTTTAGTGAAGTGAAATATTGAAACATTCAAACTCTCATTAAACCAAATACTCTGTATAGCCTGTACTCAACGATCGAGATTTTAAATATCAAAACTCTTATTAATAAATCTATTTCTGTTTTCCAGGATGTTAATATAATACAGCACGTTTATAATTGTTTAGTAGCATTTTTTAAATCTGTGTCAACTTAATTAATCAGACCTATACAGCTGTCAATTGTCATCAACATCCTCTATGTATTAAGTGAAAAAAACAAAAAAAGAAATGCAACAAATATTTTATATCTTCTTTACATCGTATATTAATGTCAAATTTAGATATAAAATTGGTTAATCAGACTAATTTTCAAAAGCTCTTTTGCATTGACACTTCTCGAAAACTTTTCCCATCGATAAACACTGACTATAATGCCGCTTGCTCTGGCTTCATGCATTCTCGTCACCCCAGCCTTCGTAAGAATGTTGCAAGAGGGTGAGAGCGAGACTTTGAGTCCTTCGGCTCGGGAAAGAGATCCCCAACGAGGATATGCTCCAGCCGAGTATTAGACCGCCTAGTAGGCAATAGAGGCAAAGGCTCATCATGGTCAACGAAAAGCCCCTATGGCCGCCGGAAAATACAGGAGAAAAAGCCACGTAGAACATGAAAGGCTTCATGGATAACTTGAACAAGAGTGCTGCTCTCATGAAGTAAGCACAAAAGGCGAATGAATCAGCCTAGCTAGGGCATCTAAAAACTTTGGACCTGCACTGGCTAGCTCTGGAGCATAACCTGCTCCTAGAACCTCTACTAGAGCTACTCAAGATAGGGTTGGGGAAGAATCCAGCTAACGATGTCATAAATTGTCGAGACCGGAAACTCGGCACATGGCACGACCTCACCATTCTCGTATAAATGATGAGGTGCTCTTATAGAAAGTCTCCAAATAAACTCAGATATAGTATGTTAACACTAAAATATTCAAAATCCCATTAAAAATTTCGACCAACCAAAACTAATGTTCAGACATGGTGTCCAAGTGTCCCCCCACCCACACAAAGAACATGTATCTAAATCCGGGTTAGATATTTCTTCATATATAGAGACCCAAAATTCAACCAGACTTTTTCATCAAGTTTGTTCTCTCTCGTTCTTTTATAGAGTTACTTAAGATTCAGAGTAAAATTTAGGCATAGCCCATAATCACTGCCTTGAATCCTTGATCTGTTACTTTCACTTTTGGGTCGACTGCTTTTTTTTTTTTTTTTCTTCTTTTGAAACATGGGTTGACTGCTTAAAACCCCCTCTACTCAATTAATAAACCTTATGTTACAAAAGTCAAGAAATGGTGGTGAAGTTTGGTTGAAGTCCACATCATATACAGTAAAAGTTGTCTAAATTTTCTCTATATATATGAACATAATTGTTCATTTGTATCACACACCTTCTTCTCATTACAATCATAATTTCTCTCATTCTCTCTAATTTCTCTCCTTGTACCAAGACTTTGTTGGTAATAAAATTTTGTCTTTATTTATTATTTCCGATATAATAATTTATCATTATTATTATAACACGTTATCAGCACGATCGTTCTACGATATGAGCTATATATATATGTAATATTTACTCTGTTATAATGGCCGGGATACCCGCCTATATAATTTTATTATTATTGTAATGGATGTTTAACGCACCATTATTTACTTAATATTACCGTGGGCGGTTTGTCGCCTCGTTATTTAATTTACCTGCACTATATCATGGCTGCTAAAAGCACCATAATTATTTATTTACTGTTAATGTTATAATGGATGGCTGGGCCACCTGTATAATTTTATTATTAATGTCATAATGGATGGCTGAGCCACCGCATATTTATTTATTGTTTCAATGTGGATGATTATATCACCATAATTTTCTGATTATATATCTGTTTATATTATAATCGTTATAAATTATATATGCATATTTTTGTGTTCAAAATAAGATTGCGGTCTCATTTATTCCTCAGGCGAATAAATCTAGACTCATATCAACGTACATCTCCAGGAACCCCTGTTCCGTTAAAGAGCACCTTCTTGTCCAACTGGGAAGAAGTAGTACGGATTTAATCAAAAAATTCAATTTTTCCGGTAGCCTTTTTCATAACGGTCACAAAGAATTTTTCACAAAATTTTTTCTACCCAACGGCTACATCTAACGGCTATGAACAGTGATTTTCAACGGCTATGAACAGTGTTTTTCGATCTATAAATAAACTCATCCCTCACTCATTTCATTTCACTCATCGATTTCATATCTTCTCTCTTCTTCTCTCAAATATTTCACAAATATTTTTCATCTAATTTTTTGTAAGAATGATGAGAATGATGATCCGTTTGCTTTTAATTTTCTGTGCGATTGTAACTTTTACATCGATTTATGGCCTTTGCATGGGAGATTTTACTCCGGCAGAATTTTCCTTAATCGTTGTTTTACTTTTTGTGCATTGTTTTTTCCTTGTAATTGCTTGGATTATTCATGTAAACGGCTCATTTTAAATGAGTGATTATTACCGCACTAATAAAGTTTTATGATTTTATTTTAGAAATCTAATGGCAAATATGGAGAAGCTCCAATTTCCGGCTCTAGACATCACTGGTGCTAATTACATTTCTTGGACTACCAATGTCGAGCTTCATTTGGAATCTCTTGGTTTAACAGAAACCATCAATGAGAAAAATACCTCAACGGCCCAAGAAAAGGCAAAATCGGTGATCTTCCTTAGGAGACACCTTGATGAAAGTATTATATATGACTATGCACACATGAGAGATCCCAAAGAGCTTTGGAAGTCTCTGAAAGATCGTTTCGATCATCAGAAAGATATAACACTTCCACTTGCTCGGGATGAGTGGCAAAGTCTGAGGTTCCAAGACTTCGACAAAGTGATGAACTACAATTCCGCTATATTGGGAATTGTGGCCAAACTGAGGTATTGTGGTGAAGCCATAACTGAATCTCAAATGCTTGAGAAGACGTACACCACATTCCACAAAAACCATATCACCCTGCAACAGCAGTATAGGATGAGGGGATATACCAAATTTTCAGATTTGGTTGTGGCGCTCCTAATAGCTGAAAAAAATAACGAGCTCCTTATAAAGAATCACATGACTCGACCTACCGGATCAAAAGCGTTCTCTGAAGCAAACGCACTAGATGTTGAGAAACCGGTAAGAGAAAACAAATCTTTCCGAGGTCGTGGCGGTCGAAACAATCGGGGACGTGAAAGATACAACCCATATAACGGGAAGTCATTTCAGTGGATCCGTTCTGAACAACCATATAAAGGAAAAGAACACCAAGGAAGTACCTCTCAGAAGAGAGAAGATGTCTGTTACAGATGCGGTACTAAGGGACATTGGTCCAAGGTGTGTCGTACTCCTGCACATCTTTGTGCTCTATATAAAGAATCCGCTAAAGGTAAAGGAAAAGAAGTTAACCTTGCGGAACATTCTGAGGGTACAACACATCTTGATGCATCCGACTTCACAAATGATTTCGATGATACCGTCATGACTGAAGACTAAAATCTCTATCATGTGACTCTTGAAAACTCCCAATATTGTGCCATAAATAATCAGTGATTTTGTGAAATATTAATGTATAATTATTGTGTGATGTTTAATTACTATTGTATAATCATTGTGTAATCAAATCTTCAAATATCAATGGATAATTATTATGTGATATTTTTCACTGATTAAATTGTCTTATAAATTTTATTTTGTTAATCTCAGAAATGGATCGCAATGCGAATGGAACAACATCCAAGCTGAATATTGGAGATATATGTATACCAGATAGTGGAACAACGCACACTATTCTGAAACATAGAAAATATTTTTCTAATTTGAAACCAACAAAAGCTGTTGTCAATACAATCTCAGGTCCTGCAGACTTGATTGAAGGAATTGGTAATGCAAATTTTGCATTACCTAATGGAACAATTTTTTCAATCAATAATGCATTATTTTCTCCAAACTCTAAACGGAATTTGTTGAGTTTTGAAGACATATACCTTCACGGATATGATACTCAGTCTGCAACTGAGGATGGAAAGAAATTTATGTATATAACTTCTCATAGATCTGGCCAGATGCATATATTGGAAAAATTTCCAAAACTCCCTTCTGGTTTGCATCAAACTTACATCAATGTAATCGAATCAAACCTTGTGATCAAAAGAAGCCCTGAGGATTTCACATTATGGCATGATCGCCTTGGCCATCCAGGCACCACAATGATGCGCAAGATCATTGAAAGCTCACATGGCCATTCACTGAAAATCCAAGAAATATATCATGGAAATAAAATGACATGTGCAGCATGCTCTCTTGGCAAATTGATCATAAGGCCATCGCCAACCAAAATTGATAAAGAATCACCAAAGTTCCTTGAAAGAATTCAAGGTGATATTTGTGGACCAATACATCCACCTTGTGGACCATTCTACTATTTTATGGTATTAATTGACGCATCCAGTAGATGGTCACACGTTTGTCTATTATCATCTCGAAATATGGCATTTGCGAGATTTCTAGCTCAGATAATCAAACTGCGAACTCAGTTTTCTGATTATCCCATTAAAAGAGTTAGATTAGACAATGCTGGTGAATTCACATCCCAAGCATTCAATGATTATTGTATGGTGACGGGAATTGAAGTTGAACATTCCGTTGCTCATGTCCATACACAAAATGGCTTGGCTGAATCATTAATTAAACGTTTGCAATTAATTGCAAGACCATTGATCATGAGATCAAAACTTCCAACATCAGTTTGGGGACATGCTATTTTGCATGCAGAAGCACTCATTCGGATAAGACCAAGTGCATACCATAAATATTCCCCAATACAATTAGCATTTGGTCGAGAACCAAATATTTCCCATCTCAAAATCTTTGGTTGTGCAGTGTATGTGCCTATAGCACCACCACAACGCACAAAGATGGGACCACAAAGAAGGTTGGGAATATATGTTGGTTGTGATTCTCCATCAATTGTACGATACCTAGAACCACAGACAGGTGATGTCTTTACGGCACGTTTTGCCGATTGTCACTTTGATGAAAAAGTGTTCCCGGTTCTAGGGGGAGAAAATAAACAAGTAGGCCAGGAAATCAAATGGAGTGTACCATCTTTGTTACACCTTGATCCTCCTACAAAAGAGTCAGAACTGGAAGTTCGACGAATTGTGCATTTGCAAAGCATAGCAAATCAGCTACCAGATGCATTTGCAGATACCAAAACGGTAACTAAATCTCATATACCGGCTGCAAATGCTCCTGCTCGTATTGAAATACCACAAGAACTTGGGAAAGCAGATGATACACGTGAGTCAGAAACACGCCGGAAGCGTGGCAGGCCCGTTGGTTCTAAGACTAAGAATCATAAGAAACAAAAGAAAGTTGAAACTCATGAAACACCCAAAGTAGCAGAAAGTACTTTGGAGGAAACAAATCATGAGACCCATGATAATGTAGAGCATCAAAATCCAGAAGAAAATCATGAGATTTCTATCAATTATATCCATAATCAAAAGATATGGAAAAGAAAAGAAATAGATAATCTCGATGATATTTTCTCATATCTTGTGTCACAAGAAATAAATGAGGAAAAGGAAGATCCAGAGCCAAAGTCTGTATATGAATGTCAAAAAAGACATGACTGGACAAAATGGAAAGATGCAATACAAGTCGAACTTGATTCGCTTAATAAACGAGAGGTTTTTGGACCCATTATGCTCACACCCGAAGATGTGAGACCAGTTGGATCTAAGTGGGTTTTCGTTCGCAAACGAAATGAGAAAAATGAGATCACAAGATATAAAGCTCGTCTCGTAGCCCAAGGTTTTTCACAAAGACCTGGAATAGACTACGAGGAAACGTATTCTCCTGTTATGGATGCAATCACGTTCAGATTCTTGATGAGTCTGGCGGCTGATGAAAATCTAGAAATGCGTCTTATGGATGTCGTTACGGCATACCTATATGGATCATTAGATACTGATATCTACATGAGAATTCCTGATGGTTTTAAAATGCCTGTTGCGTTAAGTTCTAAACCAAAAGAGTTATGTGCAATAAAATTGCAGAGATCATTATATGGGTTAAAGCAGTCTGGACGTATGTGGTATAATCGTCTCAGTGAGCATTTAACGAAAGAAGGATATGTAAATGATCCTATATGCCCATGTGTTTTCATTAAGAAAACAGAAACTGGATTTGTAATAATCGCAGTATATGTTGATGATCTAAACATAATCGGAACTCATGATGAGATACAGAAAGCATCAGATTATTTAAAAGGAGAATTTGAAATGAAGGATCTCGGGCAGACAAAGTATTGTCTTGGCCTTCAAATTGAGCATTCTCAAAAGGGTATATTTGTGCACCAATGCACATATACTAAAAGAATATTAAAACGCTTTAATATGGATAAAGCAACTCCTCTCAGTACACCCATGGTCGTTAGATCACTCAATATTGAAAATGATCCATTCCGACCATATGAGGAAAATGAAGAAATACTTGGTCCTGAAGTACCATATCTGAGTGCAATCGGAGCTCTGATGTACCTTGCAAATTGCACACGGCCTGATATATCATTTGCTGTTAATCTTTTGGCAAGATTCAGTTCGTCCCCTACACAAAGGCATTGGAACGGGATTAAACATATTCTCCGATACCTTCAAGGGACCACTGACTTAGGATTATTTTATCATAAAAATTCAAAAGGTAAAATGATTGGTTTTGCAGATGCAGGATATTTATCAGATCCACATAAAGCCCGATCACAGACAGGGTATGTTTTCACGATCGGAGGCACTGCTATATCCTGGCGTTCTCAGAAGCAGACAGTTGTGGCTACTTCCTCGAATCATGCCGAACTTATTGCACTCCATGAAGCAAGTAGAGAATGTGTCTCACTAAGATCAATAAGTCGACACATCCTATCAAGCAGTGGGATTCTCCGAGATACGGAGCCAACTATCTTATACGAAGATAATGCTGCATGCGTTGCTCAGACTAAAGAAGGATATATCAAAAGTGATAGAACTAAACATATACCTCCAAAGCTCTTCTCATACATCCAAGAACTTGAGAAGAATAAAGAGGTTGAAGTGAGATATGTCCGTTCATGCGACAACGCAGCTGATCTTTTCACAAAATCACTACCCACCACTATGTTCAGGAAGCATGTACATAGTATTGGAATGCGTCGTCAACAAGATCTCTAAGACAACCTTAATCAAGGGGGAGCTTGCGCAGTTGTACTCTTTTTACCTTACTATGGTTTTTTCCCATTGGGTTTTTCAAGGTTTTTAACGAGGCAACAAAGGCGTTGAGCAGAATATAAATATGACGATGGACTCCAAGGGGGAGTGTTACAAAAGTCAAGAAATGGTGGTGAAGTTTGGTTGAAGTCCACATCATATACAGTAAAAGTTGTCTAAATTTTCTCTATATATATGAACATAATTGTTCATTTGTATCACACACCTTCTTCTCATTACAATCATAATTTCTCTCATTCTCTCTAATTTCTCTCCTTGTACCAAGACTTTGTTGGTAATAAAATTTTGTCTTTATTTATTATTTCCGATATAATAATTTATCATTATTATTATAACACCTTACCTATTTCCCCCTAAAGTATTTACCCATCATGAAACCATCCAAACTAATAATTGTAGTCATTAACCCACCCAAACTATTAACTTTAATCTAATTCCACCTTTACAATTACATCTTTGAGATTGAGTTCAATTATTTAAAAAAAAAAACATTTTTATAAACTGCGATTGCCTAGTCAAAAAGCAATGGTTTTCTTAATATAAGAAAATACAACATGTTAAAAAAAAAACAGGAAAACACAAACAATATTCTAAATTAAGAGAAAACGAAAACAACAATGAAAGTTAAGAGGATGGCTTATAATAAGCATACACAGCAAAAAGCTTTGAAGCAATGTGAGAATTAACAGAATAAGTGCAGCAGAGAAAGAGAAATATGCCCAAGGGTTATTGAAGTACTTATGTCTTAAGGTAGCCTTCAAAGAATTCCACCTGCGACTATAGTAACGGTTTACTTTCGCCGAAAGTTGAGATAGATAACTATCTCTTGGGTCAAAAACGACTTCTTTACATAACCGGTTGAACAAATCCGCAACTTCACAATCACTCCCTAGCCAATGCTCGATGATACCACAATGGGGCAAGTAGCTAACATCTTCAGCAGAGTTTATTAGATTATCCATAAAGATTACGTAGGATGTTACGGTGTTGCTCGAGTTGGCGTGGCACTGCTCGAAAGCTATAAGATTTGAGAAGAGAGACTTGGTACCTATAAGAAAGACGAGACACCATGGTGTTTTCGTAAGTTATAGATAAACTTGATAAGCATGATTTATATGCAAGGAAAACCAGAAAAAAAATATTATGATCGATGTGAATTTTGCCATCAGAAGTGAAGTCTTGATCTAACATATAGTATATAATGGCTATGAACCTCTCTACGCATTGCTCATTACTAATAAATGAGTATGATTGCTGGGAAATATTTATTTAAATACCATTTTTTTTCTGGAGCTATGACACAAATATTATTGACCAAACCGTTTAAACGAGAAGCAAGTTCTAAAATGTAAGACTTTAAAGATTATGGATGAGAAAAGAAAATAGCAAAACATTTCTTGTAAGAATTTGAGGAAAGATTGAAAGATTAAGGAGAGAATGAAGAAGAATAGAAGAGAAAATGAAGTTCCATTGATTACTCAGAGAGAGAGAATACAGAGTTTGTGTGTTCTCAACAAATGGAGGCTACAAAGGGTTTTTATAGGGGAAGGAGCTACAGTGAACAGAAACCCTAAATAAGCTTCCTAATACGCCTTATGAAACCCTTCCTAAATCTGTTGAAGCCTTTCTCAAGTCGAGTGAATTCATTCTCAAGTCTGGTGACCTCTTTCTGAAGTCTGGTGAACATGTACTGACCCAGATCAATACTCCCCCTCAAGCTAAGTATTCTGGAATCACCCAAGGAATGCTAAGCTTGGATTACCTATGAAGTCTCACCTCATTAAAAACCCCAACAGAGAAAAACCACATGGGACAAAACTCTGTTAGGTAAAAAGAGTGTGAGCTTTCATAGGCGAGGGAAGTATTGTTCCAATCATGGTCGTGCAAGGCTCACAAGACCCAACTTGGGATAGATATGATCGCATACCTTTGGTCTTGTGGCCTTGGTGAAGATGTCAGCTAGCTGATCTTCACTCCTGGTATAACAAGGTAGAACCGTGCCATCTATGATCTTCTCCCTCACTTTGTGGCAGTCCACCTCTGTGTGCTTGGTTCGTTCAAGGAACACCGAGTTGGAGGCAATGTGAATGGCTGCCTGGTTGTCACAATGCATGGTCATGGGGGTAGTTTGGTTGATGTTAAGATCGGCAAGCAGTCCTTTGAGCCAAGTCAATTCGTTGGTCAACTTCCTCATGGATCGGTACTCTGCTTCTGCTGATGAACAAGCAACCACCTTCTGCTTCTTGGTCTTCCAAGTCACCATGTTCCCGCCAATGAATGTGCAATAACCAGTTGTGGACCTCCTGTCCTTCCTGTCTCCAGCCCAATCAGCATCACAATACCCCACGATCTCGGTACTCTCGTTTCTTCCCATCCAAATGCCATGATCCAAGCTACCTTTGAGATATCTTAGGATCCTGTCCACCATACTCCAGTGGTATTTGGTGGGAGTCTTCATTTGTTGACTGACCTGATTCACAGCAAAACACAAATCAGGCCTAGTAAGTGTCAAATAGATCAACTTACCAATCATCTGGCGGTATAAGGCTGGATCTTCAAACGGCTCATCTTCCTTCTCCCCCTCTCGATTGTCCTTGTAGCCATCTTCAATGGGACTCTTGGCCGGTTTAGCATCCAATAAACCTGCATCTTTCAAGAGATCAAGGACATACTTCCTTTGTGAAAGGAAGATGCCATCAGAACATCTGCACACTTCTATGCCTAAGAAATATTTCAATTCACCAAGGTCTTTTATGTCAAGTGTAGATTTAAGGGAGGACTTGATCTGTGCAATACCTTCCTTGTTATCGCCTGAGATGATCAAGTCATCAACATAGACAACAACAACTACTATACCTTTGGGTGATTGATGGGTGAATAGGCTGTGATCAGATTCTGACCTCCGGAAGCCTTGATCCCAAAGGGTTCGGCTGAGTTTGTGGTACCATGCTCTAGGGGATTGCTTCAGACCATAAATGGCTTTCCTCAGCCTCAACACTTTCCCAGGAGCGATGGAATCCTCTAAATCAGGTGGTGGCCACATGTAAACCTCCTCTTCCAGCTCGCCTTGAAGGAAGGCATTCTTCACATCCATCTGCCACAACTCCCAAGACAAGTTAGCAGCCAAATACAAGATAACTCTTACCGTGGGAAGTTTAGCAACTGGGGCGAAGGTGTCCTTGTAGTCATTACCATAGGTTTGGGTGAAGCCACGGGCAACCAGTCTAGCCTTGAACCAGTCAATGTTACCATTGCTCTTGTACTTAATGGTGAACACCCATCTTGAGCTTACAGCCTTCTTTCCTTTAGGCAAATCAGCCTCATCCCATGTATGATTACGCTCCATGGCCCCAACCTCATCACCAACAGCATCCTTCCATTCCTTTTTAACCACAGCCTCGTCATAAGACTCAGGAATGAGGTCTGCTTGAATCTTGGTAAGAAAGGCCAGATGATCGGATGGCAAAAGGGCAAGAGAGCACATTGCTTCAATCTCTGGATGAGCAACAACCTGATTATTGAAGTAGAACCTTCTATTGATATAATTGGATGGATCTGTACGGATCCTTGTACTTCTCCTAAGTACCACCGGGGCTTGTTCTTCCTTCTCCCCCTCACTTTGGACAATGGGATTAGAATCAGCCTCATGATCCGGTTGGTCGTCATGATTATCATGGTCTGCATGGCCTCCATGGTCTCCATGATCAGGTAAGATTTGCTCCCCCTCATGGGTTGCATTGATTGGCTCCCCATCTTGGGTTGCTTGGATTTGCTCCCCCTCTTGGGTAGCTCTGGGTGGTGGCTCTATGGGAGGTTGAATGGCTCCTCCATGAGATTGAGTATTAGCTTGGCCTAGGCTTTCCAACAGAAACTTCAAGCCTGCGGCTCGATCTGATGGAGATTGGGCCAAATTCTTCAAACTATCCCAGTTCTTGTCAACGTAATACCCTTGTTCTTCAAGAAATTTGACCTCCCTTGAGACATGGGTTCTGTTGTTAGAAACATCATAACACTTGTAGCCCTTTTGGGTTGAAGAGTAACCAATGAACATACACTTCTTGCTCTTCGGGTCTAATTTAGTTCTTAGTTCCCCTGGTGTCATCACAAAACAAACACAACCAAAAACCTTTAGATGATCAATAGAAGGCTTAGCTCGGTTCAATACCTCAAAGGGTGAAAGGTCACCCAAGACCCTTGTAGGAATGCGGTTGATGAGATAGCATGCAGTCATCACAGCATCTCCCCAAAACCTTTTAGGCACGTTCATGTGGAACATCATGGCTCGAGAAACTTCCATCAAGTGTCTGTTCTTTCTCTCGGCTACTCCATTCTGTTGAGGAGTGTATGGACAACTGGTCTGGTGGATTATACCATGCTTAGATAAGTGCGCTTTGAATTGATGGCTAATATACTCTCCTCCATTATCTGATCTTAAGATCTTAATCTTGGATTGAAAGTGGTTAGTAATATAGCTTTGAAAGTTGACAAACGCATCTAAGACCCTATCTTTAGAGGGCAACAGGGTAATCCATGTATACTTAGACTTCTCATCTATAAAGGTAACAAAATATTTGTTGATATCTCTAGACGAGCAAGGAGATGTCCATACATCTGAATGAACTAAATCAAAGCAGTTTTCATACACAATAGTAGACTTAGGAAAGACAGATTTGCAATGTTTACCCAAAATACAAGCCTCACAACTAGAGTGATCATAAACAAACTTAGGTAACATCAACTTAAAAGAATTAGAGTGCGGATGTCCTAGTCTAGCATGCCATGTTTTATTAAGATCAACAGAAAAACATGAAGCAAAAGAGATAGGTTCAGCATGGCTAGGTGATGTATCTTCCAAAACATAAAGCTATTCTTTTGTCCCACCTTTGCCAAGCACTTTCATTGTATCAATATCCTGAAACTGAACACTGTTAGGCCCAAATATTGCATAGCAGTTTAAATCATTAGTGACTCTTTTAACCGATAGCAAGTTAGAAGTAAACTTAGGCATATATAAGGCTTTTGAATGCTTATCAAACAGCTTAAGCTCTCCTACTCCACTAACCGATACCTTATCACCATTTGAAATGACAACACTACCTAGAGCAGGCTTTATATTATTTAAGAGATCAGGGTTATTGATCATATGATGAGAGGCTCCTGAATCTATCACAAGAGACCGATCTAATCTCAGCGATTTGCTAGGCCTAGTTGAGAAGAAAGTTTTACCATCCTTAAGGTTCATGATGGACTTAATGAGAGCCTCCAGGTCTGACTTCCTTACAATGTCATCGCCCGGTGCCCTTACTCCTCCATGAACCACCATGGCTAACTCGGTTCCCTCCATCTGCCCATGGCTGTGAGTGCTTGAGGTTGAACCTTCAGCAGCTTCAGTTAGATTGGCTTTCCCTTCCTTTAATTTTGCTGGCTTGAGATGTGGATGAAGGATCCAGCACTTATCCTTGTTATGACCTTTCTTCTTGCAATAGTCACAAACCAAATTCCTCCTATCTTCAGGCTTTGAAGAGCTCTTGTTTCCTGGCTGATATGCTCCTTTATTTGCTGTGGGTAGCTCTCCTTTGGAGCCAAACAAGCCAAGAGACCCTTCCTCCTTCTGAATCTGAGCACAGACTTCTTCAAGGCAAGGTAGCTTGTTTGCTCTCAACATGTGTTTGATGAGGTCATTGAAGGACTTAGGCACATCAAGAGAGCAAACACCTTATCCTGCTCACACCTATCATCCAGCACAATAGGATCAACTGTGGCAGGCCTTAGCATCTCTAGTTCTGCCCACAAAGACCTAAACTTGCCAAAGAATGTGTTAAACTCCATGTCTGCTTGTGAGAGATTATTAATGGACCTCTTCACCTCAAAGATCCTTGTGAGATTTGACACATTCCCAAACACATTCTTGAGTGTGGTTCAGAGCTGTTTGGCTGTAGAACAATAGGCATATGCTTCAAGAATGGGAAGATCCAATGAGCCTTGAAGGATGGCCAAAACAGATTGGTCCTTTTGGAACCACTTTGCTGCACCTATGGTCTCCAAGGTCTCCTCACCTTCTTCAGGTTCTTCCACATGACCCCATACACATTCTCCACAGAGAACAGCCCTTGATGTCCTTGCCCACAAGAGATAGTTACTTCCTCCTTTGAGAGTAACTGGGAGAGCTTTGGTCTTGACCTTCTTGACTTTATTGTTAGCTTCAGTAATCTCCATGAGAACTAGATCCCACCTTTGAGAAACTTCAACTTGAGGATACACAAAGAATCCGGTTGAAAGACTGAACCTTTAGCTTAAGAGGACTGAATCCAGCTAAAAGAGGAGACTTGAGCTTAAAACGAGTTGAAAGTGATGAGCTTTGGCTTGAAATGGATCCGGTGAGCGATTTGAGACTTTGGAGGAACCAGCTTGAATATCAATCTTGATGAGTTCTTCCTTTGAATCTTTCAGATGAAAGTAAGAGAATAAGATCCTGGACCTTTAGAGAGCGAGAGAATATGAGATTTCAAACGAGAGAGTAAGAGATTTTGGAATAAGAGAATGAGAGAATGAGCCAGGTCTAATGACCACGCTCTGATACCATGTAAGAATTTGCTGAAAGATTGAAAGATTAAGGAGAGAATGAAGAAGAATAGAAGAGAAAATGAAGTTCCATTGATTACTCAGAGAGAGAGAGAATACAGAGCTTGTGTGTTCTCAACAAATGGAGGCTACAAAGGGTTTTTATAGGGGAAGGAGCTACAGTGAACAGAAGCCCTAAATAAGCTTCCTAATACGCCTTATGAAACCCTTCCTAAATCTGTTGAAGTCTTTCTCAAGTCGAGTGAATTCATTCTCAAGTCTGGTGACCTCTTTCTGAAGTCTGGTGAACATGTACTGACCCAGATCAATATTTCTTTGTAGGGAAGGCAGACAAAGTTGAGAAAGAAGAAAAAACGGTTAAGTACTCACCGTCATGGATTAGTAGTTTGGGTATCTTTAGATAACCTTTTTAGAATTCAATATCCCAAAGCTTGTCGGTTTTTTTTTCTCCTGAACTTGACACCTGCCTCCTTTAGTTCTGTCACGCAATGTATCAATTGTTGTTTTCGAGACGATATGGACTTTAGATCCTGATCATTCGACGTCCAAGTAGACAAGAAGAGACTTCGACGGAAAACATCCAAACAGTGCAACTCGCCATTGTCACTTGGTGAGTCAACGGATTCTAACTTGTCCCTTTTGGCCAGCTCCTCGCCCGTTGGCATTAGTGGATCAAAGAACTTAACTGCTAATTGTGCTACTAAACCAGGTTGGTGCATTGTACCCAGAGCCGGCCCTCATGGGAAGTAAAAGAAGCCTGAGCTTGCGGCCCACAAAATAATAAACAATTTTTGGCCACAGTTCTGGTAAAATATGCTTCAGATGAGTTGGTTATGTTCTCCTATCTTAGTAATAGAGGTTGCGAGTTTGACTGCACCTTCATGCTTTTATTTTATATTTTTTCTTTTGGTTTTAACTGTTTAACTTTTAGGCATAAAATATTTTTTCAGCTTGTAGCCCATCTATATTCAGGACCGGCTCTGCTGTACCGGGCTGTAGCTCTAATAACTTGTCTAGAACAAACAAGGGAAGTTGATTTTCTAGCATTGCCATGTCACGTTTAATGTAATGCATCAATCCTCCCATGGCGAAAACCGGGTCATTGGGTGCATATCTAAAAAAAAAAACAACATAGTCCACAGTTTAGATTACCCTTTTTTTTTTGCTTTGCAATGAGAGTGTCTTAGCTGGTTATGTAAATTTTTTTTAATTAACTACAAACTTCTCATAAATGAAATTAACATTTATATAATAAAAGAGAAACACGGTTTAGATAGTCAAATCTGAAACCAGACTGGTTTATCAATTTATGAGATAACTGAATAATACTAGAAATGGATCCAAGCTTACCTGATTTCCGTGAATCCTTCAGTAGTTCCTCTGAGTAGCTCAAGAACAAAACAACCATCAAGAACAAGCATTTCAGTGAACTCATTACTACTCATACAAATGGGACCTTGGTAGCAAGCACGAGCCGTCTCCTCGAGATTTCTCATGGCATCAATATATGTTTCGATACCTTTCTTGGTATGTTCCAGGACCATATTGACCGCACGCCACTTGTGACACTCCATGGGCAGGAGATGTTTGTTGCCATGGTGGTATGGACCAAGCGATACGGTTTGAGGAAAGTAGGACTTCTTGTCATTTTCTTGCAGGTAATGTGGAACTCTGTAGATACAGAGCTTGTCCCAGCTAAATGCGGTGACGTCTCTACATGCTTTATCCATCTTGTCTTTGATCGAGATCACCCATTCTTCTCGTGTCTCTCTTGGCTTATCTTCTGTCACTTTGATCTTACCGGGCTCCGAGTAAGTCTCCTCGTGGTGGTTGTGCAAGTTTTGGCCTTGGACCCGTCTTGTAGTTTCAGCACGAACCCTCTGGGTCTTTTGTTGGTGAAATTTGACTGACCAACGACAACCATTATTTTCTTGGTTGAAGCTCGGGACATCAAAAGAGAGAAAGAGAGAGACAGTAATTGTCAAATGTCAAAGCCATGTACTGGTTTAAATAAGAGAAATTTATATTTAGGTGTACTTTTGGACACTTATGTTATATATACTTACTTGCATTTTGGACTTGCATTTGGGCCCTTTTTGATGAACAAGTCATTTTTTCACTTTCCTATTTTCCTTTTTTTTTTTATTAAACCTCAATTTGCTTATTTTCTCATTCTTTTTCTTTCTTAATATTTTCCTCCCTTCCTTTCTTCCCCTTTCTCTTCTTGTCGCCAAATCATTTTTTCTTAATTTTTTTTTCAATTATTATATACTTCATCATTTTACCATCTACATTAATTTGATTATCTGTTTTTTAAAAAAACAAAAAATAGATTTTGTTTCATAATAAAAAAATGTAGTTTTTTTCTACATTTTGATATCCATTTTCATATATTTTACTTATTTATGGATAAAACCTTGTGAACATGATAAGATTCAGTTGATTAACAGATGAAGTAAATAAACTCATGGACACAATATGGCAAGAGATTGTGGACACTCACCACCGGACAATAAAGACAAATCAGTGCTGCTATGCTCTATCATCACTACTGTTGTCCGTCTATGAATAATTGTTCGTGTCCATGAATAATTGCTTCGAGGAGGCGAATGCATGAACGGTTATACGTGTCTACGGTTGTTGTGTCCACTTGGTTGTCCGTGTCTACGGTTGTTGTATCCAATTCTTTTGATTTGAGGAGGGGAATGCATAAATGGTTATCTGTGTGCACGACTATTGTGTCCATTTTTTTTTGCTTCGAAGAGGGGAAATGCATGAATGGTTGTCTGTGTCCACGGATGTTATGTCCATTTCGTTTTTTCTTCAAGGGGGGGGGGAATCTGCGCATGAATGGTTGTTCATGTCCACAGTTGTTGTGTCTACTACTTTTGCTTCGAGGAAGGGAATGCATGAATGGTTGTCCGCATCCACGGTTGTTGTGTACACTTCTTTTTGCTTTGAAGAGGGGAATGCATGAATGGTTGTCCGCATCCACTTCTTTTGCTTTGAGGAGAAAATGCATTAATGTTTGTCCGTGTCCACAGGTATTGTGTCCACAAGTTTTATTCATAAATACATAAAATATATCAAAGTGAATATCAAAATATAGAAAAAAACTATAGTTCTTATTATAAAATAAAAAATACTTATAGTTTCTTCAAAAATATGAAATAATCAAATCGATATTGGAGAAATGAGATAATAAAGTATACAAATTTTTTTAAGAAATAGTGAAGTGTAGGAAAGTCCACCTATGTGTAAATTCCTTTTAAATAATCTGGCCACGTTTTGTTTATTTTTCTAGCGTACAAATCTATTATTCATGCCTATCATAAATGCCGGTAATACACGTATTCAACTACTGACATCCGAAACATAAAAGCTAGCATAAAAAAAGACTGTAGTACTCTTATAAAAAGACTAACGTGGTATATTGAACGAGTGAGATTTACTAATTTTCCACTCTTATAAAATATAATAACTGCTTTGTCCATACTAAAAAATAGTCTTCCCTCTCCCATCCAACGTGGAGTTCATACCAATCTGTCCGGCTGGAAATTTACGGTTCTGATGAAACTTAATGTTAGAGATCATGAGCAACACTTTTGGGTAAAATGATTTCTTTCATTAATCGATCAAAGAGATCTGTTACAAAAGTTTATATACAATGATAACATGTGATTAGCGTCAATAACACATGCATGCAAAATGGACGCCGAGAGGCAAAATCGTCTTAAATATTTCAACGTTGCTCTAACCTAATTTTTCAAATCTTCTTTTTCTTCCACCTATTTTCCCATATTTACAACCACCACTATGACAAAACTTGACAACCGAAGTAGTGTTTAGACACGTAAACCAGTGTCCAAGTATGGGGAACATCCGAACATACGTCTGAATATTTCATCGTACGGTCGGAATCAGGCTCCGATCCGACGATTATTATTATATGAACCTCCAAATTAGCTATCTGATTTCCCTAAATATATTTTTTTTCTTTTGTCTCTCGTTATTTCAGAGAATTAGCTAATTAAGGTTCCGCGTTATGTATTAGACGCTGCCCGCTATCGATTTAAGACGTAATAAATCGTAAACATTGGAAACTCGGCACATGGCACGATCTCGCCATCCTCGTATAAATTAGGAGGTGCTATTATAAAAAGACTCCAATTAACTTGTATAGTATCTTAGGAAAATATTCAAAATCACATTAGAGATTATAATAAATTCTTATGATATACTGATCGGAGGGTGAAAATTTAAAACGATATAGAGACAACACACTAAGTTGTTGACAGAAAACTCGTCTGAGTTTGTGTAATATATTTCGAGACTGAAATATCAAGGAAAAAAAAAAACACCTTAAGTGACACGATGGCATTAGCTAGCGTAACCATCGTTATAATAACTCAATCTAGCGACACCTTTATATTCATCGATACTTATATTTTTTTTTTTTTTTTTTGAAAAAGGGCTTTCTTATATTACGATCTGAAAACAAAAGAAAAAAATAAACAGAGCCATAAGCCCAGTGTAAATTGAGCGAAGCCCAGAAGTGTTTTACTTAGAAAAAACATGAGTGAGAAGAAATTTTCCTGAACCATGAAGATGTGCGTCAAAAACGTGTTAAAATTAATGCCCAAAGGAAGAAGGTTGGTGAGGCTGTTGAAATTGGATTTATGCATGCCACAGTTCCATCATTGCCGAAGACGAAGCTGGACGAGAGAGTCGCAGACTGAGAATTCGCTCCTTAATTTGCCGCTTGATGGAATGGAGTAGAGTATCCTCTGAGCGGAAGGTTCCCCGGTGTAGTCGACCGTTCCTCTCCCCCCATAGCCAATAAATTGAAGCCTGCCAACAGATCAAGGTAAGCATGGATTTTGGTTTCTTATGCGGTAGTCTTTGCATATGTTGTAAGGTTATGTCCCAATCCCGATTTGGTGAGTGTTGACAGCGTTGAGCCAGCTGTGACCAGATGGACCAAGCGTAGTTGCAGTTGAAGAACAAGTTTTGTCGTGACTCCTGCGCCGAGTTACAGAGCAAGCAACCCGGATCTGTTCCCAGGCCCCAAGAGATGATTCGATCGCGGGTTGGTGATCTGTTCAACACAAACAACCAAGCAAGAAAAGAGTGCTTCGGGATACCACCTGAAATCCAGATTGATCTGTGCCATTCAACCTCAGTTTGTTCACCACAAAGCATACCGTACACCTTGCCTATTGAGTAAGACTGGGTAACTTTTCCATCCTGCTCCCATTCGTAGTAATCCTTTTGATCATTAAGCTGGACTGTTGTTAAGTAGATGTGAATGCTGACTTGGTTCTCTGATCTAGGGGTAGGAATTTGCCAGTGCTGTCGATGATAAAGGCTTGAAAGAGTTGCCGTTAGAGGTATGCCGAGACGCGAGATAGAACTTTCTGGCAGGAATTGGAGAAGACTTCCAAACGGCGACCAGTTGTCTGACCAGAACCTACACGATTTGCCATCTTGAGGCCTCATTTTAATCCAGGTATAGATGTTGTCTCGCTCCTTAATTAGCTTGTTGACCATCCAAGAGTGAGATTGTTTCTTTTTAGCGTCCAAAAGTTGCTAAGGTTGCCTCCTAAGATTTCTTTTTTAAACCACGCCACCCAAATTGAACCACCTTGAAAGAACAGGATCCATATTAATTTTAAGCAGCAGGCCTTGTTCCAAGTGAAGAGGTCCTTGATACCTAGGCCACCATGTTTTTTTGACTTTGTTACCACCTCCCAGGAGACCCTTGCTGAGTGTTTAGCTTCAATGTTTCCTTGCCACAGGAAATTCCCACAGAGCGAGTTGATTCTTTTTATGCATTGCTTCGGTAGAATGAATGTAGAGCACCAGAAAGTTGTAATTCCCGCAACAACAGTCTTGAGTAGGAGAAGCCTTCCCGCAAAAGATAGCGATTTGACACTCCAACAAGTAAGCCGCTTTTTTATCTGATGAATTAAGATTTCACATTGATGCCCACTGAGTTTTTTTGTACAAAGTGGGACTCCTAGGTACCTTACAGGAAGAATACCATGTGGCATACCGGTCGAAGCTTGGATTGTGTCAATCTCTTGCGCTGTGAGACCCGATGAGTAGAAAGAAGACTTCTGCATACTGATAGCCAGACCTGAATGAAGTTCAAATTCCTGGAGAACCTGAAGAACCTGCTGCACAGAGCTCAATGTACCATCCACAAAGATTAGCAGATCATCCGCAAAGCAGAGATGCGAAAGCTTTGACGATGCACACTTGTGATGGTAAGCAAATTTTCCTTCTTCAGCCGCTTTATTCAACATTAGGGATAGGCAGTTCATTGCCAGAACAAAGAGGTATGGAGAGAGTGGGTCTCCCTGGCGCAGACCTCTCTTCCCTTTAAAATAACCTTGGACCGTACCATTGTAACCAATCGTGAAATTTGTGGTGCAGATGCAGGCTCGTAGCCAGGCCAGGTACTTAGCGGGAAGCTGTAAGCCTTGAAGACAGTTGAATAGGAACTCCCAAGAGAGCGAGTCGAATGCCTTGGCTATGTCCACCTTAATAGTGATTTTTTTTGGTCCCTTGTTTTTATGATAACCATTTACGACTTCCCCCGCTAGCACAGTATTCTCTAGTAGCAGTCTGTCTGAAATAAACGCTGTTTGATTTGGCTGAATCAGGGACGGAAGAATTGGCTTTAGGCGCTTAACCATGAGGCGAGAGACCACCTTTTAGACTGTGTTGAGGCAAGCAATTGGACGAAATTCCGTGATACTTGATGCCCCTGGATGTTTTGGCACCAAAGAAAGGATGGTTGAGTTCGTGGCAGCCGGCATGAAGGAGGAGATAAAGAAACGCTTGACGGCAGACAAGACCTCAGATCCTACAAACCCCCAAGCAGCTTTGTAGAAGCCAGAAGTGAGGCCATCAGGACCCGGCGCTTTATTAGGGTTTGACTTGAGAAGCATTTTGGTAATTTCCTCATCAGAAGGGAGGGTGACCATAGACAGTTGAGCTGAAGTCGAGCATTGAAAAGAGGAAAGAGATTGAAACCAATCTGGCGGTGACCGAATCAGAAGCTGAGGCAGAATATCAGGACCTAGAATGTTCTTAAAATGAAGAATAGCATGCGCACTCATTTCAGACGGATCAGTTATAGATACACCCGTGGGTAGGATAAATAACCGTATGGCATTAAAGCACATTCGTGACTGGAACACTCGAAAGAAATAGGTTGTATTCTGGTCACCTTCTCGAAGCCAGTTGATTCTAGACTTTTGTTTGAAGTAACTTTCCTCTATATCTCTTAGAAAAGCCCATTTCTTATATAAGTCTCTCTCTTCTTCGAACAGTTGTGGAGATGGGGATATCATTGCTTGTACCTGCACAGATTGAAGCAAACTGTTAACCTCAGTAACCCTTCTTTGAATTTGCGAGAAATTATCTCTGTTTAAAGATTTTAACACTCTTTTTATGTTTCTTTGTTTCCAGCACAGATGAGTGAGATCGGACACAAAGCTTCCGGCATGGTTCCAAGCTTCAGACACAAGCTGGTGAAAGCTGGGATGTTTAGTAAGGTAGTTAAAGAATTTGAAGGGTTTGGTTCCAACCATAGGAAGAGGGTGGGCAAGGTCAATTAGACAAGGGCAGTGGTCAGAGGTTAGGGGAGGTAGGAAAACAGCAGAAGTGTTTGGGAAAGAGGCAAGCACATGGTTATTGATCAGAAGACGGTCCAGCTTCTTGGCAATGGGATCTTCAGACTGTTTGTTAGTCCAAGTGAACAGAGGGCCATTGAAGCGCAAATCAAATAAGCCTAGTTGGAGAAGGCAGTCACGGAACTCCAGCATGTGATGGTCAGTGCAGTTCACAGCCGGGTTAGAGTGCTCCGTGGGATACAAGATTTGGTTGAAGTCACCTCCTAGCATCCAAGGACAGGCATGTAGCGAGAGTGCTTGATGAATATTTAGTAGTTCGACCCATAAGTCTGTTCGATCAGATCGCAAATTGGAAGCATAAACTGCTGTGTAGACAAATGGAGCTGCACTTGACATTTGGACTTGACAGGAAATCGTTTGGGAGGACTGATGAAGGACCCTCACAGCAACTGGTGCTTTCCAAATTAAGATTATCCTCCCTTCAGCATCTGAGTTGTGATTTGAGGAGAAGTTCCATCCCGGGCACAGGGAAGATAGAACATGGTTCAGGTTAAGTTCTTTTACATGAGATTCTAAGATAGCACCAAAAGAGGGCTTGTGGCTATTAAGCCACTGACAGAAAGGCCTATGTTTGTCCGGTTCATTAATACCCCGGACATTCCAAAAAAAGAGTTTGCAACTCATGGGGAAAAAAAATTAGGGGTGATCCTTCTCCAGAGGTGGAGAGGGGCCAGAGGTAAGCAAAAAGATAGGTTTGGCAAGAGAGGGTTTTTTATGGATATGAGTGGGGGTTATTTGGGGAGTGGGAGAAACGCTGTTGGTGTTCGAAGAGGAAAGCTGAAGGAGAGGTTTAGGTGAAGAGCTCAAAGAGGGGTCTGAGCGCGAGCGTTTCAGAGAAGGCTTAGTTTTGGTCAGTGGTTGCAATGAAAGGGGAGACGGTTTAGGGTAAAAGGAAGAAGAAAAGGAAGGCTCAGGCTTTTTCTGTGGGACAGAATGGTTAGAGGGAGAAAAACACAACTCAGCGCCATTAAGAAGTTTATCGGAGATTTGCCCTGAAGGGTGGTCGATAAGAGCATCGACAGTCTCAGTTGGGGCATTGTACTCCTGGACTGGGGGAAAAGTTACACCAACCACAGTTTCACATTCTGCAACAGTAGATGCCTGAACAACCGATTGAGCTTGGTCACAAAGTGGGGGTTCAACTGCAGTCTTAGGAGCCGAGGATGACTTCGTATCACCCTTAGGAGCCGAGGATTGTATCGCCCTTAGATGAGGTTTTTGGTTGAATGGGGACATACAGACAATTCTTCATGATGTGGCCTAACTCTTTGCAGTGAGCACAAGTAGGAGGTAACCATGGATAGTCCACTTGAACCTCCACAACCTCTCCATTTTCCCTTGAAAACTCAACCACTTTAGGCAGATCTTTACTGAGATCAACCTCCACTTTGACATGAGAAAGGGTGAGGCTAACCAGATTTTTTGTGAAATCATCTGTTTCTTTAGGCTCCCCAATTAGACCAGCAACTAGGCTTAGACCTTCCTGGTGGCGAAGGTCAAGAGGAACACCAGTAAGATGAGCCCAGATTTGCATTCCAGAAAACTGAGAGGAGCGGGCGGAGAGATGAGAAGCCCAAGGGACAACATGAAATAAAGAATCTCCAACATACCAGACTCCTTTTTCCACAATTTTCTGTCTCAAGTAATCACTGGGGATGCGGACAATCATAGAGCGATTAATAGGGTTTAAGTGGATTTCAACTTTCTTTCCCTTTCCCCACAGGTGGTTAAGAACATTTTGTATCTGGCTGAAGGGAGGGGGACGACCATTGAAAAAGCAGACTAAGAAGTCACGATGGAGAGCAGCGCCTTTATGGAAAACAGCATCTGGGATAAGAACCGTCGGTCGACCCGTAGTTGAAATAGAGACGGGAGCTAGCCGTTTAAGGGATTTATCCTCAGATTTGCGGATTCTGTCCACCAGAGAGGGGGAACGAGATGGAGGATTCTGGTCAGATTGAGGCTGGGATGGGTTATCAGTGGCAGGGAGTGAAGAGGTTTGAGTGGTTTTATTCACATGTTCTGAACTTTGAAAAGGAGGCGGTTTAGGAGTATGGGTAGGAGTTGGGGAAGAATTCTTAGGGCGGAGGACAGTGAATTTTTCAGGTACAGTTGTGTCAGTTCCCAACTTGACAAGATTCTTGGGGGAAGCTTGAGATCGGGTAGTGTGGTCCTGTGTCAGGTCGACAACAGTAGTAGTGGAAGGCTTTTCTCCTGCAGCGGCGGGAGAAGATAGGTGGTGGGGAACAGTAGATCTGGGCGAGGGAGAAGAAAGGGGAGGATCGATACTTATATTAATTTCCAATTTTATCTCTCGACAAGTTGCCATTCTGCGTAGCATCGGATTTGTCTCACCATGTTTGTCACTACATCACTGTTTTTTTTTGTGTGTAGTGTGATTGACCAATTTTATATACCGCTTTGAAACAAAAATAGTCCAAAGTCACACTTTTGTTAAATTTTTCTTACACAAACTATTTGGAAATCTAAATGTTTTTAATTTTTTTTTTTGCTAAGAAAACAATAGATAGGAAATCCAAATGTTACAACGTCAATGTTTTATTTTAAATAAAAGAAATTACAAAATATTGAAAAAAAAAACAAGAACTACGTGAAAGAAGATGACAATGGAAGTTAAGAAGGTGGCTTATAATAAGCATAAACAGCATAGAAACTCTGGAATAATGTGAGCAATAGCAGAATCACTGCAGCAAAAAAGGAGAAATATGCCCAAGGATTATTGAACTAGTTGTGTGTACAGGTAACTGCAAAAGACTTCACTTAAAGCTGTAAGTAGCCAGGATTTGCTTATTTTAAATTCTACAGTATATATCTCTTATAAGAAAACTACGGACTCTTCTAAAATGACTCATAAATGCTTGGAGCAGGTATATATAGGCCCTGTTCGTTTGGTGAACACGATAAGATTTCTAGACGCAGCGTCTGAGCGCAGTAATTAGTTGCAGTAGCTCGATGCTGTTCGTTTGCGATTTTGGTTCATGCGTTCAAAAATTATATCTGGATGCAGTTACGTTCGTTTCATATTTCTGCATTTGTATCTTGACGCATTTGGTGTCAAATGAAAATAATATTCTTACTTTTTCCTTTGGTCTAAACAAACATAAACATAAATAAATATCAAAATCATTTTATAAAATTTGTGTTTTAAACAAGAAAACGACATCTTGCAGTTTTAACGAAAAAATAAGATTTTCCGGTTATGGAGGGAAAACGAGATTTTTCGGTTTTGGCGGGAAAACGAGATTTTCCGGTTTTGGCGAGAAAACGAGGTTTCTCGGAATCGGCGGGAAAACGAGGTTTCTCGGATTTGGCGGGAAAACGAGATTTCGCGGGAAAACGAGATTTCTCAGATTTGACAGGAAAACGAGATTTTGCGGTTTTGGAGGAAAAACGAGATTTCCCGGTTTTGGAGGGAAAACGAGATCTCCGGTTTTGGCAGAAAAACGGGTTTTCCCGGTTTTGGCGGAAAAACGGGATTTCTCGGTTTTGGCGGAAAAAACTGGTTTTTCGATTTTGGCGGGAAAACGATATTTCTCGGTTTTGGCGGCAAAACGGGTTTTCTCGGTTTTGGCAGGAAAACGAGATTTTGCGGTTTTGGTGGATAAACGAGATTTCTCGGTTTTGGTGGGAAAACGAGATCTTCGGTTTTGGCAGGAAAACGGGTTTTTCCGGTTTTGGCGGTAAAACGAGAGTTTCTGGTTTTGGCGGTAAAACGAGATTTTGCGGTTTTGGTGGTAAAACGAGATTTTGCGGTTTTAGCGGAAAAACAAGATTTCCCGGTTTTGGCGGCAAAACGAGATTTCCCGGTTTTCCCGGTTTTGGCGGAAAAACGAGAGTTTCCGGTTTTGGCGATAAAACGAAATTTTGCGGTTTTGGTTGGAAAACGATATTTTCTGGTTTTGGTAAAAAGGAGAGTTTTCGGTTTTGGTGGGAAATTTTTTTTTTTCGGTTTTGGCGGAAAAACGAGATTTTTCTGTTTTGGCGGAAAGACAAGATTTTTCGGTTTTGGCAAGAAAACATGATTTTGCGGTTTTGATGGGAAATGTTGTTATTGTGTCTTTGATAAAATTTTTATTATATTGTTGTTTATGTAAAAAAAATTGTTTTTATTATTTTATAGTTAAAATTGGGTTATAAATAAGGGTACTTTTGACTTTAGTAATTTTGGATAAGTTTAGTGTAGCGAGACGCACCAAATAAACTCAGCGAGAAATCTTGATTTTTCTGGATGAGTTTTGAAAACGCATCTAGATACCGCTTCCAGTTCATGCTTCTAATTTGCACTAAACGAACATCAACATGCATCTGCATCTAGATAACGCGTTCAACTCACC
The DNA here is from genome assembly GCA_010577795.1 of Isatis tinctoria. NCBI lineage: Eukaryota > Viridiplantae > Streptophyta > Magnoliopsida > Brassicales > Brassicaceae > Isatis > Isatis tinctoria. The sequence continues at coordinate 26,242,699 of CM021245.1, forward strand.
AAACGAGGAGGGCATATTCAACTAACGGGATTGACAACTAAACTCTCGTAAATGGAGTAATAAATTCCTGCAATCTTTTAATGAGCGAGCTTGAATAACAGTACTGTTTCTTTTAATTAGTACTCTTATAATAAGACTTTGTAATAAGATTGTTTCTTTCCAAGATATCAATTGCGAAAATGTCAAAAGCAACGCCGTAACTAATTTGAAGCTGTGAGCTGGCCAAGTTATGCTTATTATTCAATCGACAAAACTCTTGCAAAAAATACTTATAAATGATTCTATATATAATTAGATTTGTTTCATAAAAATGTCATTTTAAAATATTGCACACATTAAAAAATATGTAAATTTCTATTGTAACCTTCACTACTACATTAAATTTAGAAAAAGTTTATTTTTTAACAATAAAGTTTTATTGAACTTATAATTCTAAAATGTAACTTAAAATCTATTATATATCCAAAATCATCTAAAGACTCATTTAGAAAATATCAGATTGAATATCCTCTTAAATTTATATACGTAACTATTATACATGTAAGAATATAATGGGATTACACAAAATATAACAATTGTTCAAATAGTGTTTTGTCATACTACTATTGGATTCTTATTGCTATGGAAATCTGCTGTGCTATGAGATGCAATTCCGGTATTTGAGAATCAACAACCAAAGTAATAGGCACGTTAAGAAAATTCACATTTCTGCTGACTAATAATACCGACGTGAGGAAGCCCTTACTATAATTTACAAGCCAAACCCGAAGGTGAAGTTGATGCTTGTGTACAAAGAAGGTGAGAAAGATCTCTTTCATTACATTGCGAAGTTGGTCTGGACTTTGCTTACCAGATGCTCTCCATACACAGCTCTTTTGAAAACTTGGGATTCTCCTCTCCCTGCAGGGTACTTCTCTTTACAGATATCCAATGGCTCCACGACCGCGTCGAAATTAGTCTGTTCCAGAAAAGATTCATATACATGAAGTTCCAATTTCTGAATGTGGAGTACCGTAGGAAAACACAAAGAGTGTTAGAAAGTTAACAAACCTCGTAGAAGAATGCAACGCATACACGGTATTGAGGAGAGTTATTGATCACTCTATGAAGTGTGGACTCGTATACTCCGTTTGAAAGTATCTGCATATATGATTGTTCCCCAAAAGGTTCTCTAAAGGTTATATTCAAGAAAGAAAGGTAAAGAATTGGACGAACAAAAAACCTTTAGCATGTCGCCGATGTTGCAGACAAATGATCCAGAAATGGGAATGGCTGATATCCACTCGCCGCCCAAGTTCCTCACCTTTTTCAAAGTTCAAAACCTCTTAGAGACTAGAGAGAGAGAGAGAGGGACAAGACAACTTTCTTCACATAAACATAAAAATCAGAGAAGATAACAATAAACAATATACCTGGAGAGCAGTTTTGTCATCATCTTGGTTTACAAGAGTTAACAAGCCTGCAGAGAAAAGTGCATGTTCCCTCATTGAAACAAAAGTATTAAGATAGATTCAGAGATTCACTTAAACTTTATTACCATAGTCAGTGTGAGCTCCACTGGGACCAGAGCAGCGTGGTAAGCAGACATTCAGAAAACATGAGTTACTCAAGCTGATAAATGGAAAGTGGAATTGTAGTGAAGAAGGAAAAGTAGCGTAACTTTACCATCCGACATCATTTTCGAGGTGGCCATTTACGAAAGGAGCACCTGGATAGCCAATAAGACGCATCACCCAAAAAGGCTCTCCAGCAATCTTTCCTTCAAACTCATAAGGTGATCCACCAAGAGCTAATGCAATCCCTCTAAGTATGTTTCTTGAAAGATCTGAAAAGGAAACAAGAAACTAAGAATTTATGCGAGAGCCTTCTTGGAAACAGAACAAAATGGTAACACCTGTACAGAGCTTAATATACTCCTCCATCACTTCTTTAAACTCTTGAGGATTCTCTGGCCTTTAAGAAACACACACACACACACACAAAAAAACAAAGATAATAGAAAGGTCAGAAGAAGAAGAAGAAGAAGCAACATTTTCAGATAAGAAATGGAATTTAGATATACCACTGGTTTGGCCCTTCCATGGCTTTTCCTACATCACCATACTCCCCCTGCTTAAACTCTCTGTAACACTATTCCATAAGACAATAAAACACATCAGGAGAAATTCACATGGAAACACGGCTAATATTTACTGGACACACACGAACACTTACATCAATGGCTTCGTGAATATCTGGTTTTCCCTTGGTTACATTTTCTCCAATTCTCTGATATCCTCTGTTTTACACAACATTAAACGTTATTCGATTCTGAGAAAGCAGTTTGTAATTTACACACAAACCTGTATCCAGCTGCTGGAGTCATCTTGATCTTGAGTTTGTCTTCATAAGGAAGCTTGAAGAACTCACGTGTGATCTCCCTGACCTTCTTGATAAGAGTATCTGAAATTCCATGGCATATCTATTCTCCACTCACCCAAACAAACAAACAAAAATCCGATCTTTTTTAAACTCCAGGAAAAAAAGAAAAAGGAACTCAACTTCGACAAGTAAACTCAGTTTTCGTACCACGTAGAAGAATCCGGCATCCCGACAAGCTTTATCCAGTTGCTGGACAACCTTAATGACGCCGGGATCCTCTGCCATGTCGGTATCATCACACTTGAGGAGTAGAGGAGAGATGTCTGCAAGAAGATCGAATTTTGAGTGAAGATTCGATTCAGAGAAAAGGAGAACAGAAATTTAGGGTTTCCTTAGTACCGATGACTGGTAAGGATTTGAACTCAGTGGCCATCTTGTTTCCTCTTTTACTCTCTCTCTCTCTCTCTCTCTGCTTCAGAATCTTCTTTCGGGATTTTTTTTTTTAAAATAAATGGAGAATCTATCTGATCTAGTTACGTGGCTTACGAGCAAAAAGACTTCTGCGAGGATTTATGCTTCTCCAATTTGGATTAACACACTATTTTAAGACTATTTAGATTCTTTCTTTTTTAAAGATTCCGAATCGTATGGTTTTGTCCTTTTGGTGTTTAGTGAAAGAATAATAACTAGCGATTTAAAGTAATTTGATTTTTTTTTGTCAACAAAGTAATTTGAGTTTTGAAATTATATATACACATAAATGATTATTTCCTTTGTTACTTTAGCCATCCCCAAGGACCCCAACATTGAAGAGACGTTGGGACTCAACGACAAATAAGAGTTGTCAGAGACTAGAGGATATGTTAGAAATGGTTAACAGTAAACGGCTAAAGTCCATTAATGAAATTAGTAGAGCTGCTAACCCTGTGTGGTATTCCTTTGGTTATATTTTTATATTGTATTATATGTCAAATATTTTAATATTTATTTATCTGTTTATGTATATTTTAATTCTATAGAATATCTTTATTATATATATATTCTAGCAAAATTTTCATTGAACATAATATTTGTAAAAGGCAAAACGAAATAGGAAATAAAAAAAATTCGAACAATTTGTTTATGGTTTTTAAGAAAGGAAGGCATTGCAAACGTGTGATTCCTTGTTTTTTCCTTCTGTTCGGCGGTTGTCTTTTGGTTTTATTGCGCTTCTTGTGTGAAGTGTGTAATTTATTAATAAAAAATATGTATGTTTTTTTGTTCGTTATATTAAAATTTTTTATTGAAATTTAATAACTTTTTACCTCATTTTGCTTTCTCGCACCCATTGATTACGCGTCATTCTTTCATGTTGATAGCTCCTTATCTTATTCGTAATATGTAGGTGATAGTTCTTTATCCAGTATTCCAACACATCTCAGAGCGTAGATGATGTCTAACCAGTAATGACTTTTTTTTGAATATATAATCTTATTTTTATAGTTAGGTAATAATTATTGTTAGTTTATGTGTTTATTTGTATCAATATAATAATATATGTTTTTTCTTTATCTAATGATATTATTTTTCATTTTTAAACTATTCCACGTTTTTATGTTAATCTAGTATATAATTAGCCACCTCTCGATCTGTTTGTTTTTGTTGGTGAAGATCCCGTGGTTGTTTATTGAATAAATAATTATGTTTTAGTCAACAGTGTCAATTTGTAAGAATTAAATTTAAAAATAATTGGGGAGAAGTAGGGTTCGATAAGAGCTAAATACACGAGGGCAGTTACTTTTGTGTCGGTATAATATATGAGAACGGATGAATGAATGTTAATGTGTAGACTTATTTTGTGGACAATTCACAATATCCTTTAGTCATTTAGTGTTTGATCCTATGCTAATAAGTGACATGTATGCATTAAAGCATCAACGGTGGAATATATGTTAAAATTAGTTCACGAGGAATAATGGACGTTGAACACAAGATGAGCCACTTGAGTTTTTAGGAAGAAAAGTTAAATGGAAGACATATGGCAAAAAGTGGTGCATTTTCAAGAATGGCTAATTATATAATAGATTTTGGGCCCGGCAACAAAATGTACAATAACGAAATCCAAATTTTAGTGAGTAATGGACGGTTTTCTTTAGGGTCATTTGACATTTCGTTGCTAAAAGGAAATTTTATCTTCCCAACAAAAAAATTGAAATTTTGTGACACCAAATAAGAAAGAGAGAGTGATTTTAGTGAAAGAGAAAAAATCCCATTCTTAGTGTTAAAACAGAGAGAGTGCATTAGTAGAAACCAGTAGCGGATCTAGGATAATATTTTACCCGGGTCAATATCAAAACAATCAATATAATTAAAAAATAAATATAAATATATATAAAAATGGAAATAATTAAAATCAACATTGTATAATTTAAAACTAAAAATATGCATAATGGTGTACAAGTCCATAGTATCTCACAACATTTACATATGATTAAAAAAATAAAACCTTTAATCTACTAACATATATAAAAAAAATAAAAACCAAATTTTGAAAATAGAGAATCAAACTATAGATAAATTATTCACATTTGTAAAGGATAGAATAATAATATGTGAATATTATCAAAATTTTGTATTTAATAAGAGATTATATACAGTTGATAATTATATTAATTGCTTTCTCTTTTTCATTATTGGATATGAAAAATGATTTTTTTGGGAAAAAATAAATAATCAGAAACAGAAATAGGGTCAAACATGAAATTATTAAGGGGTCAATTGAAAAATATTTTATAATTAAGGAAATTTTTTTTTTTTAGTGAAAGAGAAAAATCCCACTGTTGTTTTTATTTAGCATTCTCAGTGCTAAAACAGAGAGAGTGGCATAAGTAGAAACTTGGTCTATAAGAAGAGAATTCAGTGAGCCTTGGAGATTATTTTATTGAGACTTGTAGTGAGGCAGCTCTTCTAATGATTAAACATTACACAGAAGACAAAGTATGTAAAACTGGAATTATCAGAGGTAACCTCGTACGCTGGCTCAACTAATCCATGACAACTTGACACCTCGTAGAGCTTCTTGGGAACGATTTGATTTCGTCGATGATGTTACAGAAACCGGCACATACTGTCAGTTTCTTGAGAGCTGCACCATTCTCTATAAAGTATTTTGCCAATTTCACCATACTTGGTGTTCCCCTGAGTGGATTCCTTTTCTTGTAAGGTGTGTTCAGGTGAACAAACTCAAGAGATGATTGGAAACATTGTGGCACTGATGAAAGATCAACCTGCTCCATCTCTGGAGGACGACAGCATTCCTGATAAAAATATAAACCGAGAGGAGTTTGAGTTTGAGCTATCATAAGTCTCAGTGCGGTTTACATGAGAGGATGAGTAAATGAGACGCACAAGGACGACAGAGTGTAGATTTGGGCAGCTCTCAAGGAAAATTGGCAACATTTTCCAGGAAGTTTCGTCTGAGAAGTGAGCATGCAAGTGAGACAAGTTGGAGAATTGAGGTAGTTGTCCCATTTCGCAGTAACCATGAATAACCTGCGCAGCGAGAGATAAAAGAAATCATGGGTTCACTTAGAAATGTATTGTACAAGCTTAATGCTATAGAATCAACCATGTACATACCTCTAGAGTTCGAGCAGAGATGATCATGTCGCGGACTGTAGATAACCCGGTGAGAAATTTAGCAATCATAGCTATCTTGGACGAATCATCTGGTTCCAGTGGCTCATCATATTCCAGAATTATATTAAAGGTAACATCAATGTCTACTTTTGCAGAGGGACCAATACTGTGTATTATGAAGCTGTCAGATCGGCTATCCCTGAGAGTCATACACTCAAGTCTTGGAGCATCAATTGCAACAAGTTTATTTTCACTTTCACCTTGGAACCACTCATAATCTATCTTGAGCTTCTTTAGTGACTGGGAACGCACGCGCACAGCTTCCAGAGAGTCATCGAAATCACGGACTATGGCTAACTCTTCGAGAAGAGGGCAGTTTGATATTAAAGACTCCAGAGTCGAATCAGCATCGTACGTGACCAGCTCTAGATTCATAATCTTAACACAAGGCAACGAAACAGATTCAGGATGATCCAAGAACACGCGGCAGAGATTTAAGTTCACCAAGCTCTCACAGGAATAGAGAGATGGAGGCATCTTAACAGACTTAACTATCTCATCGTCATACTCCTCATTGTGAACATTAAGATGACGAATCTTACGCCTAACCACGGCATCGATCCAAGACTTGAAACGAGATAAATCATGCTCATAAACGTCTAAGGTCAGCTTGAATCTATCCAAGTGTTGCTCGTTGTCAGAACGCAGACACCTATCCACAAAGCTCACGAAGACATCAACATCTGAGAAATTTTTGGAATCTATATCCAATGCAGGAACCTGTAACCAAAGGTTTCTCCATCGTTTTGATAACACGCTGGTGCAAACCGATTCCTCCGTCGAGAGGTTAGAGAGTATCTGACACAACAACGAATCAGGCAAATTGCTTATCATATCGGAGTTCCGTCGCTTCTCTTTGCCAGAGGTTCCATCATCCATGTTTAATGCCTAAAATCCTTAATTCCGGAGGAATAAGTCTGAGATTTAACATGTAATTCAGAAAAATTCTCACAAATCTTTACCCAAATTGGAGATCGCAAAGTTAGCAGGAAGTCAATTCGATATCTTCAGAAAAACATCAAACGGAAATGAGCCACTGAAATTACCTTCTTAGTGTTTTTCCCCCCGGAAGAGATGACGGCGAATGAGGAAGAATAAGACGAAACCACAGTAAGTTCTCCGGCAAAATCGCGCGTAAATTTTCTAGGTGGCGAAGAAAACAAAAACTCTCAGTTCGCCGGCGAAATAGTCTGCTCCGAAATCGCCTGCTTTAGAACACACAAATACCGCATTTATCGCACTTAAACCTTGCTTAAACGGCGAGGGTAAAACTGTCCAAAGAACATGAAAATTCCTACAGTCACATACAGATCAACGGACCAGATTTTATCTTAGAGTCACGGACTATCACCGCCAGTCACGTTAACTGTTACACCATTTTCTCTCGAGTTATTTCAAATCTCCGTTTATCTCTCTCCCTTTTCTCTTTCGGATTAATGGTCACTACCACGGGTGGGACTTTGGGTAAAATTACTCTATCCTACCCTAGCCGCTAGGGTACCCTCTCAGAAAGTATCCTTTCGCGAACTATCCTAAAAATACCCTGTATTGTTAGGGTAACCCAAACAATACCCTAAAGATTTAGGGTTACCCTAGGGTACCCTATATGTTACTTTTCAGTTTAAACGGTTTTCCCGCCAAAACTATAGGCGAAAACCGCAAAATCTCATTTTCCCGTCAAAATCGGAAAACCTCGTTTTCCCGCCAAAACCGAAAAACTTGTTTTTCCGCTAAACCGAAAAATCTCGTTTTTCCGCTAAAACGGAAAAATCTCGTTTTCCCGCTAAAACCGAAAACGTGTTTTCCCGCTAAAACTGCAAAACGTGTTTTCCCGCAAAAACCGAAAAAACGCGTTTTCCCGCCAAAACCGCAAAAACGCGTTTTTCCGCCAAAATCGAAAAACGTGTTTTCCCGCCAAAATCGAAAAACGTGTTTTCCCGCCAAAACCGCAAAAACGTGTTTTTCCGCCAAAACCGCAAAAACGCGTTTTCCCGCCAAAACCGAAAAAACATGTTTTCCCGCCAAAACCGCAAAAACGCGTTTTCCCGCCAAAACCGAAAAACGTGTTTTCCCGCCAAAACCGAAAAAACGCGTTTTTCCGCCAAAACCGCAGAAACGCGTTTTCCCGCCAAAACCGAAAAAACGCGTTTTTCCGCCAAAACCGAAAAATGTGTTTTCCCGCTAAAACCGAAAAACGCGTTTCCCTCCAAAACCGAAAAATCTCGTTTTTCGGCGAAAACCGCAAAACCTCATTTTCCCGCCAAAATCGCAAAACCTCATTTTCCCGCCAAATCGGAAAATTTCGTTTTCGCGCTAAAACCTACGTCGTTTTATAGCGACTTCGTTTTACAACTTTTAACTATTAAAAAAAAAACCTACGGGTACCCTATACCCTAAAGGGTAAACTCGTTAGGGTAATTTAATTAAGGGTATCCGCCCAATAAATACCCGTGTTTATCTTGGTTAAGAGGGTAGGGTATGGGTACAGAATATTGATAAGGTTTTAGGGTACCCTACGGGTAAATACCCGTTATCCCACCCCTAGTCACTACTCAATGCCTGATCCATTCACTCGCTTATGCTATGTACGCTAAACATATTCAACAATCAACACCTTACTTTTCACTTTTTAACAAGCTCATCTTCTCTTTCTTCCACATAATAATTCAACATCTACCTGATTTTTAAACGCTACAATGAGGTTGTTTAATAAAATTTATATTTATAAATATTGATTTTTTTGTATCCAAATCAAATGAAACAAGTTTCTATTTATAAAGTATAAAAATAATTATTTTTTATAAAAATTATGATAAAAAAGTTATTTTACTATAAAATAATTGATCTCAAAGTATTAAGATGTAAAATAAAATATCAAAAATCTCAGCAACCAATAAAAGTACATTACCTGGTAGTGTTGGTAGGTCCACAATTTCTTTATTCAACATGTTGAATCTATTCAACACCACCGATTAATCCACATAAGCATTTTTTGGTTTTCAACACACCCATTGCACAGATTTAACAATTGAATTAATTATTAAACACCTACATTGCACATAACCTAAATATACTTATTTCTAGTTTTGAGCTTTTGGAGTAGTGAATGTGTTCAGCAGCATTTTACTAGAGAGTCTCTCCATTAACTTTTTGTACTCAAATATTGCTCTTCTGAAAACGGTTGACTGTATTTGACAACCATAGAAGGGTAGTTTATGGAGGTAGCTCATAATGTAACTGTAGATCAAATAATAGCCTCTGTTCTGAAAACAAGTCTTTAAGTGTTTGACTCAATACGACCATGATTTGCTGGAGTTGAATCTTGATTAGATGGATGAAGAAGAGCATGTGAATTTTTCTGGTCAATGATCACTAGTAGGAATCAGGAGCACTACAATGTCTTTAGATTTTACTTCGAATATATCTGCCCGAGGGAACAGAAAATCGTTTAGATTAAATTATGTCTTCCCTTAGATGATAAAAGATCCAAGATTTTTAATGAGAAAGAAAACTTTATTTTCACAAACTCACCGTAGCAACGCATGACGACGTCTCTCATTTCTAAGACAAAGAAGAAACAGAGCGTTTTGTACGACCACTACAGATCAACCGCGTGCTGTTTTTATTCATTTTAGAGTCAATTAGCTGTATATACATAGAAATTTAGTAAATTAGAGATACGGAAAAAAATTTCTTAAATTAGGGATATAGAGATTTCTGTAGCATGTAGAGGAGTAAAAAGACGAAACACCCTCTCCATTGCGAAATAAAACAATTATAGAAATCATAAAATGAAAATCAAGTAAATATAAAATAGTTTATATGACGACACATGACTAATAGTTTAGTTAAAATGGGCCGCATGATATCTGTCAGGTAGCCAACAATTCAGATGATATCTTCCATCTATCATGAGTTAAGTAAGTTATTAGTCGGCTAATATATTTGGTAGCGGTTACTGAAAATGTTAACAAATTAAACCGGCTAAATTTAGTATCCAGAGAAATCTAACAAAGTGAATATCGTATGGTCAACACTTCGCCGGAGTGATTTTCAGTTTGGCTCTAGAAGACGAGAACAAGACGGCGATAGGAGTTATCAGAGTGTTATAGCCTCTGCTTCACCTGATCTGAGTCCAGACTGAGTGGGTTCTGATTCTTTGTAACACGGCTTCGTATCTCCGGATTAATGGTTGACGGTGGAAAAAGAGAGAGAGGATTAATGGTCGTCGGTGGAGAAGAAGAGAGAGAGAAATATAGAGAGGACCAGAGAGAAAAAGATAGAGAACCACAAAGAGAGAAAGATGGAGAACATTTATTGCAATATCTATGAAGATTTTCAATGTTAGCGGTTAATATCATAAATAAATGTCTAACACTAAGATTGGAGCATATAAGTAGGTTGTTAACGAGGTAATAAAGTTTATTATCTTCCAATGTTATCGGCTAACATCGTATAATACTATAATTAACAAGTGTGACCATATAAACAGATTATTAACCGGCTAATAATTTTAGTATATGGATCTCAATCGTCCGTCGTTCGTTGCTCCACCATGCTTTTCCCCGACGAGATTTCTCTATGCAACACAATCTCCGATCACGATCATACTCAGATTCGTAAACGCCTTTTCATCGGTTTGGTCTCTGCCTTGACAATCCGGTTCCTATATTTCTTCGATGTTACTAGTTTAGATTGAAATTTCATGTAGAGAAAGAGAAGAAACTAGTGTACCTGTAACTAAAGTGTTGAATCAGAAAGGAAGGATTCCTTAGGCATGATGATGAAGACAAGTAAGCAAATACAAAGCTTCTCTCTTGGATTAATGGTCGCCGGTGGAAGAAAAGAAAGAGAGGATTAATGGTCGCCGGTGGAAAAGAAAAGAGAGAGATGTGTAAAACTGCAAATATTATTTACATCGATATGTATTAGAAAACATGTATCTAAATTCCGAGGGTGATTTCGTATTAAAAATTTGTGCACAGTGCCCGTAACAGTGTTCTATATCGCCAATTAGTAAAGTTTTCTTGTATAGACGCTGCAAATACTCAATTTAAAAACCCATCTAATTAAATATTAATATTTATATTATGTTATTTTCAAGATTTGTTTTAAGAACCTAGCAATAATGATGTTTTTAGTATCCACAGGATATTTAAGTGGAACCTGAATCGAACCAAACCGAAATTTTTCGGTTCTTCGATTTCGGTTTTTATGCCAGAATTGACATACGATTTTGTTACCTGTTCTTCAGGCTAGTTTTTAAGTGAATGATCACAAAGAAGAACCTTGAGCGATGTTATTTTGAAAATATGATGTCCCAGAAACTGGTCAACACGTTCACTCTATGTCACAACCACCAAGTATGATCCTGAATTGAAAGAATATTGGAGTGTAATCAAAATCTAGGATAGGTTTTCAGATTCAAAAGGAAAAAACAGATAACAGAACACCTTAAGCATACAAAATAATGTAAACAGTATTGATCCATTGGCTCTAACCTGCAAGGAGTTTCAACGTCCTAACCACGCCAAAAATGGAATGGATTATATGGACACGCAAGGAATTGCAATACGCGACTTGATCTAAGCAGAAGAGACACAAAGGAAAGAGGATGAGACATGAACCATTTTTTATTTCTCCCGAAGTAAAAGCAAAGAAAATAATCCAGAAACTGGTCGCGCTAACTCACGGTTATTCTCAGAAGCTCTTCCATCACTCCGCCAAAGAAATTTCTGCCGGAGATGATTTGGCTGATAGATTAGCAGGCCCAACAGATTTCACGTTCTTCTTCGCCATTTTTCCGGTGGTGTAAGTCGAAGAAGTTTGAGATGGGAAGAAATGTCGAATTCCGGCAGCGTATTTAACATCGAGGGTTTTGAAATTGAAGAGTCACCTTTTACTCTGCTCTTAATGGAACCAATAAATCGATGGGAAGGTGGGACGACTGTGTTTGTAACGATCTTATTAAGAAAGGGACGACTCTGAAGATCACCGGAACGACAGTAGGAAGAAGATGAAAGAAGACCGTCGGCTACTGAAAAAATTGGTCTTTATGGTGGGACCAAATTGGACCCAAGCCATTTCCACTTTTAGTGGGCTCAAGATGCTGATATAGGTTTAGTTTGTAGCCCAAACAAATTTACCCGAAATGTTTAGTTGAAAGGAGTTTTTTTTATTGGTCAGTTGTTGAAAGGAGAGTTCTAATTGGTTGGTGAATTATTAGCTGACATTAATTCTGACGTGGACAGCTTCAGAACTCTTGAAGACAAGCCTTTTTATATAGTATAGATTCTTAGTGCTAAGAGAGAGAGAGGGGCATAGGTAGAAACTTGGGAGAACTAAAACCGGACCCGCGCGTCGGCGTGCGGAACTATATTTTATTTAGTATTGAAATATATAAATTTTTAAATTTATAATTTATGAAATATAGATATCATTATAAAAGTATGAGAAGGTACCTAATAACATTAAAGATAAACATTAAGACTATAATTTATTATTTCATTCGGAATTATAAGAATCTTGTCGATATTAGTATCTTTTTTGATGACTTCGTTAAAAATAGAGAGTAAGAACGTTGTTTTAAATAGAAAGAAATACAGAGACCGCAAGAAATTGAAAATTACATCAATGTAATTAAAATATAAGTGAGAGTAAATATCAAATTTGAAAATTGAATATTTATATACTAACATTTTGAAAAGTGAAACTAAAATTTAGATAGTAATGTTAAGGCTGATATTCATATTTGTTAATATTCATTATTCTGATTTGGCCCAAGTAAACATAATTCAGAGGCGCCATTAAAACAGCCCCGTCCGAGGGATGAGTTTGAGTAAAGCTGGCTTTAAACAAACAGAAATATAGAAATAGCAAGCAATTAAAAATTTGATAAATGTAATTAAAATATAGTGAGAGTAATCACATGTAATTAATCTTTTTATACCTGCGCCAGTGTGGGGCGAGACCGATTTTTTTCCTTTTCTTTTAATTTTGGTTTGATATATTCTGTTTGTTTTATTTTTGATTGAGTAACTAAATTTTTATTAAATAGATTATTGATATAACTTGAGTGGATTGTGTGTTTATTTGTTAATGGCGGCATGTTATTTTTATAAATTGCATTTTACGATCATATGCGTAATATTGAGATATATTATTCAGCTGGTTCTGTTTGGTTAAGATTAACTTTTTTCGACGAAGTATAAATTACTTTGTTTTTTGTTATCATAATAATTGTAAATTAGATTATACTATAATTAAATTTACAATTCTACAATTTTTTTCTTTGTTATAATTTACAATTTTTTATTTCTATTTAAATTGTAAAATTTTAATGTATAGTTGAAGATTCAGAAAATTATAGTAACCAATGTGAGGTTATATGGGAAAAAACTCAATTTTCTTGTAATCAAGTATAATATAAAATTTTTTAAACACATATTGCAGCAAATCATCTATTCTCACAAATTTTTTCGATCAAAACTCATTTTGTCAATATAATATGGGCTTTGTAATCAAAGAAAATAAAAGAACAAAATGCCCATTAGATGTTTTGACATTTGACTGATCAAAATGCAACCATGATAATACTAACTCCTTTAGACAAATTCAAACGTGAACAACTCGGATCCAACTACCACGTGTTAACAAACCAAACCAATTCTTATCCGGTTTTTCACCAAAAAGAAGTAGATGATCTTAAATTAAAAAACTAAAGTGAAGTTAACAGGGTTATATATAACACTTGTATTTTTCTGTCCACCGCATCTTCCTCTTTTATTTTTCTTTAGTCTAAGAAACCTAAAAATCCATTTTTCTCAGCCAAAGGAGAGAGAGAGCGAGAGTAGAAACAGCAAAGACCATCGCCAGTATTTTGATCTCTTGCGATTCATCGTTCTTCTTCCGCCGTCTGTCGTATAGACTGAAGGAATTGGTGGTGTTTGGATTTTGTGGAGGAGATGCGGTCGAACGTAGATCTAGACCGTCAGATCGAGCAACTGATGGAGTGTAAACCATTATCGGAGGCGGATGTGAGGATGCTCTGCAATTCACGGCCATGTCTACGAGTTCTTCATGGGAGACTATGTAGGTCTGTCTCTTCTCCATCTTTCGTTGTTAGAGGAGGTTTAGGGCTTTCGATTTCTCTGTTACTTTTCTGAGTTTTATTTAACTTTAAGATCTATGTTTTTGGGTGATTTCATTCAACGGTGATTCTTGGAAAGTGAACGACTTTTCTAATGTCTAAAGTGAGCTACTTGTGGGTTCTGTTTTTGGAATGAGTATCTATTTCAGTTGGAATGGTGGGTGCCGTATTTCTCAATATGTTAGTTATCTTCAGTTGGACAGATTTCATGGTTTATGGGGTTTCTTTCCTCGTCTAGGTAGAGGGATTTGAAGAACAGATCGGTTTTCATGATTTTTTCATTTACTACATTTGACATTGTTTATGGTTTATGGTTTCTAGCTATATATTGTCTTACTTTTTTTTCTTTGCAGACCGTGGCTAATATTCAGTAGAAAAAGTTTCTATATTGGTGGCACTGTAATCACGAGAGTCGGCAGATTACCCAAGTGTAAGCTTTTGATGACTTGTTATTTCTCTCATACTTTACGGCTTTACCTCTGAGTAATAAAAAAGTATTAGCTATGGTTTCAGCTATGTTTTTATGACGAATGCTTGAGGAATTACGGAAATGCAAATGTCTGGAAGTATTTCACAGACCTTTTCAATTATCTTCCCCTTACTGCGCTAATAGAGTGTCAGGTTTGAGCTCTTCTTTCCAGTTGGGGTTTGAGACATGTTATTCAACTACGGCTTTGACTTCATCATTTTTTTATCAATTACAGGTTTTCTGTTTGCATGGATGGCTTCCACCTTCTCTGGATACACTTGATAACATCCGAAGCTTGGATCGGATAGAGGAGGTATTGCGTTCTTTTTTTTTTCTTCTGCTCAAGTCCTTAGTTTGGGTTGGATTAGAAGAATTATGAGTTGTTTCTGCGTCTCTGCTTCCTCTCACGCTTAAGTTACAAATGCTAACTTCCAAATTAGTATAAGGTTGTTTTCTGAAAGAGCAAAAGATTAGATAAGATTGTATATATTTTCATTAGGTACAGTCGCCCTTATTAGGAAGGACAAAGAAATAAAACTTCAAATTTATTAAAGGAATTCAATATAAATTACGAAATTATCAGAGAAATAAGAAAAAAAAAAAAGAAATAGCTGCTTAATAGTTCAAAGGAACCAAACTGGTGGAAAATTTTAAAAAATGATACATAGATAAGAAAAGAAAAAACTTCATCTTCTAAAGATTCAAGTGCATTGAAAGCATTTGATACATTTCTAACACCTATAATATGAGAAACTGGAAAAATTAGTAAGAAAACATAAATGAAGAGTTTAATATTGATAAGTAGTTAAAAATTTAAAAAGATTTAGTATTTATATATATACCTCTGAATTATCTGATTTTTGCAAATCTAACCAAACAAATGATTTTGTCACTGCCTGCGTTTTCAGAAACTTGTAAAATTTTCTCAGCAAATGTACCACACAAAGTACAGTTGAGCCAGAAATCTCTGCCATAAAAATCATTGAATTAGTATACTCATCATCCTCGTCTTGTATCTTAGAAAATATATACAAAAAAAACTTAAACTTTTGCCAACTATTTTTCATATTTCACAACATGCTCCTTTTTTACTGATGCATGAACTTTTTTTTCCTGTTGAAATCAAATAAACAAAATTGTATTAGTTATTTTGATTGTTTTAAAAAGAGTAAACCGATTTACAATGAAGAAATGAACCAACCTCTTGATCAGATAAGACCAGTTCGAGTGTCTCTCCTGAGTTGAATGAGTATTGCTTCAATGAATGGAGAATCTCTACTTGAACCTTTCAGTTAGTCTTGAAAGGTATATGATATTCTTCAATGGTGTTATTGGTAGAGACTGAGCCATTTTTAGCGTAGGAATATATGAGGTTTGGTTTTTTTGGGTGAGTAATGAATGGGAGATCGTCTTTTAACGTTTACATAAGATATGGGATTACGCTGTTTAGGGTTATCAAATAAGTTAGGCAAAATGATATTTGAGCCGAGATTTTTTGAACAGTTAGGCGATAGATTTTGGAAATATAGTGTTAATATGTATATTTGATGATTTTGATAGTTATTGGGAGATATTATAACTTCGGATATTCCTTTTTTGTTTAAGATAGTTAGGATCTTGGGTAATATAGGATATGATATTAACACATGATCTTGGATATTCCTTTTTTGTTGATTTTGAATTAATTCCATATGCAAGAGATATTATAGATATATGAGTTATGTATGTTTGTGATTTTGATTGATATTCTAATATATTATAAAAGGCATATTCTTTTTTTTGGTTTAAGATAAATTCTGTTTTTGTACGATTCTATTGTGTGGTTTGATATTGGTTGATATTCGGAGATATCATGAAAGGGAACTTGTTTTTTTTTGTTTAAGATATTTTGGAGTGATTATGATATATATATATTTTTTTATTTTGATTTGCAGATTATGCCATATCAAAACCATGTGCGAGATTATGCACCATGTGCGAGATTACGTACCAAGTTAAGATTATTCAAATCAGAAGTTGTAAACCGGTTTGGATTGTGGACGGTTTATTTTTTAACTTTTCTAAATTAAAGGCTTTTATATTACATGAATAACATGAAAAATGATATTATATGTATTGTGTACGTTTTTATTCAAAATATAAGTATAACATGTAAAATGCAACAGATGTTTGTAAAACAATTTTATATCTTACTATATCTCATTGTACGTTTAATAATCATGAACCGGTTTTATTGGTTCGAAAATGTGATTGGATGTTGAACCGTTCGTTTAATAATGTGAACCGTTCATCATGATGGTTTCATAAAATCAAATCGTATGTGATATTCTCTAATAAGAAGATAATGTAGTAGATAATTAATTGGGACCATAAAACCATGCCCATATTACCTTTAATAAATTTTTTTTAGAATCAAATGAGACCAATGACACAAAAAGTAATATGCCAAGGTCTTTTTGTTTTTTTCATAAAAGACTCCTGTTTTAATATAGTAGATGTATTGAGCCATCAACATATATGATTGAGCAAAACACAAATAAAAAAGCGGAGTTTTTTTTTTCTGCCTTAGATTATTTTATTGAGACTTGTAATGAGGCAGCTCCTGTGACGATTAAACATTACACATTACACAGAAGACAAAGTATGTAAAACTGGAATTATCAGAGACCTCGTACGCTGGCTCAACTAATCCATGACAACTTGACACCTAGTAGAACTTCTTGGGAACGATTTGACTTCGTCGATGATGTTACAGAAACTGGCACTTACTGTCAGTTTCTTGAGAGCTGCACCATTCTCTATAAAGTATTTTGCCAACTTCATCTTACTTGATGTTCCCGTGAGTGGATTCCCTTCCTTTCGTACGTTCCCAACGTAACGTGTCTTCAGATGAACAAACTCAAGAGATGATTGGAAACATCGTGGCACTGATGAAAGATCAACCTGCTCCGTCTCTGGAAGATAATCAAATTCCTGATAAAAATATAAAGTGAATGAGACGTCTATTTGCCGTAAAAAGTGAGAAAAGAATGTTTTGAGCTATCATAAGTCTCAGTGCGGTTTACATGAGAGGATGAGTAAATGAGACACACCAGGACGACAGAGTGTAGATTTGGGCAGCTCTCAAGGAATATTGGCAACATTTCCCAGGAAGTTTCTAGGAAGTGAGCATGCAAGTGAGACAAGTTGGAGAATTGAGGTAGTTGTCCCATTTCGCAGTAACCATGAATAACCTGCGCAGCGAGAGATAAAAGAAATCATGGGTTCACTGAGAAATGTATTATACAAGCTTTACGCCATAGAATCAACCATGTACATACCTTTAGAGTATCAGCAGAGATGATCATGTCGCGGACTGTAGATAACCCGGTGAGAAATTTAGCAAGCGTAGCTATCTTAGATGAATCATCAGGTTCCAGTGGAACATCATATTCCATACTATAGGTAACATCAATGTCTACTTTTGCAGAGGGACCAATACTGTGTATTATGAAGCTGTCAGATTGGTTATCCCTGAGAGTCATACACTCAAGTCTTGGAGCATCAATTGCAACAAGTTTATCTTCACTTTCACCTTGGAACCACTCATTACTTATCTTGAGCTTCTTTAGTGAATGGGAACGCACACGCACAGCTTCCAGAGAGTCACAGGAAGTACGGACTATGGTTAACTCTTCGATAACAGGGCAGTTTGATATTAAAGACTCCAGAGTCGAATCAGCATCGTACGTGACCAACTCTAGATTCATAATCTTGACACAAGGCAACGAAACAGATTCTGGATGATCCAAGAACACGGAGCAGAGATTTAAGTTTACCAAGCTCTCACAGGAATAGAGAGATGGAGGCATCTTAATTATCTCATATTCATACCCCTCATAGTGAACATTAAGATGACGAATCTTACGCCTAACCACGGCATCGATCCAAGACATGAAACGAGATGAATCATGCTCAGAAACGGCATAGCTCAGCTTGAATCTATCCAAGTGTTGCTCGTTGTCAGAACGCAGACACCTATCCACAAAGCTCACGAAGAGATGATCATCTGAGAAATTGTTGGAATCTATATCCAGTGCAGGAACGTGTAACCAAAGGTTTCTCCATCGTTTTGATAAGACGCTGGTGCAAACCGATTCCTCCGTCGGGAGGCCAGAGAGTATCTGACATAACAACGAATCAGGCAAATTGCTTATCCTGTCGGAGTTCCGTCGCTTCTCTTTGCCAGAGGTTCCATCATCCATGTTTAATGCCTATAATCCTTAATTCCGGAGGAATAAGTCTGAGATTTAACATGCAAAGCATCAAACGGAAATGAGCTTGCGAGTTTTTTTTTCCCCGCAAAAGATTACGGCGAAACCACAGTAAGTGTTGGAAGAAGTAGGTTTAGTTTCATTTTCCATTACAACCACATATTTATAATACTACTTTATTGTCATTTTCTTAACCTGATACACTTTAACAACAACCCATTATAATTGGGCTTTCGAGGCCCAAACGCCTTTTCTCTTCTTCTCCACAAGAGTCACGACTCTTTTTTTTTTTCTTCCAAAAACTTGCTTCTTCTTCCATCAGCTATTCTTTTTTCTTTTTTCTTTGTAAAAATGTTAAATATTAGGGGAATTTTCAAAAATATCACACTTTCATGTTTTTGTGACAAAAATACCACACCAATGTGAAAATGACAAAAATAACATTTTTGAAGAGAAAAAAAGACTATTATACATTTATTTTCATATGTTTCTTCCCAATCCCTTAAACCAAAACCCTAAAACCCAAAATCTAAACTCTAATTAGTGACTTTTGAACCCAAATTTATTAATTTAATTATCTTTAAACCATTAAATAAATGTTATTTTTGTCATTTTCACCTTGATGTGGTATTTTTGTCACAAAAATATGAAAGTGTGGTATTTGAGGGTATTTCTCTAAATATTATACCAATTTTAATTTGTGACAGAATTACAAAATAACAGAGAAATCAGAAAAGACCAAAAATAAACTACACACAATGACCAAGTTACAACAGAAACAAAAAGTTTTTTTCAACAATATAGTTTTACTGAACTTATAATTCTAAAATGTAATTTAAAATCTATCATTTATCTAAAATCATCTAAAAACTCATTTAGAAAATATCAGCTTGAATATCCTCGTAGATTTATATGTCACTACTTCCATGTAGGAACATAATGGGATTACACAAAATAGAACAATTATTCAACAATGTTTTGTCATACTACATTACTACTAATGGATTTCTTATTGCTATGGAAATCTGCTGTGCTATGGGATATATGCAAATTATCTTATACATTCCGGTATTTGATCATCAACAACAAAAGTAATGCGTACGCGCGTTCCATTGCGTCACAATCCTGACTTTCTCTCTTTCTTGAAACAAATCCACATTTCTGTTGATTAATAATACAGACGTGAGGAAGCCCTTATTATAATTTAAAAGCCAAAGCTGAAGGTGAAGTTGACAATTGTGTACAACAGTGCAAAGAAGGTGAGAGAGATCTCTCTTTCATTACATTGTGAAGTTGGTATGGACTTTGCTTACCAGATACTCTCCATACACAGCTCTTTTGAAAACTTGGGATTCTCCTCTTCCTGCAGGGTACTTCTGTTTACAGATATCCAATGGCTCCACAACCGCGTCGAAATTAGTCTGTTTCAGAAAAGATATATAAACATAAAGTTCCAATTTACGAATGTGGAGTAGCCGTGCTTACCTTATAAGTTTTGAGACATTAGCCTTATGCCCCTTCTAAAATTGTTAATTTTAGGGCCCCATATTCATACATAGATATATTTAGCCAAATGATAATATACCATTGTTAAAAACAAAAGAAATGATTCCACCAATTTACCTTTTTTTTTTAAATGCTGGGAGCTTCTTCTATGTGATCTAAGTTTATAAGTATATAACTTTTTCTAATTTTTTTATTAAATAAAATTTCATAATTTAATATATTTTTCTCAAAAAGTAACTAAAAATTAGGAATAATACATTTTCATAGCAAATATCAAATTTTTTTATTGACCTTCTTAAGCTAATGTGAAAAACAAATTATATTACTAATATTAGTGTTGATTAAAATAAAATGAACAAAAAAAATTTGGCCTCAAGCCCCATATACTCTAGGCACGGCACTGCACAAAGAGTGTTAGAAAGTTAACAAACCTCGTAGAAGAATGCAACGCAGACACGGTATTGAGGAGAGTTATTGATCACTTTATGAAGTATACTCGTTGAAAGTATCTGCATATATGATTCCCCAAAAGGTTCTCTTAAGGTTTATATACTTATATTCAAGAAAGAAAGGTAAAGAATAGGAAGAACAAACACCTTTAGCATGTCGCCGATGTTGCAGACAAATGATCCAGAAATGGGAACGGCTGATATCCACTCGCCTTCCAAGTTCCTCGCCTTTTCCGAAGTTCAAAATCTCTTAGAGAGAGAGAGAGACAAGACCACTTTTTCTTCACATAAACATAATATAACAATAACAATATACCTGGAGAGCAGTTTTGTCATCATCTTGGTTTACTCTAGTTAACAACCCTGCAGAGAAAAGTGCATGTTCCCCCATTGAGACAGAAGTATTAAGATATAATCAGAGATTCAAGTTAAAACTTAATTACCATAGTCAGTGTGAGCTCCACTGGGACCAGAGCAGCGTGGTAAGCAGACATTTAGAAAACATGAGTTACTCAATGGAACGCGAATCGTAGTGAATACAGAAAGAAAAGTAGCTGAACTTTACCATCCGACATCATTTTTCGAGCTTGCCATTTGTGAAAGGAGCACCTGGATAGCCAATAAGACGCATCACCCAAAAAGGCTCTCCAGCAATCTTTCCTTCAAACTCATAAGGTGATCCGCCAAGAGCTAATGCAATTCCCCTCAAGATGTTTCTTGAAAGATCTGAAAAGGAAACAAGAAACTAAGAATTTATGCGAAAGCCTTCTTGGAAACAGAGCAAAAATGGTAAAACACCTGTACTGAGCTTAGTATACTCCTCCATCAACTCTTTGAACTCTTGGGGATTCTCTGGCCTTCAAGAAACGCCACAAAAGAAATTAGAAATGGTCAGAAGAAGAAGGCAACATTATCGGATAAGAAATCGAATATAGATATACCACTGGTTTGGCCCTTCCATGGCTTTGCCTACATCACCATACTTCCCCTCCTTAAACTCTCTGTAACACTATTCCATAAGACAAATAAAACACATCAGGAGAATTCACATGGAAACATGGCTACTCTTTACTGGACACACACGAACACTTACATCAATGGCTTCGTGAATATCTGGTTTTCCCTTGGTTACATTTTCTCCAATTCTCTGATATCCTCTGTTTTAAACTAACATTAAACGTTATTCGATTCTGAGAAAGCAGTTTGTAATTTGCACACAAACATGTATCCAGCTGCTGGAGTCATCTTGATCTTGAGTTTGTCTTCATAAGGAAGCTTGAAGAACTCACGTGTGATCTCTCTAACGTTCTTGATAAGATTCTCTGAAATTCCATGGCCTATCTACTCTCCCACTCACCCAAACAAACAAACAAAATCAGATCTTTTTTTTTTAACTCCAGAAAAAAATAAGGAAGTCAATTTCGACAAGTAAACTCAGTTTTCGTACCACATAGAAGAATCCGGCATCCCGACAAGCTTTATCCAGTTGCTGGACAACCTTAATGACGCCGGGATCCTCTGCCATGTCGGGATCATCACACTTGAGGAGTAGAGGAGATATGTCTGCGCAAGAACATGGAACTTTGAGTGAAGATTTGATTCAAAGAAAAGGAGAAGAGATATTTAGGGTTTCGTAAGTACCGATGACCGGTAAGGATTTGAACTCCGTGGCCATCTTGTTTCCTCTTTTACTCTCTCTCTCTGCTTCAGAATCTTCTTTCGGGATTTTTTTTTTTTAAAATAAATTGAGAATCTATCTGATCTATTTTTCCCCAATTTGGATTAACACAGTATTTTAAGACTCTGATTCTTTCTTTTTAAAGATTCGAATCTTTTGGTTTTGTCCTTTTGGTGTTTAAGGAATAATAACTAGCGATTTAAAGTAATTTGAGTTGATTATTATATATATGTTAAGAACGAACTAAAAGTTTGTGTTAATAACGAACAAAAGGTAAGGTACTATATTATAATATATATTGTGTATGAAGAGGAGATAGAACGAAGACTCGTTTCAAATTTTATTAGTCTTCTTCATATATTTTTCGATTCACAAATCCTCATATATTTTTCGATTCACAAATCCTCAATATATAGAGGGTGGTAGATTGGTAGGTATTATTAGTAAGATATTTTACAAAATATATTATATAATGGATAATCATTTAAAACGTGTTTTGTCAAACACGTTTTTCAACACTCCCCCTTGATTATCCATTTTGTATTACGTACTGCCTCGTTAAAAATCTTATTATAGAAAAACTCATTTGGGATAAAAACCATAACAAGGAAAAAAGAGTGCAGTAACGCTCCCCCTGGAAAGGATATCTATAAGTCCTTTAGATGACGCATTCCGATACTATGAACGTGTTTTCTGAATGTAGTTGTTGGAAGCGCTTTCGTGAATAAATCGGCTGCATTGTCACTTGAACGAACATATTGAATATCCACTTCATGATTCTTCTCGAGTTCTCGGATGTAAGACAAAAAATTTGGAGGGATATGCTTCGTTCTGTCGCTCTTGATATAATCTTCCTTAATTTGGGCAATGCATGCAGAATTATCTTCAAACACTTTTGTGGGTTCTTTTTTCGTGAGAATTCCACTTGATACTTGTATGTGATGAGTCATTGATCTGAGCCATACACATTCCCTACATGCTTCGTGAAGTGCAATGATTTCTGCATGATTTGAAGAAGTTGCAACCAATGTCTGTTTTTGGGAACGCCAAGAGATAGTAGTTTCGCCAACTGTGAAGACATATCCAGTCTGCGATCGAGCTTTGTGCGGATCTGATAAATATCCTGCATCTGCAAAACCAACCAAACCAATCTCGGGGTTTCTCGGATAAAATAATCCTAAGTCAGTTGTACCTTGAAGATAACGGAATAAATGCTTTATTCCGTTCCAATGCCTGCGAGTAGGAGATGAGCTATATCTTGCAAGCATATTAGTGGCGAAAGCTATATCTGGTCGAGTACAGTTTGCAAGATACATAAGTCCACCTATAGCGCTCATATAAGGTACTTCTTGACCTAATATTTCTTCGCTATCTTCACAAGGTTTGAATGGATCTTTGTTAACATCAAGCGTTCGATTAACCATTGGGGTACTCAAAGGAGTTGCTTTATCCATATAAAAACGTTTCAAGATTCTTTTGATATAATTTGACTGATGCACAAATATTCCATCTCGGAGATGCTCAATCTGGAGCCCAAGACAAAATTTTGTCTGCCCTAGATCTTTCATTTCAAATTCTTCTTTCATATGAGCTCTTGCATCATCAATATCCTTTTGAGTTCCAATTATATTTAGGTCATCAACGTATACAGCTATGATCACAAAACCAGATGATGATTTCTTAATGAATACGCATGGGCATATCGCATTGTTCATATAGCCTTTTCTCAACAAATATTCACTTAAGCGATTATACCACATGCGTCCGGATTGTTTTAATCCGTAAAGTGATCTCTGTAATTTGACCGAACATATTTCTTTGGATTTTGAGCTTAATGTTTCAGGCATTTTCATCCCTTCGGGGATTTTCATGTATACATCATTATCCAGTGATCCATACAGATATGCTGTCACAACATCCATAAGGTACATATCTAAATTTCTAGATGCCGCTAGACTCATCAAGTACCTGAATGTGATTGCATCCATGACCGAAGAATATGTTTCTTCATAATCAATTCCTGGTCTTTGAGAAAAACCTTGGGCAACAAGACGGGCTTTATATCTTGTTATTTCATTTTTCTCATTTCTTTTCCGCACAAATACCCACTTGTACCCGACTGGTTTTACATTTTCAGGTGTTGCGATAATAGGTCCAAAAACACTTCTTTTATTGAGGGAGGATAATTCAGTTTGTATTGCCATTTTCCATTTCTCCCAATCATGTCTTTTCTGACATTCCAATATGGACCTTGTTTCAGGATCATCACTTTCTTGATCAATTTCTTTAGCTACGGAAAATGAGAATATTCCATCATCATCTTTTATTTCATTTCTAATACATAACTCTCCAGTTTGGGCGTAATTGATGGAAATCTCACATTTTTCTGTTTCTTTTTCATCATCTCGATTTTCTTCCTTTTGTGGTTCTTCTATAACCTTTTCACTTTGTTCTCCCAAAATCTTTTTCTTTCGTGGATTTTTATTTTTTGAACCCACTGGTCTCCCCCTCTTCAACTGAACCCTAGGTTCATTTGCTAAGTTCCTGTCAGTCTGTTCTTCAGGAACAATAATTCTTAAGGGGACATTAGCAGCAGGTATATATGACTTTGTCACTCTTTTGTATTTGTGAACGCATCTGGTAATTGATTTGCCAAACTTTGTAAATGTATAATTTTCTGAACTTCCAGTTCACGTTGATTCGTAGGAGGGTCAAGATGTACTAAAGTTGGTGAAAACCATGTAACATCTTGTGAGACTTGCTTAATTCCTCCCCCTAATGCTGGAAATTCATCTTCATTAAAATGGCAATCGGGCAAAACGTGCCGTAAACATATCACCAGTTTGCGGTTCCAGATATCTTATTATGATCGGGGATGTGTACCCAACATATATTCTCAATCTCCTTTGTGGCCCCATTTTTGTTCTTTGCGGTGGCGCTATCGGAACATAAACCGCACACCCAAAAATACGGAGATAGGATATATTTGGTTCTTGACCAGAAGCTAACTGTAATGGGGAATATTTATTATATGCACTTGGTCTAATTTGGACCAATGCGGCCGCATGCAATATAGCATGTCCCCATACAGAAATTGAGAGTTTTGTTCTCATTATCATTGGCCTTGCAATTAACTGCAACCGCTTTATTAAGCTCTCAGCCATGCCATTTTGTGTATGCACATGGGGAACTGGATGCTCAACATCAATCCCCATTGACATGCAATAATCATCAAAGGCTTTTGAAGTGAATTCATCAGCATTATCAAGTCTCACTTTCTTTATGGCATAATCAGGGAACTGTACTTTCAACCTGATTATTTGGGCAATGAATTTTGCGAAAGCCGTATTTCTTGTGGTCAAAAGACACACATGTGACCATCTGCTAGATGCGTCAATTAATACCATAAAATACCGAAATGGCCCGCACGGTGGATGTATCGGTCCACATATATCACCATGTATTCTCTCTAGAAATACAGGGGATTCATTCCCAATTTTAGTTGGTGATTACCGAGTTATAAGTTTTCCTTGAGAACATGCATTACATAAAAAATCGTCTGATTGCAAAATTTTCTCGTTTTTCAACGGATGGCCATTAGAATTTTGCACAATTTTTCGCATCATGATTGAACCAGGATGTCCTAGCCTTTCATACCAGACTTTAAACGTATTAGTAAACTTTGAGTTTACTGTAATATATATTCAATCATATTTATTTTTGTGCAATATAATCCGGAGGACAACATTTTTAATTCTTCCAATATATGTTTCCTCTCCGATGTAATGCAAAGATACTCGATGCCATTTTTACTCATAGTCTCAATATGATATCCATTTCCACGGATATCTTTAAAACTCAACAAATTTCGGTGAGACTTTGGGGAGTATAATGCACCATTAATTTCAAACGTTGTTCCCCTTGGCATTGAAAAACTGACTCTTCCAGAGCCCATAATGATTTTTGCATTACCTGATATAGTATTCACGCTTTCAGCGGAATCATGCATTTTGAGACAAGTGAAATATTTTTTTATTATTAATAATCATGTGCGTTGTAGCATTATCTGCAAGACATATATCTCCATCTTGAATCTCAAATTTTGATATTTTCTGAATCATAAAACACAAAACTTAGAAAAAAAAAACACTTATATTATAATAAAAACTATTTTACAAAAAGGGTAAATAATACATTAAAAACGATTCAACTTTTATTCTTAAAAAAAGATAACCATATCACTTGGATTTTTTTATTATTAGATGATGTTCTCGGGATCAATTATGAAATCTGAAATATCGAGATGAGTGTCATCATCCAGGCCATGTGAGGAAGATCCGGGTTCATTTGATATGAAGTTGACTTCACTTTTTTTTTCATTTGCCTTTTGTGATTTCTGGTACAGATCGACAAAAATGTTTTGGGGTACGACAAACACGTTCCCAATGCCCCTTCATGCCGCATCTGTAACAGGCATTTGCAGTTTGTTTTCTCATTTCCCGATTATCATCATTTTTAGGGAACTTTTTATGATATCTTTCAGAACTTGAGTTACTTTGACGGAATCCTCTTCCTCGTCCTTGTCCACGTCCTCGTCCACGACCACGACCTCGGTATCTACCGCGTCCGCGTACATGCTCTTGCCAATTATTGTATCTGGACGATGCAACATGCACTTCTGGCAACTCTGTAGATCCAGTTGGACGAGCTTGATGGTTCAATGTCACGAGCTCATTGTTTTGTTCCGCAACAAAGAATACTTGCATCAACTCCGAATAACGAGTATATCCTTTTGCTCGATATTGTTGTTGCAGGATTACGTTTCCAGGATGAAAGGTGGAGAGTGTTTTCTCTATCATATCATAATCACTTATTTTCTCTCCACATAATACCATTCTTGATGTAATTCCAAACATTGCGGAATTAAATTCACTAACACTTTTATAATCCTGGAAGCAGAGATTGATCCACTCGTGTTTGGCTTTTGGTAAGATCACATACTTCTGGTGATCAAACCTTTCCTTCAATGATTGCCACAGATCTGCGAGATCTTCTTTTGTGATATATTGGGCTTTTAAACCATCATGAATATGGTGGAACAAGAATATCATAGCCTTTGCTTTTTTCTCATCTGATGTCGTTTCCGACTTATCGATGGTTTCAAGGAGCCCGTTTCCTCTTAAGTGCATTTTTGCACTTACTGCCCATGTCATGTAATTTTTTCCCGTTATATCAAGGGCATTGATTTCGAGCTTTGCCAAGTTTGACATATTGACTGTATAAACAAAATTTGAAGCATGATTAAATATCATAAAAATTTAAAAATTATAATTCAAGACATAAATTAAATTGCAGAAAAACAAAAAATAAATGCAGAAGCATAAACCCCTTTTATTAGTACATTTATTTTAATTTTTTAAGATAAACAATTAATGAGACAAACGATTACAAAAAATATTAATGCATAAAAACATAATACAACGGTAATGATAAGTTCTTTGGGAGTAAAATCTCCGACGAAGAGACCATAAATAGAAGCAAAAATAAGAATTGCATATAAAGTTAAAAATATGCGAAACAATATGCGAATCATCTTCTTTTCTTTTCTTCTTCTTTTCCAAAAATAAAAATAAAAATTATTTGAAGAATATTTGATGAAAACTTTGATGAGAGAAGATGGAATAAAATGAATGAAGAATGAGTATATTTATAGATCGAAAATTACTGTTCATCGCCGTTGTACTAGCCGTTTGAAGAGAAAAAATATTTTGAAAATTATTTTTGTGACCGTTTGAAAAGTTAGATTTAATATTCATGTAGTCAAATTTTATTTATCATATTATTATAGCAATAGAATTATTTATAAGAAAATAAATACTGAATTAAGACAGAAATTAAATGCAAAAATTTAATAGCATGAATTTAGATGCGAAATTTAAATTGCAGAATAATTAAATTGCAATAAATTAAATTAATTTAGGAGGCATAGCCTACCATAATTTCAAGGAGGAGGTATAACCTTCCATTCCATAAATATTTGATCAAGGAAGAGGTTTAACCTACCATTCCATAAAATGATCAAGGAGGAGGTTTAACCTTCCACTCCAATAATATATGATCCGAGGAGACACAGTCTACCATGCAATCATTTCGGAGAAGGCAGTGCCATTCTTTCCGTATGAACATAAAAAAAAATGAATAAATTGAACATAATTTAAAACCCACCTTTTCAGTATAAGAGCGCTCGTGCTGATAACGTGTTAAGAACGAACTAAAAATTTGTGTTAATAACGAACAAAAGGTAAGGTACCATATTATAATATATATTGTGTATGAAGAGGAGATAGAACGAAGACTCGTTTTAAATTTTATTAGTCTACTTCATATATTTCTCGATTCACAAATCCTCTATATATAGAGGGTGGTAGATTGGTAGGTAGTAAGATATTTTACAAAATATATTATATAATGGATAATCATTTAAAACGTGTTTTGTCAAACACGTTTTTCAACAATATACACATAAATGATTATTTCCTTTGTTACTTAAGCCAGTGCCGTCTTAACAAAAGTTTAAGCCTTGAGCCAAACTAAAAAACTGGGCCTTTTATTACCTATGTAGAAAAGATTAGAAATTTTTGTAATATGTGTAAAAAAAAATTTTGGGCCTTGGATCCTGGGCCTTTGCCCCTCTCGCCCTGGGTCTAAGTCGGGCCTGAAGCCATCCCCAGGGACCCCAACATTGAAGAGACGTCGGGACTCAACGGCAAATAAGAGTTGTGAGAGACTGGAGGATAGGTTAGAAATGGTTATCAGTGAACGGCTTAAGTGGATGATTGGTTGGACTGTAATTGTAGATTATTTGCTGTAAAATTTCGTCTGTAGTTATATTTGCTGTAGCAGTATTTGTTGTAGTTTTAAAAATTAAATGAGAAAAAGCAAGAAAAATGAAAGAAATTGCTACAGCCTTATTTTTTTCCTACCGCTTTAGAAATATTGTTTTAGTAAATAAGGTACTTACAGCCATTTTTACATATTTTTGCTGTAGCTTTAAAAATCAGTATACAGCCTGACTGGTAATTTTATAGGCTGTATATAAAATTTAAGGCTGTAGATAACTACTACAGCTCCAACCAATCACCCCCTAAATCTTTTAATGAAATTTTGGGCCAGGCAACAAAATGTACAATAATGAAATTTTAGTGAGTAATGGACGCTTTTCTTTGGGTTCGTTTTGTTGCTAAAAGGAAATTTTATCTTCCCAACAAAAAAGAACAGAAATTTTGTGACACCAAATAAGAAAGTGAATTTAGTGGAAAGAGAAATTCTTAGTGCTAAAACAGAGAGAGTAGCATAAGTAGAAACCTGGTGTGTAAGAAGAGAACTCATTAAGCCATCAACATATATGATTGAGCAGAACACAAAGGGCGGAGTGTTTTTTCTGCCTTGGAGATTATTTCATTGAGACTATTAATGAGGCAGCTCCTGTAATGATTAAGCATTACACAAAAGACAGTATGTAAAACTGGAATTATCAAAGGAAATTTGATCTTCCCACTGTTGTCTTTATTTAGCATTCTCAGTGCTAAAACAGAGAGAGTGGCATAAGTAGAAACTTGGTCTATAAGAAGACAATTCATTGAGCCTTGGAGATTATTTTACTGAGACTTGTAATGAGGCAGCTCTTGTAATGATTAAATATTACACAGAAGACAAAGTATGTAAAACTGGAATTATCAGATGTAACCTCGTACGCTGGCTCAACTAATCCATGACAACTTGACACCACGTAGAGCTTCTTGGGAACGATTTGATTTCGTCGATGATGTTACAGAAACCGGCACATACTGTCAGTTTCTTGAGAGCTGCACCATTCTCTATAAAGTATTTTGCCAATTTCATCTTATTTGATGTTCCCCTGAGTGGACTCCAATCCTTGTAAGGTGTCTTCAGGTGAACAAACTCAAGAGATGATTGGAAACATTGTGGCACTGATGAAAGATCAACCTGCTCCGTCTTTGGAGCATCCTTACTTTCCTGATAAAAATATAACCCGAGAGGAGTTTGAGTTTGAGCTATCATAAGTCTCAGTGCGGTTTACATGAGAGGGTGAGTAAATGAGACGCACCAGGACGAGAGATGTAGATTTGGGCAGCTCTCAAGGAAAAATGGCAACATTTCCCAGGAAGTTTTTAGGAAGCGAGCATGCAAGCGAGACAAGTTGGAGAATTGAGGTAGTTGTCGAATTTTGCAGTAACCATGAATAACCTGCGCAGCGAGAGATAAAAGAAATAATGGGTTCACTGAGAAATGTATTATACAAGCTTTACGCCATAGAATCAACCATGTACATACCTCTAGAGTTTGAGCAGAGATGTTCATGTCGCGGACTGTAGATAACCCGGTGAGAAATTTAGTAATCATAGCTATCTTGGACGAACCATCTGGTTGCAGTGGCTCATCATATTCCCGACTAATACTAAAGATAACATCAATGTCTACTTTTGCAGAGGGACCAACACTGTGTATTATGAAGCTGTCAGATCGGTAATCCCTGAGAGTCATACACTCAAGTCTTGGAGCATCAATTGCAACAAGTTTATCTTCACTTTCATATTGGAACCACACATAATCTATCTTGAGCTTCTTTAGTGACGGGGAACGCACACGCACAGCTTCCAGAGAGTCACAGCAAGGACGGACTATGGTTAACTCTTCGAGAAGAGGGCAGTTTGATATTAAAGACTCCAGAGTCGAATCAGCAACGTACGTGACCAGCTCTAGATTCATAATCTTGACACAAGGCAACGAAACAGATTCAGGATGATCCAAGAACACGCGCTTTAGATTTAAGTTCACCAATCTCTCACATGAATAGAGAGAAGGAGGCATCTTAACTGTCTCATCCTGATACACCCAATTGTAAACAATAAGATGACGAATCTTACGCCTAACCGCGGCATCGATCCTAGACATGAAACGAGATGAATCATGCTCATAAACGTCATAGCTCAGCTTGAATCTATCCAAGTGTTGCTCGTTGTTAGAACGCAGAAACCTATCCATAAAGCTCAGGAAGACATCAACATCTGAGAAATTGTTGGAATCTATATCCAGTACAGGAACTTGTAGCCAAAGGTTTCTCCATCGTTTTGATAAGACGCTGGTGCAAACCGATTCCTCCGTGGAGAGGTCAGAGAGTATCTGACATAACAACGAATCAGGCAAATCGCTTATCCTGTCATAGTTCAGTTGCTTCTCTTTGCCAGAGGTTCCATCATCCATGTTTAATGCCTAAAATCCTTAATTATGGAGGAATAAGCCTGAGATTTTAACATGTAAATCACCTTCCGGGCCCACATATTTATATTACTACTTGATTATCATTTTCTTAACCTAATACACAACCCATTATAATTGGGCTTTAATTGTCAACTGAGGCCCAAACGCCTTTTGTCTTCTTCCTCGCAAGAGTCACTGACTCTTTTATTCTTTCTTCCAAAAACTTGCTTCTTCTTCCTTCAGCTATTCTTTGCTCTCTTCTTCGCTCACTTGGTATTTCATTGTGCAGGATTAATCAAGGATGAGATTCCAACAGTAAGTTCTCCGGCAAAATCGCACGTACAGTTTCTCGGTGGAGAAGAAGAAAAACTCTCAGTTCGCCGGCGAAATAGTCTGGTCGGAGATCGCTTGCTTTAAAACACGGTAATTGTATAAAACCGCATTTGTCGCATTTAAACCTTGCTTAACTATATATGTCGCCAGTCGCCCACGTGGCGTTTAAACGGCGAGGGTAAAGCTGTCAAAAGCACATGAAAATTCCTACAGTCACCTAAGATCAACGGACCAGATCTTAGATTAGAGTCACGGTCTATTGTTTATTGATCACTAGAATCAGGAGCACTACAATCGACTATTGTTTGAATGAACTAGTGTTCCATAAAAGAAATAAAAAATTTAGCCGGTAAAAAAATAAGATATTGACCAAATTATAAAGATATTGTCAATATTTTTATGTGATGAACTTAAAGAACTACAACAAAAGCTCGAGAAGATGATGAACCAAGACCAACCTCGGAAGCACGACGAACTCTGATCATGTTCACCTGAAATAATTCTCTGAAATAATTCTTACCGGATGTGCCACCGCTTAGATTTGTAATTTGCACACAAACCTGTATCCAGCTGCTGGAGTCATCTTGATCTTGAGTTTGTCTTCATAAGGAAGCTTGAAGAACTCACGTGTGATCTCCCTGACCTTCTTGATAAGATTCTCTGATATTCCATGGCCTATCTACTCTCCCACTCATCCAAACAAAAAAAAAAAATCAGATCATTTTTAAACCCCAGAAAGGAAAAAAAAAAAAAAAGGAAGTCCATTTAAAGGGATATAATCACTAGCGATTTAAAGTAATTTGAGTTTTGATAGATACACATAAATGATTATTTCCTTGTTACTTTTAGCCATCCCCAACATTGACGAGACGTCCGGACTCAACGGCATCCGTAAACTGATCTTTTCAAAGGTTCGAAACTTTAAAACTAGAAAAAAAGAAAAAAATAAATTAGGTGGCTATTCTAAAGTTGAGAATCGCCTTCGAAGGAAGAGGCGATGGTGACGGTTCTGCTCTCCACGTGCCTTATTGTGATTTGTTCAATGATTTTTCTTTATTCGAAAATCTTGTTTCTTTTTCCGCTCTCTCGCGATGATAAACAATACATATGCTGACCCAACAAACAAAAAAAAAATCGAACATGCAAACTTCGGCGGCGGAGGAATCTGGATGTGGATCGGCCAGTGGATGGCGATTCTTCGGCGGCGGAGGAATCTGGATCAAATCGAGACAATAGATAATGGAAAATTTGTTGCGGCTTAGTTTATTTCTTTGTTTATGCTTAGGATGCTTGTGTATGAATATATTGATAATGGAAACTTGGAGCAGTGGTTGCAAGGTGATGTAGGTCCCGTGAGTCCTCTCACATGGGATATCCGCATGAAGATTGCCATTGGAACAGCTAAAAGGGTATAATTTCTAATCTTTTTCTTATCAATCCGTATTATAGCTGCGATTGGCATTTTAAAATATTGGCTTTTGATGAACAGATTAGCCTGTTTACATGAAGGGCTTGAACCAAAGGTGGTGCACCGTGATGTGAACTCTAGTAACATCTTGCCCGATAGGAAATGGAACCCGAAAGTGTCTGATTTTGGTTTGGCAAGTTATTAGGATCTGAAACTACGCGTGTGATAGGAACTTTTGTGTAGGCCTGCTTCAGTTATACTTAGAACACGGATTGTTACTTTCAATTTGATTCCTTGACATGTTTAAGCATACAAGACGTTACTGAACTTTTAAAATTCTCTCCTCCAGATATGTTTCACCGGAGTATGCAAGTACGGGTATGCTCAATGAGTGTAGCGATGTCTGCAGTTTCGGTGTTCTGCTCATGGAGATTATAACAGGAAGAAGCCCAGTCGATTATTCAAGACCTCCTGGGGAGGTAAGCTCATAATATATTGAGGACGTTATACTATAAATCCTTGCCTTCCCAAGAACATATGTAAATGTGTTCTTTGTGAAAATATTTTCAGATGAAATGGTGCAAACGTGTCCAACTCCAAGCTGTACGTTCATCTCTGCATCATCGTTTTCTCTTCAATATATTAACCCTTAATTCGTACCTTTTTATATAACGGCGTGTCTTTGGGGATGGTTTGAAATAATGGTTTCCTTGGATGTACTTTGTGCAGGAGCATTTGCTAATTGCACGTGAACTTCTTAAGGCTAATCTGTACGAGTTCCACAAATTTAACAGAGCAACAGGTGGCGAAGTTTATTTCACAAGGCCAAGATTGCAGGTTTGTCTGCTTCAAAATTTGCTTCTTGGTAATGCTTTTATATGTTTTTTACTATTCTATCATTTTCTGTTTTATTTGTATTTTATTTTCTTTTTATGTTAACTAATATATGTATCAATTTATATTATTATGTAAAATATTTATGGATTTCTGTCATTTAGATTAATTACTCTTAATAGTTTGATTATATTTCATTTCCTTTATATATAACAACTTCAAAAAACAAACAAAAAAAAAACAAAAGATTTAAGAACTTTAGAGAAGCTCTCCATTGTATGTCTCAAAAACAAGAAAAATTATTTAAAACTCTTAACTTAAATTAATCATATATTTATTCATAAAATATATTTTATAACCTTTGCAGGGATAGGTTAGAAATATATTAAGTCTCTAAAATAACGTGTAGTAAAATCCAAAGAAAACGATTTGAACACCAACATAATGCTTAATGAAATCAAAATCTACATCTATACTATTGAAAACTGAAAATAATGTTTAGCTTTATCAAATTCTCATATAAAAATCGGTCTTCTAATCAAAGTGGAAGATTGTGTTTAAAAAAAATAAAATCAAAGTGCAAGACATTTTTAACCAAAAAAATAATATTTTATCATTAATTAATGGTACATACATCTATGCTTCTAATCGAACATTTTCCAAAAATATGTAACTAATCTATACTATTATTTTCCAAGAGGTTACAAATTATTTTCAATTACTTGGGAAGAACTATGCACCCAATAACATAGCTAGAATTTTAGAAGACATTAGAATTCCACATCCACTAAATATCAATTTTAGAAAAAAGATTAATATCTTTCAAAATCCATGAATCAATAACTCTTTTTAAGAGAATCTAAATCCTCCTAGATTTGTTGCTAAAAGGAAATTTGATCTTCCCAACAATTTTTTTTTTGAAATTTTGTGAAAGGAAATAAGAAAGAGAGAGTGAATTGAAAGAGAAAAATCCCACTGTTGTTTTTATTTAGCATTCTCAGTGCTAAAACAGAGAGTGGCATAAGTAGAAACTTGGTCTATAAGAAGAGAATTCAGTGAGCCTTGGAGATTATTTTATTGAGACTTGTAATGAGGCGCTCGTCTAATGATTAAACATTACACAGAAGACAAAGTATGTAAAACTGGAATTATCAGAGGTAACCTCATACGCTGGCTCAACTAATCCATGACAACTTGACACCTCGTAGAGCTTCTTGGGAACGATTTGATCTCGTCGATGATGTTACAGAAACTGGCACTTACTGTCAGTTTCTTGAGAACTGCACCATTCTCTATAAAGTATTTTGCCAATTTCACCATACTTGGTGTTCCCCTGAGTGGACTCCATTCCTTGTAGGGTATCTTCAGGTGAACAAACTCAAGAGATGATTGGAAACATTGTGGCACTGATGAAAGATCAACCTGCTCCGTCTCTGGAAGACAATCAAATTCCTGATAAAAAATATAACCCGAGAGGAGTTTGAGTTTGAGCTATCATAAGTCTCAGTGCTGTTTACATGAGAGGATGAGTAAATGAGACGCACCAGGACGACAGAGTGTAGATTTGGGCAGCTCTCAAGGAACATTGGCAACATTTCCAAGGAAGTTTCGTCTGAGAAGTGAGCATGCAAGCGAGACAAGTTGGAGAACTGAGGTAGTTGTCCCATTTCGCAGTAACCATGAATAACCTGCGCAGCGAGAGATGAAAAAATCATGAGTTCACTGAGAAATGTATTATACAAACTTTATGCCATAGAATCAACCATGTACATACCTCTAGAGTTGGAGCAGAGATGTTCATGTCGCGGACTGTAGATAACCCGGTGAGAAATTTAGCAATCATAGTTGTCTTGAACGAATCATCTGGTTGCGGTGGCTCATCATATTCCATATTAAAGACAACATCAATGTCTACTTTTGCAGAGCGACCAATACTGTGTATTATGAAGCTCTCAGATCGGTGATCACTGAGAGTCATACACTCAAGTCTTGGAGCATCAATTGCAACAAGCTGATCTTCACTTTCGGAACGCTCAGAATTTATCTTGAGCTTCTTTAGTGACTGGGAACGCACACGCACAGCTTCCAGAGAGTCATTGGAATCACGGACTATGGTTAACTCTTCGAGAAGAGGGCAGTTTGATATTAAAGACTCCAGAGTCGAATCAGCAGCGTACTCGACCATCTCTAGACTCATAATCTTGACACAAGGCAACGAAACAGATTCAGGATGACCCAAGAACACGGAGCAGAGATTTAAGTTCACCAAGCTCTCACAGGAATAGAGAGATGGAGGCATCTTAACTATCTCATTATCATACCCCTCAATGAGAACATGAAGATGACGAATCCTACGCCTAACCACAGCATCGATCCAAGACTTGAAACGAGATAAATCATGCTCATAGAAGTCTAAGGTCAGCTTGAATCTATCCAACTGTTGCTCGTTGTCAGAACGCAGACACCCATTGACAAAGCTCACGAAGAGATGATCATCTGAGAAATTGTTGGAATCTATATCCAATGCTGGAACGTGTAACCAAAGGTTTCTCCATCGTTTTGATAACACGCTGGTGCAAACCGATTCCTCCGTTGAGAGGTCAGAGAGTATCTGACATAACAACTGTTAGTTTGTGAGGACCATAATCAGC
This sequence comes from Isatis tinctoria, assembly GCA_010577795.1. Classification (NCBI taxonomy): domain Eukaryota; kingdom Viridiplantae; phylum Streptophyta; class Magnoliopsida; order Brassicales; family Brassicaceae; genus Isatis; species Isatis tinctoria. The sequence continues at coordinate 26,279,750 of CM021245.1, forward strand.
TCACACACAACTTCACCAACACAAGGACTCTCCTTTAATCTACCACAACAAATAGCTTCATGGAAACATAGAGAATCCGGCTGTGGTGTGGGAAAGAAAGGGAGAGCCTACGCGAAGACATTGAGGATAATTAAGATCTTAGATGGATAAATGAGAACTTAGATGGATAATTAGTTTGTGAAACGGACAAGAAATGTCTTAGCCCTTAATGGGCATCGCCTAAACCTCTTAACACTCTCTCACTACATTGTAAAGGATGAACGAAAACACCAAATGTAATGAAGAGAGAGCTAAACGATTTTAGAGAGAACTTGTCACTTATTTCTGTGTGTTATTACATTGATAGTTTGTGTCTTTATATAGACAAGCTTACAAGAGTGATCGATCTCCAAGAAGAGCGTACATGGAGCGTAAAAGAGATTAAACAAATAAGGTGTGGGGAGCTCTCTTTGTAATAAACAATGAAGATGGAGCCAAGGAGAGCGTGGAGGAGCCAAGGGAGCGTGAAAGCACACTCAGTACGTGGTCCATGGTGTGCTTTCACCTTCATTCATCCAAGGTAAGTATCTTTCACCTTCATTCACCTTAAGGTAAGTAATTTTTAATTTTACCTTTTTAGTTTTACTTTCATCTCCTCTTTTTAACTCTTTGTGATCAACACTCTTGTTTAACATTTATCACTTCACAGCTTCATTTATTTTAACACCCTCCCTCAAGCTTGGTCTGCGGGAGCCATTGGGGAGCAAAGGTCAAGCTTGCAACACGCAAATGACTACCTCATTAAAAACCTCATCATGTAAAACCTCTTTGGGCTAAAATCACGATGAGGACAAAAAGAGTATAGCCTCCACGGTGCATTTGGGATAGCTATGACCTTGGTTTTGATTTGGACTAGCTTTCTCCTCAGAAGTCTTTAATGAGTTCAGCTTTGGTAAGAACGGCCCTAAAGGTTTGATCTTTAGGGTTGCGGATACCAAGAACTGAACTTGTACTTGAAACCGGCTTCTCTTCTCATTCCTTAGTCCTTCATGTCTTGACTTTTCTTCAACTGAATCCTCTCTTTGCCATCTCCTTTGAAGCTCTTCAGCATTTGAAACTCTCATTGATTTCTTTGAGGCTCTTATGGTCTTCTTTTCCCTTACAAAAAAGAGATAAAGAAGAATAGATTAAGTATTTCCATAAGGAATATCAAATGATCAAATGATGAGTATTAAAGCCTAAGAGATATCAAGGTTTTAATGTTTGCGATTCAGAGTTCAAATGAGTAAATAAACAAGCATTTGAACTAAGGTATAATGAAATATGAAGATAATTGAAATGGGAGATAAGGTTTAGAGGACAGCCTTTTCTTTGAAGAGGATTGGTCTTTGAATGGAATGAAGGCAGTTTTATTCCATCTTGGAACCGCCAATGGTGAGAGCATTGGACAGAAACATCAAACTCAGGCTTAAAGCGGTTTGAAGTTTGACCAATCTCTCTTGTTTGAACCGCCCATTTCTCACTTTGTCTCCTTTGTCATCTTCCTTAGTCTTCATCCAAGCTTCTCATGACTTGTGCTTCAAAGTCCTCTCCTTTGATCTTTTGATCAGGAGATTCAAGCAAACTAAGGCTTAAAGCATTTGCATGAAATTCACATGATAAACTAAGTAAATAATCAATAAGAGATCAAAATGGATAATGAACGAAATGGAGTTTTAGAGTTCAGCCTTTTGAATGTGAAGGCTGAATTGGTGGAATGCGGTATGAGCATCTTGCTTGGGACCAACAAATGAACTCATGGTTTACACCATGGTCTGAAGGAAAAGCGCCTTGCACTTCCTTGAATGGGATGGATGCGGTTTTAATTCCATCTTGGAACCGCCCTTGGACTCATGGTTTGAATCATGGCCTTAAGTTGAATCACAAGCGGTTTAAGCTCCATCTTGGAACCGCATTGTGCTTTGGCTTGGACACCAACAACTTACTGAAGTTGATTCATCACTTTCCACCAACTTGTCCATCCACTTGAATGCCCATCTTAGCCATGAGGATAAGATTAAACATATCTTATGGACTTCAAGTTGGTGACACTTGGTTCTAACTCCAGGCTTGAGCTGATTCAACACCTTCCATTGCCTTCATTGAAGCTAATGGCAATTGGTTCTAACTCCAAGAGTGTGGTGCCCTGTTTAAGCCATTAATCTACACCATTTGATTTGTGAGTACCTGAAATGATTCTTCACAAATGATGGTGAGATATCAAAGAGAATAACAGAATGATAATATTGAGAATAGGGAATTGAGAATATGAAGAATTAGTAACCAGAGATTTTGAGAATATGTAGCAAGAGAATAAGAGAAGTATAAGAGAGAATGTAGGTAACCAAAATATGGAGAATAAAAGAGTTTGCTCAAGAGTTCTTATGGACAGATTTGAATTCTGTTTTCTTGAGTTAGAGCGGAAGCATTGGAACAACCATAACACCACAATTCTCACGACCGTGGGTTACATGGACTGAACAAGATGGACCAAGCATAACGTTGATTTGTTTGCTGGCCTTTAACGCACTTCACTTAGGATCATGCTTATACCACTTTGGTTATAGCACAATTGTGAAGCCAAACTTGGACTCTTTCCCCCCAGGAAGCATGTATCCATAACAACTTGGAAGTGGATGAATCAAGCTGCTTTTCTCATTTGGAATGGGGAGGACAAGAACCAACTTAAAACAAGCATGATTTTCTTCATCTTCCCAAGCGCTTGTTCTTGGGATCCATAACAAGATCGGAACTTAAGCATGCTTAAAGGAAGAGAAGTATAAGAATGAGTATAAGCTTAAGGGTTTAGAAACAGCCTTTATTTGAATGAAGGACTGAATGGGCTGAGTTGGGAAGCGAATTGCTCTTCCTTGTGAGGTTGATTTTGCGGCTTGAACTCCACTCATTGGAGCCGCATGATGCTCATGGTTTGGTGTCCTTGGACCATGGCTTTATGCCACATTCGGTTGATTCCATCTTAGAGCCGAAATATGGTTTTGGCTTGGACAACATTAGCTTGAGTTGATTCAGCATGTTTAGCCTTTTAAACATGGTTCTAACAACAAGTCTAATAAGTCTTTATTAAGCCATCACTCTTCACCATCTTTTAAATGCCTGAAAACAAAGTTCTTCACAAAGATTGGTGAGCAAACAATTAAAAAAAAAGAGAATAATTGAGAACAAACTGAATGATAGAGATTATGATAGAGTATAGAGTATAGCAGCACATATAGAGAATAGTATATTATAATAGAGTATAGCTGCAGAAGACTTGAGATTGATCAGCCAAGTTCATCACAACCCTCACAATCATGATGAACAAGGACTGATTGTAATGGACCAAACAATACTTTGAAGTTTGTTGGCCTTAACACTGATTGATGAGACAAAAAAAATGATTTGCTTTCAATCAGATTGAAACCAGATTCATTCCCTCCCTAAAGCTTTGATTTCACAACATCCAAAGATGTAAGAACCAAGCTCATTTCACTTGGAAATGGAAGAAGATTAGAATCGGTTTTTTTTTTTTAAGAAAGCATGGATCTTTCTCTCCTTTAAGTGTTGGTTCTTTCAATCGTTCAAAAGATCTGAACATAAGCTACTTAAATGAGGAACAAAGAAACCAAAACTTGGAAAAAGAAAAACAAAACTTAAGTGAGAGAAAGTTTTGGGCTCAAGAGTTCCAATGGACAGAGTTTTTCTCTGTTTTCTTGAGCATTAATTTGCGGAAGAATTCTTCAGTCCATGGCCTTCAAGCTTCATGGCTGAGCAACAATGCTGGTGAGGCCTTCAGCTTCCCACCAGTCTTTCATCAAAGTATTGGAAGACAACTCCTTTCAAGGGTTTCCTACAATCTCAATCAACAAACATTAAAGTAGTTCACATTTAAGTGATTTCTGAATGTTCAAATATTTTATTAATGGAACAAAACAATTTGTTCATCAACCACACAAAGCCATTCAAGACCAAAACATTTTCCAAAATATTTTTCAGAATATTTCACCTTTCAAAAAGGATTTTTTTCAAAGTCTTTTCATTTCAAGGAAAAATTGTAAAACAATTTTAAAAAAAATTTCAAAGAATTTTTAAAACTTTTAAAATGGCTTCTCAGAGCCAAAGGTTCCTTAAGAATAGGTCGAAATAATTTTTAAAATGTTTTCCTGATTTGAAAAATAATTTCAAAGAGAAATAATTTTCTAAAATCCTTTTTTTAAGGTTATAAAATCCTTTTTAAAATTCTCAAAACATTTTAAAATATTCTGGACCGTTTTAAATCATTTTCAAGGACAGATTAATTTTAAATGCTTTTCAAAACATTTTCAAAATTAATTTTTTATTTTTTTATAATCGATTTGAAAGAGGGATTTTCAAGACAAAGATCAAAGTTTTTCAATGAAAAATCCAACCTTTTGAAAATCAAAACACACCATGATAAGCTATACATCCTGATATTTAGGAAACACAACTTATCTATCTAACTATAGTCTTATCTGTCTAACTATAGACTTATCTATCTAACCCAATTATTATCCCAATCATATATCCCAATAACTTTCCTCTTTCCCCAAAAATCGATTTTAACAAGAGGAAGAAGAGGTCCTTGGATTTAAAACCAAACAGCTTCATCCTTCTTCTCCTTTCTTCTCAAACGCCTTGAATCTTTAGCTTTTCAGCATATCAAGAACGATTTTAAGAGAAAGAAATGGAGAGATCCTTGGATTTATAAGCCAAAAACGAAATGAAGGTGAAGAGGGTGAACTCAACAGAACCACGCTCTGATACCATGTTAGTTTGTGAGGACCATAATCAGCTCACACACAACTTCACCAACACAAGGACTCTCCTTTAATCTACCACAACAAATAGCTTCATGGAAACATAGAGAATCCGGCTGTGGTGTGGGAAAGAAAGGGAGAGCCTACGCGAAGACATTGAGGATAATTAAGAGCTTAGATGGATAAATGAGAACTTATTGTTACAATAAATGAAGCTGTGAAGTCATAAATGTTAAACAAGAGTGTTGATCACAAAGAGTTAAAAAGAGGAGATGAAAGTAAAACTAAAAAGGTAAAAGTAAAAATTACTTACCTTAAGGTGAATGAAGGTGAAAGATACTTACCTTGGATGAATGAAGGTGAAAGCACACCATGGACCACGTACTGAGTGTGCTTTCACGCTCCCTTGGCTCCTCCACGCTCTCCTTGGCTCCATCTTCATTGTTTATTACAAAGAGAGCTCCCCACACCTTATTTGTTTAATCTCTCTTACGCTCCATGTACGCTCCTCTTGGAGATCGATCACTCTTGTAAGCTTGTCTATATAAAGACACAAACTATCAATGTAATAACACACAGAAATAAGTGACAAGTTCTCTCTAAAATCGTTTAGCTCTCTCTTCATTACATTTGGTGTTTTCGTTCATCTTTTACAATGTAGTGAGAGAGTGTTAAGAGGTTTAGGCGATGCCCATTAAGGGCTAAGCCATTGCTTGTCCGTTTCACAAACTAATTATCCATCTAAATTCTCATTTATCCATCTAAGTTCTTAATTATCCTCAATGTCTCGCGTAGGCTCTCCCTTTCTTTCCCACACCACAGCCGGATTCTCTATGTTTCCATGAAGCTATTTGTTGTGGTGGATTAAAAGAGAGTCCTTGTGTTGGTGAAGTTGTGTTTGAGCTCATTATGGTCCTCACAAACTAACATGGTATCAGAGCGTGGTTCTGTTGAGTTCACCCTCTTCACCTTCATTTCGTTTTTGGCTTATAAATCCAAGGGTCTCTCCATTTCTTTCTCTTAAAATCGTTCCTATCTTCCTTCTTGATATGCTGAAAAGCTAAAGATTCAAGGCGTTTGAGAAGAAAGGAGAAGAAGGATGAAGCTGTTTGGTTTTAATTCCAAGGACCTCTTCTTCCTCTTGTTAAAATCGATTTTTGGGGAGCTTCAAAGCTCATCCATGGCGTAAAGAGAAGAAGAAAGAGGAAAGTGATTGGGATAATCATTGGGTTAGATAGATAAGCCTATAGTTAGACAGATAAGCCTATAGTTAGATAGATAAGTTGTGTTTCCTAAATATCAGGATGTATAGCTTATCATGGTGTGTTTTGATTTTCAAAAGGTTGAATTTTTCATTGAAAAACTTTGATCTTTGTCTTGAAAATCCCTCTTTCAAATCAATTATAAAAAAAAAAATTAATTTTGAAAATGTTTTGAAATGCATTTAAAATTAATCTGTCCTTGAAAATGATTTAAAACGTTCCAGAATATTTTAAAATGTTTTGAGAATTTTAAAAAGGATTCTATAACCTTATAAAAAAAAAGGATTTTAGAAAATTATTTCTCTTTGAAAATTCTCTTGGAAAAGTTTTGAAAAAATATTTTTCAAATCAGGAAAACATTTTAGAAATTATTTCGACCTATTCTTAAGGAACCTTGGCTCTGAGAAGCCATTTTAAAGGTTTTAAAATTCTGGAAAATATTTTGGAAAATGTTTTGGCCTTGAATGGCTTTGTGTGGCTGATGAACAAATTGTTTTGTTCCATTAACAAAATATTTGAACATTCAGAAATCACTTAAATGTGAACTACTCTAATGTTTGTTGATTGAGATTGTAGGAAACCCTTGAAAGGAGTTGTCCTCCAATACTTTGATGAAAGACTGGTGGGAAGCTGAAGGCCTCACCAGCATTGTTGCTCAGCCATGAAGCTTGAAGGCCATGGACTGAAGAATTCTTCCGCAAATTAATGCTCAAGAAAACAGAGAAAAACTCTGTCCATTGGAACTCTTGAGCCCAAAACTCTCTCTCACTTAAGTTTTTTTTTTTCAAGTTTTGGTTTCTTTGTTCCTCATTTAAGTAGCTTAAGTTCAGATCTGTTGAAAGATTGAAAGAACCAGCACTTAAAGGAGAGAAAGATTCATGCTTTCTTAAAAAAAAAACCGATTCTAATCTTCTTCCATTTCCAAGTGAAATGAGCTTGGTTCTTACATCTTTGGATGTTGTGAAATCAAAGCTTTAGGGAGGGAATGAATCTGGTTTCAATCTGATTGAGAGCAAATCATTTTTTTTTGTCTCATCAATCAGTGTTAAGGCCAACAAACTTCAAAGTATTGTTTGGTCCATTACAATCAGTCCTTGTTCATCATGATTGTGAGGGTTGTGATGAACTTGGCTGATCAATCTCAAGTCTTCCGCAGCTATACTCTATTATAATATACTATTCTCTATATGTGCTGCTATATTCTATACTCTATCATAATCTCTATCATTCAGTTTGTTCTCAATTATTCTCAATACATTCTCCATTATTCTCAATTATTCTCTTTTTTTTAATTGTTTACTCACCAATCTTTGTGAAGAACTTTGTTTTCAGGCATTTAAAAGATGGTGAAGAGTGATGGTTTAATAAAGACTCATTAGACTTGTTGTTAGAACCATGTTTAAAAGGCTAAACATGCTGAATCAACTCAAGCTAATGTTGTCCAAGCCAAAACCACATTTCGGCTCCAAGATGGAATCAACCGAATGTGGCATAAAGCCATGGTCCAAGGGCACCAAACCATGAGCTTCATGCGGCTCCAATGAGTGGAGTTCAAGCCGCAAAATCAACCTCACAAGGGAGAGCAATTCGCTTCCCAACTCAGCCCATCCAGTCCTTCATTCAAATAAAGGCTGTTTCTAAACCCTTAAGCTTATACTCATTCTTATACTTCTCTTCCCTTAAGCATGCTTAAGTTCCGATCTTGTTATGGATCCCAAGAACAAGCGCTTGGGAAGATGAAGAAAATCATGCTTGTTTTAAGTTGGTTCTTGTCCTCCCCATTCCAAATGAGAAAAGCAGCTTGATTCATCCACTTCCAAGTTGTTATGGATACATGCTTCCTGGGGGGGAAAGAGTCTAAGTTTGGCTTCACAATTGTGCTATAACCAAAGTGGTATAAGCATGATCCTAAGTGAAGTGCGTTAAAGGCCAGCAAACAAATCAATGTTATGTTTGGTCCATCTTGTTCAGTCCATGTAACCCATGGTCGTGAGATTTGTGGTGTTTATGGTTGTTCCAATGCTTCCGCTCTAACTCAAGAAAACAGAATTCAAATCTGTCCATAATAACTCTTGAGCAAACTCTTTTATTCTCCATATTCTGGTTACCTACATTCTCTCTTATACTTCTCTTATTCTCTTGCTACTTATTCTCAAAATCTCTAATTACTAATTCTTCATATTCTCAATTCCCTATTCTCAATATTATCATTCTGTTATTCTCTTTGATATCTCACCATCATTTGTGAAGAATCATTTCAGGTACTCACAAATCAAATGGTGTAGATTAATGGCTTAAACAAGGCACCACACTCTTGGAGTTAGAACCAATTGCCATTGACTTCAATGAAGGCAATGGAAGGTGTTGAATCAGCTCAAGCCTGGAGTTAGAACCAAGTGTCACCAACTTGAAGTCCATAAGATATGTTTAATCTTATCCTCATGGCTAAGATTGGCATTCAAGTGGATGGAAAAGTTGGTGGAAAGTGATGAATCAACTTCAGTAAGTTGTTGGTGTCCAAGCCAAAGCACAATGCGGTTCCAAGATGGAGTTTAAACCGCTTGTGATTCAACTTAAGGCCATGGTTCAAACCATGAGTCCAAGGGCGGTTCCAAGATGGAATTAAAACCGCATCCATCCCATTCAAGGAAGTGCAAGGCGCTTTTCCTTCAGACCATGGTGTAAACCATGAGTCCATTTTTTGGTCCCAAGCAAGATGCTCATACCGCATTCCACCAATTCAGCCTTCACATACAAAAGGCTGAACTCTAAAACTCCATTTTGTTCATTATCCATTTTGATCTCTTATTGATTATTTACTTAGTTTATCATGTGAATTTCATGCAAATGCTTTAAGCCTTAGTTTGCTTGAATCTCCTGATCAAAAGATCAAAGGAGAGGACTTTGAAGCACAAGTCATGAGAAGCTTGGATGAAGACTAAGGAAGATGACAAAGGAGACAAAATGAGAAATGGGCGGTTCAAACAAGAGAGATTGGTCAGACTTCAAACCGCTTTAAGCCTGAGTTTGATGTTTCTATCCAATGCTCTCACCATTGGCGGTTCCAAGATGGAATAAAACCGTCTTCATTCCATTCAAAGACCAATCCTCTTCAAAGAAAAGGCTGTCCTCTAAACCTTATCTCCCATTTCAATTATCTTCATATTTCATTATACCTTAGTTCAATTGCTTGTTTATTTACTCATTTGAACTCTGAATTGCAAACATTAAAACCTTGATATCTCTTAGGCTTTAATACTCATCATTTGATCATTTGATATTCCTTATGGAAATACTTAATCTCTTCTTCTTTATCTCTTTTTTGTAAGGGAAAAGAAGACCATAAGAGCCTCAAAGAAATCAATGAGAGATTCAAATGCTGAAGAGCTTCAAAGGAGATGGCAAAGAGAGGATTCAGTTGAAGAAAAGTCAAGACATGAAGGACTAAGGAATGAGAAGAGAAGCCGGTTTCAAGTACAAGTTCAGTTCTTGGTATCCGCAACCCTAAAGATCAAACCTTTAGGGCCGTTCTTACCAAAGCTGAACTCATTAAAGACTTCTTAGGAGAAAGCAAGTCCAAATCAAAACCAAGGTCATAGCTATCCCAAATGCACCGTGGAGGCTATACTCTTTTTGTCCTCATCGTGATTTTATCCCAAAGAGGTTTTACATGATGAGGATTTTAATGAGGTAGTCATTTGCGTGTTGCAAGCTTGACCTTTGCTCTCCAATGGCTCCCGCAGACCAAGCTTGAGAGAGGGTGTTACAATAAATGAAGCTGTGAAGTCATAAATGTTAAACAAGAGTGTTGATCACAAAGAGTTAAAAAGAGGAGATGAAAGTAAAACTAAAAAGGTAAAAGTAAAAATTACTTACCTTAAGGTGAATGAAGGTGAAAGATACTTACCTTGGATGAATGAAGGTGAAAGCACACCATGGACCACGTACTGAGTGTGCTTTCACGCTCCCTTGGCTCCTCCACGCTCTCCTTGGCTCCATCTTCATTGTTTATTACAAAGAGAGCTCCCCACACCTTATTTGTTTAATCTCTCTTACGCTCCATGTACGCTCCTCTTGGAGATCGATCACTCTTGTAAGCTTGTCTATATAAAGACACAAACTATCAATGTAATAACACACAGAAATAAGTGACAAGTTCTCTCTAAAATCGTTTAGCTCTCTCTTCATTACATTTGGTGTTTTCGTTCATCTTTTACAATGTAGTGAGAGAGTGTTAAGAGGTTTAGGCGATGCCCATTAAGGGCTAAGCCATTGCTTGTCCGTTTCACAAACTAATTATCCATCTAAGTTCTCATTTATCCATCTAAGTTCTTAATTATCCTCAATGTCTCGCGTAGGCTCTCCCTTTCTTTCCCACACCACAGCCGGATTCTCTATGTTTCCATGAAGCTATTTGTTGTGGTGGATTAAAAGAGAGTCCTTGTGTTGGTGAAGTTGTGTTTGAGCTCATTATGGTCCTCACAAACTAACACTTAGATGGATAATTAGTTTGTGAAACGGACAAGAAATGGCTTAGCCCTTAATGGGCATCGCCTAAACCTCTTAACACTCTCTCACTACATTGTAAAGGATGAACGAAAACACCAAATGTAATGAAGAGAGAGCTAAACGATTTTAGAGAGAACTTGTCACTTATTTCTGTGTGTTATTACATTGATAGTTTGTGTCTTTATATAGACAAGCTTACAAGAGTGATCGATCTCCAAGAGGAGCGTACATGGAGCGTAAAAGAGATTAAACAAATAAGGTGTGGGGAGCTCTCTTTGTAATAAACAATGAAGATGGAGCCAAGGAGAGCATGGAGGAGCCAAGGGAGCGTGAAAGCACACTCAGTACGTGGTCCATGGTGTGCTTTCACCTTCATTCATCCAAGGTAAGTATCTTTCACCTTCATTCACCTTAAGGTAAGTAATTTTTAATTTTACCTTTTTAGTTTTACTTTCATCTCCTCTTTTTAACTCTTTGTGATCAACACTCTTGTTTAACATTTATCACTTCACAGCTTCATTTATTTTAACAACAACGAATCAGGCAAATCGCTTATCCTATCGGAGTTCCGTTGCTTCTCTTTGCGAGAGGTTCCATCATCCATGTTTAATGCCTAAACTCCTTAATTACGGAGGAATAAGCCTGAGATTTTAACACGTAAATTACCTTCCGGGCGAAACCGCAGCAAGTGGTTGTCATTCTTCCATTACAAACCACATATTTATACTAATACTTGATTGTCATTTTCTTAACCTAATACACTTAAACAACAACACATTATACTTGGGCTTTCTAGGCCCAAACGCCTCTTGGTAAATCACTCTCTCCTTCTCTGTATGCATGTATGTATGTGTGTTTGTTTATACAATTTCAGTTGATGGGTTTCTTGGGAAAGATATGATTAATACACTTTGATTCTTTGGTTGACATGTTTAATAGGGTTTTTACAAGTTTGTTTTTATTGAATTGTTGTTGGAGCTTGGTTCTACAGCTATTGGCGTAAAAAGACTAAAGAAGGACTTGGGTTCCGAGTAAGAGTGAAGAACTCATGGTTTAAGCTACGTAGCAAAGAGAAGTATGCTGTAGTGCTTCGCTGCAGCAGCCAAGGTTTCAAGAGGATTAACGATGTGAATCGTGTAAGAAAAGAAACACCAACTGGTACCCCTGACACTACAAGAAAAGAGCCTACGTACCGACGAAACAGAGCGAGAAAATGTTATGTCGGAAGAGTACCGACTCCTTTCTGATGATCTTGTGAAAAGACTGTGTATTTATGGTTAATTTGTCGGGCTTTTTTTACGTGGCCAGATTTTAGGAATTTTGTCGGAAACCTTTTCTCAGAAAGCCGTCGGTAGTTGCATAATTTCCGAGCACTGCATTTTGTTGGAAATTCCTCGTAAGATCTTCTCGGAATCGTATCGGTCATGCCGTAATTCCAACGATGATTTATGTTACCAAGAATTCGTCGATAATCTCGCAGATAAGCCAGAAATTTGTCACGCATGTGTGTCGGCAAGAACGTACGTTCTGAGTACGTTCTGAGGACTTAAGGACATGCTCTTTCGTCGGAGTTGCATGAGTAATTACCGAGAATGGAGATTTTGTAGGAAGATGATCGGAGTCCATGACTGAGATGTTTTGAAGGATTCATCTATGTAGAGGAGGAGATGCAGTGAAAAAAAAATGAAAAAGATGACATTAAACGTTCACTTCTGGTACTCATGAGACAGTAACTTTATCACTGAAATGTTCACTTCTGCTACTCTGAGTTCGTAATTGGTTTGTGTTACTGAAGTTTCTTAATTGCAATAAGTTTCGTGATTGGTTTGTGTTTTAAGACTGCTAAATTCTGTTTCTCAGGGCAAGAAATTCTGCTGCAAATTATGACAAGGTTGCCGTTATATCAGGCAGGAGCTCCTTGTCCAAAACCTTACCTTTGTTGAGTTGAGTTTTGTTTCGTGTGTTACACAATGCCATTTTCTTCTCGTTAGTTTTCTTCTCTTGGTGCTTTCAGGTGGGTGTTTTTGACAGAACTGGTGATCGTATTGTATTCATATTGGACTATTATGTTCATCAGCTTAGACTCATCACTGAGGTAAAATCTAATCTTTACTTGTTTCATCCGTATAATCATCAACTTAGCGTTTCTTCAATTGGTATCTTCTGCATTTGTTCATGAATCTCTGAAATGAGTAGAGAGAATGATTTATAGGACAAACTCTTTGTAATCACATTCTTAGTCACTGTACTCATCCACAAGCAAACTCTTTTTTTTTTTAAGTACCCTTGATGGGTTCTCCCATTGGAGGAGAAAAAACCAACACTTCTTAATAAATGTTCTTAACATAAATTTATTAATTAAAAATTACATAAGATCCCATTAGTGGTACCAGCATTGAAGATGCAGACTTGTAATGAGGCAGCTCTTGTAATGATTAAACATTACACAGAAGACAAAGTATGTAAAAACTGGAATTATCAGAGCTAACCTCGTACGCTGGCTCAACTAATCCATGACAACTCGACACCTCGTAGAGCTTCTTGGGAACGATTCGATTTCGTCGATGATGTTACAGAAGCTGTCACTTACTGTCAGTTTCTTGAGAGCCGCACCATTCTCTATAAAGTATTTTGCCAATTTCACCATACTTGGTGTTCCCATGAGTAGACTCCTTTCCTTGTAAGGTGTCTTCAGGTGAACAAACTCAAGAGATGATTGGAAACATTGTGGCACTGATGAAAGATCAACCTGCTCCGTCTCTGGAGGACAATAACATTCCTGATAAAAATATGAGAGGATGAGTAAATGAGACGCACCAGGACGACAGAGTACAGATTTGGGCAGCTCTCAAGGAGCATTGGCAACATTTCCCAGGAGGTTTCTACGAAGCAAGCATGCAAGCGAGACAAGTTGGAGAATTGAGGTAGTTGTCCCAATACGCAGTAACCATGAATAACCTGCGCAGCGAGACATAAAAGAAATCATGGGTTCAGTGAGAAATGTATTATACAAGCTTAATGCCATAGAATCAACCATGTACATACCTCTAGAGTTCGAGCACAGATGATCATGTCGCGGACTGTAGATAACCCGGTGAGAAATTTAGCAATCATAGCTATCTTGGCCGTATCATCTGGTTTCAGTTGCTCACTATACTTCATATTAAAGACAACTTCAATGTCTACTTTTGCAGAGGGACCAATACTGTGTATTATGAAGCTGTCAGACGGGTAATCAGTGAGAGTCATACACTCAAGTCTTGGAGCATCAATTGCAACAAGTTTATCTTCACTTTCACCTTGGAACCACTCATTACTTATCTTGAGCTTCTTTAGTGACTGGGAACGCACACGCACAGCTTCCAGAGAGTCACAGGAAGTACGGATTATGGTTAACTCTTCGAGAACAGGGCAGTTTGATATTAAAGACTCCAGAGTCGAATCAGCACCGTACGTGACCATCTCTAGATTCATAATCTTGACACAAGGCAACGAAACAGATTCAGGATGATCCAAGAACACGCGCTTTATATTTAAGTTCACCAATCTCTCACATGAATAAAGAGAAGGAGGCATCTTAACCATCTGATTCCCATACTCCTTACTGCGAACATTAAGATGACGAATCTTACGCCTCACCACGGCATCCATCCAAGACATGAAACGAGATAAATCAGGCTCATAAACGTCATATCTCAGCTTGAATCTATCCAAGTGTTGCTCGTTGTCAGAACGTAGACACCTATCCACAAAGCTCAGGAAGACATCAACATCTGAGAATTTCTTGGAATCTATATCAAATGCAGGAACATGTAACCAAAGGTTTCTCCATCGTTTTGATAACACGCTGGTGCAAACCGATTCCTTCGTCGAGAGGTCAGAGAGTATCTGACATAACAACGGATCGGGTAAATTGCTTATCTTGTCGGAGTTCCGTTGCTTCTCTTTGCCAGAGGTTCCATCATCCATGTTTAATGCCTAAAATCCTTTAATTACGGAGGAATAAGTCTGAGATTTTAACATGAAATTCAGAAAAATGCTCACAAATCTTTACCCAAATCGGAGATCGCAAAGTTCGCAGAAAATCAACTCGATATCTCCAAAAAAAAACATCGAACGGAAATGAGCTACTGAAATTACCTTCCGAGTTCTTTTTCCCCCGAAATAGATGACGGAGAAACCACAGTAAGTTCTCCGAGTTTCTCGGTGGAGAAGAAAAACTCTCAGTTCGCCGGCGAAATCGCTTGCTTTAAAGAACACACAAATTGTATAAAACCGCATTTATCGCACTTAAACCTTGCTTAAACGGCGAGGGTAAAACTGTCAAAAGCACATGAAAATTCCTAAAGTCACATACAGATCAGCGGACCAGATCTTATCTTAGAGTCACAGACTATCTCCGCCAGTCACGTTAACTGTTACACCATTTTCTCTTGAGTTTTCAAATCTCAGTTTACACACACCTTTTACACTGCGTCGTCTCTCTTCTCTCTCTCTCTCTTCTCTCTTTCAGATTAATGGTATTGGTCACTACTCAATGCCTCATCCATTCACTGGCTTCTATGCTTATTTCTATTTTTGAGCTCTTCGAGTAGTGAATGTGTTCAGGAGCATTTTACTAGAGAATCTCTCCGTTGACTTTTTGTACTCAAATATTTGACCACCATATGGAAGGGTAGATTATGGAGGTAGCTAATAATGTAACTTGTAGATTAAATAATAGCCTCTGTTCTGAAAACAAGCAAGTGTTTGACTTAACACGACCATGATTTGCTGGAGTTGAATCTTGAAGAAGAGCATGTGGATTTTTCTGGTTATTGATCACTAGAATCAGGAGCACTACAATAGACTATTGTTTGAATGTAAGCAATGAACTAGTGTTCCATAAAAGAAATAAAATTATAAATATTAATGTGTGTTAATTTGGTTTGTTATCTATCTCTAGATTTCGCTTCAAATTAAGTCTTCACTTAGGTGATAAAAGATCCAAGGTTTAAAATGAGAAAGAAAACTTTATTTTTACAAACTCCGCTTAGCAAATGCATCACGACCTCTCTCATTTCTAGGACAGAGAAGAAACAGAGCGTTTCTTACGATCACTACAAAACCGCGTGCTGTTTTTATCCATCTTATCCAGCACGTAATGCGCAAGCAAATCATTAGACTCGACAAGGTTCTCTCTGCACAAGAACTCATCACCACAAAGCCTCTCAACGTCTCTGTAATAATCGTGTACGAATACATGAGTCTTCGGATTCCCGCCCTTTTTACTCCGGGCAAGAACCGCCGCGGTGAAAATCGACGACATCCTTCCCGGTCCTTCGTGAGCGTCGCCACGTGGCCCGTCCACAAAGATCACGTCCCAATCGACATCGTAGACGTGATTCGGCAAATCGTTTAAACCTAGTTTGCAGTCGGAGAAGAGGAGATTCTGCACGGGACGACACTCGTTTCCAGCCGCTTCTTTCGCCGCCGCGACGAGCTCTCCGGCCTCGTGAGCTTTCGTCGTGTATTGAACGTCGAAAACGTCGATATCAGGGTGGATCTCTTCGAAGTAAGCAGCGTAGTATCGATTCTCCTCGACGAAGACCGTACGGCCGTTGTGGTTTAGCGACTTCCAGAGGAGAGTCTCGTGCGTGAGTCCGAAGACGAGGAGATTACACGGCGGAGCGCAGCGGCGGAGGACGTCGGAGATCGATTTCATCTCTCCGAAGGACATGTGGAAACTGTCGTTGGATCTTGACGCGTAGTGAAGTAATGCATTGATGGCGCTTGTTGGTAGATTGGAGTTGGAAATGGTCGTCGGAGAAGCTACCCCGGCGGCGGATGTGACGACGGCAGCTACGGCGGCAGCGACGGATGTGTTTTTGGAAGGGATTGTGTCTCTAGTGTAGAGGAGAGTGAGGAGGAAAACGATGGTGAAGAAAGAGACGAAAGCGAGAAGCCATAAACGAGTCGTGCTCGTTTGTTTCTGGATGTAAGGATGAAGAAGGATGAGCTTCGTGTTCGTGTTTCCTGACCCATTTTTCATTGTTTTCTTCTTTTTGTCTTCTCTTTCCTCTGTTTTCTTCTTCTGAGGATTTTCAGAGAAAGAGGAAGACGATGAAGGATGGTTTAAGATTTCCCAAATGAAGAAAAATGGGGTTGATTTAAAAGGAAGTTAGTACTGAGTATTTTTCGTGAAATGTGAACTATAAGCAAAAAAGAAATTATTAACATAGTAGATCAATAAATAAAAAACATTATGGTAAAATCTTATTAGGCATCTTATTATCATTCTAGATGTTTAATTAAATTTTCAAATTCGTATACTTGTTGGAGCCCCTTTTTTATTTGTTATCATAAAAAATGCAACCGTCAAAAAATATTTTTGTTCAAAGTCTGTGTTTACTCTGTGTTTATTCATCCCAGTTAAATATTTTATTCGGTGATGAGTTTGTTCCAATAACTTTAGTGAACCTTATATTATGGATCACTATTTATTTCCGAAAGACTTCAATATTTTAGATTTCCAAAATTTTTATTTTTTCTTTTTGGTCAAATCAACGATTTTCAAAATTTTAATTAAATCTCACTTTTAAAAGTTTTAAGAGATCTAGTTTTTCTTATGAGTGACCGGGGAAAAGATCCCAGCAATCTTATTTCATAAAAATCACAAACTACAAACGAACATTCCTGGTCCGAGTGACCCCAGAAAAATCATCCTTGAAAGTATCCGCAACAATTAAAGGAATAGAATCAAAAGTATGAATTCCTAATGGTAGCGAGAAGGCAAAGTTTGCTAAGCCATCAGCAAGAGCATTTCCTTCCCTATACACATGTTTAATACGAACTAACCAGTCCCTAGAGATGAAGCCATGACACAATCGTACCAGGAAAGACAAAGGATGCGAGTCCGCAACCCCTGTCATCAAGAACCCCATTATAATCTCGGAATCCACTTCCAACACAACTCGCTCGACTCTCTTCTCCCACGCAATACATATACCGTAGTAAGCTCCCCACAGTTCTGCCAGTGGAGCCGACCACCTGCCTATGTTCAGCGCAAAACCGCTACACCAATTTCCTCTGCCATCCCTTAACACTCCCCCAACTGTTGCAAGGCCCGGATTGCCCCTGGACGCGCCATCCGTATTCACTTTGTACCAATCATCTAGCGGAGCCTCCCATTTGATATTCTGTGTGACTCGGGGAGTCCGAAGTTTTCCAGCGCTCTGTTTCAAATTCACCCTGTTCACCTCTTCTGTTTTATGCCTGATAAACTGTACTCTATCTCTGCATAGACCTCCACTCCCAAAAACATTCTGGCATCTCCACTTCCAACCCCACCATACTGCAGTTGCAAACAAAACAGGCCAACTCCCCTCCGCAATCATAAACGAGCTAGACAGATTGGAATAGAGCCACTCCAGAATTGTTTGCGTAAAGAAGTCGTGCCTGCTACTCGCAGGTAGAAAACAAAGCCATATTCCCTCCATAGCCGGGCAGTCACGAAGAATATGCGTGATAGACTCAATCCCTCCCTTACAGACTTGACATACTTCAGTATTCCCCAAATGTCTACGGTATCGTTCTTGATTAGTCATAATTGCTTGTTTACTAACCAACCAGAGAAACACTTGTATCCTTTCTGGGACCTGCAACTTCCAAATCAACAAGTAGAATCTCTCCATATTCTGAGTTGTAGCCCCATCATTCGTTATCAACGCATATGCAGAACTCACCGTAAATCTTCCATCCGGATTTCCGGACCAAGAGAGTCGATCATTGCCGCCTGAAAACTGATCAAGTACCACAGACCCCAGTTCTAGGCGCGTATCATCAGTGATAAAAGGCCCAATAGCATCGAGATTCCATCATATACCATTCACCCAAACCTCATTCATTTTGACCTCCTCAAATCTCGCCGTAATTGGCCAATCACATTTTCCTGCAGCGGTTCATTACCTAACCATCTGTCTGTCCAAAAGTTTATGGTTCGACCGTCCCCTAGGACCCAACTACAGCCTCGTCGAACAACATCTCTAATCCCCACAGCCACACTTCTCATTGTAAAGGACCAACCATCCGTTTGAGCAAGCCAGTCAATATTCTGCAGACCACTAACCTTGTATTTGCTACGCAAAACTTTAGCCCACAAACTCGTGTTATCAACTAACAGCCTCCACCCGACTTTTGCTAGGAGTGCCAAATTCATCTCCTTTTCTCTCCTAATACCCAGTCCACCATTCTTTTTCGGGGTACAGACACAATCCTAGGCAACAAAATGCTGCTTTCTCTTCTCACTTGTACTGCCCCAGAGAAAATTCCTGGATAGCTTGTCTAACGCCTCAAGAGTGGAGTTCGACAACTGGATAGTGCTCATTGTGTGGACTGGTATAGAGGCCAGCACTGCTTTCGTAAGGGTAACCCTTCCCGCGAGGCTCATCATTCTTCCTTTCCAACCAGCTAACGTGAGGCTACTCTCTCTATCACTTCGCCAAATGTGTCTTTATTAATTCTCTTATGTAGAATTGGCATACCCAAATATTTCCCCAAGTTATGAGTAGATTGAATCCCACTTTCCGTAGTGATCCGTGCACCTAGTTCACGAGAAACATTCTTAGAGAAGAATATTTTGGATTTCTCTAAACTGACCTTATGCCCTAAGGATGAACAGCACCTTTCAAGTACCCTTCTGATCACACGAATCTGCGCCACTGACGCTTCGGAGAACAAGATTAAATCGTCAGCAAAACAGATATGTGAGATTCTCGGCCCCCCATGAGATAGATGAATCGGTTTCCACCTCCTATCATTGACTTCTTCCTCAATAAGGTGACACAGGCGTTCCTTACACAGAACAAACAAGTACGGAGATAACGGATCTCCTTGGCGAAGTCCATGAGCCGGTTTAAACGATTCAGTTTTTTCACCATTCCAAAGCAAACACACAGATGGCCCTGTTACACACTGCATTATCCATTGTACCCATTTGTCTGGTAACCCTGTGGCATTCAACGTGTCTTCTAAAAAGTCTCATCGGATCCTGTCATAGGCTTTTTCCAGATCCAATTTAAGGAGCATCCAACCTATTTTTCCTTGCTTACGCCTTATGGAATGTATAGTCTCCTGAATAATAACAATATTATCGTGACTTAGTCTCCCTGGCAGAAAACTTGTTTGCGCGGGACCAATCAGTATCCCCATGACTCCCTTAAGCCTTCCAACCATAGCTTTCGTAATCGTTTTGAAGAGAACGTTACATAAACTAATCGGACGAAACTGGGTAATCTTCTCCGGGCTCACAGACTTCGGAATTAGTACCACCAGCGCATCATTAGTATTCGGTGGTAACTCTCCGGTGTCAAAATTTTTTTGAACAAACCTCACCACTGATCCACCCACGATCTCCCAACATTGCTGATAGAAAACAGGTTGATAACCGTCTGGACCCGGAGCTTTAAAATTCCCCATGCTTCGAACAGCCTTCTCTACTTTCTCCGCCGTGAATAATCTATTGAGCTCAGAGATGTCTCCATGTGGGATAGATGGAAACAAATCACCCGGCAGTTTTTCCACAACTTGATCAACATCATTGAGGGAATACAGTCGGGCATGATACTGAATCGCGTGTTGTTCAAGCTCCTGAGGATCCGAGATTAATCTGCCCTCCTCATTTGTTAAAAGAGATCTAGTTATAACTTGTAATTACAAATTTACAAGAAAAATATTTAAAATTGTACCTTTAATTACCACGAAATTCTTATAGCCAAAGTATATAATAGGGATGGATAATCTATCATGGATCATGTGTATATGTATATATTTGCAAATATAAATATTGGCTGTGGGAATATTTTACCAATAATATATACAAACTAAAACTTTTATTTGGGGGTTAAGTCTTGTATTTATATTATTGGCTGTGGCTAATAGTAGAAATTGGTTCGATCAAATACAAGATTTGATATTATTTTTAATATCGTTTAAAGAAAAAAAAAAACAGGATTCTAACAAATCGTGAATGTATTCCCATTACATGAAGGTATGTGAGGTAGGTGTATAAGTTGTAAGAGTTTTGGTCATTGCGAGAGACACCAGATCTAATTACAGACCAAAAGTCTCTGTCTCCTATTGCTTTTGTTTAGCTCTTAAGGAAACATCCCAAAACTACGAGATAAAAACACGCACACTAAACATGAAAATAATAGAATATTATAAACTTAAAACAAAAAAATCATTTTACGTTTCCTTTAATTATCAGCCACCGTTGGATTGGGACATTGAGTTCATTCAACTATACTATAAATAATTATGTTCAAAAACTTGCCTACTAATTAATTTTCCAGTTTACAAAGGAATTGAAAGGAGAAACACTCTGAGAGTTACATGGTTGAGAAACTCTTAACAAGAAAGAGGGTTTTCAAAAGGGAATACATAAAGAAATTTTGGAAAAAACGTAGCTTGACAGAAGAGCTCTCGAGTTATAAGACAAAAGACAAGCCCACATATTTAACTCATTTACAAATTACGGAAGCCATGGTAAAAAGAAAAATTTGATGCCTCGTTGGCCGGTGATCTGAAGTAGAAAGAGGAACCTCTGGAGATCAACTATAACCTAATGTGTATATCCTACTTTGGTATAGAAAGAACATGCTTGTGTCACAAAAGAAAAAGGAACATATAGGAACATGCATCTAAATTTAAGGTGGTTATACCAAGGAGAATTATAGTTGCTAATAGAGAGAAACCACACCAAAAAAAAAAAGTTAAAGAACGCAGAGTTTTGTATATTCCCCCAGATCATATAGGCCATAAACATTGTTAGAATCTAGTTTCAATGAGATCAAAAAAAAAGGTGGTTGCATGCTCCAAAGACTCAAAAAATGAGACCAACATATTAGGATAGTAGATAGAATCATATGAGAGTCATAATGATCTGTACCATGCGTTTTTCCTTGGATACTCGTTGACACAACATGCTATCCTATGTCTTGTCTTGGCTTATCTACCACAAGTCAAGGTTATAAACCTCCCTTCATGTTCACTTTGTTGAGACTGCCTTTCCTTTTGCTTCTGTTTGTTCATATTCATCGCCACGGCACCACCAAAGCCATTTTTCCTTATCGTTTTGTGGTTCCGATTGTGACATTGCCACTTCATCTTCTACCAGCAGTACATCCCCCAGGTTCGGGGCCTTCAGTCTTCACCTGCGACACCAGTACACGTCACCCGCACGATCCCTGTCTCTGATGCGACTATTTTTCGGGAAATAGAAACTCTGCAAGACTCTGTTTCTGCCTCTGGTTCCGGCTCTGTCTCTCCGCCTTCAACATCAACTTCAGGGTCAAATTCAGCTGATTCCTCTAATTATGTTGTTAACGTCTTACAGGTTTGGCCAAACCGAGCTGGTGCCTCAAATGATTTGTCCACGACTTCGTCTCAGAACGTGCATCCAACATAAGAACAATATCACTTAACCGGTTTAGTCGAAATTCTCTTTGAATGCATCAACACACTATACAAATGATATTATTCCCACCATTGTCGCTCAAGCACTCAAAGATCCGGGATGGCGTAAAGCGAAGAGTGATGAGCTGAATGCACTCTTTTGGAACCATACTTGAGATCTTGTGCCTCTGCATCTCGTATTCTCTTGACTACTTTGTCCAAGATTGGGCTTCTTCACCAATGGTTATTCTGCGGAGACGTAGAAAAGATAGTATTTCACTTTTCTTTGTATATAACGATTACGTATGTGGACTCTATCATAGGCTTCTGCGTAGACTACCCATCCTAATCATATATGTGTTGTATATTTTTCTATTCGATATCCTACGATCTATATCAGTATAAGAGTTTCTTCAACCATTTTCTACACCGGAAATACGAATTCAAATTTCAGGGTGATGATACGAAGTTCATACAAATTTCAGGGTGATGATACAACTAGTCCTAGTTGTTTTCTTGGTGGGAGTATACAGATATTTTTGGAAAACACGTGAAACATGTCAGACCACGTCCCAATCCCATAGTCTTAACATATTACAAAATAAGTGTATGATTGTCAATATTAAAGAGAAAACGAAGATGACTAGATGATGACCTTACTGTTTTCATATCGTTAATACTATTTGTCTATTTGATGACCTTTCTTTTGTCGGCACCAGTTTTGTTTATTGTCGCCATCTTTTGATTTGATGGCCTCAATTACTATTTTTTCAGAAAATTTGCAAAATAATTTCGATTCGATTTTTACGTGAAAAACTTGCACATTATTTTTTCAAAGCTCATGCTTTTTTTTTTTATAGTGACACACTAATAGGTATATTTTCTTTTAACACGTTATGATGTAATCCTCAGAACCAGTACCCAACCACCAAACCCGGAGCCAACCATGGAGATGGAAAACATGAAGCTAAGGAGAGCTAAGGAGACCAGCAAGCTGAATTCAGCTCAAATGGAGGTCATGGCCAAACGTTCCAGGTCAACAAACACTTGGAGCACACACTCAACCCACCTAGGAGACTCCACAAAGAAGAATCATCTGCAAATCATTTCCCAAGAAGAAGTTATTGGAGATTCAATCCAGAAGATCACCAATGGACATCATGAAGACCGGCGACTACCAAAAGAGGCATACCGACCAAACCAGGAGGAATTAAGCAACAAATCCAAATGTTTTGGATTCTCAACTCACAGAGGAAGCACTGGAAATTGGATTCACATTAAACCGGATTCAGAATTGGAAGTTATTGATTTTACAAGATGGCAAACCGGTTTCCGACCCCCATTCGCGACTAGGCCAAAGATTGAGATGCACAGCCAAGCTCACTCAATATCTCGACCTCAGACCACTTGGAGATTTTTAATGGATCTCTCACGGTTCCAGGAAGCCCAAGAAAACCAGAAAAAACCAACGGAGGCCCAAGTTATCACTCATTCTCCAAAACCGGATATTTTGGTTCTATTGATGGAAATGTCTAGACCACTTTGGTTTAAGAGCATCCAGACTTATATGTGGCGACCAGGAGACATTATTACTCTTCTAGAAGCACTCTACAACACCTTAGGAAGCACCAGTCCTCACAGGATCAGGCGAAGCAACTTATGGACCAACATTCCTTATTTGGAATCAAGAGCATTCAAAGGGAAATCATGTCATAAAGGCCAACAGCTATATTTTGAAGACATCCACGACTTGAGGCTTTATTTCATGAATTTGGACACTCCAAAGGATCATCATTACCTGCCCAAGCTATCAAGATTCAAGGAGTCAACAAATCCCCCTCATTTTGCCTTTTCCCACATTATCTCCAAAAGGCTGATTTCTCTCTTGTTTTTAATTCCTTAGATCTTTGTCCATGAGCATTATATAAGCTCACCATCACTCTCATTGTAAAAACAACCCTTGATCATTTTTAAAAGTTAATACTAAAAGTATTTTGTTTTCTTTCAAAGTTTGTTCTTTGGAGAATTCTTCTTGTTCTTTAGAATAGAGTGTGCGATTCACTTCTGTTCTCTAGAAGCCACGAAAAGATTGTTTGTGAGATTCAGGCAGCCTTGTTCGTCGATTGAGTGAGTCAATCAGCCCACCGATTGAGAGAGTCAATCACCATCAACGACCATCAACCGAGCTAAGAGATAGGTGATCACCATCTTGAAGTTCCCACCACTCGGAGATGATTCCAAAATAAGTTCCACCACCCGGTTCTTACATCAGTTTGGTATCAGAGCTTAAAAGCTCCTAAATCAGGTTTTATCTATCCACTTATCCATTTTCTTTGTGTTCTTATTTTCTGCATTTTGTTCTTGTTCTTGCAATCACTTAATTAAAAAAAAAAAAAAATATCACTTGTCTATTTTGTGTTTATTTGTTTCTGTTATTTCTCATTTAAAAAAAAAAAAAACTCATAAGAATTGTTTATTTGTTTCAATCTTGTTTTCATTATATTAAAAAAAAAAAAAAAGAACATTGATTTCGTTTGATTCCTTGTTTCAGGTTCAGAAAGTTTAAACAAAAGCGAAGAGGAAGAGGAGAAGGATTGATATTGCCCACCATCCGACCATCCCATACCCACCCTTATTCCACCCATCGTTTCTTTCCTTTTAATCTTTGCTTCGTTTACTTAGTTTGCTCTTGTTACATATCACATTTGTTTCATGCATCTTTTCAGTGATCGTTTGCATCCATATAGTTAGTTTCGTTTTTGCTTGATTATTGCATTCAGAAAAAATCAAAAAAAAATAATTAACATAAGTTATTTCCTTAATTGCATTTTGTGACCATTAGTTTGTGATTGATTTCTGTCCAGCATTTAGTTTCCTAATCTGTCTTGGTAATTATTTGCATGCATATAGAATTATCTTACATTTAGTCCTCAAATTAATTGAATTTCATAAGTCAAAAAAAAAAAAAAAAAAAAAGTGCTTGCTATTGTATCCTTACCATTCGCTGAATCACATCAATTGTTTCATTTTGTGTTTGTTTATATTCGTTTGCATTTGTTAACTCATTTCTGTATAGAATCGTGCATTTAGTTGACTATCATTTGCATTCATTTGGTAATATTAACTTGTTTGCATTCATTATTTAATTACGTTTGCATTTTGAAATTGTTTCTTTCTAGTTTGCACTTAATCGTTAGTTGTCAATCAAAAGCATTAGTTTCTCTTGCTGCCATAAGTAGAAACTGTGTGCATTTAGTCTGAGTCTAAGTTTGAATAATTTGTGTCCAGCAATTGTTTCCTAGTTTAGATTTTGGTTATATTAATCATTTGCATTTTGTATCATTTAAAAAAAAAAAAAAAGGAGCCAGTCCATCATTAAATCATTTTCTCATTTCATATTGTTTTAAGTTCATATTTTATTCTTGGATATATTCATACATTTTGTGTTTTGTTCTCTTGTAGGTACTTAAGCCATGGGAGAAAAAGCTCACCAAGCCAAAATGGCTCAGATCATTGAGACACTTCAGGCACTAGAAGATCGTTTAGCAAAGAGGGATAAACTTTTTCCTACAAGACGAAAAGAAGCTGGACTAGGAGACACACCAAAATCCAAATATGTGGAGCCTAAGCCACCAGACCAGCCAAAGAGAAGAAGAGGCTTGCTAGTATTTTCTGGAATCAGTAAAGACCCTGAAGTATACTTGCAGTGGGAAAGAGACATGGAGGAGTGGTTACAAACCAACAAAATCCCGGTGGAACAAAAGCTAACACAAGCTGTCTCAGCCTTTACAAAAACAGCTTATGAATGGTGGTTGAAGGAGAGCACTCCAACTGTCAACAAAAGTCCAATTCAAGATTGGAGAGAGCTTAAGGCACGGATGCACCATGAATTTGTAGAGAAGCTTCAGTTCACACCAAGGAGAATGAAGCATACAACAAATCGTAAGCTGCAAGAAAAGCCTCCAAGTAAGACCATTACTCTTTTGAAATCAAATGAACCAATTTGCTATAGATGTCATAAGAGAGGTCACTTTGCTGCAGCATGTCCTGAAAGACAAGAAGCTAATGTTACAACACTTGAACCACAATTGAATTCATCTAACTCAAGTGATTGTTTAGCACAATCTAGTTTTGATATTTCCAATTCAAGATTAATGCACTTGTCTATGCCAAAGGTAATTGATGCAGGTCTAGATCATGACATGGAGCAACAAACATGTCAGCCTGCCCCTGAAAAGGAAGAACACGTCCCCAGCTCCATATTGATCAAAGAGGAGCCACCAGATTCCATGAAGAAGTCATGTACCGAGATATCTACAAAGGGAGAACTAAGCTCAAGTTCTGATCAGGAAAGTAACCCACTACCCACGTCTGTGTCTAATGATTTTAATACTGAGATACTGAGTGTGATATGTCCAGAAGAGCCTGAAGAAAATCTAGTATTGGTTGAAACATCACTTGAGAAGAGAATAGGATTACCGAAAATCAGTGATAGTTTAATTCAATCTGATTTGTTGCACTGCAATTCTAGTATCACGCCTTTGTCTTTGTCAAAAGGTCTTGATACAGGGTTTAAAAGGATGTACAAAGAAGAGACAGTCAAAATCCTTGTGCAGCATGTTCAAGCTAGCAATGTAAGTATAAACCGATTTATTCTTACTATTCCATGGTCAGATATAATTCACTTGTTCTTGCCATCAGGAGGAATATTTTCAGGTACCAATTCAGAGATAGAGTGCAAGGCACATGAGTTTATAAAAAGCATTCAACGAC
This sequence comes from Isatis tinctoria, assembly GCA_010577795.1. NCBI lineage: Eukaryota > Viridiplantae > Streptophyta > Magnoliopsida > Brassicales > Brassicaceae > Isatis > Isatis tinctoria. The sequence goes on from CM021245.1 coordinate 26,306,520, forward strand.
CAGCCTTAATTAAGAAACCAGAGCTAGAAGTAGTACCAGCCGTAGCTATCCCATTCAAATCCGAGGCTGATCAAAGTACTAGAAGAAAAGAAAGCTTCAAAGAGAAACCAACATTCCAAGCTAAGAACACTGAAAGTGTTAGACAGGTAAGTCTCTCTTTGACTCAATTCGTTCCTCATCATGCTACAGCTGTGTTAAAGGATTTATTAAACATACAAGAGCATGAGGAAACAAATTGTCTAAGTTCACAAGTTGGAAATGGCTTTGTTAAAACTAGTGCTATGGAATTAGATTCAACAAGTTTATTTTGTTCTAAAGAACCCATGATGCACTTGTTTCTTGCCCAGAAAGTCGTTTTTGATACAGGAACTAAAGGAGTGAAGCACAAGAAAGTTGCACCAAAAGAGAACTTGCTACTAGGCCAAGTTCATGACCAAGGAGAAAAAGTGCAAATGGTGACCACTGCAGAGTCCACCAAAGGAGAAAGTGTTACACCAGACCATAGCAGAGGCGTGCTCCTATCCTATCTTCTCAAAGGAGAGCCACCTGATGCACCTCACACCACCAAGCTACCACAATACCAAGGTAAGGTTCTAAACTCTCAAAGGAGAATGAAAGCTAACTTGCTTTCTATTGGTGCAGGAAAAATAGTTCTGAGGACAGAACCTTTTCAAGGTGGAGAGAATGATGTAATCCTCAGAACCAGTACCCAACCACCAAACCCGGAGCCAACCATGGAGATGGAAAACATGAAGCTAAGGAGAGCTAAGGAGACCAGCAAGCTGAATTCAGCTCAAATGGAGGTCATGGCCAAACGTTCCAGGTCAACAAACACTTGGAGCACACACTCAACCCACCTAGGAGACTCCACAAAGAAGAATCATCTGCAAATCATTTCCCAAGAAGAAGTTATTGGAGATTCAATCCAGAAGATCACCAATGGACATCATGAAGACCGGCGACTACCAAAAGAGGCATACCGACCAAACCAGGAGGAATTAAGCAACAAATCCAAATGTTTTGGATTCTCAACTCACAGAGGAAGCACTGGAAATTGGATTCACATTAAACCGGATTCAGAATTGGAAGTTATTGATTTTACAAGATGGCAAACCGGTTTCCGACCCCCATTCGCGACTAGGCCAAAGATTGAGATGCACAGCCAAGCTCACTCAATATCTCGACCTCAGACCACTTGGAGATTGTTAATGGATCTCTCACGGTTCCAGGAAGCCCAAGAAAACCAGAAAAAACCAACGGAGGCCCAAGTTATCACTCATTCTCCAAAACCGGATATTTTGGTTCTATTGATGGAAATGTCTAGACCACTTTGGTTTAAGAGCATCCAGACTTATATGTGGCGACCAGGAGACATTATTACTCTTCTAGAAGCACTCTACAACACCTTAGGAAGCACCAGTCCTCACAGGATCAGGCGAAGCAACTTATGGACCAACATTCCTTATTTGGAATCAAGAGCATTCAAAGGGAAATCATGTCATAAAGGCCAACAGCTATATTTTGAAGACATCCACGACTTGAGGCTTTATTTCATGAATTTGGACACTCCAAAGGATCATCATTACCTGCCCAAGCTATCAAGATTCAAAGGAGTCAACAAATCCCCCTCATTTTGCCTTTTCCCACATTATCTCCAAAAGGCTGATTTCTCTCTTGTTTTTAATTCCTTAGATCTTTGTCCATGAGCATTATATAAGCTCACCATCACTCTCATTGTAAAAACAACCCTTGATCATTTTTAAAAGTTAATACTAAAAGTATTTTGTTTTCTTTCAAAGTTTGTTCTTTGGAGAATTCTTCTTGTTCTTTAGAATATAGTGTGCGATTCACTTCTGTTCTCTAGAAGCCACGAAAAGATTGTTTGTGAGATTCAGGCAGCCTTGTTCGTCGATTGAGTGAGTCAATCAGCCCACCGATTGAGAGAGTCAATCACCATCAACGACCATCAACCGAGCTAAGAGATAGGTGATCACCATCTTGAAGTTCCCACCACTCGGAGATGATTCCAAAATAAGTTCCACCACCCGGTTCTTACATCACGTTATTTCTAATACGATGCATTATTTCTGAAATGATATATAATTATCTGACGCTAATTGTTAAAATCACTTTAATAAAAACCTTTCTTTAGTTACAGTTTTCACCTATTTTCTGAAAATATTTCCCACAATTAGATTACATATCGAAATACTATCCTAAAGTGTGATTCAATTTGATATGGGGGGAGTGTTAGGATCCAAAAGATCAATTTTAGTAGTATACAAAGGATTTGGGCAGATTCCTTTATTACTAACTAATTTTGAGTTGAAAGTAGGCCTGGGCAAAAAAACCGAACCCGAAAAACCGAACCGAACCCGAACCAAAAAAGTAGAACCGAACCCGAACCGAAATTCGTAAAATACCCGAACGGGTCCTAAATTTCAATATCCGAAAACCCGAACCCGAACCCGACCCGAACCGGAAACCGAATGGGTACCCGAAATAACCGAAATACAATTATATACCTAAAATATTAATAATATTTAGATTTGATATAGCTTATTTATCCTAAATTATAATTATAAATCCAAATATATGAATTACTTTTAGATAAAAATAACTAAAATATCAAAAATAAATAGAATATATGAAATATTTTAGTTATATTTGTCAAATTTAATTGATTTATATTTAAATTTAACTAATTTTTATTTTCTTCTTATAAATGTTCGGGTACCCGACCCGAACCCGAATAGAACCGAACCGAACCCGAACCCGAACCGAAATTCTAAAATACCCGAATGGATCCTAAATCTTCAAAACCGAAAACCCGAAACCCGAATGTACCCGACCCGAACCCGAACGGGTACCCGAACGCCCAGGCCTAGTTGAAAGTATCTAACACTTAACACATTTTTTTCATCTTTATTATTTCTTCCGTTTCTAAAAGATAAATGTTTTTTTTTTAAATTGTGTTTCGAAATGATAGATTTTATTAAATTTTCTATACATTTTTATCAGTTATTAATGACAAATTATAAAATTCAAGAATTTTATTGTTTTAAAGTTATTGAAACTTGTTAATCATAAAAAATAATACATTTATGATAAGAATTAAATATGTTTTTCTAGTGAAAACACGAGAAAATCTATCTTTTAAAACAGAGAGAGTAAGTATTTGACAAAGTCATGGAGTCCAATTAGCTTTGTCAAATAATTGGTCCAAAACTTATCATGCATCTATATATATCTACGCCAGAATGACAAATACATCTCACCTTTTTATTCAGTTCTCTTACTGTCTTTTATATCAAACAAAGAAAGTATAACAAAAAAAAGGAGATGGCTCCCATCGGACTCACCGACGTGGCTGTTACAGATTTCGTAGTAAACCAACGTAACGGAGTAAAAGGTCTCGTCGACGTTATGTCTCCAAAAACATTGCCTTCATGTTACATCCAACTCCCGGAGAAACGAGTCACAACTGAAAAACTCATTGCAAACGCCGCAACAACCGGCAAAGGTGCGTTATCATCAGCACCGGTGATTCCCGTCATTGACGTTTCTGACTGGAACAACCCAAATGTCGCGGAGGAGATCTGCCAGGCGGCTGCGACGTTAGGGTTTTTCCAGATAGTGAACCATGGAGTTTCTGTGGATGAGCAAAACCAACTGAGAGCTGCTGGTCGTGGATTTTTCGATTTGCCAACGGAGGAGAAGGAACGGTATTGGGAGGGAAGTTCAGTATCAGACACGGCTTGGTACATGACAAGTTTCAACCCCTCCTTGGAGGCTAAGTTGGAGTGGAGGGACTATCTAAAGTTCGAGTATCTTTCCGACCAAGTGGACTTCGCTGCCACGTGGCCTACTGTGTGCAGGTATGACTCTTGAGTGCAGACTTTTTGTTTTCGAGTTCAAAAGAGTACAAATCTAGTCTTTCTACAAGCTTAATAAGTTTCTTTTTTTGATGTGCTTAAGTAAGTTGGTTTCAGCCCAAGTAAAAGTTAAACTAGTCATAACAAGCTATTAATTTGTTTAAAGAGTCTCTTAAAGGATTTTGAAAATATATTAATGAGAACCTTTAAGAGCAAAATCACCCAAAGTTATCTTTAATAAAATTTAAGATCATTTTAAAAATTTACATTTTTGTATCTTTAGTTTGTATTAAAAAAAAATTATTGTGTGGTAGTTTTGGGTACTCCTCCGATTTTAGCCAAATAAAAAGAAAATCATTCAGGAATTAGAATTCAATTCAAAAGAGGAGTATTCTTTATACTACATATCAGTAAAAGAATTCCACGTGTAAAGCCTTCACATATATATATACATATGTTTCTAATATAAACAAATGTATATCTATAAGCTAATCTGTTCTTTTTTTATAGAAAAAGTATAAGTACTGTAAAGAAAGAAAAATTAGTTTGTATAGCAATGAATGAAGGTTTTAACGAGGATTGTGGCAGGAACGAGGTTGTAAATCATTCTGATATGATGAAGCCGATAGGTAGGAAGATTCTTGAAATACTGATGAACAATCTAAAGGTAAGAATGGAAGAACAAACCCTAATGGGAACTTTGAGGATGAACGTCAACTATTATCCCGAGTGTCCGGAGCCGAAACTTGCCGTAGGAACCGGTCATCACTGCGACATCAACACCCTCACACTTCTTCTCCAGGACGACATAATAGGCAGCCTTTATGCTCGATACGGTGACAAGTGGCTTCATATCCCTCCAGTTATGGGAGCCATCGTGGTTAACATTGGAGACATGCTACAGATCTTGAGCAACGATCGGTACAAGAGCGTGGAACATCTGGTGATGGTTAGTCAATTTCTTAGCCGGATTTCTTTTGCGTATTATTGCGGACCGGGTTATGATTCGGTTATCGAGCCGTTGCGTGAGGTGCTAGAGATTGGTGAGAAGCCATTGTACAAGGCCACGACGTATAAGGATTACATGAAATATTACTTTGCAAGGCCACATACCGGTAGTAAAACCATCGAATCGATCAAGCTTCCATGAAGAAACCAAGACGGATAAAGAAAATGAAGTGGTACACGACATTGACTTTGACTTAAATACCAAGATTGAGTCAAAGTCCATGTCATCTATCAATTTCTACTTTTTAATCATGTATTTTCGGCAAATAACGGAGTGGTGCTCTGTTCGTGGTGGTTTGTAGAACCAGAGTATCTCACTTCACTTTTTATATTATGCATTTGCTTCCAAGTTTGCAGCAGTTGAAATCCATTACACTTTTAAAAATAAAAATAAAATAAAGAAAAAGCAGACTAAAGCTTGATTGGGATCGCATTATCTACTAATGGGGGTAAAGGTGTGTGGGAGTATGTTCCATGAGTGGACAATTACTAGTTAGGGTTAAAACTTTAGGATGCCTGATGAGTTCCGAAAATAGCAATTCAAGCTCCAGTGATACGGATTCTACAGCCGGGACAAATGTGCCCTACAATGGAATCAAGATCAATTCAATAGAGAACCTTTATATATATGTATGAGCGTATCTAGAGATTTATATAGTAACGAATCAACTCAATTGTATGTTACACAAACCTTCATGATAGCTTTGACATCGTAGTCAAGTTTATCGATGTCTCCTAGACAAAGAAGAACGTCCACATAAGCCCTTCTCTCTTCCACTGATGAGTTTCTCCATGATACCATCTAATTCCGAACATGTATTGGAAGAGCTGTAAATACATTAAGTCTATCGATCCAAGCTAGGCTCGAACAGAAATCGGCAACACAGAAAGATCATGTTAGCCTTTTACACGTTAAAGTGAATAGATATGGAAAAAACAAGCGAATATTTAAATATATTCATGCAGAAAACTATTTATTTAGGGTCCCAATAAATTTGAGTTTCGGCAGACAAACAAAAAGTAGATTTACTTAGAGTGGAAATGATCATATAAACTAATAAAAGAAAACTTTACATGGTATTGATGGTAATCAATGATTATATCATGTTGGTTTCGCCAACATTGCACCATTTACAAAGAAAATATATTCATAACTAACAGTTAGACCATGATTATCGGGGACTCTAACAAGAGTCTCCAAAGAAAAAAACCTATTAAAATAAATCAGAATGAATTAAAATTGGTGATAACGTCTCTAAAATTCAAAAAGTGAGCTCGTTTTCCTTTATCCGCCGGCGTCTCTTACGGCGTCGGAATCCCTGCTCTTCCACCTACTCAGGCCCTCCCCTCCTTATGGGGAAGAAAAAAACCCCCAAAAAACAATCACCAAAGAAAACCCATCAAAACAAAAAATCCCTTTCGAAGGAGAAACGAAAAACTATCCCCCCCATCGATAGTCCTACAAATCTTTTGAAATCCGCTTCTACGATGGAGGATGTAAATCCGGTCCCGGGATCTACAGATGGCCCATTGATTTTGGATCTGTCGTTTCTGAAAGTTACAGGATCTACATCCGATTTGGCTAGTGGAGCTGCTGTTACTACCTCGGATCTACCTATCGCCCCTGTGAAAGTTGACTCTACAACCGATCCAGGGCGAATTGACACAACGATTGTGGTTGATACTCCGGCGAGGGAACAAACGCCAAAGGAGAAGCAAAAACAAGATGATTCTTGGTGTGACGTTGCTAAAGGATCTGCAAAAAAATTGCAGAAGAAAGGTACGGCGTATACCCTCCCCTCGGGAGAAGCTTGCGTCAAGATTCCAAATTCAGTCATTGAAAATAACAGAAAATCTTGGGATTGTTTTGTTCTGGGCCAATTCTATTCGGATCCTCCTTCTCGAGGAACTATACACAGCATAGTTAATGGTATTTGGAGCAAATATTATCGGGATATAACGGTATCAAAGATGGAGGGGTTCTCTTTCTTGTTCAGGATTCCTAATATATCCACGAGGAACAGGGTAATCAACCAGCGGCTGTGGCAGATTGAAGGGCAAACAATGTTCGTAGCAAAATGGGAGCCAGGGGTTGTTCCAGCAAAACCGGAACTATCAAAGGCACCGATTTGGCTTGAGCTTCGAAGTGTCCCGTTCCAATTTTTCAATGAAGACGGCCTGGAGAGAATAGCAAGTCTTGTGGGAGATCCAAAGTTTCTACATCCTTCAACGGCAAATAAGACAAATTTGGAGGTGGCGAAAATATTTACGGTTATTGATCCTCGTAAGCCACTTCCGGAGGCCGTTAACGTTCAGTTTGAATCCGGAGAAATATGCAGAATTTCTGTGTCAAGCCCGTGGATGCCACCGGTATGCGGTTTCTGTAAAGAGATTGGTCACAGCTTGAAGAGATGTAATTCTGCACCTATCACCTGTAAAACATGTAACTCAACCACTCACGCTCATGAGTCCTGTCCAAGGCTAAAAATTGGCACAACACCTAATCACCAATCGCGGAGAATACGTGCGAAAATAGCTGCGGAGGAATGGAGAGTGAAGGCCCCTTCACACATTGAAATTTCCACACCACATTCTGAGAAGTCTCGGGAAGTGCCAGCTTCGAGTGGATTATCAGCGGGAGAAAAGGCTTTGGACAACGCTCCTCAAGACTTCTACGATTGCTGGTTTCGCATCTTGTTCGGACAAAACCACTGACGTAGAAGAAGACTCTTCTGATACTTCCTCTGGCAGTTCCGATTCTGAAGCAGACAAACATGATGGTTTCACAAAAGTGCTGTCCAAAAGGCAGCAGAAGATTATCAGGGGCAAGAGCCCCACCTCATCTTAACCATGTCTACACAGCTTTTTAGCTGGAATGTCCGCGGATTTAATATACATAGTCACCGTCGCGGCTTCAAGAAATGGGTAAAGATAAATAAGCCTCTCTTTGGCAGTATAATAGAGACGCATGTTAAACAGCCGAAGCATTTAAAGTTTGTCAATGCTTTGCTTCCTGGCTGGTCACTAGATGAAAATTATGGTTTCTCTGATTTAGGGAAAATCTGGGTTGTTTGGCACTACACGGTGAAGGTTATCATCATTGCCAAATCTTTACAAATGATAACTTGTGAGGTTTTGTTGCCAAATACAGATAATTGGATGATTGTGTCGCTTGTTTACGCATCAAATGAGGATGATATGAGGAAACAGCTATGGGCGGAGATTGTGTTGCTATCTGCGAATCCGGTAGTTGTTCAAAAACCATGGATTGTTATGGGGGATTTTAACCAGACACTGCATCCGGAGGAGCACTCAAATCCTTCTAGTATCAATGTGGATGGGAGAACAAGGGTTTTTCGTGAATGCTTGCTGGAGGCTGAGCTTTCTGATTTAACTTTTCGTGGGAATATTTACACATGGTGGAATAAATGCATTTCAAGACCAGTGGCTAAGAAGGTAGATCGTATTCTGGTAAACGAGGAGTGGTCTTCAACGTTTACATCAGCTTATGCAGTTTTTGGAGAGCCGGACTTCTCAGATCATGCATCCTGTCAAGTGAGACTACAAGTATCTTGCCAGTCTTCCATAAGGCCGTTCAAGTTTTATAATTTCCTTCTACAGCACGAGGATTTCCGGGATTTAATAAGACAGGAGTGGTATTCATGCAACGCCACCGGATCTGCGATGATCAGAGTATCAAAGAAACTAAAAAACTTAAAAGCTGCAATTCGTTCTTTCAGCAAGGAAAACTACTCAGACCTTGAGAAAAGAGTTGCAGAAGCACATGAACTCTTGATCCAATGCCAAGACGAGTTGATGCGTGGTCCCTCTTCAATCTTGGCGGGAAAAGAAGCGGAGGCTCAAAGAAAATGGTCTATTCTTGAAAAGGCTGAGGAATCTTTTTACTGTCAAAGATCACATGTAAATTGGCTTAAGGAAGGAGACAGCAACACTTCCTTCTATCATCGCTTCACCTCCTTGAGAAGATCAGTCAACCATATCCACTACCTCTTTGACCACAATGAAAATCGTATTGAATCCTCTTCCGCTATTCAAGATCATTGTGTTCAATATTTTGAAAATCTTCTGGGTGGAGAAACTTCAAACTCGCTGTTCGAACAGAGTGATCTTGAACTTCTGCTCCCTTTCAGATGTGTGGATTCTCAGAAAAGCTTTCTTTCTGGACAGTTCAGCGCGGAGGAGATCAAGGAGGCTTTCTTTTCTTTGCCTAAAAATAAGACAAGTGGTCCTGACGGCTACTCTGCCGAGTTCTTCACGGGATGTTGGAATATTGTTGGTCCTGAGGTTTGCGAGGCTGTGATGGAATTTTTCAAATCGGGAACTCTATTAAAGCAATGGAATGCTACTTCCCTTATACTCCTACCGAAAATCCCCACTGCTTGTAGAACATCTGACTTCAGACCAATCGCATGCCTTAATACACTGTACAAGGTTGTTTCTAAGCTGCTGGCAGGGAGGCTGAAATCAATCCTTGTTGACGTGGTAGGAAACTCGCAATCTGCGTTTATACCGGGAAGACTGCTATCAGAAAATGTGCTTTTAGCAACTGAAATTGTCCAGGGATATAATAGAGCAAACATTGAGCCACGTGGTATGTTAAAAGTGGACTTACGGAAAGCGTTTGACTCGGTTCGATGGGACTTTGTGGTCGCGGCACTGAAGGCTACAGATATGCCAGAGCGGTTTGTCAACTGGATACACCAATGCATCTCTACGCCAACTTTCTCTGTCGTCATTAATGGCCAGGGGCGGACGCACGTACGGAGATTGGTGGCACGTGCCCCATACTAACTTTTTGAAAAGAAAAATTATTAACCTATAGTTCTCTTTTATCCATTAGTAAACGACGTTACATTATATAAAGATCCATAAATATGTTGTAAAACAATGTGAATAATTCACTTCCTTCTTTGTTTTCCCACTCCAACAAACCACTCATTATAATAGTTCTAAGTATTATACATATTTTCTGTCCAAATCTATTAGAAAATAAAAATAAAAATATTTGTGTTGATTTGATCTAGCAACCAAAATTCTTTCTCTTCTCCACTGTTTTATTTTTTTCATTGACAAAGAGAACTTTTAAGATAAAAAATTTCTAAGTGATATAGAAATATAAAATAGTTTTTGTCTTTATTGATTTAAGTATATAGTATCTAATATAAAAAATAATACAGTTCTCTTTTTAAACCAGATATCAATGGAAGATCATAGGGTAATTTGTAAGATTTCTTTTGAATTTTTTTTGTCTTAGCATTTTTATGTTTCTTTTTAGTCATGAATTTTTTAAAAATTATTAATTTTATATTTTTGATAAGTTAATTTATTAGTTAAAAAAATTGTGCCCCATGCTATATAATTTTCTAGATCCGCCCCTGTTAATGGCTCTTCCTGCGGTTTTTTCAAGAGTTCAAAGGGGCTGAGGCAAGGAGATCCTCTCTCCCCATACCTCTTTGTGCTTGCTATGGAGGTTTTCTCAAGCTTACTGACATCTCGGTTCAAAAGTGATTACATTAGATACCATCCAAAAGCTTCATCAGTAAGTATTTCACATTTAATGTTTGCTGATGATGTGATGGTTTTCTTTGATGGGAGTAGTTCTTCGCTTCATGGTATCAACGAAACGCTGGATGATTTTGCAAGCTGGTCTGGTCTTTGCATGAACAAAGAGAAAACGCAGTTGTACCTAGCTGGAGTAAACAGCTGTGAATCCAATGCAATCTCCCGTTACGGATTCACAATCGGTTCTCTCCCTATCAGATATTTAGGTCTTCCCCTAATGCATAGAAGGTTGAAGATATCCGAATATGAACCACTGCTAAATTCATTGACAAAAGCGTTTCAAGGATGGGCGATGAAAACACTTTCCTATGCAGGCAGAACTCAATTGATCGCTTCGGTAATCTCCGGTATTGTGAACTTCTGGATTTCTACTTTCATGTTACCCAAAGGCTGCATTGTGAAAATTGAAAGGTTGTGTTCTCGTTTTCTCTGGTCTGGAAATATTGAAAATGGAAAGATTGCAAAGATCGCGTGGCATAAGGTATGCTTACCGAAATGTGAAGGCGGCTTGGGTCTCAGGCGATTTGCTGTCTGGAATAAAACTTTATGCCTGCGCTTCATTTGGGCTCTGTTCTCTGAAAAGAACTCTCTGTGGTTAGATTGGCATAAACAACACAGCCTCCGTGGTAAAAGCTTCTGGGCGGTGGAGAAAAGGGCAACAGACTCTTGGACATGGTCTTCTCTTCTTCAGCTCAGGCCATGGGCATTACGTTTTGTCAAAGGAAATTTGAAAAACGGTCTCACTCTCAGCTTTTGGTACGATTCTTGGTCACCACTTGGGCCACTATTGAATTTCATAGGAGAAACGGGACCTCAACAACTTAGAGTGCCTTTATCTGCTAAGGTTGCCGCAGCTTGCATTGGTTCAAGATGGACATTACCGTCTCCAAGATCTGAGGAATCTGTAGCGCTACACGCTCATCTAACTACGATTGATCCTCCACGACAATCATCTCCATCTGATACTTACGCTTGGGTTGTTAATGGCTTGGACTGTAACGGGTTTTCCTCGGCTAAAACATGGCAGGAGTGTAGACCGAAGGAGGATAATAAGGAGTGGGCAAAAATAATTTGGTTCAAAGGAGCGGTCCCTAGAAACGCTTTTCATATGTGGGTGACAAATCTAAACAGACTACCTACAAGATCAAGACTCTGCTCTTGGGGCCTTAATATATCTTCGGCGTGCTGCTTATGCTCAAAGCGAGAAGAAACCAGAGAACATCTACTTTTACTTTGTGAGTACAGTGTTCTCGTCTGGGGTCTGGTCCTTGCTAGGCTAAATCCATCTCCGCCCCTGTTTTTCTCGTGGTGTGAACTCATGTCGTGGGTCCGTCATTCATCACCTCAGGCGCCGACAATTCTGCGCAGGATGGTCATCCAAGCAACGCTCAATCATCTGTGGAAACAGAGAAACAATGTGCACCACAATAATACTCACCTACCGCCGCAGCAAATCTTCAAAATGTTAGACCGGGAAGTGAAAAACACCATCACAGCAAGACGACACAAACGTAAATTTGCGGGTTTTATGGCATTGTGGTTAAGATAACACAATTTCCAATATATCTCTATATTGCTTTCCTTGTTTTATTCTTTTTTGCCAAGGAAGCTCTTGTTTAGGCTTATACATTTTGTAAGTCTACACTCTTTCATTTTAATGATATTTACAATTTAGCAAAAAAAAAAAAAAACGTCTCTAAAATTGGAGGTTTTGGAGTTCGTCTCTAAAAATTAAATCTAGACATTTGATTGGCCAGAAAGAAATAACAATAATTACTGTCTCTCTCATCTTATTTTTTTCTCATCTCTTTCCTCGTTGCCTTTTCTAAAAATTCAAGGTTCTTTCTTCTTTCCCTCCTCTCTGATTCCTTCAATCAAGTTCTCCTTCGTCACAATCGTCTAACTCTCCGACGAAAGATCTTTGAATCAAAACCCTAATCTCCAAATCCGATCACTCGAGCTCTTCTCCACGCCGATGTTTATTTCCCTCTCGTGAGGGAGATGCAGAACAATATCAAGAAGATCGTCAACCTCGAGGATCTAGCAGCAGGCCACAACAAGCGACAGATCATTGAGCAGGCTTGAAACTTCGTTCTCGATTTTTTTTGTTTTTTCTTAGAATTTGATGAAATCGGATTCATTCGTTATTGAATTGTTAGTATTTGTTTCTTTTCAGACTATCTTCAGTGAGCTCTGTAAGATCACTGTAAGATGTTAGATCCAGGGAAGCCTACCTTTGAGTCACAAATCCAATCCTGCCATGTCAATAGTATAGCACATGATAAGTGCTACAGTAGCACACCCGGTTACTACAGGAATGTTTCATTCATGTCGATATTTGCACAGCCAAAATATACTACCAGCACAAAGATAAATATGTGAATGCCGTCTGATTAGATGTGTGTTGTATGCTTCTAATTTGGATTCTAGTGTTTGTATACTGGTACTCCCATTGAGCTTGTATTAGAGAAAGTGAAACTTTGGATATTGTGTAATTAATATATGGGTTCGTTGTCTTCAGCTTGGTTCTGTAAACGACCGTAAGGGACAGAAGAGAAACAGAAAAGCTCATGTTGTTGACATATTTCAATTCTGTTATACAGTTTAGTAGCTTGCGAGATAAAACATCCTCGATAGTTTGCACCTGAATCTTGAATCACAATCTGTGATCTTTTGTTACAGGTTGTGAAAATCGATGGACGTGTGATTGGTGATGGAAAAGTTGGACCGGTAACGAGGAAATTGGCAGCTCTTTTCCTCCGCTCAAACATATCTGTTGGAGCCTCTGGCGCTTCACATGACGACTAATACACTTCTTTTTCAGTGTGATTGCTGGTTTTCTGTGCTTAAGGTGTGTCATGTTTACCTCTTTTGGCAGGGAGCTGGAGCTTTTGAAGTTGCAGCGAGACAACACTTAATCAATGAAGTCAAGAAAACCGTTCAAAGGGGTAAGTTTAAAGTAATATCCCTCTGCTCCAATACCAATTTATGATTTTCCGGTTGCTAATATCAGTTGTGGTCAATTGCAGTGAGCTCAACTCGGTGTTGAAGCTTTTGCTAACTCCCTTCTCGTGGTGATTGCTTCGCAGCTGCTATTAGTGGATGAAGTGATTCATGTTGGTAGAAATATGAGGAAGCCTACTTAAAAACTATATGTATTCTTGTTCTCAGTTTATGTTTTTGAGCAATCTTTTTTTTTTCCTTGGTAACTCGAATCTATCTGTTTTTTCTTTTTGTATGAGAAAAACATTGAAGAAATATTTTGATTGTTGTCTTGATTGGAAAAAGTAGAAAAAGTGGGATCTCTAATCCAGTTAATTTGATGTTTATAATGTTTATCATTTATTATTTTGAAAACTATGTTTAAAATGTTTTTGTGTTTTTATTTATAATGTCTTTATATTTAAATATTTTCATGTTAAATATGTTCCATTAGAAAAATAAACTCTATTTACAATTAAAACTCTATTTAAAATATCTTGACAAAAAAATTACAATTAAAAAAAAAAACCTTTCAGAACCTATTAGAAAGGTTCTCCCATTGTAGGGTCCAAAAATTAAAGATTGTTAGTAGAGTCTCTGAACTAAAATTAATTAGTTAAATAATGATCAGAGCCTCTAATGAACCTCTCCCACTAATCATGCTCTTAGTGGGTTTTGCATAATAATTAGTGGAACAGAGCAGTATTCTACCTAAAATTTGTTCCTAACGAAAAGAGTAGAGAAACTAGCTTAAGAATTTTCTTTTTAAAAAAATTACCAATATTCCACTCATGTTTATTCCTCTCATTTGTATTTTCCCAATAAAATTACTCCACTTATTGGTTATTATTTAGACCCTTAAAGAAATATTAGGATATGAAGAGAACATATATAAAAAGCAAAAACAAGAGAACAGAATATAAACACAAATCCTACACAGTTACTAAAGTCAGTAATGGCAAGCATCACAAATTTTATATTTTAACATTTCGGCCAATGGTTGTATTGATGAAACTGAGAAGCTTTGTGCAACGTTTCTCTGGTCCGATTCAATTTTGAATGCATGCAAAAAGGTAAAGGTTGCATGGGCGAAGTTTTGTTAGCCTAAGATGAATGGAGGATTGGCATAGAGTCTATAAGAACATCATTATTGGGAGGTTCTACACTAAAATCTCTAGAAAAAAAAGATAACATAAAATAATATAAATTATTTTTTTATTGTGAGAGACTCTAAACCTTGTGTAATTATTACACAAGGTTTAGAGTCTCTCACAATTAAAAAAAATTTATATTATTTTATGTTATATTTTTTTCGAAATGGTGGGAGCAATGAGAATGAAGTTTGAGAAGTAATGGGAGGAGTATAGTGATATACTTGCTATAGCTGCTGTTCTGGATCCAAGGCTAAAGTTTGCCTGCTTAGAATATTGTTTCAACACTTTAGATCAGTCCACTGCTAAGTCTAAGTTGGATCACATCCGTAAGAAGCTGGCAAAGCTGTATGGAGTTTATAAGAAGAATACTAAGATCACAGTTGCAAGCACTTCACAAGATACCACTTCAGATAAACTACCATCTGGATATGGTGTAAGTAATAACTTTAGTTTTGTTTCAGTTTTATAAGCATTGTGGTTTCTTCTTAATCAGTCATGTTTTGGAAATGTATTGCAGGACTTTTATGCATTTTTTTCTCAAAAAGTAGCATCTGATAAATCACCATTGGATATGTACTTGGAAGAGCCATTAGTGGATATGGTTTCCTTTCAAAGTTTGGATGTCTTAAAGTATTGGAAAGATAATGCAGCAAGGTTTCAGGAGCTCTCTCGTATGGCTTGTGATGTGCTTTGAATCCCTATAACAACAGTATCCTCTGAGTCATCATTTAGTGCAGGAAGTAGGGTACTTAACAAGTATAGGAACCGACTTCTTCCATCAGATGTCCAAGCTCTAATCTGTGCAAGAAACTGGCTACGTGGTTTTGAAGAAATCAGTAAGTTCACTTACTAAATTCTGATAGTAGATAATATTTTCGTTGGTGGTAATAGAATATGAGAATCAGATTTTTTTTATGATTGTTGTTGGTTTATGTTTAAGTGATTGTAGATAGTTAATGATGGCTGTTTATATTGATGTTTGATGACCATTTGAATGTTGTTGTTGTTAACTTTGAATATTTTGTTTGTTTAAACTTTGAATGTTTTTTTTTGTTAATTTTGCATCAAACATGCAACTTTGTTAATTTTGAATCAAAACTTTGTCAATGGTTATTGGTCTAATTTGGTCGTGGACCATTTGGTCATGGTCTAGTTTGGTCGTGGACCATTAATGTCCAGAAAAATAGAATGCCCATTTGGACACGCCCATTTGGACATGGTCATGACCATTTGACATCCCTAATCGGTGGTTATGGGCCTTATGGCTCTGAACTCTCGTCGATGGAGACTGACTACACATAAATACATAATAGATACTCTCAATAATAGTTATCTTGTTTGGCCCATTCAGAGATTTAAATTTTAAAAATCTAACCCCACTTGCGCATGTTGTCAAGAAGCCCAGTGCGACCCCAACAATTTAAATTTCCTAATTATTTTTGTACGATGATTAGTAGGAGATAAGAATGGTACTATAGTAATGCGTCGAGTAAGAACGATTCAACGGATGTGAACGTACCATGTCCTTTTCTTTGTACCAAT
Source organism: Isatis tinctoria (assembly GCA_010577795.1). Classification (NCBI taxonomy): domain Eukaryota; kingdom Viridiplantae; phylum Streptophyta; class Magnoliopsida; order Brassicales; family Brassicaceae; genus Isatis; species Isatis tinctoria. Next base: position 26,322,664 of record CM021245.1, read on the forward strand.
ACAATATGTTAATATGTACAATGAAGATCCATTTTGTTAGGTGTAGTTTAGAAAACAAGCTATGCTTCTATATATCTCATTTTCATGTCAACATAGTACATACTAAAAATACATAATATAATCGTCTTTTTTTTGTCATCGTCTACTAATATACTATAGAAGAAAACTAACGAATGTCTTACTAATAATAATTTTGTTTTGCTTAGTTTTACAAACACTGTAAGGTTACTCAAAAAAAAAAAAGATTAAAAATAAATGATGTATATATTTATACACACGCGTGCCACAAGATTTACATATTTCGAAAGGCAATTCAGAATAATAACTGACAGATGCTCTGCTCCTTAACACAAACACACACAAAATGACACTCTTCTTCTTCTTCCTCCTCTTCCTTCTCCTCCGTTTCTCCGCCGCATATCCTCTCACTCCGGCGACGGACTACTTCAACTCCTTCTTACCTTCCGACGCCGTTGCGTTACTCTCCTTCAAAACCACCGCCGATCTCGACGACAAGCTCTTATACTCCCTCACCGAGCCTTACGACTACTGTCAATGGCGCGGCGTCGAGTGCTCTCAAGACCGCGTCGTTCGTCTCGTTCTCGACGGCGTCGGTCTCCGGGGACGTTTCTCACCGGAAACTCTCAGTCGTCTTGACCAGCTCCGAGTTCTTAGCCTCGATGATAACTCGCTCTCTGGCTCGATTCCTGATCTATCTCCACTCGTCCATCTCAGATCCCTAACCCTAAGCAGAAACGGTTTCTCCGGTACTCTTCCTCCTCCGCTTCTCTCCCTCCGCCGGTTAATCGTACTCGATCTCTCGTATAACAACTTCTCCGGTGAGATTCCCTCTGATATCAACGCACTGAGCCGACTCAGTTCGTTGAATCTCGAGTTTAACCGATTCAGCGGTGAACTCCCGCCGCTGAATCAATCGTACATGACGTCGCTCAACGTTTCCGGCAACAACTTCACAGGAAAAATTCCGGTCACGGCGACTCTGTTACGGTTCAACGCGTCGTCGTTCTCGTCAAACCCTGAGCTCTGCGGCGAGATCATCAACAGATCATGCGGTTCACGTTCCCCGCCGTTCTTCGACTCGCAGAAACCGAACGCCACGTCATCATCGTCTTCTGACTCGTCGCAAGCGCCGATTGGTCAAACGCCTCAAACCGCCGCTCAGAATGGTGTAGCCACGATGCCGAAAATTCCGGATTCAACAACGATTAAAAAGGAGAAAAGTGGATGGTTAGTGCTCGGTTTCACCATTGGCCTCGCTTCTTTAGTGGTCCTCGGTCTCTGCCTCGTCGTGTTCTCGTTAGTTATGAGGAAACGAAGAGACGACGAAGACGACGACGTAACGATGTTTCAACCGAATGTAGCAAAAGGAGATAACACGTTCACGCAACAGCAAACCGAATCACGAGCCGTACCAATCTCGAGTTCGAATTTCAAATCACAGAAGCGCGAAGAACAAATCAAGATTCAAATCCAAGCCACGGAGGCGCCGCAGAAACGAGTCCCGAGAAGCGGAGATCTGATTTTCTGCGGCGACGCTAATGATCATGGAGGTGAGGAGGCGGGAGAAGCCATGTACACGTTAGACCAACTGATGCGAGCTTCGGCGGAGCTTTTGGGAAGAGGATCTGTAGGGACGACGTATAAGGCGGTGATGGTTAACCAAATGATCGTGACGGTGAAGAGATTTGCTCCGTCGAAAACAGCGGTTACTAGCGATTTGGAGTTTGAGAATCACATGGAGGTTGTGGGTAAGCTCAGGCACTCGAATCTTGTTCCGATCAAAGCTTATTTTCAGTCCAACGGAGAGAGACTTGTCATCTACGAATACCAACCTAACGGAAGTCTCTTCAATCTTATTCACGGTAATGTTTCATCTTTCTCTCTTAAGTTATTACTGTTAGGGTTTTAGCTCTACTCACTGAGTCACCACCGAGTTGGTGATCTTAGTTAAGTGCCATTTAAGCTTAATATTCTGTTTGAAATGTATTTAAATCCTTTACGTGTCTTTGTTAATGGATTTTTGATGCAGCTTTATCAATTGAAGTGACTCTAGACTTGACCACATATAGAGACAATAGCAAAGTTTATTATTATTATTTAAATTTTGTCTTTTTCCGCCTTTTCCCCAAATTGAATAACTGTAGGTAGAAGACAGAATCTCTGTGCTGTTTTCACGTGAGATTACAGTCATTTTGTCAGGGGATTTGTGTGTTTATCTAGGAGTTGTGTTCGACTGTCGTGTCCCATATTACTCGTCTGTGATTGGAAGTAATGCAATGAATAACTCCATCATAATAGTAAAAAGTCTTTTCATTTTTTTCATCATTGATCTGGCTCCACTAGCTAATTACTGTTTTCGCATGATATTTCAGGTTCAAGAACATCAAAGGCAAAGCCATTACATTGGACATCATGCTTAAAGATAGCAGAAGATGTAGCTCAAGCACTACATTACATTCACCAATCATCCGCAAAATTCCACGGAAACCTCAAGTCCACAAACATCCTCCTCGGTCATGACTTCGAAGCTTGTCTCACTGATTACTGTCTAAGCGTCTTGACAGATTCTTCAGTCCCTCCTTGTGACCCTGACATCGCTTCATACAGAGCACCAGAGATTAGGAAATCTGCAGACCGTCCTACATCCAAATGCGATGTATACTCGTTTGGTGTCTTCCTCTTGGAGCTATTGACCGGTAAACCCGCTTCGAGGCAACCGTTTATGGCGGAGAACGATATGTTGGATTGGGTAAGAGCGATGAGGCAAGAAGAGGAAAAGTCGGAGGAAGAGAATGGGCTTGAGATGATGACTCAAACAGCTTGTCTTTGTCGCGTGACGTCGCCGGAGAAAAGGCCAACGATGAGAGCAGTGATCAAAATGATTCAAGATATAAAGGAGAGCATTGTGATGACTGAAGAGAGCGATAAATGCCAGTACTCGTAGTCTTCTCGATCAGTTGTGGTTTTCTAAAGGGGTTAATTTCGGGGAAGAAAAGAGAATATTTGTGTACTTGAAAAGTGTAAATTTTCTTAAGATGGGAAGGGGAATTTTATGATGTTGGTCCATGGTGTGATGTAGAAAATTTTGGGCGGTGGAGCTAACGTGCACCAAGGACATGTGTGATAATTGGTTTTCTAAGAGAATATTCCGTCATTGTAGTGGAAGTTGAAATTTGTTTTTATTCAGCGCCAAAGCTAACGACTTCTAAAGCCTGTAGTAGGTAGTTGATAACTTTATGTGCGTACATGCCTAGATGGAAATTTGTCGCAAGTTAAAAAAGAAAAAAAAGTTCCTTTCTGTGGGGATCGAACCCACGGCCACGTGATTAAAAGTCACGCGCTCTACCACTGAGCTAAGACGGCTTTTATAATATTTTAGGAAGATTTTATATAAAATAGACAAATCAATGCGTATCCACATTCTCCAGTCTCCAACTAATTGACTAAGGTTGGTGGTACAAGAGGCACTGGTGGAACTCATCACCTGAAAAATGCCGGTCGCTCCAGAAAACATAAGCTTTAAGTTTCTTTTCTCTCACATGAAAGAGATTGACTACAAGGCTACAAGCTACACAATACGTCAAGGCGACAACAAAACTTTCTAAGAAGTGTCTAATTCCTAAAAAGAAGAAAGAGATCAAACATCAGAGAATGGTTGATGGAATTTGCAAGAGGATTCGTTCATCTCGCCCGAAGGTTCCCCGCCAAAAATCCGTATTATCAAAAGCAACAAAAAGAACGAAGCCGCAAAATTTAACATCTGGCGTAGAATACTTAAACGAGACAAGAAAAACAGAATGATCAGGCGAAGAAGTTATGAACATTATGTATTTTGAAAAAAGATGGCAACGCCTTAAGGGAAATTCATACTGAGTACGCATCATAAACCGTTTACATCTACACCTTCTTAAGATCGCTTTCTTAATTGTCCCTTACAGAAAGTTGAACTTGATTTTTTTTACTTTCCTTTTGGCATTACGGAAAATTCGAAAGATCTCTCTACCTTAGTACTTTTGTAATCCAAATCTTATATAGCTCGGCCTTAATTGAAACTAAACTCATAAAAAAAGTTGTTTAATTAGAGTGCAAACTCAATCATAAGCATACAACAATGGATTTATGTATTAAAAAAAGTATTACAATGTTCGTATAACAGCCTCTAACGGACCAAATCTAAATCTATTAACAAAAAGAGAGAAAAAAAAAGGCTTGTGTATATATACAGATGTATCACGAGTCAAACCAAGTACAGCTTTAAGCACATTGCAAGACTCAGTGTCGGTTCCACGAGTGATTATCATCATCAAGAGTCTTAGACATGAAGAGCATAGTGGTCTCATCGTTATGCTTTATCCACTCAGAGAGTTTCCATGGTTTCTGCCATTTCCATTTAAACTGAAGCAGCCATTGATGGTGACTTCTCTTCCACTTCCACAGCTTCCCACTATGTCCCATATTCTTCATTGCTTTCATCTTTCTCTTCTCTTCTAATAAAGCCGCTGATTCTCTCACCGAGACATTGATTATACCCGGCGCAGCATATTTGAGATGCTTCGTTGCTCGATGATATGAAGATGGAGACGATTGGTTGCTAGCGTTATTATCTCCGTAGTGCTTTGATGAGCTTCTTGAAGTTACCTGCAAGAAGTGAAGTTTTGCATATTTTTCAGGGAGAGATTCCAAAAATAAGTGGTTTGAATTTCAATTCTTAAAAAAAATAGACAGATCAGAAGTAAAAACCGAGGACGATGGTGATGAAGCCAGGGCAATGGACAATGTTTGCTCCCTTGTCTTTTTCTCTTTGAGGATCTCTCGGTTCTGGACTTCGGATAGTTGTAATAAGCAGAGGAGATCATTTAGTTGTTCCTTCTTCTCTTTGATGTCCATGTCTTTCTCCCAGATTTTGCACCTGTTTGATGTTTGCGCAGAGACAGGATCAATCTTCCAACGTATGGGAAAGAAGAATTCTCTCGTCCCAAAGTTTTGTCTTTGATCAGATTCAAGAGTTGTTACCTTGTTTCAGCAGCGGAATTGAACACATATTGAAGCAAACACTTGGCATCAGTCATTGACTGAATAGAATTCCACCGAGTCTTGGGATGTAGGCTATGCTCTCTTTCCTCTGCTTCTGAGAGCTGAGAGGCCATAGCTGTGAGAGCATTTGAGGAAACATCCAACATACTCTCAAGAGAAGCTATTCTCTCCAATCTTGTTTTAGTTGATTGAAATCTGACGCATGGAGAAAGATAAAACAGGTCAGGAAGTGGATCAATCCATTTCCCACGTAACTTGGTTTTAGGCAATGTCAATAGAGAGTCAATTTCCCCCAATGTTGTACCTAAGCTTTCCATTTTTCTCTTGATGGGGACTTGAGGCGAAGTCCATCTGTCTTTTCAAGGAATTTAACTCTTCAGCCAGTGCAGCTCGTCTATATGCAACCAGAGTAGATTATTGATTAGAAAATTTTCTGGGAGAAAGAAGTCTACAACTAACAGCATGACTGAAACAGAGTTCTGAAGACGCACACTTGGATTTGCTTTTCATATTGGAAACGAACTTGATGTACTTTTGTCATAACCTCTAGCTCGTTATCAAGCCATTTCTGAAGATTTTTTTCGCTCACCTGCAAAGAGTATGAAACTTACACGGTTGATACTTGTGCATATGATGGTGAGATCCATATAAATTAAGAGTTCTTATTACCTGTCTAGTTGGTGATTGGCCATTGGCAGTCACTGGGAAAGAAAGCAAAGGATTGTGAGCAAAAAAAAAAAAAGACACGAACCAAGTAAAATGTATCTCGGAAAAGATTACCTGACGACTTGCGGGATTCCAGCAGCTCTTTAAGTCTTTTGGTAGCCATTGCTGCTTCCTCTGTTTTTCTCTGAAGAACCTGCAAGATATCAAAATGCATTTTCTCTTGTAATTCTTATTTCGGCACTCGAATTGGATAATTCTTCGATGTGTTTAGTTCAAGCGGGGAAAAGACAAATATTTCATAATAATCGTACCATCTTTTGACGTCGATTGAGGGCTTCGAGTTTGAGTCTTTCATGCTCAGTCTTCCTTCCTTCTTTCTTGACCTACCCAAAAATAATTGGAAAGTGAAACTTGAGGTTAGTTCAAGTAAAAAAATCTGAAGGACAATAGAGAGATGATGAAAATGGATGATAAAGTACCTGCAACAATTCTTTCTCTTGAGAAGCTTTCCATTGCCGGAATTGTTCCGCTTCTTGTTTCATCTTATGTTGTAGTTGAACCTGAATAACAAAAAAAAAAACAGAACAAAAACTTAAACTGTAGATCTAGATTACGTGATCCGATAGCTACAGCTGAAACAAGACGCAACCTTCTGAGCCTTAATGCATTGTATTTCAGCTTGCAAACGCTTTGCTGCATCTTCACTTTTTTGCTTCTGTTTCAAGGCCTCAACTTGATTTTCTTGTTTCTTCTTAAGATTCGATATCTGTGTCTCGAGTGCTTTTAATTTTTGTGCATGGCTATCTCTTGCAACTTGTGCTTGTCTATCAGAACTAGCAGCAAGCTCCTCAACTTCAGCCAACAATAGATCTCTCTCAACCTGTGTAGACGTTACTCATGAGTCATGACTCGGTTTTAAGAACTTAGAAATATCAAACGAGAAAAATTTTGAATGTATTATTTCACCTGTACAGTTCTTTTCTCATTCTCAAGTTCCATCATTTTCTTCTCGAAGTGTTGTCTGATAGTTTCAGTTCCAACCCCATATATTTTCATCTCGGACTGCAAATGTAAAAATCATAACATGATCAAAACAATCTAATCGTTATCAATAGGTATAGAAAAATTCAAATGAGTAATTGACTAGACCTCTTTCTCCTCCAGACGTTTACTCAGTTCACTTAATTCGTTGCCCATATTATTCTGCCTAAGTGCATGTTCCCACTCTTTTGCTGCTCCATCTATATCTTCAGAAATTCCACCTTAAAACAGAAAAGATTACAAGATGAAGTGAGCAATGAGAATGCAGAGTACAATGAAAAAAGTTTCCAGAGAAGCCAGTGTCCAAAACCTGATGTTGCTTCACTCATTTCATAATCTGAATCCATACTTTCGAATCCCCTTTTGAGGCCATCGTCTTTTTTAAAACTTACACCATCTTCCTGAGTACATGATCAATTGAACAACTCTTGTTTTCAGTAGTAAAGAAAACTGCCGGATAAATCTATCTTGATTCCTTAATGTATACTGAAATTACCTGTGTATCAATATTGCAATAGTCAAGAGTAGCTCTCTTGCTGCGATACATGTGAACTTCCCGAGAAAGCTCCTCATTGGCAAACTCTAGCTTCATGATTTTCTCTCTCATAACCTTAAAAACGGAACTATCTATGATCAGTGACGAGAAGTATAAGAAATCATGTGAATAATTTCAGCATAATAATATATACCTGCACTTCCTTCAATGGGGTTTCCCCACGAGCACACAGTGCAGCTTGTAGAGATTGTAGTTGTTGACGCATCTTTTGCATCTCACTACATATTAAGTCTTTATTGGCCTGTGCAGCAAATTAAAGGAATCTGTCCTGTTAGAGCTCCAAAGTGAACATTCTTAATCCTTTTTCTTTTCCTTATGTGAGCTTTAAAAAAATTTGTTAGCTGATGGTGGTGTTTTGTCTGCAGAACTGAAAGCTAATATAAAGGTAGTTCATTGGTACTTACAACAAGCTTATTCTGGATATTCCGAGCACGATTTGCATATTTGAGCGTGTTAAGAGTTTCCTCGGCATTGATGTCAGCAGGACTGATGCAAGCTACAAGAATAACACCAATAGTTAGATTTGTGCAATGATATGAGAACTCGTACAACTTAGAAGTTTACCTATCATGACGGTTTTACTATTTCCACCAAGAGAATCCTGCGGTAATGCAACGGACATCGTTAATGGAAGTTTGTCACATGAAGTATACGTGACTTAAAATCGAATAATATTCATTTTTCACCAATCAGTATAGATCTAGAAGTGCAAAGTTAGAGATGAACCTGCAATAAACGAGTAAGTTTACTATCACGGTAAGGAACATGAGCACCTTCTTTTCGCTTTTTCTCATCCCCAAGTGCACTGATGACATTACCAAGTGCAAGAAGTCCCCTATTGATGTGAATTCCTGTTTCGTAGAACAAAGGAGAACTTGGATTAAAGATGCAAGTCGACGTTCTCAAGAAAAAATGTAATATGGGAAGTTAGTTTTTCCAACCTTCTTTCAACCGAGCACCGCCTGAACCTGTCCGTTTAGCTCTTTCAGATCCAGCAAGATCTACCAGGTGAAGCTTGGCACAACAATACTCCTCACCCATATCCTCATCTACGGTGTCTTCATCCACTGAGATCGGAAGGATTTTGCGCATCTGTTCTAAGGTGATCGTGAAGATGGCATGTGACCGACTTTTGATATCACACATAAAAAAAGCCATGCTAGTACATTAGAATGCATTCTGAGACTCTGACACAATCATAATACCAAAAAAATTATGTCTTATTAAGGAAACTGTTTATAATGCCTTCTTTTTTTATTTATAATCTCCCAATGAATGCTCGTTTTGATACTGGGTAAGCATCATTAACAGTAAATGTAAGCCACTTCTTGCTTCTTATGGAAAGATATATCTCAAGCCTGGGTACAGAGATTCTAACCTTGACTGATTATTCATATTTGTGCTCCCGGTCGCCCTGGTTAGAGATCCTTGCTCTAAACAGGAAGCCATTTCTTCTTTAGTAGATATGGGAACTTCAGTTGCACCGGAGAGTGTTATTACCCCGTTTGGCGATTCCCGAATCTGTACAGGTGACTTGCTCAGACCAACTTTCCCAGGGGTTCCATTGGCTAGTCTGTTAAACGGCACACTATCCAGCAAATCCAGAACTTCTTCTTTTAGAATCTAAGCATAAAAGGCAAGGTTGACAAGCAAGACTGAGTTCTACACTTATTCATCAATAAGTTAATCTTCTGTGTTTGAAATTGAAGAGAAATTTTTTTTGACAGATAAAACAGATAATACCTCGATGAAAGAGACATGTAACTGGAACCCCATTTGGTGCTTTGATGAATCGATTTTGTTGAACAGAGCAGTCATAACTTGAGGAATCAACCCATTGCTTGTACCATCTTTAAAAGCAGTCCCCATGGTGTATGTTTTTCCGGATCCTGTCTGCATCAATTAATTATGTAACTCAAATGAAAAAAAAGGAAAAAAAAAAAAAACACAAGACAAAGCAGCTAAAACAAATTCATTACTCTTATACCTGACCATAAGCAAGCACTGTAGCATTGTATCCATGGAACAAACCATCAACAAGAGGAGCAACACATTCTCCAAACATCAAGGAAGATGGAGAACCATTACTTCCGTAAACGTGATCAAATGTGAAGGAATGTGTTCCCATTTGCACCTGCAGTAGCATCAATAATAAACACACATTTCACAAACAAGGATCTTCAACATCATGGCACAGTACAACAATAAAATAAAAAATTATGTTCGACCCGTTGCATAACCGAATTCAGTAGTTGGAATCTCCGGGTCAAAGCAAATCAGTATTTTCATACAGTAACAAAGCTGCTCATATGACTTTTATCTACCACACAACACAGTAGCAACACAGACTTCGCATCATTATTTTATTTTATATATGGTTAAAAAAAATGACACTGTTTTATAAGAAGAAAAAAAAAAAAATTAATAAATGATCGTGTCAGAAACTGAGATTTGATCCGGATCGAGGGAAAAAGCGTGAACAACGACGGCGATATGCATTTAACATCATCGAAATGAAACTGACTTCCATTAAATCTCACATTTCACGACCGAGAAACAAAAAAAAAAAAAAAAAACTCACCTGTGGCGTTACCGGAGAAACAGAAACGCATTCCCTGCAACCCTGAGTTATCTCGTCTCCGATCAAAGGACGAACGTTAACCGCCACTTTCACGCTACAACTCTCCGGAGACGACGACGACGACGACGTCGGAGGAGATGAAGAAGACGATAAGGAAGAATGTAATTCCATCGAGAAATCTATTCCACGAAAAAAAAGAAAATTCAGAAGAAGAGTCTCAATTCCGAGTCCGAGTCGCTTCCTCGGGAGAATGAGAAACGGAGAAGAAGAAAAAGTGAGGAAGAAGCTACTCCACTGCTCTCTCTCTCTCTCTGGTTTGGGGTATACGAGGTATCTTTATGTTTCCATTTCTGCCCTTCTCGAAACCTTTCTTTTACCTTTTTACCCTCCACGTCAGCTAATTCTTCTCCCCCTTCTTATTAAACCACTGGTCCGTGTGTATCGAGAGGAAAAAAACAGGCGATTTATTATATTCAGATCTGTCTACACTCTTTTAATCATATTAAAATGTTGTTGTCATGTCCACAAAAAAAAAGAAAGAAGAACTGTTAAAGAGAAAATTAAATATAGTAGATAATTATTTTATGGTTGGTTCGCGTAAATAAGACAAATGGGCGTGTAAAAGTCGATGGTTCCAAAGCTGACCATTTAAAGAAAATTGTAGTTTCCATCGTCTCGTTAGCCAGAAGACAAAAAAAAAAAAAAAAAAAAAAGAGGTATTAAAATAATGAAGGGTCAAGACATTCGTTTCTGGTCCTTCTTCTGCGCGGGAAAATCCCAACAGTGAATATATATGTTCTACTCAAGAAGAAAAAAAGAAAAGAAATTATTATGTAAGAATAGATTATTTTCCCAAAAAAGTGAAGGGACCACAGTACGCTCCATTTGGGCCTTTATTGATCCCTACCTCACATGTCTCTCTGCAGGGCTCATTAGTTAGTTTGCATCAGGTTATATCCACTTTTATTTTCTTAGCCGAATTGAATCATCAATCATGCATGTATGTTTATTGTTCAGTGGTTTCGGTTGGTTTTGAACATTTTGGACGGAGAAGTCATGAAAAATTATAGGAAAAGTAAGTATTTTAGTATTAGATTCTAGCCCGTATGGCCATATGACATTGTCTATATATTTTCGGTTTTGATTTCTGAATCGTTTATATTTGCTGATAAAAAAGTTTACCCAAATACAATTGGCTTTATCGGTTAGAAGAGTGTTGTTTCAGCTTTTACCGACCCGAGTTTAAGACCTTAAGTGTTATACTGTATTTGGGAGGGAAAAAATGATTTACATCTATGGATCCCTCATAACTCATAAGTATCATAGATTCATAATACAGTTGATCTCTGACCCATAAGGATTATGGACAAGTGGTGCATACTTTTCTAGGTAGCAAGAAAACCGAAACAAATTGTTAAAATGTTAACATTACAAAAATAGTTAAGACGTAAAATATATGAAGTACTGTCTTTTTAACCCATAATTTTTGAAATAATGGATCCACTAAATGTGTAGGTGAAATAATTATAGACAATTTCCAAACAATTGATGGTATATTATAGTTATAATTTATGATAAATAAATATCGTGTATAATAGTATTGTTTTCCAAAGAAAATTAGAGGTAGATATTAAGTTTTATAAAGTTAACTCTTTTTTTATGACTATAAAGCTAGCTTCTGTAGCACTTTTTCTGGTTGAAGTTATGATTAATCATGATAGCTTTGAAACATGGCTATTAGCTTTAAATTTACCTTACCTCATTCTTTATTTATGGATGAATTAGCCAAGAATATCAACATTTTATATGGAAGTTCTTTTTTGGGTAAAATGAATCGACGTTCGTTGAGAAATTAAGAAATAAGTTTGATGTCATGTGTTGTTAATCGTTCTTTTATGGAAACTTTTCTATATTTCTTCTCTATAACTACAATATTGTATAATTTGTATTACATCATTCGATGCTAAAAATATATAGTATTTGCACCAAACTTTTATATAGCTTCTAATGTTGGTTTTCGCTGGATGCTTAATTTTCAAGTTTCGAGTTTATCTAACGAAATTAAGAATGCTGTTACATTTTAAAATGCACTTGCGGGTATGTACCTAATTTCTATTCATATTTTTTTATGCTAGACTAATCTATAATGGTATTATGCGATCTTACCAATTTCAATACATATATACATATAGTATTTCTTTCTTTTTTTGTCGCTGCGATGATGACCCGCATGATCATGACTGTAATTTTTATAATCAAATAGCTAAAATACATATTCTCAAACAAATTATCTAGATGGCTAGCTTATCCATTTAGCTTTCCAAAAAAAAATACTATATCATAGCGAATATCGAGTTAAAATTGTACTCATCTGAGTAAAAGTTTTTAAATGTATTTTTGCATCATATGTAGAGTTAGATTGATCAGCTTCATAATATCTCCATGTTCTCGTTTTGATATCCACAAGAAAGCTAAATTTTGACTGTATACTGTCACCCATGTGCCAGATATACACTCGGCAGTGGTCATGAATTTTAGTCTTTAGTTTTCTGGATTCCAATAGATATGTACTTTGTTTTTCGTATTGCCTACAATTCTACTGAATGAAAGGAGAAGTTTGGGGCCTCTCAGGCCATCCACATCAGCTACAAACAAAGCTCTAAAATCATGCCACGTCATTGCTTTTTTATTCAAAACAAAATATTCCAAAAGAAAAATAAGAAGCCCCATCTAAATACCTAATTACGAAGTAAAACATCTTCGTCACTTTCGTTTCGTCTTTCCTATTGCCATTAAACCCACAATACTCTTCTTCAGTCCAAGGCAATCAGTCGAATATCAATCTTTTCTCTCCATCGTCTTTTTGGCTTCCTGATCTACGAGATTTCGTCAATGTCTTTCTACGAATCAGTATTTTTCGTTCCTCAATTTTTGTATTTCCGCAGAAGAATCTTAATGTATGATCCGATTGTTTTGAGTGATTATAGGACACAACATCATCCATACGGACCAAGAGAAATTTGAGTTCTCAAGAGAGAGCATTTACAAAGCATCACAGAGTCTATGCACACAACACGACCAAAGAACAATCAGGTAAACCACCTTTTAGTGCAAAGACTCATCTTTTCTTTGGTTATTTGCTTGTGGAGTTTTATTCTAAGTGACACTATAATCTCCTCATGTTGGATCGAGTTTAATACGAGAGTGTTGTCATGTTCAAAGTACAAAAGAAGCTAACCGAATGGTACCAGGCTAAATCTCTGATTTGATGTGGCTCTGTTCTAAATCGTCCCAATGAAATTCAAAACAATCACACATCCTAATTAGATGGAGGGGCTGTGAATGCCAATATATGTGTAATCGAAAAACACCAAAAATCACCCATCGATCATATAAGGAAGATTCGGTATTCACGTTGCCAAATGACAACGGAAACAGAGTTCGGTCTTCTTATGAGTCAAAAGACGTCCCTTCTGTAGAAGCTAGAAGCACAAAGTATATTTTTCAAAAAGTTTGATATGTTACTATGATATTCACATTAGTTTTTTGGGAAATCTATTATGGTTTTTATGTGATCCGATGAAATCTTTCAGTTCAAGGATTCGATGATAGAATACATTCACCCATCAAATATATATTGCCTGCTGAATTCTTTTTTGGTCACTTTTTGTATATTATATATTATATATGATATTGATGGTGAGTTTGTATTCGTGTTTGTTTTCGATACCATCTCTCTATGTAAATGGAAGGTGAGATATTTGATAGTTATGATCTTTCATGTGTTTCATACTTTTATTTTCTGTAAACTTGGAATGTTTCTTGGGATCGTTTCGTGACTTAGAAAGTCTCAGATTTATCTCCGCAGGAACTATGCAGGAGAAAAAGCTCCTAACGGTGAAACGTTGGCCGTGCCATACCGCTGTGGTAGCATGGTAATAGCATACAAGAAGAGCAAGTTTCAGCAGTATAAATTGGCTCCAATAGAGGTTTGTGTTCTTTTCTTCACATCCACTAAGTTTGAAATGATGTCCAAATGTTTGCAGATTTGTCTATTTTAAAAAGAAGTGAATATCACTGAACATGTTTTCGGATTCAGGATTGGGCTGATCTGTGGCGACCCGAACTTGCAGGGAGGATCTCAATGGTGAATTCTCCTAGAGAGGTTGTTGGTGCTGTTCTCAAGTACATGGGAGCCTCATACAACACGACAAATCTGGATTCACAAGTTACTGGTGTAAGAGTCGCTGTGTAGAAAAATCTAGCATCGCTTGTGAAACAGGTTTTTGCTCTCTCTGTCTCTCTCTCCATACGTCAAGTAGAACACGAGTTTAGTTTGACATAAACTCTATACTTCTTGAATAAAAACGGTTTTGTAGCAAGAAAAGGATATAAGACTGACAAACTAAAATCTTTCAAAAATTGATTCATTTTTTGAATCTGTTTGAATCATATGACTTGAAAAAATATCTGACAGTTTTTATTAATTCATACCACAAATACCCCATCAAAATGACAAGGAAGATCTTTTAGTCTTTTGTCATAAGTTCGAGATAGTCCAAGTGTTTTAGTTTGTATAATCTTCTAAGCTAATATCCATATCTCACCGATGGACATTGGTGTCATTAATATGGTTGGAATCTGCATTTTTAGATGTCAGCAGTTGTTTCTTACTAGCTGAAAACTTTCTAAAATTCTTACTGGAGTCGTAAAACCCAACCTGTTTTCTTTTCCTTTCTACAGGGCTCACTCTTTTAGGCTATAATGCTGAAGATAAAATGAAATATGTCATTTGATCGTAAGTTCAGGTACACACTTCTCAACAGCTAATATCCGGTCAATCATTCTTCTGATTAAGTTATGGAATCTGTTGGCCTCGCTATTTGTATTTTAACTTCTGTTGAATATGACTTTGATGGAGCCCATATTTATCAATTTACAGATTCATTCACTATTCGTTTAACCCTCTGTTTTGATGATATTCGTTCATTTTTGTATTTTATGCATTGTTCGCAACTTAAAAGTGGAGGTAGATAGCTGGTGCCACTATGAAAGTTAAAAAAAAAGGTTTAGAGATGATGCAGATTGGATGTGGCCATTATCTTTGATAGAAGGTTCCATGATTACAAATTTCAACTGTCGAAGACAGGAGCAAGGAGATGGTGAAAGATCGGAGGACCAGCAGGGGGGGGGAAGTGGAAAGGCTAAGGCTTCCAGGAGATGGATCCGCTATTGAAATAGATTTGGGAGAAAAAGTCGTAAACCCACCTAAGAAAATAACAAGCCACCTTTGGTATAAATTTGTTCGGCCATGTGGAAAAAATATTTTACAGATAATTTTATTTTCACAACAAATGACGAACAAATTTTTAATCAAAAAGTTGGTCTTCTTTTAAAAATATTAAGATAGTTTTCTTTCATGAGGTTTATTTGCCAAATTGATATGAATGTCAGTTCTCAAAATATTATGGGTGCACGATTTTCAATAATTAAGTAGTGTGAAAAATTAACAGGATAAGTTTTCAAACTAAACTCCAATTTCAGATAAATTATCATATAATCTTTTACTGTTTTATAGCCAATCGGAATCCAAACCAGACTTCTTTGCCTTACAAAATTCACTAACTCAAAAACTTAATTTCTCTGGAATTAAGTTCACTTGGTACAAGTTCTTGGATAAGAAAGTAAGGATATAATTTCGGTTAAATTCAGATCATTGAATATTTATTTTTAGATATATTGTATAAAGAAATAAAAATGAAATCATTGAAGAAATTATTTTAAATAACATAAATAATAAAGAAATTCAATTTCATAAAAACCGCGCTACGCGCGGTGAAATTCCTAGTTTGTAATGTGATAATTAACAGACAAGCACATAAAAGCAATGGTTAGAAGTTAGAACAGAACATCATCCAACATTTATTAGCAAATGGATTATAAAATAATTCATAATTGAAATTACTTCATACGTGTCACATTTTTCATCTCGTAAAATCCTATGTATTTCAGACTTTTTATTAGTATAGATTGGACGACAGATCGATCTTGTTTATGTTGCCACATCCGTCATCGTTCTCCATACCTATCTGTCTTGTCTTTAGCATACTTTTAACTTTTTAACTAAATCACATAGATCTAATTTAAATTTATCTCGTCATTATTTAGCATACAATTATCATTAGGAGATCTCTTAATACCGACCATTTAGTTACTTACCATATTCTGGAGTCTGGACATTACTACGTTGACCCAAGCTTAAGGGCTTGACTGGTTTAAACGCGGTAGTTGCGGCTGAGCTTACGGGAGTTTTCGGATGTGGATTGTTGCAGTTAATAGTATTTTCTAGCGGTTTATACGACTGGTATAGTGGTTAAAAATTGTTGCGTTTACGGATCATTTTTGATTGGTTCACAAGCGGATGCAAAAGCAAATTAACTAAAAAATATTAAAATAAGCGAATTTTATCAATATTAAAAAAATATTGTTATCACAAAATTGAAATTATTAAAATAAGAAAATTTTATAATTATTAAAAACATAAAAATATGTATTATAATAAAAATATAAAATAACTCAATCAACATATATAATAAAACAACAAATTATAATTAAAAATAAATAAATTAATGATATATTAATTTTGATTTTTTAATATTAATTTAAAGCTTTTGTTGTGTTTGCAGATATTTTTAACTGGTTTACCGAGTGCAAAAACAAATTAACAAAATATTATTAAAATAAACAAATTTTATAATTATTAGAAACATAAAAAATTATATTATTATAATAAAAATGTAAAAATAACTCATCAACATAAATAATAAAACAATAAATGATAATTAAAACAAATAAATTTATGATATATTAATATATATATATTAACGTGATATAGTTGGTAAATATATATGGATATATTAATTTAGAGTTTTTTATATTAATTTACAATTTAATGATAATTTTTTTTGTTGATAAAAAAATTCTTTTTTTTTTCACAGCCACAAACGCCCGCAACCGCAAACGCTGGCTGGAAGGAGCTTCTCAGAGCTTTTGATTTTTAGCGTTATAAAATGGTAGAAAATAGCTTAAACATTTTGTATGATTAGTATCAACCGCTATGAACCGTTACTAGCTGCAAACGCAGCGTTTGCGGCTTATAGTGGCAAAACCAATCAAGCTCTAACTTTAAACAACTGCAACTGTGTAAGTCAAATGTAACGCTCGTAGTTAATTTGCTCTACATTATTATGATATCATGCAAATTAGTCCACACTTCTTGGATGTTGTCAAATATCATGCAAATTCTGAGAACTTTTATTTCCAAAATTTATTACTTTTTTTTTCTTAATACGATCCTTGACCAATTTCGTTACAAAAAGGTTCATTTGAATCCAAGAAAACATTAATTTTTTATTTATTTATTTATCTGAGTCCATATCAGATAACTTGGACCATCTTTTCTCGATGCGATTTGTATTATTAATCCGAAGATTTGTCCAGCTCTAGTTTCAAACCGATCGTGGTGGTGTACAAATTTAACCCACGGTACTATTGGGCTAGCTAGAGTTCACTAAAAGAGCGCACTTTAACACGAGAGAAACCGTTCTTATATATTAGATATATAGCCGATGGCCCGCTGGTTATATATTTTCTTTTTCTCAAACCAAGTTCTTGTTTTTCTATTTTTCTAAGATCTTAGAGCTGTATATACATTTCGTTGGTTCTCATTCAAGAGCTTATTGTTTTAATTCAAGATCATATAAGAACTTCTCGAGTGATATGTGAGTTTCTTTTTACAGTATCAGCGAAGAGGTCGAGAACAATAGCGGCCTGGCTCCCAGCGTCGAGTTGGTGCACTTGTCTTCAAAAAAAGTTTTTAAACCCGAGAAATCCAAATGTAGAACTGAATTTTCTAAATTTTTAGAGCATTTGATTTATACTATTTCTATAATCATTTCACTAAACTTTGGTAAATTACCAGAAATGGATCTCGACTATCTCTATTCTCTAGTCGACTTTAAGAAGCTTCAATCATCATCATAATCGTTGATTTCAATAATTAGTTCTTCAAATTGACAAATTTTGTCTTTAACAAACAACAAAACCAGAAACTGTTGCAGAAATGCAAATATATTATAAACAAATCGGCCGAATGAGCCGCCCTCGTGTATAATAAGCAGGGGTAATTAAGCAGAACGTAGCTGCGTACGTAAAGTCCCGAAATGGACCCCCTCTTTACAATAATGAACTCAGAAAAAAAAAAAAGGGAAAATATCGACATTGTCCCTAAGTACATATAAAACTCCAAGGGAATCACGTGGAAAGCAAAGGGACAAAAGGGACAATATGCGATACGTGTCGTCACTTGCTTAAATGTAAAGTCAATTGCTAACGGTATCCAGCCACCGACTACCGAGTCTACTACCGACCATTGGTGATGGGTCCCGCTTTCTGTCCTCGTCATCTTCTTATCCCTACGTATATACGCACGCATTAATATACGATATATACTATTTACGTTACGTCTATCTGAGAACCATATTACGTATATAATCGATAATTCGATGTTTGTCTTTTTTGCTAACTTAAATTTCCGGTTGAGTACGGTTTTAACGTAAAAAGTCAATGCGTGCTTGTTGTTGTTTTTAGGTAATGATTATAATCGGTGAACGAGTTGGTCTTTTTTTCGTTAGGATTTTTATGATTCGATATTTTCAATTCTATATACAATATATATGATATATCATGGAATCGTAACCTTTTATATATAACTATGTTTTACAGACTACAAAGAAATCAGTATCTTTTTCTTGTAATTCAAAGTTCTTAAAATAATCTTTTATTATGCTATCGTGTACGTTTTTTTTTCTCATCTATCGTGTTCGTGTTTTGATAAAAAAAAATAAAATGCTATGGTGTAAACGAACAAAAAAAAAAAAAACCAAAGGCTTAGTGTATACTGTATAGTAGGATGATTATTTCAACGATATGCATAGACACGCGTTATTTACCAAACAAAAGGACTGGAAAATTGGATCATTGATCCCTCTATTAAAGGTGTTTGCGATTTCATTAGGACAAAACAAAAATGAAGGAATTTGTTGTCTGCACGCCTCGTCTCGGGTCCATCACAGACACACCTTTCTCATCTGATCTTTTAGCCTAATTTTAGTTTTATATAATCAATATTATAACTTTTTCAATCCAAACAAAATTTCAACTTAAAAAAAGTTTAGCAAACAAAGAAAGCAGAATTACACCTATAAATAACGCGAGCCCTTCTTGTAGTTTGGAATTTTCTCCACCAACTACAACTGCAACCTCTCCCTCTCTCTCCTTCCTTAACACCTACCGAAATTTGTTAGACGGTGCCGCCATGGACGCCGGAGTTATAGCAGCAGCTGACGTGGCCGGCGGAAGGAAGAGAGAAAGACCGTACAAAGGGATAAGGATGAGAAAATGGGGAAAATGGGTGGCGGAGATCCGAGAACCAAACAAACGTTCAAGGCTATGGCTCGGCTCTTACTCTACTCCAGAGGCGGCGGCTCGTGCGTACGACACGGCGGTTTTCTACCTGAGGGGACCCAACGCCACGCTCAACTTCCCGGAGCTTTTGCCGACCACGGAGAAATCCGCCGACGAGGACATGTCCGCGGCGGCGATACAGAAGAAGGCGACGGAGGTCGGAGCTCACGTTGACGCGTTCGGGACGGCGGTGATGAACAACAAACGCCGCCGCGTTTTTAGTCAAAAGGGAGACTACGTTGGCGGGTTATTGGAGCGTGTTGACTTGAACAAGCTACCCGACCCGGAAAATCAGGGTAATGATTTGGTGGGAAAATAGACTATTTAAAAAATATATTATATTTGGAAAAACAAATATCTTGCAACGGTGGCTGATGCTATCGTACGCGGTGCGCCCGTCGGGGCATATGATAAACGTCGTTTACGAAAGCTCCTCTGTTTTGTCATTAGTGTTGAAATTTCATCCCGCAAGTGAAACTCTGTACATTAATATTCTTAATTTAGTGACTAATTATGACTTTCTTGTTAATTTGTTTCGATTGTTTGATAAACACTATAGTATCAATTTATATCATAAATTCATAATCACATCACGCTATTTATAAAGTTTATTGTTTCCTAAATCTAAGCGACCCTCAAGGCGATATCTTAAACAAGAACGTTTTTTGTCATCAGTCTCCGGCCGACATCGTTTCCAGGATCGGTCGTATTCTTCGTTTCCTTTCTTCTTTCACAACACTGCTTGCACCACGGATTACAGTAACGTCTCTCTGTTTTTCTGCGTACTTACAATTCAATGGACGTGGTTTAGGATGCTTTTGTCAAATGACTTTATCCACATCTTCTGGCGACCTCGTCATTTTTTTGGAGGCATTATTTTTGTGTTATGCCCTCGAGCTGAATCTAATGCCATTTGAATAACGTCTAGTGAATGATTACTTAATGTATCTAATTTTGCGTACTTGTCATTTGCTTGTAGTGCAATATTTTTAAAATAGGGTATGTATCATAACATGTTTCACAAAGTGGTAATAGAAAAATATGGTACTTTCGATCCAAAATATATTCATAACATGTTTTGGTTAATCACAAACTATTTATTGGTCTAATTTAACTAAAACTATTCTATGACACAAACTAAACAAATATATTTGCGCATATATTTTACAAACAAATCATCTGTGGACAAATTTTTAAATCGACAGTATAGACAAGTCGTTAAAGGACAAGTACCAAAAATCCAATTCCTAGTATCGTTTGGGAATAGTGATTCAATTACGTCCTTACGTACATAGGATAGGATTTGCTTTCTGCCATATGGGTGCCATCTTGGAGAGGCCAAGTTATTATCTTCCTTCACCGTAGAGACGAAAAATGGTAGGAGTAGTTTTGATCTCGTCGAGCATTGTTCGACCCATAAACACTAGCCAGTCGGGTAGGGTAAAGATCCATCTTACTCCATTTGATCTCAGTCTTCTTCATTTCGATTATCCTCAAAGAGGTCTTCTCTTTCCCAAACCCGATCCCGATTTCCATCTCATCTCTCGGCTAAAGGCCTCTCTCTCTGTTGCCTTAGAGATCTACTTCCCTTTTGCCGGTCGTCTTGCGAAAGTGGAGAATCTTGAAGACAACACTGTTTCGTTTTTCATAGACTGCAATGGCTATGGCGCTAGATTTTGCCACGCCGAAGCCAAATCTGTCTCGGTGAGTGACCTTCTTCAACCTGATGGTTCAGTTCCTGATTTTATAAAGGACTTCTTTCCCGCTGACGATTTGAAGAGCTGTGATGGTGTTTTGGAACCCTTGCTTGCCTTACAAGTCACCGAGATAAAGGACGGAGTCTTCCTCGGTTATTGTTATAACCATTTGGTGGCAGACGGTGCTTCGATGTGGAACTTCCTTCATACTTGGTCCAAGATTTGCTCGAGTGGTTCAAGTTCAGGTTCAGATCATCGGCCACTTGTTCTCAAAGGATGGTTCCTCGAAGGGATTGATTACCCAATCCATATTCCAGTTTCGGAGACGGAGAAGCCACCACCAAACAGTGAACGATCTTCCTTGCCCGTTACGAAAGATAGGGTTTTTCACTTCACAAAGAAAAATATTTCAGATCTCAAAGCTAAAGAAAATAGCGAGGTTGGCTCCAGTGACCTGAAAATCTCATCTCTTCAAGCGGTTTTAGCGCATTTGTGGCGGTCAATCATCAGACACAGTGGTCTGAGCCGAGAAGGAAGGACTTACTGCAAAGTAACGGTGGACTTGAGGCAGAGGCTGAATCCTCCACTTGAGAAAGAGTGTTTCGGGAATATGGCATACCTAGTACCAACTATAGCAACCGTGGAAGAGCTGCAGGATCGTGGGCTAGGGTGGACTGCTCTGCAAATAAGAAAATTAGTGAGCTTGCAAACGAATGAAAATTGTAATACTTTTGCAGAGGATTGGGTTAGAAACGTAAAGAATCTAAAATCAGGGGTTGGAAGTAGAATGGCTGGTGATACTATAGTTGTCGCAAGCTCTCCGCGGTTCGAAGTGTACAACAACGATTTCGGTTGGGGGAAACCGATTGCAGTTCGAGCTGGACCGGGCAATGGTATTAGTGGCAAACTTGTATTTTTTCCGGGAATGGATGAAGGAAGCATTGATGTTCAGACAACCTTATGGTCTGATGTACTAGTGAATCTACTAGTAGATGTCGAATTTTTAGAACATGTGACAACTAATGCTTGATTGATTCAGTTGAGAAATAATGGAGTTATATTTTTTTGGCTTCTAGTGTCTGTCTCTCTCATTGTATTATAATGTGTGAACCCTTGAAGGTCAACAAACAAAAACAACGTCCACACGGAATGTTTATTAAACACAATGTGTGAATTGAGAGCAAGCTTTTCAAGAGACCCATGTTCGAGTTTTAGCGACCAAAAGATCAAGTTGATAAGTGTAACTTACACAAACCAAAATAGAAGAGATAGCTTAAAGAAGTTTTACCTTGTAATTGCAGAGTGACTCAGAGTATATATGAAGTCAACAAATCTACTCTAACCTAATATCCAAACTCATTTCTCTGAAGTTGAGCATGTGAACAACCATGAATATACACTTTTAGATTTTGGACAAATCCAACGTTATATTATAGTTCAACTAATTTTTCAGTATTATACTTATACAAGGAAGACTCGATAACTTGACAGCTCAACTAGGCAGAGTTAATTTGATATATAGATCATGATTCCTACTTTTTTTTTTATTTATTTTTCTCTTTTGTCAATGAAATCATATGGACGATATTGAGCAAATTCAGTTTTGGTGACCATGCCATTTTCTATTTTACTAATATTCATTAACTTTCCTTCTTTAAAAAAAAAAAATCTATTATGCCCCACTCATTGCAAGTGGCTATACCAATTACTATTCATTTTGGAGTTACACTGCTTTTCATCAGTCTCCATCTCTTAACGAAAAAATGGCAAATGTGACGGTGATTTCTTCAACCATTGTTCAACCCGGTAACACCGATCAATCAGGTCGAGCAAAGATCCATCTTACTCCATCTGATCTTAACCTTCTCTATCTTGATTATACTCAAAGAGGTCTTCTCTTCCCCAAACCCGACCCGGAAACCCGTTTCATCTCTCGGTTAACGACCTCTCTTTCCACTGCTCTAGAGATCTACTTTCCTTTTGCCGGTCGTCTTGTCAAAGTGGACAATCACGAAGACAACACGGTCTCGTTCCACGTCAACTGCGACGACAGCTCCGGTGCAAGATTCATCCACGCAGAATCCAAATCTTTATCGGCGGGTGATCTTCTCCACGGCTCTGTTCTTGATGTCTTCCCTCCGAATGGCCTTAAGAACATCGACGGCCTCTCGGAGCCCTTTCTTGCGGTGCAAGTCACCGAGATGAAGGATGGCGTTTTCATCGGCTTCGGGTACAACCACATGGTCGCCGACGGAGCTTCAATCTGGAACTTCTTCAATACTTGGTCCAAGATTTGCTCGAATGGTTCTGATCATGAGAAGATGAATCTTAACCCTCTTGTTCTCAGAGGATGGTTTCTCGACGGGATCGATTTCCCGATTCGTATTCCGGCTTCACATACGGAGATGCCACCACCAAGCCGGGGAATATCTCCGGTGGTTACGAAAGAGAGATTTTTCACTTCACAAAGAGGAATATCTCACAGCTCAAAGCTAAAGCCAATGGCGAGGTTGGCTCCAGTGACCTGACTATCTCGTCCTTTCAAGCGCTTTCCGCGCATTTGTGGAGGTCAATTATGAGACACAGTGGTATGAGTCGAGAGGAAGAGACTCATTGCAAAGTAGCGGTGGATTTGAGGCAGAGGCTAAACCCTTCGCTTTAGAAAGAGTGTTTTGGGAATGTGGTCCATCTCGGCGTAGCCACAACCACCGTGGGAGAGCTGCTGGATCACGGGCTGGGCTGGGCTGCTTTGCAAATAAGTGAAATGGTGAGAACCCAAACGGATGAAATGTATAAATGTTTTGCAGAGAATTGGGTTAGAAATGGTAAGATCCTAAATTCAGGTGTTGGAAGTAGAATGGTCGTTAGTGATTCTGTGGTCGTCACAAGCTCTCCCTGGTTCCAAGGAGAGCAATTCTTAATTGCCACAATTTGGTAACAAAATAATCTCTATGCCACCACATGATCTCCCTGCCACTTATTAAAGGAATTTCCCATAATACCCTTAATGAAATGAGTTGAGTATTTAACTTTTTTAAATCAAAAATAAGAGGAAAAAAAAAAGAAAAACGTGACCTTGCATTAAAAAAACAAGGTGACCCTGAGTATTCATGTTTCATCTTCTTCTTCTTCCTTTTTGAAGAATGCTATTATCAGATCACCAACGAATCGTCAATTGAACACGAGCCCATATCGTTGGTCGGCCGTCGGGATTCAGCGCATCCCCTCTCTCCTCTGCTATTTCTGAAACATGATAATAATTTCTTAATTTTCATATATCTAAAAAAATTATAAATCTGGGATTTAGAAACGAAATTAGGGTTCAGGTATATAAAATAGGTTGGTAATCACGTTTAATGTGACAATTAGGTATTTGCATGCAACATATCAAATCTCTTTCTGTTTGTAATTGAAATTTGTATTTCTTTGATTTGTACAATATAGGTCAACTGGATACAACTACGAAGAACTATATATATATTTTTGTTGAATTTGTTTATTTTCAAGATATATGATAATTTTAAATGAAGGGATGTGAAGATTAGTTTAATTTCTACTAAAATAAATTAATTGGGAAATAAAAAAAAAATATTTATACAAGTTACATGATGATACTGATTTCACAAAAAATACTCCTTCTAGTATAAGGAAGATTAAGGAAGACTTTGTACTAGTCACTATGGTCATGAAGCAAAAGATGGAAAACAATGATGTCGGGAAAATTGTGTAATGAAACCCTTGGAAATGAACATTAATAGTGAAAAATAATACGTCCAACTAGAATATAATACACTTTCATAAGGTTCAACTACAAATACGCAAAAACCTCGAATGTACAACTATGTTGACGAACGTCCAAGTGAACATTTGAGGACAACCATGTTGATTTCTAGTTGTACTTATTTGTGTGATTGTATTAAAATCTAAGTTAGAAATTTAAGTTTAGAAAATTTTCAAAAACATATTAAAACATTATTAATATTTTTGTCTAGAATTTTATATAAAACATTTTTTATTTATTTTGTGGTGCACATTTTTAACGTTATTATTGTTTTTTACATGCTTATATTTTTTTTTTATTCATAGTTGTATCCAATTGTTCAAGTGGTACTTATTTATTCTTTTTGTTATGAGTTCAACCTAATAGTTGTACCCAATAATTTTTTTTTCTGTCCATAGTTGTATCCAATTATTTTAGTTGTACCTATTTATTATTTGTGTTATTAGTTTAGCCTAATAGTTGTACCCAATAATTCAAATTGTACCTCAAATATTAGTTGCATTTGCACGATATAATCCACACAACACATACAACAAACATAAAAAACACACATATATAATCTATAATAAGTTAAATTCTACAAAACCATCCGTCAATGTCAATGAAGGCACCCGTTAATCTCCACAAACCTGAATAATATTTCTTTTTCAAAGAGCTCTTCAAGTACTGTTTTCTTACAAAAAAATGTAGAAAACACATCATTAATCAGGCTGCGTCTAGGACAACTCATAGAGATGGTACAATTGAGATGTAGTAAACAATTAGTACAAATAATATAACCGAAATTTAGTGGACAATTGGTACAAATGAATATAACTGATCGATACAAATGGTATAACTTGATACATTTTGTAATTGCGGATTAAGTATATTTTTTTTCAGTTGTTCCAATAATATAATATTAGTTGTTCCAGTTGTTCAAATGCTTAACCTAATTTGTTCTAGTTATCCACAATTGTACCAAAACAATTGTACTAGTTGGATTATCAGAACCAATCTTTTTCATCTCCTCTTTGTCTCTTTGATACTCTTTCTCACTGCAATTAAAGAGACAATGACAGAGTTTCAATTCGCATTCCATCAATACCAAACTTGTAAAGCATAAAATAAAAAAACCCTAATTAAATAATTCAAACCATATCAAACAAATTATAAACCATATTGAGTCAATTTGATCCCAAAATCAACATTACTCTACCTAATCTATGACCATGGAAAAAGAAACAAGGAAATGCAAAAGAATTTACCAAACGCTCACGTGATACTCGAACAGAGGACTGGCGGCAACACGCACTCGAACTCCGAACACACAAGACGGCGATAATAGCGATGGAACGAGTTGATTACGTTTGTGTTCTGCGACAAAATACACTGCTTTGAATCTGAGCTTCTTCCAAATCTCTTTCTTCTTCGACGCCCTTCTCTTTTTTCTGGGAAATATTTTTTCCTCTAATTTTTAGGTTATTTTTAATTGGATTCGGGTCATTTTTGGGTGGGTATGCTGGTTTTGGTTTTGGGTCGGATATGTTATGGTTGGATTCGTAATTATGTGTTCTAACCTAGTGTTTTTGTCTTTTCATTCGTTTGCAAATTAAAAAATAATAGCAAAAGAAAATGAAAACAGAATGGTGGCAGTCCTGAATTTTTTTTAGCCAGAGGTGGCATTTAAGCAATTGATCCGTTCCAAGTGTATGATAATGACTTCGGTTGGGGTAAACCGATAGCTCCCAACGCTGGACCGATCAATAGTATCAGCGGCAGACTCGTGATTTTTCGGGGAATTGAAGATGGAAGTATTTATGTTCATGCGAACTTATGGTCGTCTGACGCACTTGTGAATCTATTATTGGCTGATGTTGAATTTCTGGAGAATGGAACAGTTACATGACTGTATAGTTGATATTCTTTCAGCAACCAAATGATCAAGTTGACAAGTGTGGTAAGAGAATGTCAAGAACCAAATGAAACAGATGACCTAAAAGAAGCTTCACCATGTACATGCAAAGTATGACAAGAGAAGCTGGATGTGGTTCCATATGTCCAGCACAACTTCCATCAATTTTCCATCGTATTCTTCAGTCAAAAGAATCGAATAGTTCACTATCTAAAGACCGAAGATCAAGGTCATCAATGAGATATCACAATCTTCTTTCTTAGCTATTAATTCTATAAAAGTTCTAGATTTGACATATAAACTTTCAAATTTTCTTTAGTTGAGTGATTGTTTTTTTTTTCTTGTTTAAAAACATGATTTCAGATATTATTTCAAAAACACGTCATTTTACTCACCTCTTTTTTTTTCTCTCTCTCAAAAGAAGAAGAACCTCCATTAAAGCCGTTCATCTTATCGCCGCCGATCTCCCTCTCCGGTGGGCGGTGGTTCTCACTGCTACCGTGAGAGGGATCCCCTCCTTCTCCTCTTTAGTTTGTCTGGCTCTCCTTGCTATTTCTGTTGTGGCGTGTCAAATGGCGGTGAAGACGGTGGCTATGGTTACTTTCCCGGTGGTTCATATCCGGGATGATGCTTGGCTTCTCGGATCCTCTTCCTGTACTTGGTTCGTTTCTGTTATTCGTCCTTGGCAGAGGAGGCACGTTCGTCGCTCTCTCTAATCTCGGTTGTTGGAAAGTCGTCGTCAGAGAACGAGGTCAAAAATAAACTCACCACCAACTTCGTCTTCTCCGTCAACGTTTTCCGAGCGTCTATTTCCCTCTCCGGCCTGCGGTGCCGTCGTGGGAGAGATCCCCTCCGGCTGCTCGTTCTCTGGGTCTCGGATCTGCCAAATCTCATCAAGTCCTACGGTGCCTTGGTTTTACATCTTACGGTCCATGGCGGACTCCTTCGTCTCTTGTGTCTCTATCTCTCGATCTGGTGGCGCAGATGGTATGTTGCTTCGTTTGAGAGTTTGAGTGAGCCGGGAGCTTTTGGTAGGTTATTGGGTCGGTTTAATGGTGATTTCACCTTTGTGCTTCCGGTTCTTTTAGTCTTGGTGTTTGGTTACTCTGGTTAGATCCGTTCCTCAGTTTGGTTGTGTAGCGGTGGGATTTTTAGTTTTTTTTTGTTGCAGTTGGTTTGGTGTAGTTTTATCATCTTAGCTTTTGTTCTGTATTCTTCCCTTGGTTCCGGAGGATTAGGTCATGTCGGCTTTGGTTTCCCTTAATCCACTAGGGCGTTTGGTTTCCCTTAATCCACTAGGGCGTTTGGTTTTCCGTAAAACTCTTGGGTTTTTGGTTTCCCGTAAATCTCTAAGGCTTTTTTCCTCCTTCACATGATTTCATATGTGCGATTTGTTATGCTTTCTTCAAAGTGGTGATGCTGCGTCGTTATGGAGTTTGGACAGCTTAGCTTTGTTCCAGATTTGAGTTGCAGTTGGTCTGGTGTTCTATGCAGCAGTTTTGTTGGTTGTTTTTTTTTCTTTGTCTTGGCTTTGAGGTCTTGTGCCATGCTTTGCTCTGGTTCGCGGGTTTGGACTATTCCGGTTGAGAGACATGTTTTGATGTTATAGCGGTTATGATCTTGTGGCTTTTCAGACGAGGTTATGAGATCTTCAGCCTTCATTTCCTTCTGCTTTTGGCAAATCTTTTTATGTTTATGGATCCATGTTTGGATTGTTTATGTTTGAGTTGGGGCTTCGGTATTTATGCCCGTGTTTAAGGTCTGGAAATTCAGTATTTCCCTTGTAAGTTGTAACAGTTTGAACTTCAGTTTTAATAAAATCCAATAGATGAAAAAAAAAAATATAATTTAGGAATTTCACATTTCTTTATCCACAAATAATCTAGAAAAAAATTACCCCACTTTCACAAAATGGTATAGAAAATATGCAAGTGGTTCTCTCGGTCTCTCTCTATCTAGGCTTCGTCTAGGTTTCCTCTGTTTTTCCTCCTTACCTCCTTAGTTCAGCGACCAAACGATCAAATAGAACCTGCATGTACTGCCAGGATGGTACTTCTTCCATTAAACATTTCACTATATTTTGGCTACCTGAAGATCAAAGCGTTACCATAAGGCCTGATGATCGCTCATTGGGCTTTGTAAAATCAGAAACTTGGCTCAATAAAGTATCAAAGACTCGTGGTCACTGCTCACGTGGTATCAGCATTCTCTTATAATTGATTTTTGGAGCTTTGACTTTAGATTACACACACAAAATGGACATAATTTCCTCGAGCATTGTTCTACCTGAAAACATCGGCCGATCTAGTCGAAGTAAGATCCACCTAACTCCATTTGATCTCAATCTCCTTCAGATCGATTATATTCAAAGAGGTCTCCTCTTTTACAAACCCGACCCGGAAACCCGTTTCATCTCTCGATTAAAAACCTCTCTTTCTTCTGCTCTAGATGTTTACTTCCCATTCGCTGGTCGTCTTGGCAAAGTGGACCATCAGGAAGACAAGACTGTGTCGTTTCACATCGAGTGCAATGGCTCTGGTGCTAAATTCGTCCACGCCATAGCTGAATCTGTCTCGGTAAGTGATCTACTTCTATCTGATGGCTCTGTTCCAGATTTTTTCAAGCTTTTCTTCCCCATGAACGGTGTCAAAAGCATCGACGGCGTCTCCGAACCCTTGCTTGCTTTGCAAGTCACTGAGATGAAGGATGGCGTCTTCATTAGTTTCGGTTACAACCACATGGTCGCCGATGGAGCTTCGATCTGGAACTTCTTCAGAACCTGGTCCAAGATTTGCTCGAATGGTCAAAGTGTGAATCTTGATCGTCCTATTGTCCTCAAAGGATGGTTCCTAGACGGGATAGATTTTCCGATCCATGTTCCCGTTTCAGAGACAGAGACAAAGACGGTGTCAAGCGGTGAAACGTTGACAAAAGAGAGAGTTTTTCACTTCACCAAGAATAACATTTCAGACCTCAAAGCTAAAGTCAACGGCGAAAGTGGCTCGAGTGATCTGAAAGTCTCGTCTCTTCAAGCGGTCTCGGCGCATATGTGGCGATTGATCATTAGACACAGCGGTTTAAACCGAGAAGAAGAGGCGCGTTGCATTATAGCAGTGGATTTGAGGCAGAGGCTAGACCCTCCGATTGGGAAAGAGTGTTTTGGGCACGTGATCTATAATGCCATAGCTAAAACAACAGTGGGTGAGTTGCAAGATCATGGCCTGGGATGGGTTGCTTTGCAAATAAGTAAAATGTTGAGATCGTTGACGAATGAAGACTATAGAACTTGTGCAGAGGATTGGGTTAGAGATGTAAAGATCCCAAAATTTGGTTGTGGAAGTAGAATGGTTGGTGATTCTATAATAGTCTCAGGCTCTCCTTGGTTTGAAGTGTATGATAACGATTTCGGTTGGGGTAAACCGATCGCAGCACGAGCTGGACCGGGGAATAGTATAAGTGGCAAACTCGTACTTTTTCGGGGGATCGAAGATGGAAGTATTGATGTTCATGCGACCTTATTGTCTGATGTACTTGCGACTGTATCGGCTGATGTTGAATTTTTGGAGAATGTGACCATTTCGGGAAATAAAACATGTCCTTTGCCAAAATGAAGCTTAGGAACTTGTAATTATGTTCAAGACATGGGTAGTAGAGATAATAATATTTCTTGTTCGATATTTATGAAAATCAAGAATTTGCTTATTTGATGTCAAAACCACTATGTGGAAAAATTCTGGTTAGGTTAAGTGACTTAATCACTTAAGAGGTCACTTTTGCATGAATTATTGTATATCAATAAAAATATATCACAAAAGATATACATAAATATTACTTTTAGTAGTGTGGATTTGAAAAAAATAGTTACTATAATTTTTTTTTAGAATTAATAATTTATTATATAATTTCCTTTTTATATATTTTCTTTTTATATATGTCAAAATCTTATCAATATATTTGACATAGTATTGTAATTATGTTAGTGAACAACTTTGAGTAACTAAGCTTTATATAATAAAATAAATAAATATAAACAATTTATTATAAAAATTAATTATCATATTTCTTTCTTTTAGAATTAACAATCTGATGTATAATTTATATATATATATATATGTATATATATGTATATTTAAACATTTTTCAGTTTTCCTTTTTAGTTATTATAATTTTTTCTTCTTAGAATCAATAATTGATTTGCTGTATTCAGTTTCGTCGGATAGAAAGACAATTTATGGGTTCAGATTAAGATCTAAGTGTATGAGTATCTATTAACTATGAGCGAGATCCAAAAACACTAGCCCAAAGGCTCTGTAATATTTTTTTCCTTTTTGCCTTTAAATATGAAAACCCTTTTATTCTAAAAATAATTAATTTGCTGTGTTATTTTTATATACCTTTTTCACAGATTTTTTTTTTTTATTTATCTGTTTTCTTATATATTTTTATAGTTAATATATTTATTATATATCATATTTGTTGATAGATGTCAAAATCTTTAATTAGTTTTACTGTGATATGACATGATTATATCAATTGCTAACTTTGAAAACATAGGTTAATATAATAAAATTTCAAGCAGACATAACTCTATTTCACTTATTTACGCTAAACTTTTATCTTTTTCTTCAGTAGTACACTTCAATTTTTATTTATTTTTTGTCTAAGATATCTATTATGGGACGAGTGAATATCTTGATTGTAAGTTTGTAACGGTGGAGAATGAAGCTTTAAAGATATGGTTTTGAGTAGTCTTTCATGTGGCTACCAATGATTTATTCTGGTGTTACACTGTTTTTCATCAGTTTTCATCTTTTCACTGAAAAATGGCAAATGTGACGGTGATTTCTACAACCACTATTCAACCCGGTAACACCAATCAATCAAGTCGAGCAAAGATCCATCTTACTCCATCTGACAAACTCTAGCTTGGTATAAAGAGTCTTTCTTCTTTCATCACAAAAGAGGCGTTGCCTTTTTATACAAGTTTGTAACCTAATCTAACTTGCTGTAATTACAGAACAAGTCCCAAGTATATAGGTAATTACAAAATAGGTTCTAATTCTCTCAATACCCCCCCTCAAGTTGGAGAGTGCAGGTCACAAACTCCCAACTTGCGAACAAAAGCTTCAAATTCCTTCCGACCAAGTGCCTTTGTTAGAATATCAGCAAGTTGAGTAGTAGTCGAGACATGACTAGGATGAATAACTCCACGGACAATCTCATCGCGAATAAAGTGACACTCCTTCCCCACATGTTTAGTACGTTCATGAAAAACAGGGTTTTTGCTGAGATAAATGGCAGACATATTATCGCAATGGAGAGGAATGGATGCAGAGCAATCAACGCCAAGAGCATCAAGTAAATTCCGTAACCATAAGATCTCACTCACTGTATCTGCCATTGCACGATATTCGGCTTCGGCCGAGGATCGAGAGACACAATCCTGTTTCCTTGTTTTCCACGAGATAGGACAACCACCGAGTTGAATGAACCAGGCCGTGAGAGAACGACGTGACGTAGGACAAGCAGCCCAGTCTGAATCACACCATGCAGTTAACCGCAAATCAGAGTCAGCTCGTAAGAGAATACCCTGTCCAGGACTTCCCTTCAAATATCGGACAACACGAAGAGCCGCTTCCCAGTGTTCTGTAGTAGGTGAGTGCATAAACTGAGAGAGACAATGAATCGCGTAGGAAAGATCAGGACGCGTCGTTGCAAGATAAATGAGCCGACCAACCAAACGTCTATATGGAGAAGGATTAGCCATAAGAGGAGCTTCGGATTTTCCCAACTGATGGTTCTGTTCAATTGGATGTGATATCGGTTTAGCTCCAAGAAGACCTGCTTCAGAAATGATATCAAGAACATACTTGCGTTGACAAATGTAAATCCCAGCAGCACTCCGAGCAACTTCAATACCCAGAAAGTACTTCAAGACACCAAGATCTTTCATCCTGAAACAAGAGCTCAGATAATCCTTGAATTGACTAATAAGATCCAGAGAACTGCCTGTGATAATAAGATCATCAACATACACCAACACATGAAGACGAGCATCACCATTGACCAGAATAAACAGGGAATAGTCGGAGTAATCTTGAACAAAACCGTATTCTTTCAGAGAAGACGCAAGCTTGGCAAACCAGCAACGAGGCGCCTGACGAAGACCATAAAGAGATTTATGAAGGCGACAGACCTGAGTTGCGTCATCCGTGCGAAATCCCGGAGGAGGACGAATGTAAACCTCCTCATCCAAATCCCCGTGTAGGAATGCGTTATGGACGTCCATCTGATGAACTTCCCAGTTCCGAGAAGCGGAGACCTGAAGAAAAGAACGAACACTGACCATCTTGCAGACAGGAGCAAATGTTTCTTCATAATCCACCCCTTCTGTCTGATGATTCCCGAGCACCACTAAACGAGCTTTGTAGCGTTCCAAGGTACCATCAGCTCGATACTTCAGAGTGAAAACCCATTTACACCCTAAAGCTTTCTTGCCAGGTGGTAAAGTCCCAACTGTCCAAGTGCCACACTCTTCAAGAGCGTCAATTTCAGTTCCCACGGCGCCTCGCCAATTTTCATCGAGAACTGCCTCAGCATATGTTTGAGGAATAACACCCTCTTGGAGAGCGGTTAAGAAAGCACGATGAAGAGGTGAAAACCGAGAACTATCCACGTAGTCATCGATAGGATACCAGGCAGAGTCCACAAAATCACTATCGGATCCCTCATGAATCGTATTCGTGACATAGTCATGTAAACGAGTAGACGGGAGCTTAGTACGGCACCCTTTACCCATAGGAGGCTCCGGAAGTACAGAGGAAGATTCCGGAGTAGAAGCCGGCGTAGGCGTTACCGGAGAAACATCAGAGGAGGAATTTGATTCCTCAAGTGTAGGTGACGGAGTCTCAGATGAACCAGAGGTTAAAATAGGATCATCAGAATTAGGAGACGCCACAAACAACGGTGAAGAGTCAGGTGTAGACGCAGGAGTCACAACATGAGGCACCACGACCGACGCATCTTCATCGTCATCAGAAAAACAGAGGGGTGAGTCCGTCGTGATATCAGGAACAGAGGAGGTCGGTGCCGCAGGCAGATCAGCAGTAAATGGAAACTCAGTTTCACGAAAAACAACATCCCTAGATGTAGAGATCTTGCCCGTTTCAAGGTTATAGACCAACCATCCTTTCTGTCCAAAAGGATATCCCAGAAAAACAGAACGATGCCCACGAGCTGCAAATTTATCACCACCATGATGAATATTGTGAACATAGCATAAACACCCGAAGACCCGAAGATGATCTAACGGAGGAGGCCGAGAGTAAATGATTTCAAAAGGTGTTTTGCCATGAAGAAGTGCTGTCGGTGTACGATTGATCAAATAACAAGCCGTTAGTACACAATAGCTCCAAAACTCCACCGGTAGATTAGCCTGAAACCGTAAGGCGCGAGAGACGTTGAGAATATGTCTGTGTTTACGTTCAACACGACCATTCTGCTGAGGCGTCCCAACACAAGATGTTTCATGAATGATGCCCTGTTCTTTGAAGTAATCTCGCAGACAAATAAACTCAGAGCCGTTATCACTGCGAACGGTTTTCACACGACGATCAAACTGTCGCTCAACAAAGGAGATGAAATTTCTCAAAGTCGTAGGTGCTTTGGTTTTGTCCGGTAAGAGAAAAATCCATAAGGCTCTGGAGAAGTCATCTACGATCGTGAGAAAATAGCGTGATCCACAAATAGCTGTTGTCCGATATGGACCCCATAAGTCACAATGTACTAGCTGAAAAACTTCGGATGTTTTATTAAGACTTAAAGGGAAAGAATCTCTGGATTTTTTTGCTCTAATACAAATATCGCATGACTTAGAATCAAAAGGAACACTACTACTAAAATCCGATAAAGGCATCATCTCCATTGCCGTAGAAGCTGGATGGCCAAAACGACGATGCCACACCTCGACTGAAGGCTTGTCTTGAGCTTGAGACATCGCTGCAACAACCACGCTTCTAAAGAAATAGAGTCCATTGAGTTGTTCACCCGCTCCAATCAGGGTTTGAGTGGTGCGCTCCTGAAGAACACAAATTCTGTCAGACATCTGAACAATGCAGCGGCTATCTTTAGCTAACTGAGAGACCGAGACAAGATGACAATCTAAGCCAGCCACAAAAAACACAGTAACCAATTGCAGAGCCGGACCAAGTTTCACTTTTCCGTGACTAACCGTAGTTGTGAAACGACCATCTGGGAGCTTAATACGCATAGGTGCCATAGCACAAACATCCGATAAATATGCTAAGGTTCCAGTCATATGATTGGAAGCACCAGAATCAATAATCCAAGATTCAGAAAGAAACGTACCATTCAGATGATCATGACCACCGGAGTTCCTGTCGTTGAGTATAGACACCAACGTACGCCACTGTTGATCGTTAAGGCCTGTGAAACCAACACGATCAGCATCTGTGACAGCAGAGTTGGCAGAAACAACCGGAGTAGATGTGACATGATGTGCACGAGCCGAATCAGTGCGTCGGGGTTGAGACACGGACTGAGACACGGGAGCATTGGTTACGTCGTGTGGTGCCTTCGGAAGAGAGCCACGAGGTCTGCTCCCCCACCAATGTGGATACCCAATTTTGCGAAAAAAATTCGCAGCCAAATGTCCTGTTCTGCCACAGAGATTGCAGAGAGCCGAAGGATCTCTTTGTTCAGAAGACTGACGCTGTTTGGGAATCATTTGATTCGTGTGCACAGCAAAACTAGCACCTTCATTACGTTCTGCCATGAGAATGCTACCACGGCGTGATTCTTCATCCTGAACCACCACCTGGTATGCCTCATCCAAGGACGGTAAAGGATCACGAGAGAGCAAAGCCGACTTCACAGCACCAAACACCGATTCGTCCAACCCCATCAAAAAACTGATGAAGTTTGTCTTCTTCGCGCTCCCTCGCGATTTCGTCAGCTGTTTTGGCACGTTGGAAATCCGCTAAAGTAGTCCAGATCTTGGTTAGCTTGCCATAGTAGGTTTCCACCGCAGTCCCCTTTTGATGGCAGTTAGCAAGTTCAGCTTTCAGTCGTTGAACACGTTGACCGTTTTTAACAGAAAACCGCTTCTGTATGTGAATCCACAAATCATGAGCAATCTCATGATGAGATAACGAGCTGCTCAAATCCGGAGCAATCGTCAGCTTGATCCAAGAAACGACCATCGCGTTATTCGCCCACCAGTCCTCGAGATCATCAGAATCAGCATCAGGTTGAGGGATACTACCATCAGCAAAACCAGATTTCTTTCTTGCACGTAAGGCAAGTCGAATGTTCAAACCCCATTCATCATAGTTAGGACCTCGAAGCTGTGGTTGAGAGATGACAGATCCAGGGTTATGGCCTGAGGAGAGATCGTACGGATCGATCCGACGACGATGTGTGCGTGCAGAAGACCCACGAGGAGAACCATCACTGGTTTCACCAGATTCGTCGTGAGGCATTGCTAGGATAGAAAAGCAACTTGATAGAGAGATCAAGAATACTAGAACAGAGTAGAGAGATCGAAGACCTAAAAAACTAGGTTATTGCTCTGATACCATGACAAACTCTAGCTTGGTATAAAGAGTCTTTCTTCTTTCATCACAAAAGAGGCGTTGCCTTTTTATACAAGTTTGTAACCTAATCTAACTTGCTGTAATTACAGAACAAGTCCCAAGTATATAGGTAATTACAAAATAGGTTCTAATTCTCTCAATACCATCTGATCTTAACCTTCTCTATCTTGATTATACTCAAAGAGGTCTTCTCTTCCCCAAACCAGACCCGGAAACCCGTTTCATCTCTCGGTTAAAGACTTCTCTTTCTACTGCTCTAGAGATCTACTTTCCTTTTGCCGGTCGTCTTGTCAAAGTGGACAATCACGAAGACAACACGGTGTCGTTTTACATCGACTGCAACCACGGCTTAGGTGTCAAATTCGTTCATGCCGTAGCGGAATCTATCTCTGTAAGTGATCTCCTTCAACCTGATGGCTCTGTTCCCGACTTTTTCAGGCTTTTCTTCCCCGTGAACGGTGTCAGAAGCATCGATGGCGTCAAGGAGACCTTACTTGCTGTTCAAGTCACCGAGATAAAAGACGGAATCTTCATTAGCTTTGGCTACAACCACTTGGTCGCCGATGGTTCTTCCATGTGGAAGTTCATCCATACTTGGTCAAAGATATGTTTGAATGGTCAACAAGGGTATCTTCTTGATCATCCTATTGCCCTCAAAGGATGGTTCCTCGATGGTATCGACTTCCCGATTCATATTCCGGCTTCAGAGATAGAGACAGAGACAGCGACGAGTCGTGGAAGTTCGACGAAAGAGAGAGTTTTTCACTTCACAAAGAAGAACATTTCAGATCTCAAAGCTAAAGCTAACGGCGATATTGGCTCAGGTGACCTGAAAATATCATCTCTTCAAGCGGTTTTAGCACATATATGGCGATCAATCGCAAGACACAGTGGTATAAACCGAGAAGAAGAGATGCATTGCATGGTACCAGCGGATTTTAGGCAGAGACTAGACCCTCCGCTTGAGAAAGAGTGTTTTGGGAATGTGGTCTTTAACGGGATAGTTACAGCCACCGTGGGAGATCTGGTTGATCATGAACTGGGATGGATTGCGTTGCAAATATGTAAAATGGTGCGGTCACAAACTAATGAAAATTATAGAAGTTTTGTAGAGAAATGGGTTAGAGACGGTAAGATCCCAAGAATTGATGTTAGAAGTAGAATGGGTGATAAGACTTTGGTTGTCAATAACTCTCCCTGGTTCGAAGTGTACGATAACGATTTCGGTTTGGGTAAACCGATCGCTGTTCGAGCTGGACCGGCAAACGGTATTGGTGGCAAACTTGTTGTCTTTCGAGGGATCGAAGAAGGAAGTATCGATGTTCATGCGATATTGACTTTATCGTTATGGTCCGATGTACTAGTGGACTTATTGGAAGATGTTGAATCTATGGAGAATGTAACAACTAGATGAGTTTTTTGGTACATCAATAAAACAATGTACTGATTTGCAGGATACTAACTACGTATCAATATCAAAACATTTTAAGCTGCTTGGAAAACAAAATGGGCTTTTATTCGACGAGTTTGCAACTTTCCGGCTCATCTAAGCAAACAGATAATCTGGCCTATATAACACGTAACAGGTTTGAGTCAAGATTTTACATCTGTCTATGTGCATTCAACTTTAGAATAACTATGATTCTGAAATTTATGATCTCTGAATTTAGATTACGTTACCCTCACTTACGTTATCTCACTTGCAAATTGCAATACTAATCAATTGCACACAAAAGCTTTGGAACAGAGACTCTGAGCGAGAACGTACTGAAGGAGTGCTTGATATTGTACATAGATATGTTTTAGACTTGCACCGAAAATGGGATCAGAGTCAGGGATCATAATAATCACATGTATAGGCTAGACTATAGTTCTACGCCAAATACACAATCACATTCAATATAGCATACGAATTTCCACTGTAAACCGTAACATGTAATACTTCCTTAAAACCGAAAAGCATGTAAAAGTTCACACCAACGTACTCGAATAACGATTTGAGATATGATCAGGAAGCAGAACATCATCAAGCTCATGGTTAGTTAATTTGCGCTACAAACCTCAATGCTATGCGCTTACCACCAGTTTATAAAGCCAACGCTGCTTGCTTCTTGCTTCTTGCTCACTAGATCGTAATCCGCAACTATGAGGGACAACACACAAAGATGACACAAGATGAATCTTGTCTTGGCATGTTGTTACAACAAGTCCATACTCAGAAATTGGATTCTCTACTGTTTAACTTCATCTTATGGGTCATGTTTCATAACAGATTGGTGTAAGGTTTGATGACTAACTACATTGATGTAGCTACAATCATCAAAACACCAATATCTTCTTCTTCTTCTTTTTTTCTGCGTATTGTATAATACACTTTTTGATGTATGGATTGTGATATATGTATTAACGAGCTCTCGATTTCTTGAATTCATTCTAATATAATAGCACCAAGAAAAAAAAAATCGATGATACGTAAGACTACAATGAATTGTTGATATTAACAAACACATTACATGTAAAGAAAATATGAATATGAATCGTTGAATTTGGATCTAACTAGGTGTAAAAAAAAAATAACCTAGCCTTCTGTCAACAACTCTGTTTTTCCCCCGTTTCCTTCTCACTCCCGTACGGTGACCCAGTTATCGGAGACAGACCAATCAGGTGCCGATTCACTAACCAGGCTCTCAAATCTCTCTACCGGAGAATCCAACGGCTGATATTGCGTCTCTGATGCTGACGACATAGATTCCCAATCGGGAAATCCGAACGGGCATCTCGGCGACGTCGATGCTTCTTCTTCTTCTGTCACCTTCACAGAGAATTCTTCTCGTTGTTCATCGTCTTCGCAATCGACGGCTACGAAGGGATGGTTTAAAAGCATCTCAGCCGTCCATCTTTTCTCGGGATCTTTAACGAAACACTTCGACAAGAAGTCTTTTCCTTCTTCCGACAACTCCTCTGGAATCTTCGGCAACTCTTCGCCGACACCGATTCGTATCAAAAGCGACATGAAGTTCGACCCTTCTTTAACACTCCACGCCGTTTTGCCGCTGAACATCTCAACCACGGCGCATCCTAACGCCCACACGTCAGCAGCTGTTCCGTACTCATTATCGTTAACGGATTCCGGCGCCATGTATAACGGCGTCCCTCTAATCTCCACGCCTTCTTTTGACGCCGTTAAATCTCCGTTGACCTTCCTCGCCAAACCGAAATCCGCAATCTTAACGGCGCCGTCGCCGAATAAAAGAATATTCCCGAGTTTAATATCGCAGTGAGCGAACCCTTTCGAGTGGATGTGACGTAATCCTCTGAGCACGGATCCTGTGTGGCGGCGCACGGTGGCTTCCGGTAAACCCTCGCCGTTTGATTTTTTGACTTGAGTCGCTAAGCTTCCTCTCGAAGCGTACTCGAATAGCAAGTTATGAAACTTCTCGCCATTCTCCACCGTTTGATCTTCGCCGTAACACCGTACGATCTCAGGGCAACCTCCGAGTGAATCCAACACCGACTTCTCGTTCGCCAGCGAGGCGGCGCCGTAAGAGTCCGACGATTTCACTGCCATGAGAGATGGAAAGTCGCCGGAGTCTTCGATATTCGTCGCTAGGCTTACAGTGGAAAAAGTTCCGTATCCGATTGTTTCACCACGAACCCACTCCATTGAAACCACACAAAAGAAACTCACGAAAGCTAGTTTCTGAGAGAATTGCGAAGAAAAAAGTTATCTGAGTTTCGATTGGGTTTGCAAGAGACTTATAACGAAAAGTTTCCTTTTTTATAGATACGAACTTCGGTTTAGGGAGAAAATTTCCTTTTTCGTTAGGATTTAGAATTGGAAAAAATATTGATATTGAAGCTCTTGGAAGATACAGAGCACGTAGCTCGTGACTGTTAAATTGTGCCTTATGGCGCAACTTCTTGGTATATATACTTGAATTATTTATATATCTTTTTAATTGTAATATTTATTTACCAAAGTTTGAATTGTTGAGAAATAATCAATGCACGTGATGAGAAAGATTTCCCAGTTGCGCTGCTGAAAATGGAATTAAATAACTTCTTAAAATCCGAAAAATAAATATTTATCGAACGGCTTTGTTAAGTTGCTAAAAAATTAAAATTTTCCTGTGGATAAATAGTTGCGATATTTTGAGATCAAGAGATTTGATGGTCAATGTTTGTTTAAGATCTTGACCGTCGATTTATCAACCAATCTACGACGATCGGTATCGTTATATTGAACATAGTTAGATCTTCTTTCTGAAGTGATTGCGGATTATGAAAGATTATAAGTGAAGAGATTAAGAACACTAAGTGAGAAAGAGGAGAAAGAGGAGAAGAAATGAGAGAAAAACCATTGTAGAGAGAAAATGATCTGTATATTTTTTGTGGCTACAAAGGGGAAGGGGTTTTTATAGGAAAATTAATGACCCCCCCATAAAACCCTAAAGACTTTCTCAAGTCTTGCCTACAAACTTTCTCAAGTCTTGCCTACAAACTTTCTCAAGTCTTGCCTACAAACAAACTGAAGTCTTGCCTATAAACAAACTGAAGTCTTGCTTAATAAAGACACTTGAATGTCATACTTCCCAAATGCTAACACTCCCCCTCAAGCTAAACATTCTGGAATCACCCAAAGAATGTTTAACTTGGATTACCCATGAGTCTCACCTCATTAAAACCCTTATAGAGAAAACCACATGGGACAAAACCCTATAAGGTAAAAGAGTGTGAGCTTCATGGGCGAGGGAAGTGCTCACCACGGTCTAGCAATATCGACAAGTCCAAGTCTACCATAAATGGAATCACAGACTTTGGAGCTTGCTGCTTTGGTGAAGATATCTGCCAATTGATCTTCACTCCTTGTATAACATGGAAGGATTGTCCCATCTTCAATCTTCTGCCTAACCTTGTGACAATCCACTTCTATATGCTTGGTTCTTTCATGAAACACTGAGTTGGAGGCTATGTGTATGGCTGCCTGATTATCGCAATGCATGGTTATTGGTGTAGCTTGATCAATGTCTAAATCCACGAGGAGTCCTTTGAGCCATGTCAACTCATTGGTCAGCT
Organism: Isatis tinctoria; assembly: GCA_010577795.1. Taxonomy (NCBI): domain Eukaryota; kingdom Viridiplantae; phylum Streptophyta; class Magnoliopsida; order Brassicales; family Brassicaceae; genus Isatis; species Isatis tinctoria. The sequence goes on from CM021245.1 coordinate 26,364,150, forward strand.
TTCTCATGGCACGGTACTCGGCTTCAGCTGTTGAGCAAGCCACCACCTTCTGCTTCTTTGTCTTCCAAGTGACCATATTGCCTCCAATGAATGTACAATAGCCGGTTGTAGACCGTCGATCCACTCTATCTCCAGCCCAATCTGCATCACAGTAGCCTACAATCTCTGTGCTTTCATGTCGTCCCATCCACACTCCACGATCTAAGCTTCCTTTGAGATATCTCAGAATCCTTTCAACCATGGTCCAGTGATACTTGGTGGGAGTTTTCATGTGTTGACTCACCTGATTCACACAAAAACATAAGTCAGGTCTTGTAAGGGTTAAGTAGATCAACTTACCCACGAGTTTGCGGTATAGAGCAGGATCTTTGAATGGCTCATCCTCCTTCTCCCCCTCTCGATTGACCTTGTAGCCATCTTCAAGGGGAGTCTTGACTGGTGTAGCATCCATAAAACCTGTCTCATTCAGCAAATCAACTACATATTTCCTTTGAGAGAGAAATATGCCATCAGTACACCTACAAACCTCAATACCTAAGAAGTATTTGAGTTCACCTAGGTCTTTTATATCAAGAGTTGATTTGAGGGAAGACTTGATACTATCAATACCTTCCTTGTTGTCACCGAAGATGATGAGGTCATCCACGTAAACAACAATCACAACTAAGCCCTTGGAAGATTTATGTGTAAAGAGGCTATGATCTGACTCTGAGCGCCTAAAGCCTTGGTCCCAAAGAGTACGGCTCAACTTGTGATACCAAGCTCGGGGACTCTGCTTTAGTCCATAGATCGCCTTTCTGAGTCTAAGAACCTTGCCTGGAGCGAAAATGTCTTCAAGACCTGGTGGTGGACGCATATATACTTCTTCCTCAAGTTCTCCTTGTAAGAAAGCATTCTTGACGTCCATTTGCCACAAATCCCAAGACAGATTAGCTGCTAAAGAGAGAACAACTCGGACAGTAGGCAGCTTAGCTACTGGAGCAAAAGTATCCTTGTAATCATTCCCATAAGTCTGAGTGAAGCCACGAGCCACCAATCTTGCTTTGTGACGCTCAATGTCCCCATTACTCTTGTGCTTAATGGTAAAGACCCAACGAGAGGTGACAGCCTTTCTACCTTTAGGAAGATCTGCCTCATCCCAAGTATGGTTGCGCACCATAGCTCCCACTTCATCCCCAACCGCACCTTTCCACTCATCCTTAAGCATTGCTTCTTCATAAGTGTCGGGAATGAGATCAGGTAGAATCTTGGCAAGAAACACTTGATGATCAAATGGCAACACGGCCAGAGAGCATACTGCTTCTATCTCAGGATGAGCCACTGCTTGGCTATTATAGTAGACTTGTGTGTTAACCCATTTGGAAGGTCTCCGGATCCTTGTGCTTCGGCGAAGCTCAACTGGTGCAACATCCTCTACTGAATCCTCTGAAGGTGCTTCAAGAGATTCTGCTGAATTTTCATTGTCTTCTTCCACATTGGCTACGTCCTGGTCAGCATCATGAGAGGGGCTGTTGGGATCAGCTGTGAGAGAAGGACTTGGAGAAACTGAGGCAGTTGCTTGAGTCACCGGTTCAGGAGCTTTATTTTCTGGAGCGGTGTTTTGAGAAGAATCAGATTCTGGACTAGTATCACTTATTGGAGGACTAGATGGTGCTGGAGCTGAGTTGCCTAAGTGATCAAGCAAGTAGCGAAGACTGGTTGCAATACCAGAAGAGGTCTTAGTCAGCTCTTGCAACCCTTCTACATCTTTTGTAATATAATACCCTTGATCCTCAATGAACTTCACTTCTCTGGATATGTGCATCCGGTTTGATATGGGATCAAAACACTTATAACCCTTTTGTGTAGGTGAATAGCCAAGGAACAAACATCTCAGGCTCCTTGCATCAAGTTTTGTCCTTTGCTCACCTGGAACCAACACAAAACAAAGACATCCAAACACCTTTAGATGATCAATAGATGGTTTAGTCCGATGCAATACCTCAAAGGGAGAAGAGTCACTAAGAACTCTTGTTGGTAGTCGGTTGATCAGATAGCAAGCTGCTACTACTGCATCACCCCAGAACCGTTTGGGTACGTTGGTGTGGAACATCATGGAACGAGCAACATCCATAAGGTGTCTATTTTTCCTCTCGGCCACACCATTCTGTTGTGGGGTATAGGGACAGCTCGTCTGATGCAATATCCCATGCTTGGATAAGTGGTCTTTGAATTTTTGACTCACATATTCACCACCATTATCTGTCCTTAAGATTTTAACTTTGGCATGGAATTGATTAGTGACATATGTTTGAAAGTTCAAAAATGCATCAAAAACCCTATCCTTAGACGTTAAAAGAGTTACCCAAGTATATTTGGACTTCTCATCAATGAAAGTAACAAAATACTTGTATCTATCTCTAGAGTGACAAGGAGCAGTCCAAACATCAGAGTGAACAAGATCAAAACAATTGGCATAAACGGTTTGAGACTTTGGAAACACAGTTCTGCAGTGTTTTCCTAAGATACAAGACTCACATTTGGAATGATCATAAGTAGCTTTAGGTAACAACAACTGTAAAGCCCTCAAATGGGGATGACCAAGTCTAGCGTGCCACAATTTATTAAGCTCAACCGAAAAACAAGAACCAACAGAAACAGGAATAGTAGATAGATTGGTGCTTGGTGAAGTGTTCTCTAGGACATATAAATCTCCTCTAGTGTCTCCTTTTCCAAGCAACCTCATAGTCTCAATATCCTGAAAGTGAACATTGTTAGGACCAAAAATAGCATAGCAATTGAGGTCAGTAGTAGCTCTTTTCACAGATAACAAGTTGGAAGTGAACTCAGGCATGTATAAAGCTTTAGATCGTTTGTCAAACAACTTCAGTTCCCCTATGCCACTAACCGATACCTTAGTTCCATTGGCTATGACTACACTACCTAGAGCGGGCTGGACATTACTTAGTAAATCAGGGTTACTAATCATGTGATGAGAGGCACCACTATCAATAATAAGAGATTTACTAGGCTTTGTGGAGAGAAACGAAGTACCAGACTCTTTAAGGGATTTGAACAACGCTTCCAGGTCTGACTTCCTAACCACATCGTTGCTTGATCCACTGCCATGCATAGCTTGTCCAGTTCCAAGTGCTCCAGTGTAAGCGACCATGGCCAAAGGGTTCACATCCGTGCTTCCTTGTCCTCCTTGCACCACCATGGTCTGACCTTGCATTGTATGCCCTCCAATATGTCCTTGACTTGTCATCCCCTCAGCGAGATGAGCCTTAGCTTTGTTGAACTTAGGTGGCTTGAGATGTGGATGAAGAATCCAACATTTATCCTTGGGATGACCTATCTTTTTACAATGCTCACAAGTCATGTTTTTCTTGTCTTCAGGCTTGTAGGAGCTCTTGTTAGCTAGCAACAACTCCCCCTTTCCCCCAAACAGTCCGAATGAGCCTTGCTCCTTCTGAATCATGCAGCATACCTCATCAAGACTAGGTAACTTGTCAGCACGCAGGATATGCTTGATGAGATCATTGTAGGATGGATTCAGGACCATAAGAAGCGCAAAGACCTTGTCTTGCTCTCTTCTCTCACTCAAGACCAATGGATCCACAGTTGCTGGCCTAAGCATCTCAAACTCTGCCCAAAGAGACCGAAACTTGCCAAAGAAAGCATTGAATTCCATGTCAGCTTGGCACAAGGAGTTGATAGCCTTCTTGACTTCAAATACTCGGGTCAGGTTTGAGACATTGCCAAACACGGTTTTGAGTGTCTCCCAAAGAGCTTGAGCAGTTGTGCAATATGAGTATGCTTCCAAGACTGGCTCATCTAAAGACCCTTGAAGAATCGCAAGCACAGCCTGATCAGTCTTGAACCACTGCTTCTTAGAGACCGGTTTGGTTTCGCCCTCATCTTCAGAAGAGGTGAAGCCATCTTCATCCGGCTCTCCAACATGAGACCAAACGCCTCTTCCACAGACCACAGCCTTAGCTGTGCGAGCCCATAACAAGTAGTTGCTTCCACCTTTAAGTATCGTAGGCAGAGCAACTTTCTTGAGTTTTGGTTTGTCCTCCATTTGATGGAAAGAACACAACTTTGAGTTTTGAAAGCTTTAGAAAGGAGAAAGCTTTGACCTTTATGGACAAAGTTAGAACCTTTGAGCTTAAAAGATAATAAAAAAAACAGAAAGATACAAACTTGAATGCTAGATCTGACCAGTTTTGAAGACTGAAAGCTTTAGAAAGGAGAAAGCTTTGACCTTTATGGACAAAGTTAGAAGCTTTGAGCTTAAAAGATACTAGCAAGAACAGTTTGTTTGGAAAAGAGATTCGGTTTGAATACCTCAAACTTGATGAATCCTCCTTAACTAAGCTAAAGCTTTGTGCTTTAGTGAAGATGAATAGGAGAAAAGATGGATGCTTTGTCAAAGAACACTCCTGAAGGTATGAACTTCAGGTTTATGGATAACAAAACAAACCAAAAAAACAGAGATGAATGATGAACAAGAGAGAGAACCAAAAGATGAAAAAGTGAGAATAGGAATGATTAATGATCGAAACTCTCTGATACCATGAAGTGATTGCGGATTATGAAAGATTATAAGTGAAGAGATTAAGAACACTAAGTGAGAAAGAGGAGAAAGAGGAGAAGAAATGAGAGAAAAACCATTGTAGAGAGAAAATGATCTGTATATTTTTTGTGGCTACAAAGGGGAAGGGGTTTTTATAGGAAAGTTAATGACCCCCCCATAAAACCCTAAAGACTTTCTCAAGTCTTGCCTACAAACTTTCTCAAGTCTTGCCTACAAACAAACTGAAGTCTTGCCTATAAACAAACTGAAGTCTTGCTTAATAAAGACACTTGAATGTCATACTTCCCAAATGCTAACACTTTCAAGGGTCGTTGGTAGTAGTAAAAAAATCAATAAAAATGCCTTTGATAGTATCAAATTACGGAAATGCAAGTTGGGGTTGTAATGTTTTTTTGGTCAATCCAAGAATCAAATTCTTCTCCAATTTGGTAACGAATTAACATTTTCTCCTCGTATTTTCGCCATCCTTTCTCAAAAGCATCCGTTCTCCAATGTATATCATCAATTCGTTGATTAGTGAATTAGAATTAATGAAAGATCCAAAGAATGAGCCATTCTCATAGGTGCAGTTTGCATGTTTATGTTCAAAATAACATAATGAGTCTCTGTAGACAAAAATGGAACTGATATTGATAGGTAAGAAAATTGCAGAATACAATGAAGTTGTCACATGTGAATCGTACTATTGTTTATATTTTATTGTCTTTTACCAGTTCCAATATCAATTTAACAGATCTTTATGCTTCGATATGACTTTATCCGACAACTCTTCCAATCATTATTCTTCTTGCTAATATTTTTGTGGTCACAAACTTTACGATGTATTTCACTTTTATCACAAGAAAATGCTTAATATAGAAGTTTTCACATCAACTTGCTTCATTGCTTGCCCGGCCAAGTTTAAGTCGTAATGGGCATGATTGCATGAAAACCATTGAAAAGTATTACTCTATCATTGCTTTTATAAATACTTTCATATTATCCCTTTTCGTTTGTGGTTTCTGCATACTTTCGTATCTAATTCATATAAAACGTTATAAATTAATTTTACTTCAACTACAATTTTGTTATGGGTATAAAATATGCTGAGATATTAGGCAATAACAATGATATTTTTTACCAAGTTTCAAGACAAAACAAGCAGAGAATTAAACAAAATAGTTTTGTTGTCAAAGTGACATAAAATTCTATATGATTTTTAAAAACCTACTAGAATTAGTAATTCGATATACATATATATATATATATATATAGGAATATCACGGACTGAAATATGGTGCAATTAAAATATCAGAATTTAAGGCTTGTATATAAAAAAATCTAATAGCTTATATTATTTTATTCGTATGTTGAATAAAGAAAATCCCAAACAGAAGATGTTCTCCTAAATTTAGCTTCTCTCTTTTTTCATCTCACAACAGATCTCTTTCCCGATATCGACACTTGAATTCAGAATCTATGGTTCCCTTGTTTTTATGGCCATATGATATGTGGGTTGAGCTAAAAGTTGGGTTACAAAAGTTAATATCGTTTTTGTAATAACATTAGTAGTTAAATCTAAGTGAATCTATTATAGTTTTCATAATTCGGTATAATATCTAATCATATGGTTTATAACAAGGATTCTGTATAACACTATAAATAAATTGTGTTTGTTGTGGTAAATTATGATGATTCGAAGCACAGACGTCACAGTTATGTGAGGTTCAGCCTAAATGGGTAATTTAACTAAGGATCCATAACCACTTTTTTCTATAAAGAGAAAATAGACACCGTTACTAAACCAAACCCCACTTGATAATAATATTCTCCCTGTTTTCAATATAATTTCTTTTGGCTAAATGCACAAGTATTAAAAAAAAAAAATTTTTACTGAAAAACAATATTTAATATATAGAATAAATATATTTTAACTAATCATGAAAAATATTTTAAAATATAATTGGTTACATATTCTCCAATAAATGTAAAAGTTGTATTGGAATGTGAAAACATCTTATATTTTTTAAAAAAAAACCTAGAAAAAACGTATATCGAAAAACAGAGGTAGTATTACTTTTTCTTGTTTTATTTATTAGAAACTAGAAAGTTGCAAGATTGTCATGAAACAAAATTGCGGCGCACCTCTAACTCTTCAATATAAAGTATTGATTAATAAATAAATAATCTAGCATCGAAAAGTTAGAGGTGCTTCGCAGTGAAGTTGTGACCCAAAAAAAAAAAGTGCTTCGCAGTGAAGTTTTTTCTTTACTTTCTTTATTGTCGGAATCAGACTGATGAAGTCTTCGATTCTTAACAGAGTAACAGACTTTCACAAGTTGCGGCTATTAAGTTTTCATTTTATAATTTACAAAAATATCAGGATCTTTTCTAAGTATAGTAACAAGTAAAGAGATAACAGACATTAACGGAACCTGACGGTGACGAACGCACGAAAGTCGAGAAGTGTAGTATATCCTTAGCCGTCACTCCGTCACCGTCACATGTTCGCATGTTCTTTCCACCAATTTCCTTCCTTTCATTTATTTACTCGTTTCCTATATTTTTATAGGATATATATATTTTATTTTTTATTCTTCTGCAATATCTTTCTCGATAATATATAGCAGTTTTTCTTTTTTCTGTAAAAATGGATAAAGACCTTGCGACTTGCGACTCTTTCTTTCTTTTTTTGGTTTTGGTACCGTGAACCAATCACATACTACAGTTTTTCTTTTCGTCTCTTTTTTTCTTTCGGCTACTTTTATCGTAGTTTATACTTTTTCCTATGAATCCTATCAGCTTAGCATTCATTATTTATGTTGTAACACCAAAGAAGCTTTCAACGATTCTTCTGTATCCTACACAATATAGAGCCTTCAACCGTCGCTTGGTGTTAACGCACGATATTGTTATTTCCAAGTCATTTTAAAACTAGTTTGTGATCTCTATCTAAAAGCCTGTGCCTACTCCTACCACACAACTTGCTTGTTAAATATTAGTATTAGATACTAACACATTTACATCGACCAAAATAACATAAGTAAAAAACAACATATGTCAGAAAATATATAACTATATATATATGGATTGTGTTTAAGAAATGTAAAAATTTTAAAATAGTACCGGAAATAATAGTTTGAATCTTTTGCATAACTACTTTATCAAATAAGACGTCTATATGTAGGTATCAATGGAATATATTACATGGAACATAGTACTGTGTCTGTGTATATACTATATACCAATGATTTCGACAACAGATGTGCACACAATCATGCAGTAAAAAACGTACACGGCTACGTACATTTTATGATTATGATCATTACTGAAACAGAAATTAAACTTAATAGATGTACGTAGAAGTCATATTCATCAGAGGAGAACCATGTACTTGTATATATTGTTTTGCCACATAATTGAAACTAAATCTTTTTGTTTTACATGGTTTCAACCACAACATTGCGTCTGGAGAGAAGTTATTTGAACTTTTTTGGATGTGTTACTTTGTGCATCAGTTAATTCTGAAGAAACGGTAAACCAAATTAATTAAATGCCCATAATTGTTTTTAAAAAAAACAATTCAATTCAACTTGTCGTCGTGAGTGGAATCGATTTTTCTCAAAGGCTCAAAGCTAATACCTAGGGACATAGGGTCCCTCTAAAGATAAGCATAATTCAAGGTCTACGAATATTCTTTGGAATCTGCAATGCATGACCTCCCAAATTAAACCAAATTATTTCTTTTATTTTGTTTTTGAAGAAATTTTAAATTAAATGTAAAATTTCTTCAAAAACAAAAACAAGTGTTGTTTACACCAAATGCATCCTACTTCTGAGTGTTGAGACTTGAGAGAGACACAGAATATTATACTTTCTGGGATAGTTGTCGATTTAGCTTCTTAATGCAAACCATGTTAGGAGGCTCTCTTCATAGTTCCCGTCACCACCACCAGCTATAAGAACATATCCATAATCCATCTAGAACGTCTTAGATAATATCTAATTATTTAAAAAAGAAAAGTGAGAAATATGAAAACTATAAAAATTATTAATATGTTTCTAAATCAAGTAAAGATAGGTTTATACGGTAAATCTGTTTGTTACCAATGATTCAATTGGAAAGAGATCACTTGTCGTCCCCTTTGATCAATGCCTCATAGTATATTGTCGACTTTCTCATACTAATCTTTAGCCCATAAATTTTCTCAAACTTAATTTTTCATTTCAACAAAAATTATTTCATATACATATTATTTTGGATTATCGTCAATTTGATGGGATAGATCGAATAGGGTTTGAGAACACTGCATGCAACCATTTCATTGACTGAGCTGATAAATCTAGAAATTCGGTCGTAGTAAGTCAACCCCTGGGCGGCTGAAACCAAGTACATGAACATCAATTTAAACATGTTTTTTCTTTTTTATTAATAATGTCGAGTCAAAGGCCAACATTTTTGTTATTTTGGAAATTTCCCATAAAAAGGGAAGAAGCCTCCGGTAGACTATTCACGATAAGAAGATCTTTTCGTTGATTGAATGACTAGTTCAGTTGTCAATCAAACGAGTATCTGAGGGAAATAAAAGACAAAAAGTAAATCACAAGATTTTATTGACTTGTGTACTATTCATAGTCAATGGGATTTGATCTAAGATGACAGTACCAAGCATCAGATATATTGTGACCCTAGTAATATCTCAATGTTATAGGAGACATCGAACGGTTTTTACATTTTAATCACTTCGAATTCATGCGCCGCAGATCAAACCACAAACAATTGAAAAAAAAAAATGTTAACATGAGAACGTTTTTAGGCCAGCCGAGTCTGAAATTACAAGCGCAAGGCTTAATTACCAATATACATGGGGTATGGGAGTATGGGACTAAAAGAACAAATTAATAGTTCTACAAAATACAATACTCAAATATCAACGTCATCCACGAGATCGAACCGATAGTTAACTAATCAATCAGCTAATGAGCTTACAGTAGGACACAAATGAGTCTATGATATTTAACTGCCTCTTTGTTAAACTGAACAATGCTCTGAATGATTTGTGTTATTCAATTCATAGGGTTCGATTACAATATATATATCTCCACTGGCGTGGGAGCCAAGCAAGAGATAAGTCTAACTTAGGAAACGATAATATCAAATCTAACAAGATAAGGACATATCCCTTATTCATGTATATCATGTCCTATTACTCCCCCTCAAGATGGCGAGTGGATGTCCCGAACTCCCATCTTGCCAAGCAGATAGTGAAATGGACTTCTCCCTAATGCTTTAGTTAACAAGTCCGCCAATTGTTCCTTTGTCCGAACAAAGACTGGAGCAAAATCACCCGCGACGAAAGTATCCCGAATGATGTGGTAGGGGCTTCTTCTTCTCGTGTAAAATTAAGGTGACGTTCCTCTTGAATTATTTGCGAGTAAACCTGGTCGAGATTGAGATCCGGCAACCACACAAGAAGGTTTGATCGGGTGGTTCCAAACTTGCGACCATCGAGACCCATCAAAAATTGGTGGATACGAATGGTGTCCTGCTTCTGAGCAAACTTCACCATCGAAGTGCAGCTCGATTTGGAGCAGCAACATGAGAAACCTTGATCGAGGTTAGCAAGGTCATCCCAAAGCATCTTGAGCTTGCCGTAGTATTCTTCCACGGTTTGTCCCTCCTGCTTACTCTTCCGTATATCATCACGAAGTTGATGCTCACGAGTACCATCGCTTATAGAAAAACGAGTTTTGATGCTTTTCCACATAACCGATGCCTCGTCGACGATAGAGATAGAGGAGCGAAGTTTTTCGTCAATACTTGCCATGATCCAGCCGATGATAAGGGAATTCGCCATGTCCCATCGCTCTGCATCATCGCTGCCGTCTTCTGGTCGTAGCAGGGTTCCGGTAATGAAACCAAGCTTTCTTTTAGAACGGAGAGCATTTATCATGAGCTTCGACCAACGCTCATAATTCTCACCGTTCAATAGCACAGAGGTCAGAACTTGACCACTATGTTCACCATGTTGAATCGCATAAGGAGAGATCAACCCCGGGTCTTTCTTTTCGCTGCTTCCGGACATGATGGTCGAAGGCTACGATCGTTGTTTGATTTTCTTTGGTTTGTTTTTTTTTTTTTTTTTCGAGAGCAAAGTTTAACACAGGCCAAAGGGAGGCTCTGATACCATGTTAAACTGAACAATGCTCTGAATGATTTGTGTTATTCAATTCATAGGGTTCGATTACAATATATATATATATATATATATATCTCCACTTGCGTGGGAGCCAAACAAGAGATAAGTCTAACTTAGGAAACGATAATATCAAATCTAACAAGATAAGGACATATCCCTTATTCATGTATATCCTGTCCTATTACTCTTCATCTTCATCTTCTGCATCTTGTGATAGAAGAACAACCTCGACTTTACGAATGTACAGGACCTCTAGCTTTGACGCAATTGTGCTAAAGCTGAAGGGTGAAGTAGGAGTGTGACGAAACGTATGTTTTCGGTTTTCCAATCAATGCTCCATTTGTGGCCAATGTAGCACAGTCTATGCTAAGATTAGGTTTTCGAGCGTAATGGTCTAAAACCTTTGACTAAAAATGGTCAATATGTAGAGGAATAAATATGATAAACAGTTAAACACGAAAGAATAGAACAGAGATGAACAGAATTTATCATTTCAAGCCACTAGTTTAACCAATGGGTGATCTGGTGTGCAAGGCCTATGGGTAATATTGGTTCTGAGCTTTAAGGGCCTGTGTTTGTGAAATGGGTCTATATTTGGGCTTAGCTTGTGGCATAATAATATATACAGCTCTTTCTGGTCCAAACTTGGTTTTATAACTTTTTCTGGTCCAAACTTGGTTTTGTAACTTTTGTTACAGTACGGTTAGTACCTTAGCATGGGTTCGAGGAAAAAAGTTGCCTAAAAATAAGTTACGGTACCCTAGTATAAAATTACTTATTTAAGTTATGATGTCTTGGTTTGTCCATCTTCTATAATGAATGTAGTCGATTCAAGTTCCAAGAAATCTATGTAAAGGCAAACAAAAATAAAATAATGTAGGATCAAATTGTTTGATATACCTTTATTCAAAAGATAAAAGTTGATTAAACATACAGCAAGCCAATAACAAAGATACTAGTATAAAATATGCGCGCCTTTGTAGTTGGTTAACTTAAGAAAATAACAATTCATCGAAACAAGAATTAGTTAACTTACAATTTTGCATAACTAATTTTGTGTTCCCCCGTTTTTTCTTTATAACTACTCTTGACTAAAATTGAAAAATTGTATAGGCAATAATATTTTCAGCTCACCAAAAGCGAATACTATAATACGATACTTTATTCCCTAAACTACTTTTGATTTTTTTTTTCATACTTTTTCATTGCAACTTTTTGAAAATTTTGTATTTTAATACTGGATTTGTTACGTACAGAAAATTAACTGAGAGTCTTAGTTGAGAAAAAAATGGATAATAAACTTATAAACAAATAGATATTTTTTTTTTTGAATGAGAACAGATATAATATTATTGAGGCTATTCCAAAAGTATTCCTGTTATACGTTGGCCTAAAATCATTCACCTTTGCAACAAGAACGAACTACAGAAATATATTGAGCTAGTGTACATTACACACTATTGTTACATTGGAAAGAAGACATAAGAAGTATCCAACACATGTGTGTCTGGAAGCTGGAACATGTCTCATTGATCAGTGGTAATCAAAGATTAATTCATTTACTTAGCAATGATTACCAAATATCGATATACTTATTTTTTTACAGCCCAAGTCTGACTTAATCAACCATCCCAAATATTATCGAAACCGGAAAAATAAATTACGTTTAAAAAATCAGATAGTCCCATAGGTTGATAATATTAAATTCCACTCCTCCCGATAATATTCTCCCTCTTCGTATTACTAATAATGGGAAATACATTAAAAACATCATCTAAGAATCTGTGCATTTCCAAGCATCTGGTGATGATCAGACCGCATAGTCCCGCACCCTTTTCCACCATATCCTCCACCAACACCGGACGGTGCTGACGTCATTCCTCCGCCGTTAACCACCGCATGCTCCTCCAGTGACTGCACCTGCTTCTTGAGAAACTTAACGTAATGGATAGCCTCATCGAGCATCGACGCAGTATCCATCTTGGTTCCGCCAGGGACAAGCCGTTGAAGAATCCTAATGCGTTCGCTTATCCTCTCCCTTCGATGCCGAGCCGCCACGCTCTGTGGATCTTTAGAGATCCTCACGTTCTTCCTCTTCGGTGGCTTCACGGATTCTGGATCAATATGTATCGGTTGCATCACGGCTATTCGAAAGATCATCTCTCGCATGGCCGCCATATTAGCGTTGTCGCTGCCTCCTCCTCCTCTTTTGTCCAGGAAAGATGATGACGTGGGAGGGGCGTACCGGAAATTTAAACCGGGTTGGTGGTGATGAGTGATGGTTGGGTCAAGTAGTGGGAGATGGATCTGGTTGTGGTTGAGGAAGAATGGGTGGGTGTTGTTGGACTCGGAGAGCATCATGATGTTATGGGAATTAGGGTTAGGGTTCGGGTTAGAGAAGTTCTCAGGAAGCTTCTCCATCTGTTGCATCATCATGTTCATAAGTATGTCAGAGTTATCCATTCTCTTCTTCTTTTTCTTGGAGATTTATAAGGTTTCTTTTTCTTTGAGAGAGATATGGAGAAGCTGGTGAGATATGTATATGGAGGAAGAAGGAGAAGCGTCTGACAAAGCTTGAAAAAAATTGTTTGTCTTGTCACAGAAGAGGTGTGATGATATATGGAAGAGAGATGGAGAGTTATGTGTGAAACTGCAAACTGTTACTGCCAATCAGAGATTCAGCAATATAACAGGAAGTGAAGGATTTATATAGAACTTTGTGACCCATCCTTATTCTTTAACTTATTATAAAATATAATGTTAAAATATATGTATAAAATATATATACACATTACACACTATGTGACAATAAGGAATTAAGGATTGTTTCCTTTCTTCATTTTTTCATCCTCCTAAACTTTTACACGTATAGATTTATGTATGTATACCGTATACGTACTAACTAGCTGTTGAAATATGTTAACTTTCTTTAACATGGATTTTCCAGCCTTCCAGTGCATTAAATATTTATATTTCTTTTGCCCATGGGAATTTTTTTAGAAAACTACATATATATAATGTTTAGTGTAGGAGATAACAGATAAATAATTTACGGTAGAAATTTCAATACTATTTTGTATAACACACAGTATGTATAATATATTAATTGACTTTATTCAGAATCATAGAAACTCGACAGTATTAAGGATTTATTTTTTACTTTCTTTTTATCGAATTTGAATTAGACGGTATGATATATCACAAATCACTAAACCAATAACTTTTTTTTGTTTGTTTGATCTAAAACTAAACCAAGAACTAAGACCATCTCCATTGGTCACAACCTCTCATGGTTTCTCAAAAAATAAAAATAATAATACTATAATTAGATTGTTTTATTTTAATTTTTTTAAAGTAATTGAATCACTAATTGAATGACATGTGTTATTTGAGGTTCTGATAAATTCTGAAAAGTTGTCAAATGAGATACTTTGTCCATTCTCTTTCTTAATTTCTTTTATTTTATTTTTTCTTTTAATTATGAGATACCGAACTCCCCAATGGTGATGCTCTAAAAGAAATAAGTACTCATTTACTGCAAGATTCATATTAACCGTCGATTCAAGAAGAGATTGTCCGTTTGTTTGGATTGACGGTCCTGATCCATTTTGTAGAGTATGCGTGTCAGAAATCGGATGGATGTCGGACCCGCAAGTCGTGAACAAGGCTCTTCCGGAATCTGGACAAATCAAGGTGCATGAACCACTCAGGCAGTCACCATGAATTTTTCCTATTTTCTTTTCTACAATAATAATTTTTTTCTTCTTTTCTGTAAAATTGTTATATATTTTCCGATCTTTTAAACTAATACTTACTTTGAAGTTTGAACTATAATGGGAAAGAGAGTAGTCTTGTAGTTGTTTCCCGTTTTTTGTATCTAAACTTTATGCTATTTGTGTTTTTGTTTATTATTGTAATATTGTTAATTACCCCCACATCCACATGAATTATGTCAGAAGTCAGTGAACCCATCTGTTTCGCCGGAATCTGCTCAGGCGACGGCGAAATATTATACTGAATTCATTTTTTTTCCTTTATCTAATCGTATAATTTGGATCCAACATTTTATGCGTGAAACTTTGAGATGTAGTGTCTTGATTAGTACTTAGTAACTTTTTTTTTTGTACTTAGTAACTTACGTTGATGTTATAACTTACAATTGAGGAAAACGTGAATATATAAACAAATTATTATAATGTATACGCCTTATTATAGAGGAGTATATATATACAATGAAAGAATGTTGTCTATAATGGACAAGATGTAATAATCGAATCTCAGTTGGCGTCGAGCGTTGGTTGGTATATGGCACGCTTACCAAAGCCGATCGTGAAGGACTTTATTGCGATCTTCGTTAAATTCTTTTTTCTTTATTAAAATTGAAAGCAAAATGTTTACGTGATCATTTTTATTGACAGAAGAAAAAAAAAACTACTACTAATAAATACTTTGAAGCAATGTTAATAAGAAAAAAACGATTCTTGCCTTAAAAATGCATAAGTCCAAAAGACATAAAAACCTCACAATCTTCAATCAAGAATAATGTCTGGCTTTATTTGGGAAAAATCACAAACAAAGAAAAAATTGCAAAGTATAAATTAAAGTTTACTTCTACGTCACATTTAATACATCAAACATTTAGTTTTGCTTGTTTATGTTGATTAAATTAACGCTGATTTCTTCTTCTTTTATATAATTAGACCAAAATAGACAGACACAGTAAGTTGCTTCGGACTTGGTTTTACACTGAAACATGTAAGAAAAACCAACGAAACGATGACGTTTCGCTGCTCTCACTTCTCAATCGAGAAACCAGCTTCGAAAATAGCAAAAATAGATGCTATCTTCCCTTTCTCACCTTTTTACTTCCACAAAGTCACTGTAAGAATTAAACTCTCCTCCTTCCCACCGAATCTTAGATTTTTTAACCAAGATCCGAAGTCTTGTTCGTACTTTTTTCTTTGTTTCTCAAGGACTTACTTTCACTTTGATTTTTCATTTTTTTTTTTGTTGATCCTGCTTTCTCAAAAGCGACCATGTCATTCATTACGTTATGTATTGATGGATATTTTCTACAAGATTATGATTTGTTTTTTTTTTCTTTGCCATTTTCGTAAACGTGTATTTATCCGTGGATACATCATACATATATAGTTTCATCTGACTTTTTTTAAAAGGTTTAATGTTAACTTTCGAGTATGCATATGCATACGTGACCGTAAGAACACAGGGTTGAAAAAGGCAGATGGATGCACATTATATATACAAGCTGGATGCATACCCCACCGTCAAGTTTTGAGATTTTACATGTAACCAATAGTTTTCTTTTACCAAAAGATTTTTCATGTAACCAAAAGACTAAACTAAATTTTACTATTACAATTTACGACGCAGTCCTTGAAAGCCAATAACGATAAGAAAATATTATCTGTTGCCATTTTATATGAACCTCCATAATAAAATGAAACTTACAAATAGATTTCCATAAAATTTATATAAGCTTTGGTATGTTGGTAACAATTAGTTTTTTTTTTTGTTTTACAACTATTCCTCTTGTTTTTCTTTTCAGAATTGGATATGTGGCAATCTAAAATTGGGCGAAACATCAGACACAATTGTTCTATCAACTAAGTGCATCCACTCGGATTACAAGCTCATGTTGCAACTAATTTGTTTTGACTTCTCTTTTGGTAGAAGGATCGATGTACTTGTTTTATTGTCGTCATATTATTGAGTTCTTTGGTTGAGTATGGGCACTGTATTAAAATAACAAACATTGGGATGTTCCAACCAAAGTAGCATGAAATTCTAAATTTAGTTAGTATATTTTAACAATAAATAACGAAATTGGGGTAGGTTGCCTCCTAAGGCAAGGTAGTGATACAGCTGTGTTCATGTCCCAAGCATCATCTATGCCCGTTGCTCCTTATTAACACCACAGTTTATATCACCATTAAATCAATCACGATTTCAAACAGAATTAAAAAAAGTCCCTAATTATAATATTTGTAGTTGAAATGAATGGTATAGTAGTTATCTTGTTATTGCCCTTTTAAATATACACAAGAAATCGCACAAAAATCCCATCATCACCACTGATAGTTTCTGATCGTTATGATATACAAAATATCCTTATCTCTACTCGACCATTACAATAATCTTGATATTAGGTTTTATAGATCACTTTCTTATAATTTATTGAGCAAGTGCTCTGTATTCTCCTGACAATATCTATCCCTTTTCTTCTTTTTCTCTCATTATTATATTGTTCTTATAGAAAAATAGAATATACATGAATTAATTTACTTTCTTTGCATTATCTTTTCTTCAATGCTCTTTATTTATTTTAAAGAAAACTGTATCGCTCCAATCTCTCTTTTATTCGGATAAATTCTCATGTTCTATGTGACAGGATAAACCGATAAAGTTCATGCATCCCTCTTTAATTATTGCAATTATTGCTATACTAATATTATTATCTTTTACCTAACATTGATATACTGTTGACGAAAAAAAAAAACTAACATTTCTATACTAATGTTATGGTATCTATTTCACTATACCAAAGTTTTTATTTTAAGGACATCACATTTTCTTAAAGATTCTAGACAGTAAAAACACAAGAATCAACAGTTTTTATCAACACATAAGCTCATAAAATAGGACAAAGATTAAATACTCTTTAATTACAGTTAAAGTTGATACATATAGGATATCATGAAATTAGTTAGTATTAATTTCATGATATTCGGACTTGATAAACTATTATATATAACCAAAATTTTAAATGTTTATACGTACCCAAATTTTATATAACTATATCAAAGTCTGAAATAATTTAATAATATAAGTAATAATGAATTAAAAAATAAAAAATTACATGCAATAAAATTAAATAATAGTATCATGTAAAATTTTAAATTATTTTCGTAACATTCTAAAACATATTTTATGACTATTTTTTTAATAAATACTTCAGTTTTAGAAATAAATTTTAGTTTTAGTAGTATTATAAATGATTACATTAGCATTTTACACAAGCTTTTATATATATATATATATATAAAATGGATTCAGATCAAATTAGACTCGTGTTATTTAAATTTAGTTATTTAGATATTCAATCAAACACTTCGGATATCTTACTTTTTTTTTGACGCATTCGGATATCTAATTACTTTCTAGAATGGATTGTATAGGATCCGATTTCCAATCTTAGATCTCAGATATTTTATCCAACCTTAGTTGCTTAACTGCAGTACTCAGGTCTCAGAGTCTCAGATTATTAAATTGGATCAAACATAATAAAAAAATGACCAAAGAAAAAAGCTAAAAAAAAAGTTGTAAAGAAACCAACACCGATAGTGCTTAGCACTAGCCCAAGACCGTAATACCCGAGAAACCCAAGAGAATAACCCTCTAAGTATGTGAATGAATATGGAAGAACAATTAGAGAATACTTGAAAAACTTTTAAAGAGAATTTTAGAACTTATGATGAACACTCTTTATTATTTCAACTTCTTGTACATCTTACAAATGAGGGGGTGAGGAGGTATTTATAGCCTCCAAAAGATCTTACAACATAAATCTAGATTTTTCTACTCTAACCTCTTTAACCTAGATATTTCTAAATTTTCTAGATTTTTTTTAATATAAAAATCTAGATTTTTCTACACAAATATCTTATCTATAACCTCCTTACTTCTAAGATTTTTCTACCATAATATCTAGATTTTTATCATACAAATCTAGATTTTTCTACACAAATATCTTATTCATAACCTCCTTACTTCTAAGATTTTTCTACCATAATATCTAGATTTTTCTACACAAATATCTTATCCCAAAATCAAGTTTAATTTCAATACTCCCCCTTAAACTTGATTTTGTCAACCATCCCGAGCTTTGAACGAAGTAGCTCAAATTGGCCTTTTGGCAGTGACTTGGTGAAGATATCGGCAACATTATCTTCACTTCGAACCTCCAAAGCTTCAATCGTTCCATCAAGCACCTTCTCCCGTATGAAGTGATGTTCCAACTCAATATGCTTAGTCCTTGCATGGAACACCGGATTATTCGCCAGCTTGATAGCACTCTGATTATCTCCATAGATAGTAACTGGCTTGTTGATTGGCTCGAACAAGTCTTCAAGGAGTCTTCGAAGCCAAATACACTCTTGAGCTGCGAGTGTTGAAGCTTTATACTCCGCTTCAGTGGTTGACAGCGACACTGTTGCTTGCTTCTTGCTGCACCATGAAACACTTGTGTCTCCACACAGAAACACATAGCCCGAAGTTGATTTCCGATCATCCAGATCTCCACCAAAGTCTGCATCCGTGAAACCATAGAGAGAGACCTTGGCATTGTACTTATACACCAAACCCATGCCAAGAGTTGTCTTCACATACTTCAAGATCTTCTTTGCTGCTTCTAGATGTGGCTTCCTCGGTGTCTGCATAAACCGACTTACAAGACCAACCGCAAAGGAAATGTCAGGCCTAGTAATGGTTAAGTACAAAAGACTTCCTACAAGAGATCGATAAGGTCGAGGATTGGGTAGCAGAGATCCTTCATCGCGCTTCAGCTTAATGTTTACATCCATCGGAGTATTACGTGTCTTTCCTTTGTGTACCCCGAACTTCTCAACAATCCTTTTCGCATAACTTTGCTGGCCGATGAATATTCCATCCTTTACTCTTTCAACCTCCAAACCAAGGAAGTTGTTGAGCTCACCCAACTTCTTCATCTAAAACCTTATTGACATATCCTCTTGTAGACGAGCGATTTCCGCTTCATCATTCCCAGAAATTATCAGGTCATCCACGTAAAGAAGAACTACCACGTGGACTCTTCCATTCTTCTTGAGGAATAGGCTCGGATCAGAATTAGATGGGACAAACCCACAGAACTGAAGAAACTGAGCAAGCTTTCCATACCAGGCTCTTGGAGCTTGTTTTAACCCATATAGAGCCTTCTTTAGCTTGCACACATAGTCAGGATGCTCCCTTGATGTGTAACCAGGTGGTTGCTCCATATAGATTTCCTTATCGAGTTCTCCATATAGAAATGCATTCTTCACATCTAACTGCCACAACTTCCAGCCAAAGCTTGCAGCTAAAGATAAAAGTGAACGTACCGTAGTCATCTTAGCCACTGGACTGAAAGTCTCATCATAATCTTCTCCATACTTCTGGGAGAATCCCCGAGCAACCAACCTTCCTTTGTATCTATCAATGCTTCCATCCATCCTTCGCTTGATACGGTACACCCACTTGCATGAGACTGGTTGGACATCCTTGGGTTTTGGAACCAAATCCCAAGTTTCATTCTTCTTAAGAGCATCCATCTCGTCTTTCATTGCAGTCTCCCACTCTTTAACTCCTTTTGCTTCATCATATGATGATGGCTCTTCTTCATCTAATGGAGCTGCAAAATAGCATGAGTAAGTAGTGACAAAACTGTCATCTCTGAACCGAGCAGGCTTGACAATGTTCCGTTTCGGCCGTTGATTAGCCATGGAACCATGGTCTTCTTCCTCATCTTCTTCTTGGTTAGTGCTCCCCCTTTCACCTTCTTTTGGTATCTGAACAGCTGGTTCATCGCCTTTGAGGGAACCCGTACCATCTTTCTCAAACAAGACTTGAGGAGGTCCATAATAGAAAGAAACTTCATCAAAGACAACATCACGAGATACAGTGTACATGTGTGTCTCTGGATCCATGCACCTCCAACCCTTCCTCTGTTCATCATAGCCGACAAAGATGCACTTCTTTGCCTTTGCCTCCAGCTTGGTTCTATGAGAATCGAACACGTGGACGTAGCAGACTGATCCAAATACCCTGAGATGTTTCACCGTTGGCTTCTTCTTATGAACCATCTCATACGGAGACTTCATATTATTTGGACTAAGCGGCATCCGGTTGATGACATAGGCTGCACACTCATACCTTCCGCCCATAAGGCCTTAGGTAAATTCTTCGCATGTAGCCAGCTTCTACAAGTCTCGCTTAGATGTCTGATCTTCCTTTCTGCTACTCCATTCTGTTGAGGTGTATATGGACATGTAAATTCTCTCTTGATACCATGCTTCTGGCAGAAAGAGAGAAACTCATTTGACATAAAATCTCCTCCATTATCCGTCCTTAGAGTCTTGATCTTCCGACCTAACTCTCCTTCCACGGTGACCTTGAATTCTTGAAACCTTGAAAATACATCTGATTTTTTGCTTCACGAAGTATACCCAAGTGTACCGTGAGAAGTCATCAACGAACAACAACATGTAGCGGAACCCGGAATAGGAGGATGTTCTCGTTGGACCCATCAAGTCACTATGGACTCTCTCCAACGGAGCACTGCATCGTGAAGTAGAGTTGTCAAACGGAAGCCTATGTGATTTTCCATATTGACAACCTTCACAGAGTATTCCTTCATTCTGAATCTTCAACTTTGGGAGCCCGTTAACCAGATCTTTATTCACCATAACCTTCAGCTTAGTCATATTTATATGCCCAAGCCTTGCATTCCATATAAAGGCATTATCATTCGTGCTCATCTTCTCCACATAAGTGTTGGAGGCAGATAAGACATAAAGATCTTTGACCCGTGCTCCGGTGTGAACTACGTCTGCCTTTAATTCCTGAATATTTTTCAAGAATTTAACATCTTTTGAGCCAAATAAAACGTAGTTACCTGAGTCTACCGCATTCACCACTGAGAGAAGATTCTTCCTTACTCCAGGGACATGATATACATTCTTGAGAGTGATTGGACTTCCATCATCTCCTTCAATGACAACAGTCCCTTCCTTCTCAACCCGGTGGACTGAATTATCCGCGGTAATAATGGCTTCTTTCCCGTCATGACTTTGAAGACTAGAAAATAACTTCTCATCTCCGGTAATATGATGGCTACAACCAGAGTCGACGATCCAATCATTTCCCAGATTTTTAGTTTTGGATGTACCTGAAGATGCAGCCTCCACCGTGAAGCATTTTCCCCATTCTTCGTCTTCAGCATGAGCTTTTGATTCTGCCATATTTGTTTCCTTCAGCTTGACTCTGCAGTCCTTTTTGAAGTGTCCAAGCTTTCCACACCGGTAGCACTTGAACCTCTTCTTATCTCCCGTAGAAGATCCTTCCCGTCCATCATTGTTCTTTTGACCTTCAAACTTGGGTTTGCCTTTGAAGCTCTGTTGCCTCCGAGCTACAAAAGCACTCCCCGAGTCATCTTGGATTTTGACTCCAGCCATTTGTGTGGCTAATGATTCTTGCGAAGCTAGCAGGTTCTCAAACTCCTCCAAGGAAGGTTGTGTAGCCCATCCTTGAACGGAAATCACAAACGGTGTATACTCGGGCCGTAGACCTCGAATAATAGACCGCTTTAACCGTGCTTCCGAAATAGATTCCTCAGGGTTAAGAGTATTAATCTCAGAGCAAAGGTTCTTTACCTTGATGAAGAACTCTGAGATTGAAGACTCCCCCTGCTTCGCATTCGCCAGCTCATTCTCTAACAGCTGTAGACGACCTTCATTCTTCTTGTTGAACAACTGATCCAGCGCCTGCCAAATGGAGCTAGCGGATGTGCACCTTGAGACATGCTCAAATACTCCCGAGGATATTGACCTCTTCAACGCAAACTCCGCCTTGGCATTCTTCCGTGTCCATTCCTTTGTCGCTTCCACGGTTGCAGCATCTCCCCTTGGTGGTGTTTTGCTGCTACCACCGACGACATCCCATAAGTCCTCACTCACCAAGTATGACTCCATGCATGACTTCCATAACCGGTAGTTAGATTGGTTTAAGATCTCCATTCCCAATCCAACAACACGACCCATTGACTCCATACTTAGAATAAACTCAAGCTCTCTTTAAATCCCGATCTTGAAAAGAACCAAATTAGAATGGCTCTGATACCATGTAAAGAAACCAACACCGATAGTGCTTAGCACTAGCCCAAGACCGTAATACCCGAGAAACCCAAGAGAATAACCCTCTAAGTATGTGAATGAATATGGAAGAACAATTAGAGAATACTTGAAAAACTTTTAAAGAGAATTTTAGAACTTATGATGAACACTCTTTATTATTTCAACTTCTTGTACATCTTACAAATGAGGGGGTGAGGAGGTATTTATAGCCTCCAAAAGATCTTACAACATAAATCTAGATTTTTCTACTCTAACCTTCTTAACCTAGATATTTCTAAATTTTCTAGATTTTTTTTAATATAAAAATCTAGATTTTTCTACACAAATATCTTATCTATAACCTCCTTACTTCTAAGATTTTTCTACCATAAGATCTAGATTTTTATCATACAAATCTAGATTTTTCTACACAAATATCTTATTCATAACCTCCTTACTTCTAAGATTTTTCTACCATAATATCTAGATTTTTCTACACAAATATATTATCCCAAAATCAAGTTTAATTTCAATAAAAGTCAAAACCTATAAGATGGGAGCCTCCGTAATTGGGAGACATACGAATTAATTAAACAATTTTAGTATACGAAAGAATTCAGACAAACAAATAGATGATGTGATATAGATTTGATTCGATAGAAAAATAAAACAATATGTGCCCAGTGAGGAAATATAATGGGAGAAGAAGAGTAGATCATAGCCTCTCTTCTTTTATTTGTTTGCTTCTTGTTTTTTAGTAGGTTTTTGGTATTTGGTAGTTGGTACATTTTTGACTCTTGTTTTTTTTTCTTTTATCACCCATCCATGTTCCTTGTGCTATATTAAATGTGCTCAATTTATATATTTTGCCGGTGCACCTCACACTCACAGGCTCACAAGACATAGTAGATATATTTTAGGATAACATCTCTGTTTTAATTGTTGAAAATAGCTCTGGATGATTTGAAAAGTTCATGCAAAATAGATTTTATACATAGAGGCCATGAAAAACTCTAAAAAGGTAACAGTTCAAAAAAAAATTCTAAAAGGTTACGTAAAGTTTGCTATCATGAATTCTTTCATTTCCCTTCAGTTTCTTAGATCATCTCTTGATATTTCTAAAAATTAAGTGTACAAACAATGTAAGTTTTTTTAATTGAATTTAATGATTTCTTATATTATTCAAGTATGTTAAAAGTTTGGATAGATTTATACCAGGACTTATGAATATAGACAAATTTGGAGATAGGTATTCATTTATCAAGTCTGAATATCTTGAAATTAATATTAAATAATTTGTAAACAGTGTAAGTTAGACAGAATTCTAAATAGTGTAAATTAGAAAGAAAAGAGATCAATTCATTAATCTTATCGATGTTGTTGAATATCAATTTAATCCATAGAATATGTAGATATCTAAATGTGTTATTAAAAAAATTATGTAATTTATATTATATAAAAAATATGTTTTGCTCTACCAATTAGTAGATGGTAAATAAAGTGACTATGTGGAAATATTTCAATAAATAAGAAAAAATAGAAATAATTGTTATATGTTATCTAAGATATTCGACACGGTGTATCACCATGTAACTATGATACTAAAAACCTACGTACTGAATTACCATTGCAGTACATTTTTTTTTTTTTTTCATATGATATAAGAATTCAAAACTAGAGAAACCCAACGTGCAACATCCTTACATTTCATATCAACTAAAGGGTTAAGCTTGTAATGGGCTTAAAAAGGTTATGTGACCCATTTTAAAATTCAGGCCTATAGCTTTTAAGTCTACTGGCAAATGATTCTTTCGTATTTGGCTTATATTACATAACTTGCATGTCAAAAAATTGATCAGTATACCAAGTATATGATGAGTTTATGTTTATTTAACATCAAATAGATTTTAAAGCCTCAGTCCATTTTTAGAACACACTAAAAAGGAGGCTCTTATCATCATAATTCATAAGAGTTTGTGGAATTAGTACGTACAGTTGAGCTATGCTTCTTCGTTCTGTTTAATGGAGATATTCTACATAGTTTGCGTTATGGAATATTAATATCTCTCAGTTCGTGAGTGAAGAACGTAAGAGTATCTTAAGAAAGATTTCTGAAGTGTGTAGAATTCAGTGATGCTAATTTAGTACTTCTGCACATGTCATTTGCCAGTGATAGGAGAAGATTCAGAGATTAGAAGACTCTGAACCAAGAAGAGTCTCTTGAGTTTTATGGACATATAATATTAGGATTAACACAAGATAACGTGGGCAGTCATTTTTGATGAAGATTGTTCTGAGCGAAGAAGAGTTTTTTGAGTTATGTGGACAGTGGACATATGTTTCGGGATTTTTTAGCAGTCACTTTGAATGAAGATTGTTATACTTACATTCAATTAATTAATGTGAATTAGTGCAAATGAATGCTATATAACATTCATAAAGAAAATGCTATATAACGTTTGTAGAATCTTCATGGATCAAAAAGCCCCTATTCTACCAAGGTCTTGGACCAGACTTGTGGTTGCCCCCACAGAGAGCAAGCAGTAGTCAAAAGTTTGTACTTCGTCCAGTTGTATTTATTTTTTCCAGTTTACTAGAAAACATTAATTTTTGTTTTGTGTGGAAAATTGTACCTATAGCGATAGTTGCGATTTATATACAAGCAGAAAAGAAACGACAACCATACGAACTACTACCTTTTTAGTATCTTTTTTTTTCAACTTGTTCGAATATATGAAAACTACGCTTGTTAAAGACTACTTTAACATATTTAAACATTTACAATTAAATAAATAAGGTGAAAGTCAACCCCAATTAATGAAGTAGTTCACATGTCTTTGGGCAAAATGGTTCACACTTGAACACCACACGTAACGTATGGAGAGGACCGAACCATCCCTTAAGTCGATACACGGACAACACTTTCTTCCTCCCTCGCCGCTCGTCTACTCCACGGCCCACCACATGTCCATACGCATCTGTCTAATCGACGGCCCAGAACTGAACTGACATGTCATGTTTGTATTAAGAGACGGATGGGGAAGAACGTGATGGGCGGTGGGATCTGCACGTGATCAGAGGAGCAACGGTCAGATATTCGGATGGTTCTTTTTAGTGGTCGCAGTGACCGTTTTGATGAGATTTATTATAGACCGACATTATCAACTTATCATATACAAAACAAATATTTTCAAGTACGAGTATCACCTCTTATACAATCTTGAATAAAACAGGGAAATTAAACTTCTCATTAGAATCGTGTTTGATGTAAATCTTTGAATTTCCTACAGTCAACTTTAATTTGTTTTGGTTCAGATGATCAAATAAGACTAGAACAGTTATCTGGATTAATGTCTTGTGTTTGACTATCTACTGTAATGCTTTTTCTTCTAAATGGAAAATGTTTTCTTATTGCTCTTTGTGGGAAATAATTAAATTGTACAAAAGTTTGGTATACAAATACAATAATGATACCAGAAATGTTAGGAATATAAAAGATTATTATTCGGAAAAATAATGATTGCAACAACAGTACTTTTACTGGCAAAAGGTTGGTTATGATCACTGATCACAACGTAAGCAAAGCGTTTTAATTCCTCAGTGTACCTAGCTGTAGACTGTCTGATTCATCTCATCTAACACTATTATTTTCTGGATTATTAAGTGTTTGGTATAGTACACATCTTTTTCTTTTTTGGCTGAGTTCCTTAATAATACAGAATATCCAATAATTGTCTAGATTAACTCCAAAACATTATTTTGTTTACTTATTTTTGTTTTTTCTAACACGACATTTGTTGACAACATTTTTCGTTTTCCATATTTTTTTCTGTTTGTCAATAAAAAATATAAACAGTGAAATGTTGAGGAGGTTTCAGTCTCCAAAATGTATGAAAAATCGGATAGTAATCGTTCATGTTAAGTAATCATTTACTAATAGTTTTGTATTTGTCGTTCTTGGCTAAGTAATCATTTCATAGTTTTGGTTACGTCGTTCAATATTGCACAAAGGTAGGGTTATAAAAGACAGCGTTGCGTTACGAAAACGACGTCGGCTTTGCCATTGTTCGCGGGACCCAATAACGTTATTTTGCGTTTTTGTTTGGGAAAGGCGTCACACGTGCGCGTTGGTGCTTCTTTTTGAAGATTTTAGAGATATTCCACAAATGAACCTCACCTAAAAGTAATTGATCTAAAAATCACCTCGTAAAAGAAAATCTTTTATCTAGTCCCTGCCTCCAAAACAAAATGAGCTGTAGACAATTAATTTGAAATAACCACTATATTAATGTACAAATTCCGGATTTATTTAGTAGGAGTACTATTCAGCGTACATTGCTTTCCATAATAGAAACGCTTTCCATTATTAAATTTTTTTTTTGGTGTGTCTACTAACAAAATAGGGGGTAAACTGCAAGATTACACATATTTAAAACCTTTTGAAAAACGTTTAAAACTATAGTTGTATATTTATTAAAAAAGAATCTCCATCGGAGGGTATTATCAATATCATGACCGAGAAACCGACTCGGCAAGTTTCCCGATTCGTTTGACGACCTCAGGAGACAGTTTCTTCACCGGTTTCCTCTCTCTCTCCGGTCGAAAATCAAAACCAAGTGCATCCGACACTTCCTCGGAGCTCCATCCAGCTTTTCGGAGCGACTCCGAGAACCGACCCGCTTTCAGAAGCAATGCATCTAAAACCGCTTGATTATCCAAAATTACCATTTCGTTCTCAAAGAAACCAGATGCCGACACGTGGACGATATCATCTACGTCGGATTCGCTCCACCCGCCTCCTCTTAAAACCGACCCGATCCCGTTCACGTAATCGTCGACCCATTTCGGCGTCTCGGATCTCGGTAAGTCTAAGTATCTCTCCGGCGATGAAGAGTGCGACGACGACATCGAAGAAGCCGAGTTTCTCCGGCGACGATCCACCGCCGCGTCACTCCAAAACTCCACCCATCTAGGTGTACCCGACCCGTGAACACGACCCGAATCTAAGCTCATTCTTGAGAAATTCGACGTGGACGACGAAGATGACCCGGCGGATTTCTCGCTCACCGAGCGCTGCTTAGTGAGAACAGCCGGAGACAAATCGGATCCTCTGAACACAGACTCACGCTCGAAAAAATCAGATAGATCCGACCCGCAACAGAAAATCCGGGTCTCGTCGATGTAGAAAACCGGGTTACCCGCTAAAGACGGGCTGCAAGGAATAAAGCAGTGATCGAAAATGGGAATCATCAAAGGAGCTCTCTTGAGAGCGTTTCTCGCGACCCGCAAGGCCTTTTCCGGGTCAGACGGTCTCGGGCCCCAAGATTTGCTCCAGAGAGTGTTTCTCGCGATCTGAAACGACACGGCGGCGACCGGAAGATCGATCATGGCTCGGAGATGGAGACGAGCTCCGGGAGAACGCCAGTCTGGAAATCCTGCGCCGACGGGTAAACCGGCGGCGAGAACGGCGCGGAGATCCGGTGGGAAGGCGAACGCAAACTCGGCCTCGGCTCTGGCGAATTCTGCGTCGGTTAGACCCGGTTGGACTTGGATCCTGGAAGTGTGTAAGTGTGAGATTACTTGGTCGGCGAGAGATGAGAAAGAGACGAGACTGTTCCTGACCGTTGGAGTCGTTGGTGCGGCCGCGCGAGCTGAGAGACGACGGAGACCCGCCGCGTGTGCTGGTCGGAGACCGGTCATTCTCCGATCAACGTCGACCATTTTCGTTTTTATTTTTTCTACGGAAAAATAATTTTTTTTGTGGAGTGGGAATGATGGAAAAGAGTAAGCTTTATGAGTTATGGGGTTTCAGATATGTCTGATGGCGAACTGAAAAAGATGATAGGCGAGAGAGAGAGAGAGAAGCTCTTGTTGATCAAAGTAAGGAGCTTCTTTTATTTATAGCAAGTTTTATTTGGTGGGTCCTACGAATTGTCTTTTCTATTTATTTGGTTTGATTTAAGTATTTTATAAAAATATTGAAATGGTTCGAGTTTTTGTGAGAATCTCTAGTGACTTCATCAACTAGACTAATTTGATGATTAAAGTCTTGTTATTCTTTTTATTTATTGAAGTCTTGTTATTTTTTCTTCATTGAGATTCTTTAATTATCTAAATCAGCATCAGATACCTTTCTGATCGGATTACACTTTTGTTTAGTTCTCTTTCACGGCTCTGATTCCCTGGAAACACGTAGGACCCATGCGTAAATTATGGAAGCAAGGTTAACTAAAATCAGATTATAACATTGATCAAACATTATTTAGAATCGATCGGTTTATGAATATTTCCTAGTTTTCTGGATAATTAACTGTTTTAGATCTGGATTCAGAAGAATTTTGGACTGAAGACGATTGAAATATGATTAAAAGGTGGTTTTAAATAAAATATTATATATAATTATTAAAATTTATAAAAACCCATGTAATAATTGACATTCAAATCAATTATGAGGAAGAAATGAGAAACGATAATTTTAAACCATACAATGGTATTCTTTTTTATATAGATTAATTGAATAGAGCAGCAAGAGCATAATTCTGTCAGATGATACAAAACTAGTTACGTTTTTGATCGTACGATAAATTCTAGAAGCAGAATGTTCAACTATGCTATGTAAATATGTTTTATAATAAGTAGGAAATACAGAATTTAATTTAACCGAGATAAATTAGATCAATTCAACCTTGTTTTTTTAGTTGGATCATTATTTTTAAAAGTATTGGCTGAACTTTTTTTCAAAATCTTATCCGGTTTAATCAAAAATTGACTATCAATCCGGTCTATAGTGGACCTCGATCGGGTTGATTAGAGGTGTGTTCCAAATTTAGAAGCATTGTTGACAAAAAAAAAGGGTTGAAAAGTGATTAGACGTAAGCCAATATCATACCCATTCCGCCACGCTGCATCAAATCATGTTCCTCATTCATTTGGGACAACATCGATTTTAATCACTGTTTAGTTTTGATTTGGATTTATCTACTTAATCATAATTTTTGCAGTGGACTTAACAGTTTGGGGAAAGTAGCATATTAATCCTACAACACCGTACGAATATATCACTTGCTGTATAACCAAATGGATTTAGAGTATTTTGTTTCTTTCTATAATTCATTTGAAAGTTTAAATGTAAAAAAAAAAACAGTACACGCAGCTTACGCGTGAATTGTAGGTGTAAAGTTGAAAATACAACCGCTTGTGTTTAGATGTTTTGTTAAACTTTTTTACTTATCTACCTATATAGTTTGTGGTTTAATTTAATGCAGTAGTGAATCTATGACCGTTGATGCATAATCTTTGGGGGTAAGCAATAAAAACGGTCACGCGACTCTAGGCCACACTACTCGGGAATCTCACATGCCAATACCAATGTGGCATGGCTTTCTTTAGAGATAAAAAAAGTTTCCTGTGTTAAATCGCAAAAAAACATTATTTTAAAATGATAATTTTATCGTACTTCAGTTTGCAATAGCTTTATTAAAATGCGTGGACATAATATAAAATTACATTATGTATAAACACACTAGTTTAATTTGTGTATTCATTTTCTAACGTCGTCGAAGCTGCCTATTATTAAAAGCATTAATTTTCAAATAAACGGTCACTTTGTCAGCTTAACCACATGTTAGGTATCGGGAAAAAAATTTCACATGTTCGGTATTGATTTCTTTTTTCTTTTACTTTGTAAACCCTAGCTATGTTATCAGATTTTATGCGTTCTTCCGAAATAGAAAATAATTTCCATGAATTATATGTCAAATTTTATATGCTAAGGAGTCAACGGCATGGACTTCTGCATACACCCGTACGTGACTCGCGCTTAATTAATGGAATACTAAAGGAGTTTATTATGTTATTTTAAAAGATTAACTTGTAAATTACATTTGTTTTGATGTTCACACACTCGCATATAATCAAATGATACACAATCTATCTAACATAATTAAGCTAATTCCAGGCCGTTCAAGAAAGAAACTTTAATTATACTCTCCTTGCTTGTAGTCCCATTTGAACAATAAAATAACATCCAAACCAACACCACTTGTTTTGATAATTACGGTGTATCTTTACAAAATCATATTCTAAATCCTAAGTAACATATACGATTTTGTAATCTTTGGTGAAGGACGTGATGATTCTTCAAGTTTGAAGATTTTTACCAATTATACAATTTTTACAAAGTCGCAACTTTTTCTCATTCACTCAGAAAATTCAGTAATAAAATTTAAAATCTTAAAATCATCAGTATATATTTTTCATTCGAATATTTTCTACCATTTTTATATAGTGTTATCAACATCTTAACAAAACAAAGATAAGGGCTCAAACTAACTAGCTAAGTAACTTCTATACCACTCCACTTGCTCTGTCCACTGTCCAGTTATAATTGTGTCTGACCCGTTTCCAAAGTTGTAGCTATTTATCTATTTTTATATTTCTCAAACGTTTGGTGGCGTCATACCGTTCACATATATGATCCATCTACACTACTAAATTCCTCAAGTTTGCTGAAAAATTGTTAATATTATGCTATGTACTGTTGAATCGACTAACAAATTTTCTTTTCATCACTTTCCCTTAGGTTTAATTGACGGAAACCATCACCTTATTGTTTACCATCTTGGTAGTAGTCGATCATCAACATCCAATAACCAAAATATACCCACGAATATGAATTTCAACCTTAGATCTCGTGATCATTAAAAAATGGAGCAGAAAAGAATCTAGATCAGATCTGTAGGTAATACAAGTTATAGGAGATTTTGGTGTTATCATCGATGACAAGGCAATATATATATATTTTTAATTAAAATTGACCATTTTTCGTTGATACATGAACTATATTATAAAGCGATGTGAAAGGTTGGACTTAGGTATGGGTAATAGTTAATGAAATGTTCTATATAAGGCGAAGAGTATTTGTTGTCTGGGTGTGAAGTTTTTGGAACATTTACAAGTTACATGTTTAATTGTTAGCTGAAGCTGTGCGACAATTTGTAGGGTCCTTTTGTCTCAACCACATAATCTAACATTTTTAATGATTTTTGTAAGAGATACAAGGGAGATGCCATTTTTTGCATGTAGTTCACTGATAATTTTAAGAATACTGTGTGTATGTTTGTGATAGATTGACTGAATTCGTAAGAGCTAATATAGTATGATTTTGAAAATTCCAGATCCAGTTTCATCCATTTTTGTTGTTTTATGCTGATGAATATGGTTCACTATTTTATATTAAGATGCTTTTGATCTGTAGCTGTTCTGAAAGTTCTTACTCTTTCATTTCTAACATAAGCCTAATTGTATTTGAAAAATTTATGACATAAATTGATTAGAGACGTAATATATCTGTTATTTTGCATGACAAATAAATTACAAATTAATAAGGTTTGACTACCCCAAATCAAGGTTAGATCAAACCTCTTATCTCGCACGACAAATGATAAGGTCAAACATCTTCGACTTTACGTGATGTTCCTCATATCTTTGACATATATGTCGACGAAATTTATGGCAATATCCTTGAATGTAAAGTGTGGTTACAAAAATGTCATTGTCGTTAGACAATTTTGGTCCGTTTTGTGTGGCTTCGACTCCATCGACCGATGCTATGTCCCCACTCGATCGCAACTATCAATCAGTCAATTTGGTGCAACAGCTTTGATTTGGTTCAATGTCTTCGTAAGAATTATGAAAAATGTCAAATCTATTGTTGTCATGGGTTGGTTTTCGTAATTGATTATTCTTGTTGGTTGATGTTAAGAGAACATAGGATGACAGGACGCTCAAGTTTGCCGTATAAAACTTCTCTTCAACTGATTGAAAAAGGGACCCAATAATATCATTAATCAAATCATAATACATATCGACAAATATTAAATCTACTAGCAGTAACTAGCAACAAGATATAATTACCAAACCGAATGCACTTTTTTCTAATTTTATTTAAATTTGCGAGATTGGTCGGACGACGGAGTCATTGTAACTGTGTGTTGTTGGGAAACATTATATATATGTTGGAATTTTGTGGATCAAAAGAGAATGATCCAGAAGCCGATATCTTGTTGTAGCCTGTCCATGAAGCACCTTGCTCGATGAGAACAAGTACTTGTTATTGTGAGTATTATGTCTGCGTGTTGATTGGTGGGAAGGTGAATGTGGTCTTGAGACAGTAATAGAGTCCGGATAGCTTCTGGAGGAGTAAATGGGATTTTTTTGATGTTTTTTGAATGCTTAACTTGGAAACGAAATTTCATGACTAGTTAAATAGATAAAAATTATAGAGAGAAAAATACTCAAGTTTTGTACACTGACTAGCTAGAAGGCGATCCCTGTCACAATATGCTTTGAAGTGAGCTTAACGGGGAGTCGGGGACTAAATGTTTCCACGGAGTAGGATATGACCAGACGAATTGAAGACCAAGAGATTTTGGTCAGAAGTTGACAAAAGTGCAAAAAATGAATCATATACTTAACATCTAAATCTCCACAACCGTAGGTGTATGTGTGTTCTAAAATATTTTATTGAACGAAAGAAAACTAATATATATTTTCACATAATATATATATTTTTATATCATACAAGTTAGTTTTCCTTCGTTCAATAAAATATTTTACATGTTTGAATCTAGACAATAACACAATATACATCACATACAAATAGTTTTCCATCAAATGGTAATTGAAGATATGAAAAAGAGAAACATTTTTAAAAACATATTGATTTTATTACTTTTTATTTTTAACCTTCATTGTATCGCAGTTTAAGGCAAACCACTCAATATAATAACAACAAACACAAAAACCTATATTATCTCAATGATAGACTAGCATTAATATAGACTAAAACATCATAAGCAATATAAATGCTATATAATTATATATAAAAAATTGCAAGAGGGTTAACTATAAGGAATGTGTTCAATACCTTATTACCTTCGACACTAAACCTTTTTCTACGAGAGCAAGTAGACCATATTATATATGCATATAGGCATACCAAGTTGCCACTTAATCTTTTGAACACACATGCACAACAAAGATACACTATTCCTGTTCTAATCAAATATAATTACAACCTATCACAGTTAGTAGTCTGAATTCCACTAAACGTTTAGTGAAAATAAAAATTTAAAATAAATATAATAACAAAATACACAAAGACAGCCTATATCATCTCAATGATAGACTAGTATATACATACTACTAAAAAAGCATAACAAATACAAATGTTACATAATTAAAAAAAAAATCAGAGAAGGTCAATGCACCCCCATGTGCTTAATACCTCATTAGTCATTAGCCTGCACAACAACATATGTATGAATAATTATGAGAACACATAGACCGTATTATATATGCATGTAGGTATGTCATGTTGCTAAATGAAAATACATATACACAAGAAAACACAGTACTTATGTTCTTATCAAATATAATTACAATCTATTACAGTTAATAGGCTGAACTTAACAAAATGTACTTTAGAAGATAAATGTAAAAATAAGTGATCACGAAACTAAATAACATATGTGTGTAAATCGACTTTGGAAGAATATGAAGATCTCATCATTTATATAGATCTAGCACAAGCTGACAAGCATACAAGTTTCTATTATAGTTATGAATTATGATCATTAATTAAACAGCTACTCAAATATTATTTGTATTTGCTGACCAGACAAATTTCTTTGTTTTTTTTTTTAACTTTTCTTTTGGCAATATTAAAAGTATGATTATCGTTATATTGTTAAAGCTTTTGGTTTAATCTTAGTTTTCAATTCTTTTTTTTGTTTAAACGTTCATTCATTGCTTTAACCCTCAGAACTATGGAACTTACATCCGGTTTTAAAGACCTATGATACACCAAAAATGGTGACAAAAGCATTACCCTACAACATAAACAAAAGGAAACTAAGGAGGATGAAATCTCGTAATCCAAGAGAGAGAGAGGAGTAACGGAAGGGAGATTTCTCTTGTGAGAGAGTAGAGACGGTAGCGCATAATTTGTTTGAGTTCGCCGATAATCAATTCATTGATAAAGGACTGCTCTTAGTTTTCAATTCATTGATAAAAGACTGCCAATATTTTTTTGTTTCCAAAATGGGAAGGAGAGACTAAGATCAATAATACATACAACCTTTTGTTATGGCTGTTTAGTCAATTCATAATTTATCTTGTAAAATGACATTTTAAATTATAAAATATATCTACACGATTCCTGTTTTTCTATTTCATGTTTTTTATATAAAGAAAATTCTTGTTTCTTCAGATTAATCCGAACCTATGATATTAAAATAGACGATTCTATTTTAAGTGGAAGAAACTTTATCGCTTGATTTGCTACTGCCTTTTTAATTATAAACCAGTCACGCTTTGTTGTTGTTTATTGATTTATATAATTTATATATCCATAGATTAATAAGCATTCGTGTGGTCGATATCTCATATCTCTTCTTCTTTACAAATCGATTCTTGGTAGGTTATAGGAAGGCTATAAAGCCTAACCTTGTAGAAGCAAGCGTGCGTGCGGTGGCGAGGAATAAAGTGGGTTTTCTCATTGTTCTCTTCATTAGTTTTGAATTTTTATTCAATTTTTTTTTTTTATAACTTTTCTAATGTTGGAATGTGGTTTGCCAAAGTGATTTTGCAGATTTACGTTTCGAGATTAAATCATTTATTCCGTGTTTATACATTTTTTTCAGGGTGGTCAAAGTCTTTGGAATAAAATTTTGGAAATATATTTACAACTATATTAATATTCAGAGCCGTGCCTAGCATTTCTGATGCCATAAACCAAAAATAAATTATTAAAATTTTAAAATAATATAATAAAATAAAAATAAAAAGTTTTAAAATAAATAAAATATTTAAATATTTAATGATCAATATACAAAGTTTATTTAAGAAACTGAAATATAAAAGTAACTTTATCACAAAAGACAAATAAAATTTGATAGAATGAAAAAAAAAAAGAATAACTAATGGTAAAAGAGTAAAAATGAGTTATTTAAATATTTGAATGTTAAACTGTGATTAAAAGTGAAAGAGCTTAAAAACATTGGTTATATTTGAATATTGCACAATATTTTAATTAGAAAGAAAGCATTATCACAAATAGATCCACATGTAAGTTATACATTTGCCTCTCTAAATAATTTATAAAATTTGATGCCGTAGGCGAGAGCTTCTTAAATCCTTTAATAGGCACGGCTATGTTAATATTCTATATGCTACCCTGAAAATTTATTTATTCATAAATTTTTCTTTTTATTTCACAAAAATTTATGGTTATATTACTTTATCATACAACATTGTACTTTTTTTTTAATTGCGTGGTTTGGGTCTTAGGTCCTAGTCCACCTCCAAAGCCTAGAGCCAGTCTTTATTTGTACCTTTTTAGGGCCTTGGATACTCCTCCCCACTTGAGATTCGAATGGAGTACAACATTGTACTTAAAAAAACTATCTTTTAACGACAATGAAAATGCAAAGCACGGCTCTGCATATTGGTCAGTAAAAC
Organism: Isatis tinctoria; assembly: GCA_010577795.1. Lineage (NCBI taxonomy): Eukaryota > Viridiplantae > Streptophyta > Magnoliopsida > Brassicales > Brassicaceae > Isatis > Isatis tinctoria. The sequence continues at coordinate 26,400,335 of CM021245.1, forward strand.
TAATTCGTTTGGTATAAAAACATATATCACTCGCTGGAATGAGATCGTAAGCTTGTATAATGCACCTCCCCTCGTGTAACCTTCTCCTTCTGTCTTTGTTTGAATTATACATCTCTGGTCTCTGGATTAGTACCAAAGATTGTATCCTCTGTTTTTTTTATAAATAAATTTCACATTTCAACAAAAAAAACATATATATCAGGTTTTTAGAACAGGCTTACCCAATGTGGCTCATCAAACTCAAAACTGAAAACACCACCCCCACAATGAGTTTCCCGCAACTATTAAGTGGCTATGTTGTTTTGGTCGAACATAATGAGTCTGCTAAGTTTGGTTCACTGTCAAAGTGTCAATATTGGGACCTTTATTGGTTCAACAACTTGTTCTGCTCCCTTCACTGTATTTAGTTCAAACATAACGTATTACTTAAGCACGGTTAGTTGAACCCGGCTATAAAGCGAAATATAAGGTAAATTAATTTAATATGGATATTAATGATTTACACGTTGTGAGATTTCTGCATGCATTTTCATGTTTCAGCATTTAAGCTCGACCTTGCGAACTTCTGGAGCCCAACCCAGCTTGAATAAACTAATTCCATGGATCCAAGACAGCTTCGTGTATCGTTTAGTTATTGGGTCATAAGAAGATGATTGGGCTAAGAAGTTCATAGAATGAATCCTAAATCAATCCTCGCCAGTTGCTATAAAACGATAACTTTTTCTTCGAAAGGACGTTTATATGATGATGATGATGATGTTAGTTTAAGGTCGTTTTAGCTATACACGAACCCACAAGTATTTGACAAAAAGAACCCACTAGTATTTCAAATACATTAAAGTAAACCATTAAAAAGATATTCTATAAGATTTTTCAGTCGTGGAATGTCCTTACTTTATAATAAAACAAGTAGAATATCCAAATTTTCTCGATTATATTTATGCAAATGACAACTTGTTTTTTTTTTTTGCTTCGTTAATTCCAGGTAAATTACAATACATATTATTATTATTTTAATAAAATACAGTAAAAGCCAGGTCATCATAACTTGGGCCGGCCGGCCCAATTTCGCTGAGTCGGCACCACTCTCGATCACTTCCTTCCTCGATCACTCTCTCACTCCTTTATAACTAATCCTCAACGAACCTTCCTCTCTCCCTTTAACTTATATTCACCCCCAAGACTTTCCACGTATTCACCATTGAGCCTGAAACTCGCCGTCCACCGCCGCACACCCCCTCGCCGGGGGTAGTGCGTCGACTCCACGCGCCGCCGTCTGCTTCTCCTCTCTTGAAGCAACACTCGTGGTCGCCGGATCTCATCCGCGAGGAAGCTTGGTCGAAGCGCCGCGATATCTCCCGCCGTCCCCGCCGCGGGAAGAGCTTGACGGACGACGATCTCGACGAGCTCAAAGCCAGTCTCGAACTCGGGTTCGGATTCGGATCCCCGGAAATCGCCGACGCGAGACTGTCGAACACGCTTCCCGCTTTGGAACTCTACTTCGCCGTTCAGAAGAGATACAACGACGCCGTTTCTAACAAATCGGCAACGACGTCGTCGTCTTCGCTCTCCGATGGTGATACAAGCCCACACACCTTATACCGAACTAGTACGTATGATAAAACCTATTAATACACACGACATGAACATATATATGTACATGCATGATCTCCGTTGCTAAATTGTCCGATATCGTTTAAACAGGCGATGATCCGCAGACGGTGAAGACGAAGCTGAAGCAGTGGGCGAGAGTCGTCGCGTGCACCGTCAACCAATCGCCTCCGAGATGAAATCTGACGGCGTTAATTTTTAACGTCTGTTATGTGTGGTCGGGATACGGCCAAACAGTCGTGGAGCCCATTTCGTCATTGTAATATTACACACACAATAGTAAATTTTCAATTTATTTTGGACCCAACTTGTCTGTAAATTACATTATTGTAAACTTTTATAATGACTTCCTTCGATTGATTGATTGCTTGATGTTCTGTTAGTGTGTCATATATTATTTTATACAGAACACAATTTGCAAAAGTATAATCTTAGATTTTGTTGTATTGACTTTTGAGTTTTGGCAGGCGTGGCTCCTCTTATATATAAGTATATATATATAAAACTTTTTTTAGATAACATGCATTATGCATGCTTTGACTCCTACTAATAAGTGATATGAAAATTAATCAAAGGCACTAAGCGAGGCACGAATATACGAGGATGGAAATTATACAAAACTATATTGTGAACTATCTTAATAAAACGACATCATAGCCAAAGAATATATATTAATATGTTGTATGTAAGCTGCTTTTCTTAACAAATTTTCAAACCAAATATATTATGTTTAAATTAAGCTTTGCTCTCAAGTCAAAATCACCCATCAGAATCTTGTCAAGAACATTGGTAAACTAGGTGTCTTACAGAATCTATTTTCCACATAAAACACACAAAAACACCAATTATTTGGTTATATATAGCACCATGTTTACTTATAAAATCTCAGGTTATAAATATATATATATATATATATCGATAGATATATTACATAATTTTCTGTATAATTTAAATGTTGTACTAACACTTGCTTTGTTAAACTTATTTGAATTAGTACAGACAATTAAATATACAATGGTTGGACAAAAAAGACAGTGTGAAAGTTTAAGCAATTTTTTATTTTTATTTTATTTTGAAATGATTTCTCACTAATATTCCTGTGGCTTCTACAAGAGTTTTGATGCCCGGCCTATTTATATAAGAGTCTCTTCGATATCGATGTTGTATATGCTGAGTAATCTTTATATAATGGATGATTTTGTCTTCATAATCTTTACTTATGGTTCTTGTTGATAATCTCGAGTTGGTGAGTCTTGTTTCTTGGGAGCCTTTGTGCTTTTCATAGTCTTGAGTCGGTAACTAGGTTCTATGTGATAATTGAAAATTTTTTATATGTTTGTTATGAATCTGATACATGTTAATTTATAAGTGAGTTCGGAACTTTTGTAGTTGAATTTTCTTATAACTGGATTTATATTTACTTAGCTACTACAACGAGTCTATCGATGATGTGTAATTTATAGCTGATTTACAAGAATTATTTGACTTTTCTAAACCATCAGCATCCGCATGGCAAAAGATCCAAATGTATGATATATCAGTTTTGGGATTCAAGTGTATTGATGTTACCAGATTTTTATATCAAACCCTTAAAAATATCTAAAATACGCTCAACGGCATCACCGGTTCATGCGAGTCGCAATTCGGCCCAGCTTCTGTTTTAGGTAATGGGCCTTTCGTAATAGGCCCATCTGATCCATTTCGTTTACCGTTTCTTTTTTTGGGTCTGAACGCGGAAAGTAGAAACCTTTTTAGATTACTTTTCGAGAGAATTCGACGCGGAATTTTTTTCAGCGAAAGCGCTTCATCGATCGCTCCGATTCGTGTCGCGGCGAAGAAAATATGGTTGGTATCTTCGGTTTGTCGTAGTTTGTGTTTAAGGATCACCAATTTATCGGCATCAGATAAGGGTTTTTGTGCTTATATATAGCGATTTTGCACTATCGGTTTTAAGATCTGAATCGAAAGGGAGGGGTTTCCTTCAAAATCAGGGATAATAGTAGGGTGACTGTTGAAGATTTATGCGAAAAATGATCTCTTTTCTTACACTTTGGTTGAATTTTTCGAGAAACCATTACGGTGTTAAAGTTTAGATTTTTTTGTTTGTAGTAAGATGTTTTCATGTTCTTGGAGATTTAGTGGGTTTTTGCATTGATGTTTTTGACTGCAGTCGAGTTTGTACAGAGGTGTTTCGAGAAAAGAGAAACCCAGGCGTCACCATGGGTTGAATCAGCAGAAGAGGCAAGAGATCAAGGAAGCTTTTGAGCTGTTCGACACTGATGGTTCTGGCACCATTGATGCTAAAGAGCTTAATGTTGCCATGAGGTGAAGTTTTGGAGTTTTTCTCTTCATTTTTTTGATTTTTGGATTTTTTTGGAATGTTAATCCGTCAAGTTACTCTGTGATCAGGGCGCTTGGTTTCGAAATGACGGAAGAGGTAACATGCGTTTCATGTCGGGTTTGTTCTTTCTTACGTTTTGCTCAAAGAATGATGATTCTGGTATGTGGTTTGGTTTGTATAATTTTTTTTTTAAGCAAATCAACAAAATGATTGCTGATGTGGACAAAGATGGAAGTGGAGCCATAGATTACGATGAGTTTTACTATATGATGACTGCTAAGATCGGTGAAAGAGACACGAAAGAAGAGCTCACCAAGGCATTCAAAATCATTGATCTTGACAAAAATGTATATATAGTCGTCCATACTCTCTTTCATTTGAGATGATTAATTTCTCTGTAGATGTTAAAATTCATCTTTTTTTTTTTTTCTTGCAGGGGAAGATATCCGCTGATGATATTAAACGCATGGCCAAGGACTTGGGTGAAAACTTCACAGATGCTGAGATACGAGAGATGGTTGAAGAAGCAGACCGTGACCGTAAGTTTCCAAAACTTTGTTCTCTTTCTCTTGTGCGATGAGTGAAGAAACATGATATATATATACATGATACACCACATAATAAAACTGCAGGTGATGGTGAAGTTAACATGGAAGAATTCATGAGGATGATGAAGAGAACTGCTGCTTACGAGTACTAAAATTAGTTGTTGTTAACGATACTGATGAGGTCTGTTATAGTTGTGACTGAGGCATTATTATATCGTCTATAATGTTTTGCTGAAGATACATATTTCGGTTTTTAATCTATCTTATTGAGAAGTTTGGTCTTTTGTATGAGTGTAAGTTGTATAAAAAACGTCTTTGGATTACTTGCTTAAGTGTTAATGAGTTGATGAGTCTCCTGTGAAAACCTTTTAGGAGCTTGCATTGGTGTTATTCAGACTCAAATCTTGTGTTGTCTCTTGTCCATATACAGGTGTTAATAGACTGTGTTCAATCTTTTTTCGATATGGAATATTTTTGATGTCTATCTGGGAAATCGCAAGAGATAAACGAGGACTAGTTTTTCGACTAGTTTTTCTCTTTTTTTTTTTTTTTTTTTTTTAATCTTTTTGACCCCTTATTGATAGGATTAGCTTTGTTTACCCCCAATACTCTCAATTTGATGGCATTATTACCCAATTCTTTGTCTTCAATCAATGCAACTTTGTTTTCTTAACAATCAATTTGTATAAAACATGATAAACGTTGAACTAGACAGCAAAAAATTACATATTACTACTCAGAGGCACAAGAATTCGTTAAAAAATTGTTAAAACACTTTTCCGAATTTATAAAAAGAAACCCTAATCTTTATACTCTCCTAATGAATCGGTGTTGATCAAACCAATCTTTCGCTCGTCTTCCAAGCAAAACCCTCTTCATATTAGTTGGTTCCGTTAGCAAGAACGCCCCTCAAGTGATCAGCAACGGCTCTAGACTCGGACCGGATCTTAGGGTTTCCATTCGTGGCGAGGAACCGAACTGCGTGTAAGGCGCCTGTTTTGGTGATAAGACGAGGAGTGGAAGGCAAGCTTCGCATCATTCTGAGAACTTCGACGCATCGTATAGCTTCGGTAGAGACGACGTGGAACCCTTTGCCTTCTGCGATACGTGCAGCTCGTGTTGCGACGCGAATGAGTACTTCGAAGTCTCTGCTTCTCAAGGTCGTTGTTCTTCTTTTTCTGTTTTTTCTCTTGACATCTTTGGGAATCTGAGGAGGAACATCGTCGGAGTAAGCCATCGCTGCTTTTGAGAGAGAAAGAAAACAAAGACAGAGAGGAGAGTTCTCGAGAGAATTTGAGGACTGGTGCGAGAGAGAGGAGAGACTGATGTCGACTGTTTATAAAGACGAATTGGGTTTTCGGAAAAAAGGAAAACAACTAGGACAATTTCCTTTTCTTTTCTCTTAAACCAAAACGAATTTCCTTTTTTTTTTTGTTTTCCTACTCCTAAACAACAAATACATGTAGCTTGGGCGGCAAGTTTATCATATATCAGATAATGCGATTTACGACCGTTGCTGAAGCCACGAAATTGCCAATACCAGCTTTCAACATAAACTTCTATCTTTTGTTTTGGACCCCATATTTAACACTCCTCTCTTTCGAGCCCTGTAATTATCAATTCTACGCAGTATTACCCAATTTTCTGCCTTCAATCATGCAAATTTCTTTTGAGCAACGATCAATTAATTGGTTCTTGTTGTGCAATTGTTGATTCTAAACATTGAAAAAAAAAAAAAACTTTAACTAAGACAAAGAGAATGCATATTACTTTGTGTTTCACAAAAATTAGTTACAAATTTGTTAAACCATTCTAGAATCAAACCCTACTTTTACACTCTTGATCTAATCGATGTAGAAAATCCTTCGTCCTCCTCGTTTTTCCATGCAAAAAACTCTTTCCGAATCTCTTCAAGTATTTGGATTGATCAGGCAATGATTTATTTGCAACATTAATAACCACAAACAGTACTAACATAAATTGTAATATATATATATAAAAAAGTGTAATGCACAAGTACGTAACACTACGTTCATTTGATAAACATTTTTAACACCTTTAATTTGTATGAAAACACCATCAATCAGATCAGCTGAATATTTATTAATCCTTGGTTATGCAATTTCTCTTTCTTTCTTTTATTTTTTCTGTTTTGGTCAAGGAAAACATTTGTTAGCTTGTTGACCAAGAAAAAAAAAGCACATTAAACTCACAATCCGGTCCATTTTTCACACATCGAGGAGATGGTACTGTGACATTTGAGATGCAATTACGAATGCGTTTTAAGTTGCCTTGCGAAAACATTATTTTTCTGGTGATTGTTGCAGGAGAATAGGAAAAACGCAAGGAGCAACATTACTACTTTTATGTAAGGTGATTAATTCTTCTACTCTTTAAGAATAATATTTACAGAAGAAGTCATTATTGTTCATTACTTTTGTCAAGAAAACTTAACAGAAACCCACTAACAATCCGACGAGCTATTGGATTTGGAATTTGTCGGCACAAACGCCCGTCGATGTAAGCTACGATACCTGAAGCCACGAAGTTGCCAATACCAGCTTTCCACATAAACTTCATCTTCTTTTTCTTCTTGTCATTAAGTACCGGCACGATGGCAGTGCTGGAACCAGCGTCACTAGTCTCGGCCTCTGCTTCTTCTTCTTTCTTTGGCCTAAGTCCCGAAATGTACCTAGTGGCGTGCTGTCTAAGTATGCGAATCGCAAAGCTTACGAATATATGTTCACATAACGTCTTCAATGTTGGTCCGATCTTCCATTCCTGATCAGATCAAGATATTCACATTACTCAGTGATCATCAGAATCAAACAAAAGAGCATAAAGCAAAAGGGATGTGAGTTTAACCTTATCTCCATGGAGACGGCGACGAGGACGAGAGCTTGAAGGATCTCCTTTGAGCAAACCCCTGCTTTCCAGAAAATCTTTGACACGGCCTATCATCTCATCTATGAGCGAATTGCTTGGTGGGAGATTTTTCAGGAAAACCTATAAGTGAATATGTTTGGTCAGTCAGGAAAATAGCAAGTTCACGATTTCTGGTTGGTGTAAATCATGATTTGGTCTACGTTTTTTGGAATGGCAAAGCAAATCTAAGTTAGAGAAATATTGTTCTTGAAATTTACCTGATCATCGATGACTTTGACTCTGAGATACTCTTGTCTATACATTGTATCCAACATAGCTTGAAGGTATCCTTCGATGTATAACTGCAAGGAGTGAATATGAGCATACATCACTAAATCTTTGCAAGTATGTGTGACAATCTAAATAGTTTAAGAAATTAGTAGATGTGACGGGAAGCTTATTCTCTGTAAGTTTCACATGTTAAGGCAGCCGTGTGATCCTTCTCTTACAAAGTGAAAAAACTCAGCAGGTGTACAAAAGCTATAAGCGTCGATTTATATAAGACAAGGCCGTGAGATATCACCTCATCAATACCGGGACTGCGATCAAGCTTGATTGTTCTATCAGGCCCACCTTCCATCAAAGCTGTTCCTATCACCGAAGGTTCCATCGCCAGTTTAAGGATTCCATGGTGGAAACCGCTAACCTGGGAGAAGAGAGAAAGAGGATAAAAATAACTGCAATGGTGATGAAATTTTAGCCTAGCTGATCATCAGTATGAAAGGAGATAAGTCCTCACCAGTCCATCAAGACCTTTCATTTCTGCACCCCTCAGAACAGAGTCTGAGATTTCAGTAAGAGCAGCGAAGATGACATTGGATCCTGCTGTTCTTACCTGCAACATGGTAGTTGCATAAGAGAATTTAATAAGAAAAAAAACTAGGAAATTCATGATCGATTTATTGCATCGTACGTACAGTTTTCCCAAGATCACCGAAGTAACGTCTTGTCCCTGAAAATCCTTTGTTGTCTATAAATTTGCTGAGGAGTTTGAAGGTGCCTACAACAGATATAAGCAAACCGATATATTCCACCTTCAATGATGCATATAGAAGCCAAAAAAGAAGGTAATGATACCATAGATGCTCATATCTTATCTTACCCACTGTCAAACCAGGGACGTTCACCAAGCCTCGAGAAGGATCAAAAAAGGCATCAAGAGAGGAAGATGCAAAATCATCAAACATGGATGCGAAAGCTGGCGGAAGTAAAGGACTGCCTTTTGCAATGTAGATTGCTCTCATTGCATACCTAGAAATCAGTTATCCAAGTTAAGTACTATCTAAAAACAGAGGGCAGTGTGCACGGGAACTTTTAAGATACAAGCAAAAGATGATACCATGAGTAATGTTTTACACATCGGAGAAGTAGTTCGCGGATTGTTATCAAAGCATGAGTGACCAGTACACCATTTAGCTCGACAACCATATTTTTTATCTCTGGAACCTACAGAAAACAAAGTGCCGGGCAAGCATTAGCTCATATTGATTTGCGTAAAAACACGAAAACAGCAAAATAAAAAGATATGAAAAATTATGATGCTCATACCTTAACAACACTATGCAGTAATGACCTCAGAGTCTCTTGAGAGGAATTATAGCTCGAATATGAGCTCCCAGGAACAAAATTAGCAATTATCTAATCGAACAGATGTACTATTTTTAAACACAGCGTATAATAGAAATTGAAAGAGAAGACGATTAGAACAACTGTTAGAACAAACCTTTACTGGGTGAATTTCGAAATTATCAAAATAATATTGACTACTTTTCGTATTTGTACTGAGAGACGATCTCCAAAATGCCACAACTCTCATCAAAGTCTCTTCGTCTAGGTTCAGATTGACTGGCTGCACGTAAAACATCAAGAATATTAAAATCCAACAGCATAAGCAGAAAAATTAGGATCGAATTGCTCGAATACAATCAATACTTGAAGAGTCAGAAGTTGACTCTGCCTGTTCTATTCCTACTTAATAATTTAGACAGGGTGAGGAGAAAAAAGTAAGAAGAATTTCGAAGAGAGTGACACGATAACCGCCTCACACCTGCAAAACTATTGAGGAGTGCTTGACTTGTGTGACGCTGGAACCACTTGATGCTAGAACAAATACACATTTGAGTAGACAACCATTTCCGTCACTGGAACCTGATTGATGCTGACGAAGCATGGCTGCAAAGGGTGCCCCTGCCCATTTGTGATCCACATTCAGAGCCTGCAGTATCCAAGGACAAGCCATGTCTTATTTCTGCAACCAGAAAACCAAGCTAACTTATTTGCACTTCATAAAAGTATACCTCTATGCATAGTTGGTTAAATTTCTGTTTGTCAGTGAACATGGATTGTAGACCAAAATTATCTAGTCTCGCCACTAAGATCGGAGAATAAGACAGGACAGTTTTCTCCTCTGCATTCTGCATAAACATTTGAGCACAGAATCAAGTCTAGGAGGCAAAGGAGGTCGACGCCAAGTCGCCAACTAATGCGGGAATAACTACATGATACAGATAATGATGACGCAAAAGAGAGAGGTAGAGGACAGACTTACTTGCTTCACTTTTTCAAGTAAGTGAATTCCTAAATGGGTTATCCGGAATTGAATTTTAGAACGAGAATGGAATACTGAGTCTCCTTTAAGGCTTTTTGAAACTTCACAAATGCGAATGACTCGAGTCAGACCATCTGCATATACTTCATATCCGACCTTTACCATCGGTATGCTACTCAATTGCTCGTAGGCCGTTTTATGATCTTTGGCTTTCTTTTCCAACATTAAGTGGGAGGCTATGCTTCTGTGTTGAGTTGCCTTGAAAAGGGGTTTCCATGGACGAACCTTATCTAAGCTGACTTCACGCAGAGGTATCATGCCTGAAAAAGTAAAATTCCAGCTTTTTGGTCAATTAAATACTGTGAGTGCTCGTTAAATTGAAAACATGGAATGAACTGCCGAACTTTTTTGCTCCTAGTAAATTTAAGACGTTATTGAGGTTGATGATTTCTAAGCAGGAAAAGGTTTGAAGCTAAATATTACCATCTACTATAACTACAAGCTTGTGAGGAAGGGTCATATCATCCCATGCATAATCAGCCCCACTTCCAGGTCCAAGTACTTCAATCTCTGATGAATCCTGAAATAAATAGGCAACGGCACTGAATGATGCACATAAATTCAGAAACAAAAATGTAGCGATGACAATAAGTAGGATGTGGCCAACCTTTTGGTAGTAAGTGAGAGATGCAGACAAGAAATTCTCAATTCGATATGGTGGTGGGGTACTTGGTGGTTTTTGGAAGCGCACAGCAAGAGTTGAACCTTCTTCAGTAACATTTACAGATGCGAATTCAATTGCGCCTCTGCCTGTTTCACCTGACTGCTTTCTGAACTTGAGGAAAAAACATCCAATTGAAGTGATGCATAATGGGCCTGACCAACTCCAGTTTACCTTGTTCAACCGGAACTGAATGAATGTCAATGGATTTGCATTGTCACTTCCGTGCTTTCTGATAAAATTTTCGAACAGATTAAGTTCTTTCCTCTGTGTAGTTTCCTCCTGCAATCGTAAGGCTGCTCTCTGCTTACTTTTGATGGTGATTATGCCTACTGAGTCATCCTTCACAGAAAACCAAAAGTGATAGAAATAATAGTAAATAAATCATGTTCCCGAGATGAAGGCAAAAAAAAAAAAGTTAAAACGGGACACAACAAGAACCTGAAAATGGCGTTGGCGGATGTTGATAATCTCTTCCGATTCATTGGTTACAAGATGTCTCGGAACAAAAGTCACAATCCGTGATGGAACAACCATTTTACTTGAGATTGATTTAACTGACAACCCAAACCTTGTTATAGACCGAAATCCAGACTCATCTTTTGTTCCTAAACTAATTTCTGTAAGTCCTGATAAAGCATCCAAATCCAAAACTGCTTCAGTTGCCCCATGACCATCAGCCAATATAACACTAACCTTGCGAGATCTGGCCAAACAAGGTGTTGAAGTAGTTTATAATATGATATTGGGTGGAAATAACTACGTGCAGAGCACGGATAGCCTACCTAAGAAACCACGACCCCTCTGTCTTTTGGGGCAGATACAATCCAAACTCAGGGGGAACAATGTGATCAAGTTTCTTCAAATCTTCCCTGCATTTGTTTACTTGAAACGTAAATAGCCATCACCAGGTTAAAAGATATCTTGTTTTATATTTCATGTACCTGGATAGAGGCTTTTGATCAGGGGGATAGAAGAACAAGGTGCAGTCTGAGTCGTTTTTAAGAATGTACGGCGTGAAAACGGCTGCCTGCACCAACCATAAAGATATATTTTTAAGTAAAAGCAATCAGGACGGAAACAGAGTTCAAGATAAAATCATGACCTCCAGTATGCCTCTTTTCCCTAACGACAATCTCAAGGAAGCACAGTAGTTTCCACCGGCAAAATCAAGACCAACATCCAAAGTTTCTGCATCATTTTTCTGTTTCTGTAACTTCTTCACCCACTGACCACTATTGACTGGTTTGCAGCTCGTTTGGGAAGCAGTGAGAGTAACTCTAAAGTATATCATGTCAGGATTAGCATAGAAATCCACTGTTTTTCCGCTCTGTACCGTTGCATGCTTGCCAATGCAGTGTTTCTCCATCAAGGTGAACTGATCTGCGAACGAGATGACAATGTTAATGCAGAAATATAGGTTACCTAAAAAGCACATACTTTTCAGCGGTTACCAGTCTCTGTCAAAAAAATGGCTGCTTCGGAGGACAGGAAGTTGGACACCTGTACGGTGGGCAAAAGAAAAATTTCCTTCTGCTCTCGCAATGCAATACATGCATTCCGTTTCTCAAACACATCAGAGGATGCATCAGGCCGTATGATAGATACTTCCCTCCCAACACTATGAATCAGAAAATGCACCTTGCCGACACACTGACTTCCAGATGTGACAGAGCAATACGTAGTAGTCAAAGAGACGTTCACTGATTTGATTGATAAAGCTCTTTTGACTCCATAACTTAATTTATCAAAAATCCCTGTTAGGCGTACCGCCTTCCCTCCTTCAAGCTCTTCAGACCATTCACTTGCCAGTGACTTCTCACTCTCAGAAATTTTTTTCAAAGATTCAGGTCTGAACGAGAGTGAAAAATTACCTGGCATTTAGTTTGTGAAATCAATCAGAATGCCCCTAATAACAATCACTCTAGTTAATCATCCTGTCTGCTAAGAGAAACTAGACTATTGATATAACCTGCAGAACTTAAGTAGAGAAATATAGGGAAATGAAGAAAGACAAATTGATGGAAACCTAGTTACATAAGTTAGTGTGATGAGGGGACATTTCAACCTTACTTAAGAGTTCAAGTTATGAATATCGTATCAAGAAACCAAAATCCTACCAACAGCTAAAGATGTCAATGCCTTCTTCAGATCTCCGGATAAGCTTATGGCATTAAATGCTGCCACTGAATCATCAATTGAACCACCAGGCTTCAGAGGTACAGAAGCAAAAACATCTCTCTTCTGCTTAGATCGTTGGAAACGTATCTCCATCGGAAGACTAGTTTCGTTATGAATCCTTGTCAAAGGAGAAACTGAGATCGATAAACCGTCCTACAGGTTGTAGAACAATGCAAAAGATAAAAGGAAAAACTGCATTAATGCTTAAATGATCGAATAGAAAACCTTGAGAATCAGCTAAGACATACCTCAAATCCCTTCTTAATATCAACAACAAGAAACGGTCCAGGATGACTCCTTGAATCTATAAAACATATATAAAGTTCAGCAGTCACTGCAACGTATGCTTATTCAGGTGGGAAACCCATGAACAGATAGGTGTGAAAAGCATCAAAGTACCTTGGAGTGATACTATCCTTGTTCTCCAAGCTAGTGTTCTGGCTTCTAACAACGAAACGTTAATAGAAGAAGTTACGAAATTTCCAGAAGATAGCTGGACCGCAGCCACTGGAGAAGCTTCCGGTTGATGGTTCATTGAATGCCTTTGAAAGATATTACACACGATTAGGGATCTGCCATTCACTTTGTTATGTAAAAGCAGAAGTGAAAGTGTCTCTCCCCTCTCAACTATTCCAAAAGATTATTCTTAATTTAGTACTTTTCTTCTGCACCTTATGTTCAAAAAGAAGTATGCACTACACTAATCGGAAAAATGGGAAAGAAAGTTATTTCAGAAATCTAATCAAGAGAGTGCCAAATACTGTCCGCATTCGATACGAAACATAAACATATGCATCTTTCTGTTGCAGAATAAAACAAGGCATTAAGGGGCCAAGGAGTTACCGAAGAAAAATCGAAGCAGCTTGCTTCCTACCAACTGTGGCAGTCTGTTTCTCATTGAAACGGCAAGTAAGGTCAAGGCCAGAGAGGTTTTCTATCTGATAAAGACGAAATCTTTTCATGGTGACTCTATATAACAGGTGTATATCAAGAAAAAAGTAAGAAAACTATAAAAGCAGTGGACAGTAATCAGGGAAAGGCTAACCTTGCAACAATTGGCAAGAATAACGGAGGTATTCACAGAAAATGGACCAGCAATCTCCAGTTTCCCAAGCACAAAAAGGAGCATATCCAATGACAGCTCGGTTACAAAGAGTTCCAACTGCACATGCAAGGGGAAAAGTATGTAACGAGTTATATAGCTCTAAGACTTCATGGAAATTGCAGTAAGAAGCTTTGAGTACCTTTCCAATTCTGCAGTAAACATGGGTAGGTACTTTGTGAATAGTATTTTTCAGATCCTGGGACTGAAAAGTTGAACGGTAGAAAGCACTAACTTCAACTGGATGTATGAATTCCCGCCTATTCAAGAAGAAAAAAGAAACCATCGTTGAAGGAAATTCTATATTGGCGTGGAAAATGCAGAAAACAGGGAATACGCATCTTAGGGGCCCTTCTCACCATTGGTTTGTCTGAGCATCAAAGTACAGCACTAAAATGTTTAATGTGCCCATAATCCTGGCTTTACAAGATAGCATTTGTAAAGTTAGCGGAGTCATATTGATTGAACCACGAAACAGGGGAAATCTGTCCCTTGTTTCTGAAAGTTCATGAACAATGGTCAGAGATACGCCATCAATTGTTACGGTAATAGAAGGTGGAGAAGTGTTCATCACAGATTGCGTTTCCGAATCATGGATCTCAGGAGCTACCACAGATGTAATATTACGAGTCGCCAAATTTTCACGAAACACTTTAAACTTGATCGGATTCCCTGGTTTCCGGACAAATTCTGGAACACCATCGATAAATGCAACAGCTGAGTCACCCTTCTTGTTGACGAGGTAAAATGAATCTTTGACCAATTTACGGTACGTCTCCCAGTCAATGTCACCCTTATAATTTTCGGATTCGCCAAAAGATGCCCGAAAGAGTGTTTGTGCATTGTCATAAAGTCCAGAGACGTTAACAATATCTGACCTTGAATGATAGTTTAACCGAAATGGCTCTCCTTTATTGCTTTTGGCATACAAAGATGTCAAGGAGAACCATAAGGTCGATGAATTCCATCCTTGATGGCGGTGGTGGGTGACCTGCACATGATATCCAAATATCTAGGGGATATCATCTCACTAAAAAAGCAGGGAAACAAATAAAAAGGTAGCTGGACTGATTTTATTCTAAAAGCCAAAGAATACTAATAAATTTTTCTATCTCTTCCTGTTCTCATATTATACTGCACATACCCTGAAAAGAGCTCTTTCTCCGACCAGAGAATAATGAAGGGTACCAGCCACAACACACTTGTCTCCCCTATCTTCCACTGTGAAGAACATATGTTGGTGTATATCTTGAATGGCAACAATCGCTCCTATACATGTATAAATTTTCCATTAGGAGAAAGAACCCAATTTTTTTACGAATGACTAAGATGCTAATATACCTACTTACCATCAGGAACTAAAGACTCAAAATTTCTTTCAGGTTCACTGTTGATCGGAGGCCTTTCTAAAGAAGCATGTGTACTTTCTCCTCCAGGTAATGCAGCAAAGGATGAAAGCATTGAAAGTACCATCTGACGTAATAGCACACATAATAGGCCAGCAAACATGAGCATTAGCAACTATAGGAATGTGAACACATAAGTAGTAATAGTATTTTCAAAACCGTCTACACATGCATATCAAACCTGATAACTATACCACAAAAAATTATACCTGCAACTCTGATAGTGAAATGGTTATATCAAATCCCAGAACAGAACAACCACCTTCCCATGCCTGGCTAAACTGGTGACTGCGATTTTCTCGCTTCTTAACAGATGCAGAGACACGTAGGTCTTCCAAAATATAGTTTTTATAACGAGAGTGCAATTCTTCCTTTAAATTGCTGTTCGTAGAAAATTCTCTTAGACCATTAAAATCTCCTGAAGCACTTGTGCTATCACCTGAACTGATTACATCCCTTTGCTGAAATGATGTTTCAAGAGGAGCACCAGACAAAAAAGAAGAAGATTCACTAAATGCTGGAGAAGAAAATTGAGTAATATCTATGTCCTTTTCCACGCTCTCAAGAATCTTAGAAAAAACTGACAGGCGAGAAACTTCACAAAGAAACTTCTGTTCTCTGCCTGCTGAATCAAGGGAACTGTGGAGAGTTATCTCCAGAACAATTTCCCTTATACCTCCTGCAAAATCAAGCAATTATCAATTATTCGGAAACTAAATTTTAAACGTTCGTGTAAATGGATAAAGATAGTACAACTTACCATATTCATCAACACAGACAAAACCCAGTGCAAACTGGGTGACATCTATAGAAAACGCTTCTATGAGGTACCCACTTGCTTGTTGAGAAGGAATATTAACTTCACTGACACCTGAATCAGCTTCGACTTGTTCAAGAACTGGCGCAGAAGATCTAATCACCGACATCTTACTTGAAATGAAATAAAGGTACACGGAGTAACCATGAATTAACCCTATCAAGGCCTCTGGTTCAAGGACAAAAAGACCACCCTGCCAACAACATGGCAAGTTACTTCATGCACCATATAGAGCTAGTCAATATGTAAAACAAAGCAAGCGGTGTTTATTATTTACCTCAGCTCTACAGGAAATTGACTGAAAGTTTCTCCCAATAGAGACGGATGTTACAAAGTTACTTGACCGACGAACTTCAGCCAAGACATGTTTTGTTGAGCACCGAGCTAAAAGTAAGTCAGTCAACGCTAAATCGATGTGTATCCAACGGGTCGAGTTGGACAGTGAAGATTCTAAGGCAGAGTCCAACTGATCGACTTCTCTCTGAACCTGAACTCTATTTGTAGTAGGTTCATTTGCTGTTGATGCATTTCCTGGAGAATCATCCGCCATACGACAGGCGTCCCCTCCAGCTGATGGACTTGAGCAATCCATACACACACTCAATATGCAGCTAGAAAGACATGCTTCAAACAAGGTATCATGTGACCTGAACGGCAAAGATTCTATGATAAAGTTGCCAGAACTTTTCCATATATTGCCCCCATATCTGAAGAGTACAGATTGGAGTTCACACAAATCAACATTGACTAAAAGCTTATGTTCTTTACAAGATAGTTCAACGCATACTTCCTGGACAGAAGACCAGATTCTAGAATCAGCTAGCTCCATAGGGCTCTCAAGTTTTTCGTCTGCTGCAGGTACGTCAAATATCACATCTATAGCCCTCACCTTAATGCTCGCTTTCACTGCAAAAAGAGTTTTGCAAAAAGTCTTCTCGATCTCATGTTCCACATGCACTGCGTCAGAACTGAGAAATCCTTGTCCCAGTGAATGACCCGCAGAGCTAGAGCCGCTCAAACCACGGGAAAGCCCAGAAACTAAGCTTAGAAACATCTGGTACAAAATAACAAAACTTACTTGCACGCATTTTTTAAAAATCTAAAAGGTAAATTAGGATCTTGAAGCTATTCGTATGGTACGCTGGAATTTTACTCCGAACAAGCACAAGGACAGGTTCATTTAGATTGAGGAACTCATAAGTTTTTGAGCATCATGTCCAACATAAAAAAGCCTAAAAGGATCTTTTTTGACACAATGCAAATCATAAAGTAAAACCGCATCTTGTCTAACATCATATATAAAAGTCCTTTAGGCATCTTGATAATATATGTCAGCAACAAGTCTATATCCAGAAACTAATCACTTGGGTTAGAAGAGTACATTACTAAAGAGCCTTTTCTATCAAACTCTTCTACTGACAAAGATTACAGCTATGAGAACAGAAGGCACACATTTAAAAAGAGAGATGATAATCATGCTTCTGAGGATCTGAGCCTTATGAGAACTACCAAAACAAATATAAACTCCTGCGGTAGGAAACTAATTTTCCAAATTCTATGCGGATTTTAGACGTGAAAAGTGAAAACTGCCAAGAAAGCCTCTCTTACCTGAAAGTAAGCACTTAAGTCATCCCTTTTTGATACAATAGTCAGTCCCATCACCAACACATCCAAACCAGTTGAGAAATCGGTAATAGCTTCGCTAAAGGAATAAACATGCTCTCTGCAATATATTGCAGATCTCTCAGAGTCAGATGGAATTGCATAACGTAAATATGATGGCTTAGTCTAGCACATATGTAGCACATATGTTTCAAGCAGAGAGACAAAAACAATGTTCAGCTTAGTCTAGCACTTATGTAGCAATAAAAGGCAAAAGAAAGTTCACCAATGATTAAAATGGAGTACTTTGATATAAGAAGAAATAAGAAATCCCACACACCTTAAGGATGAAAAGCGGATAGTTACGGGTCTCAATACAAAAAATTGACTCCACTTCTTTTCTGCCATTTTGCAGAAAGAGCAATCAAAACCATAAAACCCTAGGTGTGAGGACAGAGAATTCCGTCCCTGAGAAACATATTTTTCATAACTTGAAATCACAGTATCACTTATCCCCAGCTCCTGAAGCGAAGGCCTATCTGATCTGGTGTTGTCAGGCCCTTGAAACATCCTTAATGGGACCACGTCAGATTTTGAAGTCGGCCAGACCACAAACTCAAGATCATGGAAATCAAATAAAAGAACATCTTTCTGCCCAGTCAAAGCATTCACTTCTTCAGCCTTCTCCACCAACAATTTGACATGTGGACCACCAACAAGTATGCCAACCTGAATCTGTCTCTCTGGATGAACTTTATGCAAAGACAATTCAATAATTCTTCTGTAGATCCCATATTCGTCAGAACTAGCCGTTTCAGGATCAACACCAACTGTTACCAAAGAACTTGACTGAACCCCTCCACTAATCTCGTCTACACATAAGCTTTGAGACTGTTGTGTCTGCCAAATTAGCAGAACCATTGAAAACAACGAAGAATATTCTAAAACAATATTCAACTTTCCCGATACCATGCCGCATTTCCCGAGCCCCGAATCTTGGTTACCAGCATCCTCATATGTCATGCAGCTTTTAATATCAACGAGTAGACAAGGGTTATCAGAAACTTTAAAAGTACTTTTATCGAACTTCAAGTAATTTTTGTTCCAGTTGGACCACATTTCTCTCAGAAGATTTTGTAAATGCAGAACGCCTTCATGTCGATCATTGCCATTATAGCTATCTGTTTTGGATAGTAGGATTGGCTGTGCGGGGTCCATCTCCAAGATAGTTTTCACATCTTCACGCATATGCTTCTTATTTATTTCCGCAGAAGTACTCGGATCTTTTGTAGATCTCATAAAACGACTGGTTTCTATAAAACTAGAGGACTCAACCTTCAGTTTCACACAGGAAGCAGACAAACATTGAGTAAGACAGCCAACAGTTTGCATTACCAAAAGCTCATCAACCGAAAGGCAAAGAATGACAACATTTGAGTCTACGTGTCCTGCACTGTCTTTCGATGACATCAAACCTGAAGTCATTTTCTCTGGATAAAATGTGATCGAAAGTCTCCCAAGATTGACGACTGCATGAAACTCAAGAGATACCCATTCAAAATCTTCATCATTGTTCCCAACAGTTCGTAGTTCTTGGGTCAACAATTTCTTTGACGAGAGAAAGCCGGCTAGAGACCAGAATGTCCTACTAATAAGTCTCCAGATATAAGCTAAAACCCAGGTGATCTTGCACAAACAACTGAAGTGTCCATATAAGGAAGTTTCGTCATAATCATCATTAGCATTCTGAGAACTCAGGCAAGTTCTGTATCTGGCGACTCTCCGCGCCCGTGCGATTGCTTCAGCAGGGAGCTCTTCCTCGATATTACATATCATCTCCCATTTACGTCTTGCAGTCACAAAATGCCTTTTGTTTTCTGAAACTTTCCAAAGTGATGATTTCTCTGGCAGTTTCCTAGAGTACCCAGCTAAATATAGCAAATACTCGTAAGCATTCACGTAACGCATCCAGAGGATAGCAGCACTAACTAAATTCTGGAATGAATTAGTGTGAGGCGAGATCATCAAGCGAGTTCTGCGAGCAGCTACTTTCCAAAGATAACGTCCATTTCTGACAGAGTTGCTATCTTTGGATGATAACTTTGCCAATCCCATTAAAACCGGAAGATCACTGGGTCTAAACGAGAAGCTTACCTCTGGAATGCGGACGATCAGATCCGTAAGTTGAAGATTATGCAGCGTAATCAACACGACAAGGCTATCAAATGCACAAAGGTCAGAGATATCATTATTCCTCTTATATCCAATCTTGAAACCATAGCCATTCAGTGTCAAGGAACTACGCCTCAAAGGGAATAAAACTGCAGCAGCTGAACTCCTCAATAAACTAAGATTCTCAGTATTCTGAGAATCACTCCTGAGCTCGTTGATTTCCAGAACACAACCCAACTCACTCGAACCCGGGAAACAAACTTGAACATTAATATCATGTACCTGAATGCGGAAATGCCTGAGAACAAGATTCGAGAAAGAAGTCTTGAGCTTACTTCTCTGAGAATTGCCATCCATCATCCTTTCCAAAATTTCATGTAAGAAGCATCCCTGCAAAAAATGAAATCAGCAATTGGCAACACACCAAACCACACAGTTAAACTTACGTATCAGCCAAATCAATCCCAAGAGTTAAAATGAAGAATTGGGGAAATAGCAAAAAAAAAAAAAAAAAAAAAAAAAACAAATTCACAGGTGTACCTCGGGATCGATAGACGACAGAACTTTTTTAATCTCATTTGCTACAGTTTCACGTGATGCTCGCATCCTTCTCGAGCTTCCTTCCTCCGTCTCTCCTCTAAGATTTAAAAAAAAAAAAAAAACGCAGGATCGGTAAACCCTAACGAAACTATTGACTTCGAAATCAACAATTGAGCGATGGGATTAAGTTACCTGGCGGACAATTTGACATGAACACCGCGAATTTCGATCTGAATGGCCGGAGCTGACCAGACGGAAAAGTGAATAACCAGGTGGTCGACAGTGATTCCTTGGAATGAAAAATTAGATCCATCGAGGAGCTGATTAAGCTGAAGAACATCGAATCTAAAATTCCGTAGTGTGAGGAGAGTATCAGTAAGCCCTAATTCGACCTGAAGATCAGGCTCTTCCCGAGAAAAAGTCCGCAACAGAGTACGAAGTCTCCGTCGGACGAAATTGCTAAGGAACGTCATGCGAATTCAAGTCAAACACATGCCGCTTTTTGAGTGTATGTGTGAACGAACGATTCCTCCATTAACGAGTTTGAAGAGAGAAACAAACGGTTGATATGAGAGAGAGGAAAAAATCCCCTTATCAGGCAGAGCGGGAAAGCAAGAGGACAAAGAAGACGTCACAGGCTCACGAGAACAAATCCTTGCAGACACGTGTCAGCCTCTTGCTTCAGCACCAGGCGATGAAGCTGTTCTTGCCGTTTTCATCCTAGCCAACAGAACTACCTGTAGTTCTAGGAAATTACAAATTTTGCCATTTAGTTACGAATGCTTCAAGCGCATGCCGTGGCGTTCATTATTTCATTAAAATTTCCTTTTGGTTTTTATTTGAGAAACAAACTACTAAATCTTTTTTTTTTAATCTTTTTACTTGGTGGAATATGTTGTTCAACAATTTTTCCTATATAAACGTAGGCATAGTAGAAGAAGAAAATTATCAGAGCAAAAACCCTAATTTCTTCGACTATGGAAGACTTACCTAGGCATCTCCTGGACAATATTCTCTTCAAGACAGATCTCAGAGCTTTGGCGATGATATGTTGCACAAACAGATCCCTCCAATCACATATAAGCGACCCGTATTTTAAATCTAAATATTTTTCTCTGATCGAATCCGGTTTACTTCATATCTCCAGTTTTGGCTCATATAACCTAGGCTACTACCACCCTCACGGCGGTTTTAGATCACTCAAAATCAAAGATACCTTAAGGGAGAGCCATATTGTGGCATCTTGCTCTGGCCTTCTTCTACTCTTCATTGCTTATCATCTATGCCTCGTAAATCCCCTTACGAAGAAGTTTCGATTCTTAAATTTAATAACGTTCGTCGAGAATTCATTGGTCCGTGGAACAGAAAGCAACTCGGCCTGGCGGTTAATCAAATTGATCGAACCACCCGGAGTTTCAAAATCGTCAACATGCCCGAGATGAAAAAAACGTATGAAACGAAGTACTGGTTCCAGATTCACGACGGAAAGTCATGGAGGTATTCGAAAACGACGATTACTTGCCACACAAGCGATCTCGATCACCGTATGAAAACCCCTGTTTACTTGGACGGATCTCTTCACTGGCTAAGAAAGGACGGAAGCATCATAGCTTTCAACACCGAAACAGAACAAGCACGACTGATCCCGATCAAATTCCCCGAGGGGTTTTGTAAACCGCTCTTTGCTGCCGGCGATGATATGCTGACTTTGATATCGGCGAAGGAGAAAGTCATTTACATTTATGCCCTCGAGAATATACTCAGTGATCCCAAGTGGGTCCCCGTGGAGAAGATCCGGAACGGTGTGATGGACAAAAGTAGGCTTGAGAATTGGTACGTGGAAGCTTACGACGGCAAGTCCTTAGTGTTGAGAGGGGAGAGGAAGGAGAAATGTGACGACCAAGTGGTTCATGTGTACGACTTGAGAGCTAAGAAGTGGGTAGTCATGGGTTCGGTTCCAGGGTTTTGCGATGCAAATCAAGATTTTTTTCACTTCACACCGTCGCCTTCTTCTGTGGTCGGACTTGATGAGATTTTGGCTTGTGGTGATATAGGCATATCTTCTCTAAGCTCGATTATGACACTAATTGATGGAAGCTCATCGGAAGAATTGGAAGAAGAATCGTAAGAGTTGTTGTTTGAGGACCTTATGCAAATTTGCGCTTCCGACGGTTCCTATCTAGGTTCCTCTTTGTTTTTGCTCTTCTTTACCAAGGATCGACATACTCTGCTTAGCTATTTGTAACAATTTTACCATCCTTCTTACTTTTAATGAAATTCAAATACTCAGCAAAATAAAAATACCAAAAAAAAAAGAAGAGCGGTGTAGACAAATTCGTATTATGTGAGGAACATGTGTCTTTTGGTAATTTGGTTAATGAACATGCACTGTTATTATGTTTGTGTGCTAGTTCAAAATTTGGAAGTTATTAACAAAGTTTGCTCAAAATCACTCAGACCTTTAAAAACTTAAACATAACAATAGCCAAAAGCGTTGTTCAAACTTACAACATATAAGAGTGGTAAAAATCATATTTTCGTAGTATATGTTTCTTCTGCTAGCTATATAAATTATAATGATTACTTTTTATTAGAATGAATGAAAATGATAATGAAGTTGATAAAAATCAACAAAATTGCAATGATGATGCAACCTTATCTCGTGTACATTTTGGAAATTACTGTCTTTTTACAATTCTTTTGTTCTCAAGACCACTATATATCGGAAGAAGCTATGGGTGAATTGAGGGAAGCTACTTATCCAATACACTACTTGTACTGAGAGTGCAGCAATTTCAAGTCAAACATATCCTGCTTCGTACTGTCTGCGTGATGAACGATTCCTCCAATAACGAGTTCGGAAACAAAACCAGCAAAAAAACTAAGCAAAAGCCATATTTTAGAGAATCAAAACCAGAATCTAAAAAAATAAACGACATCCACCCGCAATGGCCTTAACACTTCAAACTGCAAATTCTTTATCCTATCGGAGACCTATGAAAGAGATTTACTACCGTTACCGCCCCATAACCCGCCAAACAGTAACATCTACATCATGTAAAGAAGAGAGACACCCTTCTGAGAACTAAGAAACCTGGAAAGATTGTGTTGATATCAGCGATGATTAAAAAGACATTGAATTATGTTGATATCAATATATCATGATACAAATCCCCTATATATTAATTGAGAAGAGAAAATTCAGCCACGTGTCTCATTTAGAGTAATTTTAGGAGAAGTTAACCAATGAAATATTTATATTCAGACACGTCAACAAAAAATAAATACACTTTTTAATACATGGAAATATAGATATTCTCTCAGATTTTTTTTTTTTATGATATCATTGAATTCAAACATTAAAAACATATAATTAAGAGATTTAGTGGTTTGTATGACATTTAAAATTAAGAAATTATATAAATAATAGTTTTGTCCCACATGGACTTCAAAATCAAAGGATGACATGCATATTCCTTATAAATAATTAAAATTACTCAGAGTTTTTGAATTAAATATATGAAGTATTTAATAGACGCCAAAATTTGAAAGTTTTTATTTGATTTAATCAAGTTTTATTTGAACTACATTATTAAATTGAATATCCAAATATTTATGTACTTTTGTTTGATAGAAATTCAAATATTAGTTACTTGATAAATTGTGAAAATATTAGAATTATTTTAAATTGGTGAAAATTATAATATTATAAGTATTTTTATTTAAATAAAATTTATATTATATTTGATGATATATTGTTATTGTTTATTAGATTAGATATCATATTAAATATTAGATCTACAGATAGTATATCAACCATAAAAATTTGATTAATATGATACAATGGTAACAGTTTATATAATAATCAACTATATATCAAATATTATACCCACACATAGTGCGGGCTATCACCTAGTATATGGATATTAGAAAAGAGAAGTAGCATTTGAAGGAATAATGAGAAGAAGAAGAAAAAAAATCATTCTTCATTGGTCTCATGGAATTTTGAAGAATGGTAGTGAGCAAGAAATGACAGATTTAACAAATTCACGGACATCTGTAACATAATTATTTTAGGGTAATATACATTTGTTCTTTGTAATAACTTTAGAAAATGTGACATATATAATATACACGATAACATATTTAAATTGCAAAACTCAAAAGACAAATATATACAAAAATTAACATTAATATCTTTTTTACTTTTTAAAAAATATTATAAAAGAAAATTGGATCAAACATGAAGGTTGAGATAATATACATGTACTTGGTCATGTTATGAGAACATGTATTAGTATTACTATACATATATTTACTTTTTTAATATACATATATTTACTTTTTATTTACACTTAGGTATTATCTAGATATAAATAATTATGTTCAAATATTAAACATCAAATATTCATATTTCATTTAAAATATTTGTATGTTCTATCAAATTTTATTTTATCAGAATATAATTATTAAAATCATATGATACGAAAAAATCGTGGCATAACGTGGATATGTAGTTTGATTGGTTTTCTCGCTATGAATCGCAACATTTGCGATTAGTAGCGGTTCATAACGGTTGATACCAGTCATACAAAATGCCTTAAACCGTTTTATATCATTATATAACGTTAAAAATCAAAAGTTCCGGGAAGCTCTTTCCAGACCGCGTTTACAGGATACAGACGGTAACGACAGGAGAATAAAATAAGTTTTTTTGTCAAAAAAAAGAAGAAAAAAATTATCATTAAACTCAAAATTAATTTTAAAAAGCTCTAAGTTAATATATTCATATATATATTTACCAACTATATCACGTTAATATATATATATATATATATATATCATAAATTTATTTGTTTTAAATTGTCATTTATTGTTTTATTATTTATGTTGATTGAGTTATTATTTATATTTTTATTATAATAATATATTTTTATGTTTTTAATAATTATAAATTTGTTTATTTTATTAATTTTTGTTAATTTGCTTTTGCGCTCGTTGGTAAATCAGTCAAAAATGATTTGCAAACGCAATAACTTTTTTAACCCTTATACCAGTCGTATAAGCTGCTAAAAACGTTATTAAACGCAACAATCTGCATACGTAAACTTTCGCAGCCGCAACTGCTGTGTTTAAACCAATCAAACCCTAACTAGTATATACTAATCACTAAACACAATACAACACTCTCTTTTTTTTTGAGATGTTAGATTTGATTAATCAACAAAAAAAGGGATTACAAATTTTTGAACAACAGCCTTGCTCAAAAATAGTCTGGCCACTTGTGTGACGAAAGTAATCTACTTAGAGCGTGAGAGGAAGAGAAATGAAAACGATTGTTGATATTAAGGAGCATTAAGCGAGGATGTAGAGTTCCATCGTGTGGTGAGCTCGTCGTCGATCTCCTCATTTGGTTTGAGAGATTTCAGCCGAAGAAGGATTCCCATGTGGATGGTCTTTGCCAGATTAAGCGTAAAGTTTGGAGGGTTGTTGTGTCTTCTGGAGTTTCTTTCTCTCCAAGTCCAGTAAATGTTAGCTCGGAAGGCCATTTTTGATAGCTGTAGATCCGTCTTTGATAACCTGTTGCTTCTCAAATGATTTGTTGTAGCAGTCCAGTCGGGGTTAGTTTTGCATCCCAAGATATTCGCCACTAAGCTGTTCCAAACAGTGAAAGAGTAAGGACAGGCGAAGAAGAGATGATCCCGTGACTCCAGCGGTTCTCCGCATAAAGAGCATGGTCTTGTGTCACCCCACCGAGCCGTTCTGTCTCCCGTATCCAATCTGTTTTGAAAGGCAAGCCAAGTGATAAACGCTTGTCGTGAACAGAATGCTTGATCCAGACGAGTCGGTGCCAAGTGACCTCATCTCTTGAAGTACGCATTAAGTCCCATGTACATCGAGAAGTGAAACGCTGGTCGTATGTCTCATCCTTTTGTTTCCACAGAACTTTATCCTCCCCTGCATCAGGTTCGGGTATCTGTGTTTGCTGGATAATTGTCACAATCCGTTGAAGTAAAAGAGAGCGAGTTCGACGAATTCGCCATGCACCATCAGTGACAACATCAGCCACTTTTGCATTTTTGTCTATTCCAAGCAGTTGAGTTCTCAGGCTTCCTGTAATGCGGATCAAGGGGCCAATGTTCAACCAATTATCATGCCAAAAGAAAGTGCCTATACCATTGTTGACCTCTGTTTTGATGAAAGTAGCCAGGTCTTAGTTTGAGTAGTTTTGACCACATCCACGAGCCTCTGGTTGTTGTATCAGGGATTTCCCAAAAAGATAATCCACGAAGTAGGTACCTCTGTGTCCAAGTTACCCATAAACATTCCATGCGAGAAAGAATTTTCCATATCAGCTTCAAAGAGAACATAATGGATGTATCACAGAGTTTACGAATGCCTAATCCACCCTCTTTCTTTGGGAAGCAAACATCGTCCCAAGAGATCTTCGCCTTGGTAGAGACAGCAGGATTACCTGACCAAAGAAAAGCCGAAGACATTTGATAAATTTTGCGGAGACACTTTTTTGGGAGGCGAAAAGCAGAACACCAAAAATTGGTGATGCTCGAAATCACATATTGGATCAGTTGGATTCTCCCCGCATAAGATAAAGACTTGATAGACCAGGATAAATAGCGGTTCCGTATCTTGTCAATCAATGGCTCATAATCAGTCTTGGTCATGTTTTTTGTTGTCAAAGGAAGACCCAAATAACAGATTGGTAATTGATCAATAGGAATACCCAAGTTTGAAGCTTTCTCCAGAAATCCATGATGAGTTTTGCCCGCAACATATAAGCAGACTTGTTCATGTTGATAGCTAGACCCGATTCTCGTTCAAAAGCCTTTAAGACCTGGGTAATTCCATTAATAGATTCGGCATTCGCTTTGGAGAAGATGATCATGTCATCTGCAAAGCTCAGGTGAGTCAACTCCACTTCATTACATTTCGGATGATAATCAAAGATCTTATCCCTAGCCGCTTTGTTTAGTCGACGGGTTAGAACATTTATAGCAATAACAAAGAGTAAGGGAGATAGGGAACAGCCTTGCTTTAACCCCCGAGTGCTTGAGAAGAATCCCTCAAGTTCACCATTAATGATGACCGAGAAAGACGGTGTCGTGATACAGCCTCGAATCCAGTGAATGAACAATTCTGGGATTCCAATTGCCTGCAGTGTTTTGATGACAAAATCCCCTCGAACGGTGTCGAAAGCTTTCGTTATGTCAATCTTGAAAGCGCAGCGAGGGGATATTGTGTCTTTTTGATAGCCTTTGACGAGCTCTGTGGCGAGTAGAACATTCTCCAGCAATAGTCTACCTTTAATAAAAGCGCTTTGATTTGGCTTAATGGCTTCTGGGAGGATCTGTTTGAGGCGAAGGGCAAGTATTTTTGAGACGACCTTGTAAATCATGTTGCAGCATGCAATTGGCCTAAAGTCTTTCATCATTTCGGCATCTTGTTTCTTTGGAATAAGAGCTAGAGCAGTAGCATTCACACCACTCGGCATGAAACCATTCTGGAAGAAGGATTGTATTGCAGTTACAAAGTCCTCACCGATAATTGACCAAGCAGCTACGTAAAACTCCTTAGTGTATCCATCTGGTCCTGGCGTCTTTCCTGAAAGCATAGAAGTTAATGCCTTGTGAATGTCTTCTTCCGTGATCATTCTTGTCAACATTGTTATCATCTCGGCCGTACACCGAAAGTCGACCAATTCCTGTAAATCATCAGAAGTATTGTCTTCAAAGTTTGGAGATTGTTGAAGAAATTTCTTGAAATGATCTACTGCCTCCGTTTTAATTTGTTGTGGTTCGGTAATAGTAGTCCCCGTTTCTGTCACCAGCTTTCTTATTGCATTTTTCGCTCGTCTTGTTTGGGCCATCCTATGGAAAAAAGCTGTGTTGTGATCCCCCAATTTTAGCCACGTGATTCTTGATTTCTGACGGAAAAAACTCTCCTCTACATCTGTGTAATGTTGCCATTGTGTAGCCGCATTGGTCTCAGCTTCAAATGTTTCAGAACATGGGTTTTCCAGAGCTTGCCTTTGCCTTTCACAACGAACCTCAAAGACAATCTTTGTTCGTCTAGTAATATCACCATATCAATCTCTATTAAGGGCTCTGAGATAGGGCTTTAGGAGTTTGAGCTTTTTGTGAAAACCGAATGACCGATGTTCTATAAAGAAACCAACACCGGTAGTGCTTTGCAATAGCCCAAGACCGTAATACCTGAGAAACCCGAGAGAATAACCCTCTAAGTATGAGAATGAATATGGAAGAACAATTAGAGAATACTTGAAAAACTTTTAAAGAGAATTTTAGAACTTATGATGAACACTCTTTATTATTTCAACTTCTTGTACTTCTTACAAATGAGGGGGTGAGGAGGTATTTATAGCCTCCAAAAGATCTTACAACATAAATCTAGATTTTTCTACTCTAACCTCCTTAACCTAGATATTTCTTAATTTTCTAGATTTTTTTAATATAATATCTAGATTTTTATCAAAAAAATCTAGATTTCTCTACACAAATATCTTATCTATAACCTCCTTACTTCTAAGATTTTTCTACCATAATATCTAGATTTTTATCATACAAATTTAGATTTTTCTACACAAATATCTTATCCATAACCTCCTTACTTCTAAGATTTTTCTACCATAATATCTAGATTTTTCTACAAAAATATCTTATCACAAAATCAAGTTTAATTTCAATACTCCCCCTTAAACTTGATTTTGTCAACCATCCCGAGCTTTGAACGAAGTAGCTCAAACTGGCCTTTTGGCAGTGACTTGGTGAAGATATCTGCAACATTGTCTTCACTTCGAACCTCCAAAGCTTCAATCGTTCCATCAAGCACCTTCTCCCGTATGAAGTGATGTTCCAACTCGATATGCTTAGTCCTTGCATGGAACACCGGATTATTCGCCAGCTTGATAGAACTTTGATTATCTCCGTAGATAGTAAGTGGCTTGTTGATTGGCTCGAACAAGTCTTCAAGTAGTCTTCGAAGCCAAATGCACTCTTGAGCTGCGAGTGTTGAAGCTTTATACTCTGCTTCAGTGGTTGACAACGACACTGTTGCTTGCTTCTTGCTGCACCATGAAACACTTGTGTCTCCACATAGAAACACATAGCCCGAAGTTGATTTCCGATCATCCAGATCTCCACTAAAGTCTGCATCCGTGAAGCCATAGAGAGAGACCTTGGCATTGTACTTATACACCAAACCCATGCCAAGAGTTGTCTTCACATACTTCAAGATCTTCTTTGCTGCTTCTAGATGTGGCTTCCTCGGTGTCTGCATAAACCGACTTACAAGACCAACCGCAAAGGAAATGTCAGGCCTTGTAATGGTTAAGTACAGAAGACTTCCTACAAGAGATCGATAAGGTCGAGGATTGGGTAGCAGAGATCCTTCATCGCGCTTCAACTTAATGTTTACATCCATCGGAGTAGTACATGTCTTTCCTTCGTGTACCCCGAACTTCTCAACAATCCTTTTCGCATAACTTTGTTGGCCGATGAATATTCCATCCTTTACTCTTTCAACCTCCAAACCAAGGAAGTTGTTAAGCTCACCCAACTTCTTCATCTCAAACCTTATTGACATATCCTCTTGTAGACGAGCTATTTCTCCTTCATCATTCCCAGAAATTATCAGGTCATCCACGTAAAGAAGAACTACCACGTGGACTCTTCCATCCTTCTTGAGGAATAGGCTCGGATCAGAATTAGATGGGACAAACCCGCAAAACTGAAGAAACTGAGCAAGCTTTCCATACCAGGCTCTTGGAGCTTGTTTTAACCCATATAAAGCCTTCTTTAGCTGCACACATAGTCAGGATGCTCCCTTGATGTGTAACCAGGTGGTTGCTCCATATAGATTTCCTTATCGAGTTCTCCATACAGAAATGCATTCTTCACATCTAACTGCCATAACTTCCAGCCAAAGCTTGCAGCTAAAGATAAAAGTGAACGTACCGTAGTCATCTTCGCCACTGGACTGAAAGTCTCTTCATAATCTTCTCCATACTTCTGGGAGAATCCCCGAGCAACCAACCTTCCTTTGTATCTATCAATGCTTCCATCTGTCCTTCGCTTGATACGGTACACCCACTTGCATGAGACGGGTTGGACATCCTTGGGTTTTGGAACCAAATTCCAAGTTTCATTCCTTTTAAGAGCATCCATCTCCTCCTTCATTGCGGTCTCCTACTCTTTAACTCCTTTTGCTTCATCATATGTTGATGGCTCTTCTTCATCTAATGGAGCTGCAAAATAGCATGAGTAAGTAGTGACAAAACTGTCATCTCTGAACCGAGCAGGCTTGACAATGTTCCGTTTCGGCCGTTTATTAGCCATGGAACCATGGTTTTCTTCATCATCTTCTTCTTGGTTAGTGCTCCCCCTTTCACCTTGTGTCTCTTGCTCAGAACTTCCACCTTCACTTGGTATCTGAACAGCTGGTTCATCGCCTTTGAGGGAACCCGTACCATCTTTCTCAAACAGGACTTGAGGAGGTCCATAATATGAAGAAACTTCATCAAAGACAACATCACGAGATACAGTGTACATGTGTGTCTCTGGATCCATACACCTCCAACCCTTCCTCTGTTCATCATAGCCGACAAAGATGCACTTCTTTGCCTTTGCCTCCAGCTTGGTTATATGAGAATCGAACACGTGGACGTAGCAGACTGATCCAAATACCCTGAGATGTTTCACCGTTGGCTTCTTCTTATGAACCATCTCATATGGAGACTTCATATGGCTCTGATACCATGTAAAGAAACCAACACCGGTAGTGCTTTGCACTAGCCCAAGACCGTAATACCCGAGAAACCCGAGAGAATAACCCTCTAAGTATGAGAATGAATATGGAAGAACAATTAGAGAATACTTGAAAAACTTTTAAAAAGAATTTTAGAACTTATGATGAACACTCTTTATTATTTCAACTTCTTGTACTTCTTACAAATGAGGGGGTGAGGAGGTATTTATAGCCTCCAAAAGATCTTACAACATAAATCTAGATTTTTCTACTCTAACCTCCTTAACCTAGATATTTCTTAATTTTCTAGATTTTTTTAATATAATATCTAGATTTTTATCAAAAAAATCTAGATTTCTCTACACAAATATCTTATCTATAACCTCCTTACTTCTAAGATTTTTCTACCATAATATCTAGATTTTTATCATACAAATCTAGATTTTTCTACACAAATATCTTATCCATAACCTCCTTACTTCTAAGATTTTTCTACCATAATATCTAGATTTTTCTACACAAATATCTTATCACAAAATCAAGTTTAATTTCAATATGTTCTTGGATGGTGTAGCTTCTCTGTTGTTTCCCAGAAGCTTGCCACAGTATCTAAGAATCGAGGGTTCTTTGTAAGATGATTAAAGAACTGGAAATGACGGCGCTTTGTTGCAACAGAGTTGTTCATTTGTTTCAATACAACACTCTTTAATAAGCACAAACCAATAAGCACATGTCGTCGCATTAATTACAATTTTCCTTTTAAAATATATTTTTATTATGAACCAAAAATTAAATCTTCTTTTTATTACTCTTTAACATTGGAAAAAATAAAACGCTTTCCTTTTATAAGGACCTATATTAATTTCCTTTTATTAAGGAACAGTTAACAAACGCTTTAAATCCTTCCTTTCCAGAAAAAAACAAATATTGTCAAATCCGTTTCCTATATAAACGCAGACACACTTAAAGAAGTAAGCAAAACCCAAATTTCACCGACAATGGACGACTTACCTGGGCATCTCCTGCACAAGGTTCTCTTGGAGTTAGATCACAGATCTCTGGCGATGATGTGTTGCACAAATAGATCCCTCCAATCGCATATACACGACCCGTATTTTAAATCTGAATACTCTTCTCGGTTCGGATCCGGTTTGCTTCATATCTCCAGTGTTGGCTCAAATTATCTCTTCTACAACTCTGAAAGCAGTTCTAGGTCACTCGAAATCAAAGATATCTTAAGAAAGATCCATATTTTGGGGTCTTGCTCTGGCCTTCTTCTACTCTTCATTGATGGTCGTCTTTGCGTCTCAAATCCCATTACGAAGAAGTTTCGATTCTTTAACCTGCCTAAGTTCATGTGTTTAACTGGCGTATTTAGCCGCTCAGGCGTTGTTCGTTGGGAAAACAAAAAGTGCATCGGGTTCGCGGTTAACCAAATTGATCGAAGCACCAAGAGTTTCAAAGTTGTCCACATGGTAAGAACCAACGGAGGAACTAGGTATATCTTCGAGATCAACGCCGGAAAGTCATGGAGACGTTCGAAAACGACACTTACTTGCAAGCCAAGCGAACTAATAAAAAACCCTGTTTACTTGGACGGATCTCTTCACTGGCTAAGAAACGACGGAAGCATCATAGCTTTCAACCTCGAAACAGAGCAAGCACGGCTGGTCCCGATCGAATTCCCCCAGGGATCGAGTTCCAAAACGCTCTTGGCTGCGGGCGATGATCGCCTAATTTTAATATCGGCAACGGAAGAAGTCATCAAATTTTATTCACTCGAGGATATTCTCGGTGATCCCAAGTGGGTCCTCGTGATGAAGATCCCGAACGGAGTGATGGACGTAAAGAGGCTTCATTACTGGAACGTAGAGGCTTACAATGGGAAGTGTTTAGTGTTGAGGAGGGATAGGAGTTATTTCAACCGATTGGTTCATGTGTACGACTTGAGTGCTAACAAGTGGGCAGTCATGGGTTCGGTTCCACCGTTGTGCGATGGAGATCGAGAGTTTTTTCAGTTTACGCCGTCGCGTAGGACTTGATCAGATATTGGCTTGTGATGATAGACGCATCTCTTCTATAAGCTCCATTATGGCACTGATTGATGGAAGCTCATCAGAAGAAGTGGAACAGAAACTTAGGAAAAGATCGGCCGAACACTATCTTTTGTATGAGCAAAGTACCAACAAGAAAAAAAGAATGGTGTAGACAAATTCGTATCATGTGAGGGACATGAGTCTTTTGTAATAATTCGGTTAATGATCATGGTACTGTTTTGTGTTTTCTCTCTCTTCATTGGTCTAATGGAATTTTGAAGAATGGTAGTGAGCAAGA
This sequence comes from Isatis tinctoria, assembly GCA_010577795.1. NCBI lineage: Eukaryota > Viridiplantae > Streptophyta > Magnoliopsida > Brassicales > Brassicaceae > Isatis > Isatis tinctoria. The sequence continues at coordinate 26,433,965 of CM021245.1, forward strand.
AATGACAGATTTAACAAATTCACGAACATCTGTAACATAATTAATTTAGGGTAATATACATTTGTTCTTTCTAATAACTTTAAAAATGTGACATAATATACACGTGACGATTAACATTAATAATTTTTTTACTTTTTTACAAAAATAACTGTATATAAAAAAATTGGATTAAACATGAAAGTTGAGATCATATACAAAATAACAAAACATGTACTTGGTCATGTTATGAAAACATATATTTACTTTTATTTACCCTTTGGTATTATCTAGATATAAATAATTATGATCAAAAATTTAATACCACATCAAATATATTCATATTTAATTTAAAATATTTATTTTCTATCAAATTTTATTTTATTAGAATATAATAATTAAAAACATATGAAAAAATCATGGCATAACGCGGATATGCAAATGCAACTAGTATATACTAATCGCTAAACAGTAAACACAATAGAACAGGTGAAGCACATGCCGTCGTATTAATTAAACTTTTCCTTTTAAAATTTCGCTTTATTAAGAACCAAAGATTTCTTTACTACTCTTTAAGATTGGAAAATAAAACGCTTTACTTTTATAAGGATATATTAATTTCCTTATATTGAGGAACAATTAACAAACTATTAAATCCTTTCTTTTACAAAAAAAGGGAGTACGATATTGTCTTTCCTATATATATGCAGACCCACTTAACAATTAACATCATTAACAACAAAAATCAAAGAGAATAATTAGATCAAAAAGCAAGCAAGAACCCTAATTCTCCCACCATGGACGATTTACCTGGGCATCTCCTGGATAAAGTTCTCTTCGGGATGGATCAGAGATCTCTGGCTATGATGTGTAGCACAAATAGATCCCTCCAATCGCATATATACGACCCGTGCTTTGAATCTGAATACTCTTCTCGGATCAGATCCGGTTTGCTCTGTATCTCCAGTTTTGGCTCAAGTTATCTCTCTTACAACTCTTACAACTCTCAAGGCAGTGATACCTTAAGAAAGAGCCATATTTTGGGATCTTGCTCTGGTCTTCTCCTTCTCTTTATTGGTAGTCATCTTTGCGTCGCAAATCCCCTTACGAAGAAGTTTCGATTCTTTAACCTGTGTACGTATATGCGTTTCACTGGTGTTGATTGTGGGAAAAAAAAGAAACACATCGGGTTCGCTGTTAATAAAATTGATCGAACCACCCAGAGTTTCAAAATCGTCCAGATGATCGATCTGGGAAATTCCTACGAAACGAGGTATAGGTTCAGGATCAACTCCGGAAACTCATGGAGACGTATGAGAACGACGGTTACTTGCAAGCCAAGCGAACTAATAAAACCCCTGTTTACTTGGACGGATCTCTTCACTGGCTAAGAAACGACGGAAGCATCATAGCTTTGAACCTCGAAACAGAGCTAGCACGGCTGGTCCCGATCAAATTCCCCCAGGGATCGAGTTCCAAAACGCTCTTCGCCGCGGGCGATGATCGCCTAATTTTTATATCGGCAACGGAGGAAGTCATCAAATTTTATGCCCTCGAGAATATTCTCAGTGATCCCAAGTGGGTCCTCGTGATGCAGATAAGGAACGGAGTGATGGACGTAAAGAGGCTTGCTTATTGGAACGTAGAGGCTTACGACGGGAAGTGTTTGGTGTTGAGGGAGGATAGGAAGAAGGAACAAGAAGGACTTGAGTGTTGTTACGACCGATTGGTTCATGTGTACGACTTGAGTGCTAGCAAGTGGCTAGTCATGGGTTCGGTTCCACCGTGGTCTGATGCAAATCGAGATGTATTTCAGTTTACACCGTCGCCGTCTTCTGTTGTAGGACTTGATGAGATATTGGTTTGTTATGATAAACGCATCTCTTCTATAAGCTCCATTATGGCACTGATTGATGGAAGCTCATCAGAAAAAGTGGAACAGCAACTTAGGAAAAGATCGACCGAACACAATCTTTTGCATGAGCAAAGTACCAACAAGAAAACAAGTATATTGGTGTAGACAAATTCGTATCATGTGAGGAACATGAGTCTTTTGTAATAATTTGTTTGATGATCATGGTACTGTTTTATGTTTTTTCTCTCTTTCTTCACTACTGTTATTATTTTTGAGTGCTAGTTTAAAATCTGGAAGTTATTAACTAATTTGCTTAGGACCATGCATGAGATATATTATCAAACTTAAATGGAATGAAAATGGATTTATATAAGCTACCTGACTACATGTAGTTCGTATTCTCATTCTCTTTCCGGCAGCTATAATTCGTATTCATCTCTAAAAAAAATCTATGGAGAGTTCTTCCGAGACAAACGGTTCTAATTTTGAGTAATCTATATATAGAACACAACTATTCATAAATTCCATATAGGCAACATCGTCTCCAATCTTTCTTTTTTTTTCTTTCTTCTTTCTCGACATTGTCGTAGTCAAGAAAATCAACCTAAAAATCCAACAACGAGAAGCCTAATTTGTTCTTCTTGTTTTTTACAAATGTATCATCATCATAAGGCTCCGAGCAGAGACACCAATAGCCAGCAATCTACAAAACTAAAGAGAGTAGAAACTGATCCAGATCCTGACATTTATGACATAACCTACGTCGATGTTTCTCCCTCTGAAGGTTCCTCTTCTCCTTTGTCCAAATCACCATGGTCCGCACAAGTCGATCCCACCGACGTCGTAGAACCGCGGTATTCGTCGGCGGTGAAATCCACGGCATCGCACACCGAAGAACCTCGCAACTACACTCCTAACACTCTCCTGGGTTCTCTGGTCCGTGAAGAAGGCCATATCTATTCTTTAGCTACCTCTGGCGATTTACTCTACACGGGATCTGACTCCAAGAACATTAGAGTTTGGAAAAACCACATCGAGTTCTCGAGTTTCAAATCGAACAGCGGGTTGGTGAAAGCCATCGTGATCGCCGGAGACAAGATCTTCACGGGACATCAAGACGGGAAGATCCGAGTCTGGAAAGTCTCGTCGAAAGATACAAACGTTTTCCGTCGCATTGGTACGATGCCGATCCTCCGAGATTACATCAGAAACTCCATCGCTCCTTCCTCTTACTTCAGTTTCACGAGACGGAACCGAACCAGCACAAGCGCGCAAGGGTTTCGCCACCTGGACGCGATCTCGTGCCTCGCCTTGAGCGAGGACAATAAGCTCTTGTACTCGGGGTCGTGGGACAAAACGTTTAAAGTGTGGAGAGTCTTGGACCTGAGATGTTTGGAATCGGTGAACGCTCACGAGGATGCTGTAAACGCCGTCGTTGCCGGTTTCGACGGTTTGGTTTTCACCGGTTCAGCGGACGGTACGGTTAAAGTGTGGAGGAGGGAGGATCAAGCCAAGGACACGAAACATTTCTTCTCCGAGACGCTTTTGAAACAAGACTGCGCCGTCACGGCGATCGCTGTTGATCAGAGCGCGACGTTAGTCTACTGCGGTTCCTCCGACGGAACCGTTAACTTTTGGGAACGAGACAACAACATGAAAAACGGCGGCGTTTTGAAAGGACATAAACTCGCCGTGCTCTGCCTCGTCGCGGCAGGGAATTTGTTGTTCAGTGGTTCCGCCGATCTCGGGATTCGCGTGTGGAGGAGACCAGAACGCGGTGGTGACAGAAGAAGTGTCGGAGGAGGAGGAGGAGGAGGAGAAGGAGGAGAAGAGCATGTGTGTATTTCTGTTTTGACAGGACACGCAGGTCCGGTGAAGTGTTTGGCGGTGGAGAGAGATCAAGAATCGGTTTCCGGTGAGAGACGGTGGATCGTGTACAGTGGGAGTTTAGATAGGTCGGTGAAGATGTGGCGTGTGTCGGAGAATTCGCCGCCGATGAAGTCGGCGGATCTGTTTGGTGGTCCGTCTGAGCTAACGGCGGCTCCTAGCTTCTCGGCTCAAGGGAGAATTAGCCCCAAAAAATAATTTTGTTTTCTTTTTTTTTTTGTATGTAACTAAACAAAACAATACCAAATTAATTTAAATGTTTATGTATAGATACGATCCAAACCAGTTTTAAAGCATTTTGATGTAGTCCCGGTTCGTCTTTAACCGGAATTTTGAGAAATATATTTGACAAACAGTTTTCTGATATCTTAAATGTGACTATACTAAAATACATGATATGACCAAAACATCTAATGAAACTTCTCCTCTCTCCGCTACTTGATGCATATCGTTGAGCTAATTTTGGTGCTAAGTTCTTCTGTCCAAAATAGATTGTCGGTATGATTCGGACTTAAGTGTAACTGTTACCGTAGTTCTAGTTTCTCAACTCATCAACGTTGCACAACCAATCATACGTGAAAAGTTACATTAGCTAGATATCTATATTGATACTGAAGCATGTACATTTTTCTTTTTTTCTTTTTAACATCACTTCATTAGTCGATCAACTGTTGCCTGTTGGGCATAAATCATAAAGCTCAGGAGAATAAAAGTTCGAAGGCCTTCCTTTGCAGCACAATCCGTGCATCAGTTCCCATTCCTTTTAGTGAAAGAGAAATATCAGTTTCAAAATTATTTAGCTTTCTATCGAACAGAGTACAATATAATACAAGACTAACACGTTCATATGAGTGTATGAAACTGTGATCAATTAGACAAAGGTAGAGTTTTATAATAGACCACATCAAGACAACTTTAGTCTAAGAAAAGTCATTTATACGTGTGTACAAGTTTTTAACGAGTACGTGTACAATTTCCTCATAATAGGAGCCAAAATTAGCAAACAACTCTTAGATTTAAATCAGCTTTATAAGATCGTTTGAATATTTTGAGGATAAGATACATGAAACTTGTAAGGTAGTAGTATGTGTAAAACAATAACAATAGTAATTTTTCAATGTTTAAACTTGGACATCAATGTCGTTGTAGTATAGTGGTAAGTATTCCCGCCTGTCACGCGGGTGACCCGGGTTCGATCCCCGGCAACGGCGATTTTTCTTTTCGACAATGGTGTTTTTCCAATTTAAATTTCATGACAATTAAAACGATAATTATGCATCTAATAGCAGTTTAATATCCTCGGTGGCGGCCGAGTTAGGAAAACTGATCCACATAATCTGTCAGCCCAATAATAAGCCCGACTTGTGGTTTTCATATAAAACCTATATATACGAGACTTTTAGTATTTTTCTCTCTTTTTAAAACGTTGGTATTTTGCCAATTAGGATTTAAAGATAAATAAATCAATTCGTGATAATTTTGAAAAATGATGTAATAGTGCTAAGAGTAAAATACCAAAACAAGGTATTCGATTTTCAAACTTTCTAAACCATAAACCACCACAATGTTGGTGTCCTAACTTTCCATGTTTTTTGTAATGATAAATTTAAAAAACCTAGAAACATGTTGACCATAGAAAGCTCTTTGTTTGTTAAACAACCCAGTTTCAAATCGAACACATAAGGTTGCTTCTCCTAGCTTCTTAACCAGTCAGAAGAGTTATCTATATAAACTCTTCTTTGTTAAAGAACACCAAAAACACAAGAAACAATATATAGAAAACATTTCATGACAATGCTCAAAGCTAATTTCGTCGTCCCTTTCTTCATATTGTTCTTCTTTGGATCAAGATTTTCTAGAGTTGCTAGCGCAGGAGACAAAAATGCCTTAGCTGCGTCATTCGTATTCGGAGATTCACTAGTGGATGCAGGAAATAACAATTACTTGCAAACGTTGTCTAGAGCCAATAGTCCTCCTAATGGCATCGATTTCAAACCGTCCCGTGGGAATCCAACCGGCCGGTTTACCAACGGCCGTACCATAGCTGACATCGTTGGTAATTTAATAAAACCATTCATCCAAAATATGAATCAATATTATATTTTAATATAGTTATTTATGCTAATGATTATTTTAATTCTGTTTTGTTATCTATAGGAGAAAAGCTAGGGCAACCAAATTATGCAGTTCCATATCTAGCACCAAATGCAAATGGTGAAACATTATTAAATGGTGTGAATTACGCATCAGGTGGTGGTGGAATTCTGAATGCTACTGGAAGTGTATTTGTAAGTCTTTTTGTGTTCATGTACATATTATCTATCGTATATTATCTGTCACGGTCGTTTGGTTGCCAGGAAAAGTTTACGTTAAAATTCACTAAATTATTTTTGTGAACATGTGTTAATCATGCTTTTTCAACTCAAATCATTTGCTTGATTGTGTACAAGGATGTATAATAAAATGTTGTATATAGTTAACGGTTCAAAATTGTGATTCTGTAGGTGAATCGGTTAGGAATGGATATACAAGTTGATTATTACAGCATTACAAGGAAGCAATTCGATAAGCTTTTGGGTGAAGATAAAGCTAGAGATTACATCAGAAAACAATCTTTATTCTCCATAGTTATTGGCTCAAATGATTTTCTCAATAACTATCTAGTCCCTTTTGTTGCGGCTCAAGCAAGATTAACACAACCCCCTGAAACTTTTGTTGACGACATGATTAGCCATCTCCGTGACCAACTTAAGGTACGTTAGAAAAGTTATGAAAAATATTCCATTAGTCTTTGTTGATGCTAATAAAACTTTGATGTGGCGAATGAATTGTTAGAGGCTATATGCGTTGGACGCTCGTAAATTTGTGGTGGGGAATGTGGCTCCGATCGGGTGTATCCCATACCAAAAATCAATCAATCAGTTGAAGGATAAGCAGTGTGTTGATTTGGCAAACAAACTGGCTCTTCAGTACAATGCTCGTCTCAAAGATCTTTTGCTGGTGGAACTGAAAGATAGTCTTAAAGATGCACACTTCGTTTATGCCAACGTCTATGATCTAGTCATGGACCTCATTGTCAACTACAACGAATACGGTAAGAATATATACATTGGAGGCCCGTGGGCTTTTTAATTAAATAATCCAATGACCACTTAAAGGGCTGAATTCTTTTTTAAATTATTTGCAATTTCACAACATCAGACTATTAGATTTAGGGGTATTCATCATGAATTTTAGCGTTGTTATTAGGATATGTTTTGACTCGGTTACTTTAGGTTTTAAAGTTTTTAATTATTTATTTATAGAAACATGATTCTTTAATCTTTAATGGGTTATTTCCAAAAATATGTGATGTTATGAGTTTTATTGATTCTTGTGAGAAAATGTTGCGTAGGGTTTAGGACGGCGAGTGAGGCGTGCTGTGGGACGGGAGGGAGATTGGCGGGGATATTGCCATGTGGACCAACCTCGAGCCTTTGTACGGACCGGTCAAAGCATGTGTTTTGGGACCCGTACCATCCTAGCGAAGCTGCTAATCTCCTCATTGCTGACAAATTACTTTACGGTGACTCTAAATTCGTTACTCCTTTTAATCTCCTTCATCTTCGTGACCTTTGAGTATCTTATTTTTCCTTTATATGAAAAAGACAAATTGTAATTTCTATTTCAAGATTGTGAGATTCATTCTTTGTTTTTTGTTTTTGCTTTTTTGGTTATATATGGTTATATTACCGCTGAAAACACATTGTACTTGTTCATGTTTTTGCTGAATTAAAAAATTTAGATATTGTAGATTTGGACTTTAATTCGTGTGGTTAGATTTCATTTCTGTACTAATTTGTGCTATGGTTCTTGGTTTAGTGATTTATTAGTGAGATTTTTTTTCCTTCCGAATCTAGAAGTGCTGGGCAATATTGGAGTTGTCTAAATGAAAAAAAAAAACTATTTATCTTTTAGCTTTAGAAAGAGTCTTTTGTTTCTTGGATAAGTTATTTTATACTATTATAGTTATCACCTTAAACCAAAAATGTAATCTTTTTCTTATATGCCAAGATTGTGAGATTCATTCTTTGTTTTTGTTTTTGCTTTTTTGGTTATATATGGTTATATTACCGCTGAAAACACATTGTACTTGTTCATGTTTTTGCTGAATTAAAAAATTTAGATATTGTAGATTTGGACTTTAATTCGTGTGGTTAGATTTCATTTCTGTACTAATTTGTGCTATGGTTCTTGGTTTAGTGATTTATTAGTGAGATTTTTTTTCCTTCCGAATCTAGAAGTGCTGGGCAATATTGGAGTTGTCTAAATGAAAAAAAAAAACTATTTATCTTTTAGCTTTAGAAAGAGTCTTTTGTTTCTTGGATAAGTTATTTTATACTATTATAGTTATCACCTTAAACCAAAAATGTAATCTTTTTCTTATATGCCAAGATTGTGACATTCATTCTTTGTTTTTGTTTTTAGTTTTTATATGGTAATGTCACCATTAAAAACAGAATATACTTGTTCAAGTTTTGCTGATTTTAAAAATCTACCCATCGTATATAAATGGAGTCTAATTCATGTGGTTTAATTTAATTTCATTTTTTGTTCAAGTGCAACCAATTTATGCTATGGTTCTTATTTTATTGGTTTATTGGTGGATATTTTTTTTTTAAATGGAATCTAGAAATGGTGGACACTATTACACTTGTTCTAAACGACCAAAGAATCTCTCTTTTGTTTTAACTTTAGCCTTTGCGTGTAAGCGGATTACATGGTTAATCAAACTCACGAACGAGCCTTTTGTTTCTTGACAAGTAATCGTTAAGATCTCAAACCAAAAATGTAATATTGTTCCAATTTAATACTATAAGAATGAATCTATACTGAACAACTCAGATTTATGTAAGTAAGAAAGAACAAAGGAAATTTTGAAAAGGCGAAAGGGAATAATCAGGCTATGATTGGCATAGCTGATAATAAAGCAGTAGCAATATGCAGCATAAGCAGTATGCTGCTGAAGCTGTATGCTCTGATTAATACATGTTTTTTAAATGATTGGCAGAGCTGTGAGCAATTTTATATAAAATTCAAAAAATATATTTAAGATATTTATTTTCTATGTATTATATATTTATTTATACTTACAATATATTTACCATGATATTTTTTTTTAAAATATTTTTTTTTATAATTATAAATATAATAAAATTAATTTGTTGATAATTATTAGTTTTAAAAGTATAAAATTTAAAATTAAATATAAATATAATTTTTTGTATTATTTAACTTAATAAATTAATTATATATAATTATTTTAAATTTTTTAGATATTTAAATGATAAATGCTCTACAAAAAGCTCCATCTCATAGCATAGAGGGGAGGAGCATTTGAGAGCATTAACAGCTTCTAAATGCTTCACTAAATGTTTTATGTACAAAAGTTGATTGGCTGATGAAAGAGCATAATGCTCTAAAAAATGCTCTTCCAATCAAAGCCTCAGTTGTATGCTTGTTTATAGTATTTGGTAACTGAGGTAAAAAAAACATTGGACCGTTGGCCTCTAGCGATCGCAGATAAACACGGCGTGATCAAGTAGAAGACCAAACTAGCCCTAATTCACATTCAAAAGACAAAAACACCCTCAGAATCAGATCAAACTTCAAAGGTTGTTGAGAAACGGAATCAGAAAACAGAGAGGATCAAGGAAGAAAAAGACAAGAAGAAAGAGGAGAGAAGAGAGAGAGAGGGAATAAGGGAGAGGTGTCAGTAGTATGATCTGAAAGGACCGGTCCGGACCCAAATAACCGACAACGAAAGGACGGCTGCAATACATATAGGACACATCGTCCCATATGGCACACCACAACACACAAACCACACCTCTCTGCTCTCTCTCTCCCTTCATTGTTTTGGGTGTGAAAGCGACTAGAGAGAAGAGAGAGATAAGTCGTTGATTTGGATGGTGGTTCATGTGTGGGTCATATCATCTTCCTCCGGCTGCGCGTGCTTATCCACCTCCTTCGACCCGACCCGACAGCTTCACTCTTGTCTCTTTGACCGTTTTCTTTTAGATTCTTCTCTCTCTCTCTCTCTCTTCCCCGTTTTGCTATACATTCGTATTCTTGTAAGTTCGTTTTGTACTACTCTTTTTCCCCTTTATATGCATATTATGGACCAGACCAGTATGAAAAACTCTACTTTAAACAAAACGTCGGATTTGTCATTTGTCTTGAGGGTACTCTTGTTCTATGTTTTGTAGGGTATTTTCTTGACGTTCTTGACGTTCTGCATAAAAAGTTCGTTATATATATATTATATATATAAAAGAAAAGAATAATCAACGAGTCTTATAGGAGTAATAATTTAAGAGAGATAAGAAGTGAACGAGAAATGCGGAGAGAGACAGAATGATGGGAAATGTTGGGACAAGCGTGAAAATTTATAATTACACATTTCCTCTGATTGCGGCCTCCCGAGTCCGATTCCATCCGTCACATTCTGTAAAAAGAGAAATTTCATTTTCTTGGTTGAATTATAAACGGTTCAAAAAATTTCAAGTATATAATTAAATTGGGTGTGTCTTCTTTTTATTATTGTGAGAGAAGAAAAAAAAGCATCACCATATTTGCTTGCTTACTATGCTTAGACTATGCTATAGATCACATCCTCATTTGTCACACTTTACAAGAGGATATTGTCATAATCTTTTCTAAAGGTTATATTTGTTTTCGTACCATGTAGTATTTGTTTGTGTCTTTTTTAAGAAAAAAAATGTTCTTTTGTCCCATGTTTTAACTTTCAATCGTATAATCATAAACTCTATTGCATAGATTTGGGCTTCGATGTGGAATTAATGTGGTCCTCTTGAGCAATCAAACTCCAATACCAAGTCATCTTATGTCGCCTGTCAAAATCAAAAAGACAATATCATAATTCACAACGTGAATTTTAATTATGTAATTGATAATCTTGTAGACTTATGATAATACAACATTGGTGTTTACTGAAGAAACACGAAAGCATGGTCCACCAGCATTACTGTTTTAATTAGAAATCCCGCAAACTTATATATGTAGAAATAAACTTTTGAATAAATAAGCGACTGTCACCTGTGTAATGTATACATTTTTTCTATTAAAATATTTAATAAAAAAACTATATTCAAAAAGAATAATCTCCAAATAAACAAACAAAATGTTTTCGGTACATTACTACTACTATATTGTCTTTTCTTAGACAGCGAACGATGCAAACAAGAACAATTCTTTTGGACTTTAATTTCAAAAGCTGCGTGATCCCACAAAGAACAAGTAATAATTTAATTCGTCTCCTATAAAGTAATAATAAATCCAATTATCCAATTTTTTTCAAGTTAAAATCTAACGAAAATGATAGAAAAACGTGTGCCTTGTTTCCAACTTTCTGGAACATGCATTCTGTTCTTTTTATTATACTCGTCGAAGAATTACGCTCATGATATTGTTTTTAAAATGAGCTTACATTAAATCAATCACTCGAATATAAAAATTTAGTAACGATGACATTCACGTACACGTTTAAAAAAAATAAACTATTAATATTTCTAAACATGGCATTAGTAAAATAAATTATCGTAATAAATGAGGTTCCTTGGTGTATAATTAATGTATCTGAGCATGAAATTCAAATAATCACCAAAGATTGTAGAACTAACAGGCCGTACATTGATAAGTTCAATAGACTCCTCCTACCTGTGTTGCCTACTGATGACCTACCTACACGGCTACACCTCTCTTTATGCATTATCTCCGTATCATTTTGTTTTTTTATTTATTCACATGTGTGTTTGTTTTTCCACAAGAGATAAAATATGTCACTATTATTAGTTTATTAGTACTAAGTATTATTTTTGACTGTTGTTTACTAATTTAATAAAACTTCAAACATAAAGGCAAACGCCATGAGTCCATGACCAAACTTTCACATTATTAGACAAATAAGTACAACAACTGCTCTTTTTCTGTGAAAAATGATTTAAGGTTGGTAAAATAAGTCTACAACTATGGATAATCAAGATTAGGTTAAAATATGCATCATGATGTTTCCCCGATAATATAGGTATCAAAAATTTTAGTAACTTTAGAGCATCATTATTGGAGATTTTCCAATAGAATTTATAGAAAAAAGAAAACATAAAATAATATATAGTATTTATTTATTATGAGAGGTTTTAAATATTGTGTAATTATTAAAGAGTTTTTGGCTAACTATTATACAAAGTTTAGAACTTTTCACAATAAATAAATACTATATATTCATAAAAAAATACAATATATTATTTTATGTTATTTTTTTAAACAAAAAATACATTGGAAAACCTCCGATAATGATGGTTTTAGAATCACAAGTGTGTGAATAGAAGTTAACGTTTTACATTTCATGCACTTCAACCTCAACATGTCAATTAAACATTAGTGTGCCACACTATTCACATAATCAATACTACTGTTTGCCATAGTCAAATATTGCGACGATGTTTTTCAATCGTTTACAACGAACAACTAATTTATATAATTCCGTAGCCTCTAATACTATCATTCTATCACACTGGTGAGTGTGCAGAAGAGTAGTATGCAAATGTAAAGATGTGAGATTGATTTTGTTTTGTTTTACATAGATAGAATAAATGAAGAAATTAGTCATTGTTCTTCAAACTGAAAACTTTGAAAGAAGAGCCACCTACGTAATGAAGTGAGCCGACTCATAGTCACTTAGGGAGGAAACAGAGCCATCACTGTTCACAATAATCCATAGCCGACTCAACAATTCCAAAGAAAAAATATTAGTACTAGTAAAAGTAAACTTCATAAGAAGACAAATTTTACAGAAGAGGAGAGAGAGAGGGCGTGGCCTCAAATCGACCCAACACTCTCTGTCAAAAAAAGCCTGACTTTCTTCTCCATCCCCATTTTCTATCTGCGCATGTTTCCTCCATAAAAAGCAAACAAACTCCCCAAATCTCACTCCTTCGTAACAAAAGTTTCAACCTTTTAATCCAACACAACAAAAAAGCTTCATTCCCGCGTATTCTCTTTAAAAAAAAATTAACTTTTTGTCTACTCTTCTTCTCCACCATGACGACGTCGGACTCCGGCGAACCACGAAGGATTGCGATGAGACCACACGGCGTGATAACAGGGGTTCCTCCGACTGCCGAGCAGCAAGAGCAACTCCCTTGTCCTCGCTGCGACTCAACCAACACCAAGTTCTGTTACTACAACAACTACAACTTCTCTCAGCCTCGTCACTTCTGCAAATCCTGTCGCCGTTACTGGACTCACGGCGGGACTCTCCGCGACATTCCGGTCGGCGGCGGTACTCGCAAAGCCGCGAAACGCTCCCGCACTTGCTCCTCTTCAGCCGTCTCCGCCGCCGTCTCTACCTCCTCCTCCGCAATCTGCAGCGTTCCGTTACAAGCGACACCTGTTCTCTTCCCTCAGTCGTCGATCTCTAACGGCGTCAGCCACACCGTTACCGCTCCGGTCGACAGCGACGGAAAGGGAAGCGCTTTGTCTCTCTGCGGCAGTTTCACCTCTCTGCTGAACCAGAACGGCAACGCCGCGACGGCCACGCATGGATCCGGCGGGTCGGTTATCGGAATCGGCGGGTTTGGAATCGGACTCGGGTCGGGTTTCGATGACGTCGGCTTCGGACTCGGAAGAGCGATGTGGCCGTTTTCAACTGTGGGTGATTCTGCAACGACGAATGCAGTGAGTAACGGTGGTCATCACGCGGTTCCGATACCTGCCACGTGGCAGTTCGAGGGCTTAGAGAGCAGCAACGCTGGTGGGTTCGTCCCCGGCGAGTACTTTGCGTGGCCGGATCTCTCCATCACAACACCAGGGAACTCACTCAAATGAAAGAAGACTTTTCGTAAAGCTTCCGCCTTTGCCAGAGGGTTTTCGATTTCTTCCTTTTTTTCTTTTAGTCTCTCCATTGGCTTTGTCAATCTTTTAGTGATCTCTTACTCTTAGCGTGTCTGGTCTTGTTAGAACTTGTGTACTTGGAACTAGAAAGCAGAGGAAGTTTGTGTTTTTTTTTTTGGGCTCTAAGATCTTTACCCTTTTACTTTCTTCTACTCTGTTATTACCGTTCTTGCACAAGTGATTTAGAATTGGGATGAGGATATACTTGTTTAAAACAACTCTTAATCTGAACAGACAAGTCTTGTAAGGAAGTGATCTTGTTCAATGAATGATGATCTACACAACATATTACTCTTTAGCCTATGTAACTCATCTTGCACTTGAGTGACTTCTGGATTAGACTGGTCTCCAGAGGAGAAAGCTTGTGTGTTGTTGTTGTTCGCTTCAATCCAGCTTAATCCTGGATCTTTCGTAGAAGCTAATCCTCTAATCTTCCTTCTCATTTCTGCAACGTCCTCCCATCTCCCTTTCACCGCATAAAGATTCGATAGGAGAACGTGTGTCGCAGTGTCTTCTGGATCAAGTCTCAGAATCTGATCAGCTGCGTATAGTCCCATCTGCAAGTTTCTTGTGTTAACACAGGCGCTTAGCAGAGTTCTCCAGAGCTCTGTTTGGTTGTTCCCGGGAGGAGATTCTTCTATCAGTTCCAGTGCTTCGTCTACTAACCCAGCTTTTGATACCAAATTCACCATGCAAGAATAATGCTTGAACCCTGCTTTGATGCCCCTTTCCTTCATTTGGTTCCACAGGAACTTACCTTGCTGAGTTGATCCGCTGTGGGTGCAGGCTACTAGTAAAGATAAGTATGTTACTGCGTCTGGCGTGAGACCATCTTCCAGGATTTGCTCAAAGAAACTCAGAGCCTTTTCTACCATTCCATGCTGACTATAAGCTCCTAGCATTGAGTTCCAACATTTCAAATCTGGATTTGAAACAAGAGAGAATACTGATTCTGCAGCATTGTATTTTCCGGTTTTCCCATACATGTCTACTAGGGCTCCACATACCGACATAACACCATCGAATCCTGTCTTCACGGTAAGCGAATGGAACACTTCACCTTGTCTTAGCATTGCCATGTCTGAACATGCTCCTAAGACACTGCTCAGGGAAAAACCATCACTTCTATTTCTTTCTCTGTACATTTCAATGAAGAGTTGGACCGCGCACTCGCTGTTTCCCAGTCTCGATTGCCCTACGATCATCTCAGTCCAGAGAACAACATCTCTTTCCGTGATCACATTAAACACCTTCTGCGCAGATTCAGCTTCCCCGTTCTTGAAGTACATGGACAAGAGTGTTGTTCCAACAAAAACATTCCTTTCATAACCTAATTTCATTACTTGCCCATGGAGAAGCTTTCCATTAATGAATCTTTCTGGTTCAGCTGTTGCACATATAACAGCAGAGAAAGTATATTCATCTGGCCGAGGTGTGGACCCTCTCTGTAAACTTCCATACATAAGAATCGCTTCCTCTCCAAAGCCGTTTTCTGAGCAACCCGAGATAATCGAGTTCCATGCAACCAGATTTGGGTTATGAATCCTCCCAAACACACAGAGTGCTTCTTCCATATCCCCACAACTGCAATACATGTCAAGAAGAGCATTTTCTACAGGTGAATCAACTAAACTATCCGAGACTATTATCCGGGCATGGGTTATTTTCCCCAGTGAATAGCTTCCCGATTTACTACAAGCGTTCAGCACCATCGAATATGTGAACTGCGTTGGAACAACACCAGACATCAACATGCTTCTAAACAGCATAAGCCCTTCTTCTATCTTATCATTTCTCAAGCTCCCATATATCATTGTGTTCCAAGCCACTGCATCTCCATCATTTACACACTCAAAGATTCTCCTCGCAGAACCTAAGTCCCCGCAACTGGAGTACATCCCCAAAACCGATGTCTGCACAACTACATTATCCGAAAATCCAAGCTTTATAATCTGTGAATGTAATGATGATCCCATCAAAACATCCTCAAGCAAAGCACAAACCTGCACTAAGCTAGTGAAAGTCGAGCTATTGGGCGTCAAGGACTCAGATGCCATGTGTGTTATCAGACCAAACGCACAACTTGCGTAGCCCGGGTTCCGGGAATACGCCGAATAAAGCGCGTTGTAAGAGACAACGTTTCTCTGAGGCATTGTGTCGAACACTTTCCGGGCTTGCTCCAGTGAACCGCACCTCACGTACATTGATATGAGGTTATTGTTTGCGTACGGTGATCCGGAAGCTTCGCCGGCGGTGAGGACGAGAGCGTGGAGCTGACGCGCCCGTTTTAGTGCGGTGATCGAAACGCATTTCCGTGTAAGTTCCACCACGGAAGAAGCTATTTCGTTCAGTGGCATGAAAGCTAAAGAGAATCTGACGACTTAAAACGCTGCGTTTAAATGTAAAACGCCTCTTTGATCGAACGCTCCCATCATTACGACAAAACGCTTATAACAAAAACGGCGGTCCGCGTGACGTCAGTCAAAGGGTTTAAGAATGTTTAATTTCCGGTGAGAGAGAAGAGTCGTCGGAGAAAATGGCTACCGGAGAGATAGTTTCTCGCCTTCATCTCTTGATCGATCGTTGCGTCCGCCACTACGCTGTAAGTACTCAATAGCTCTCCTTATCCACTACGATCAATAGCTCGATCGTTGCGTCCGCCACTACGCTGTAAGTACTCAATAGCCACTTTCGTTGTGAGTTTCGTATAAACGCAACGCTGGATCGTTGTAGGAAGGAGAAGTAAATTCTGCGACGGAGGAAAAGGAGAAAGATTTGCTTCTTTCTCTATCGCAGGTAACATCTTCTTTTTTTTTTTTCTTAATTCTTAGAAGCTTTGTTCTTCTAAAAGATGGCACTGAGTCTTATTTACTCCCCCCACAAAATGGTATTCCAGGTGTTGAGAAAAATTCAATCTTGGATTAGTGAAATTGAGCTTGATTCAGCTGCGGTGAGTTCCTTGGTTCGATCACTCTCTCGGTGCGTTAGGTTCTAAGGTTGGTTGACGATTGTTGCAGCTATTTGATCAGCTTCGTTCAACAGGAAGAGGAAGAGGAGGCTGTTGGTCATGAGGAGGAGACTGCTGCTGCTTTGTACTGTCCAGAATCCAAAGATGATCTGTGCTTAGAAAGACTTGTAGCCGATCTGGTAAGTTCTCGTTCTTGGTTCAAGGAGAAACTCCTCTCTGCAATAGTGCTGAATCAGGGCAATGTTTAATTGATCGTCTATGCAATTGCAGAACAAGGATACCTTTTTTTTTTTTTTCTAGTTCTAGTAGGGGTTTTCCCAAGTATAGAAAGTTTGTACCTTTGATTGTTTGGGTTGTTTATGATTTGAAGTTGATCTGCAAGTTGTCTCTGTGGGTTTTCTGGCAGGTTGGTTTGTTAGGTCTGAAGAACGTGCATGTTCAACATTTGGCTAGCAACATTCTTGTGCAAGTATCCGAGTATCTGGTTGGATCTGTATGTTGCCTCTGCCTCACTTGAGATTCTAGATTGTCTTGTCTTCCAGCTCTCAGACCTACTTATTGATTTGTCTTCCCAGGGAAGTCAATGGGATGGTTTCATTCGTGTGCTTTGTGACTGTCTGCACTTGACAGTTGTCTACAGTTGCTCAATTCCTGATGTTTCTTCTACAACTGGGTTTGAGAGTCCGGATCTACGTTTCTTTGGTTCTGATGTTCTGAAATGTAAGCTGGAAATGGCTAACTGGTGCACGGTGTCTGCTATCTTTCGAGTTCTTCGTAATATATTGAAGCGCTTGAGCCAAGAAGATAATGAGGAACTCATTGATGTATACTTGGAATCTGTCAACTCTACACTTGCAAAAGTTCCTTGGTGCCGAGTCGATGCTATCTTTTCTCATCAGCATGATAGTGGGAAAAGAAATTCCCAAGGTCATAATGGAATTTTTAAAAGGGTTGCAAACAGTGGGGACGTAACTGTATTTCTTGGGAGCTTTGTTCAGTTTCTCTGTTCCATGGTTCAGCAGGCGCGGTTTGCAGAAGATTCTGATGGTTTTGGACCTACACGTTTAATTCTCCAAAAAAGCATCGAGCTTGTTCCCGATCTCGTACGTTGGTGCCAACCAAAGTTGGGAAGTCAAAGTGGCTCTTGCATGTCAAGATACCTAGGGCACAAGTTACTGGTATGGTATCTCTTCTGCATATGAGGTTACAAGTTGGGAGAACTTCTTTGCTTTCTTTCTCGATATATAAGTTCATCCTACGCTGCTGCCTCTCCCTTTTTTGTAGGTGTTGATGATCAGACTTACTTATCAGTCAAGTGTAGAATGTTCTATTCTTCTTTCGTGGCTGCAATATTTGCAACGCCATTTTCAAGGCATTCTCCAACACACCCTAACTAGTGATAATCTCGTCCAAGATAACTGTCTGGAAGGATCTCCATTTTTTGTGAGTTTGTCTGATAGGGAGGTCAATGAGACGCATTCCAATCATTTGCAAAGACTTTCTGTGTTTCTGTTCCTACGGTGCTCCTTTACTTTGCTTTATTCAAGTAGACATACCGACAAGCACTGTGAGTTTGATTGTAGAAAGAAAGCGATGAAAGAGATGTTTAACTGGATTGAACGACAGATTCCAGGCGATGCATTTTCTGATCACAGAGCTTATACCAAGAAGAGTGTTGACTTTTCTACATCCTTCGTCCGGCTGTTCATGCACGAGGTTTAAGTTTATCCTTGTGTATCTGCCATTTGTATTTGGATTTTAGCTAACACCATATAGTATAGTTATATTATATCTTTCTCTATTTGATTGTAGGATGATCTGTTATTTAAAGTCCTCCTGCAACTGCTGTCTGTACCATTTCATGTAGAGGAACCGCAAGTAGGGTAAAACACTACCTTTCTGCAAACAGTTAATGATATTTCTGTGAGCTCTCTTATGAGCGTTTTTTTACTTATAGGTTTAATGCGGAAGGGCTTTCGCTTCAAAATGAGGAACAAATTATTCTCTTCCGTTTATCATCTGTCTTCAATCCTGTAATCCTATTCTGTATATTTCTTTCAGAGGTAATTTTCATAAAACATTCACATATGGGAATCCCTTGTGCTATATTCCATGTATGCTTGGTTATTTGTTCAATCTTTGTTGCAACTTAATGTGATGCACCTCTGTTTTCTATTGTCAGCTGCATTATGATCATCAAGTCCTTCTTGATTACCTTATATCTAAAGACATTGGGGCTAGCTGTGCAGAGTACCTGCTGAGGTTAATCCTTTTCTCTTAAGTTATGTGCATATCAACTGTAAAATCCTAGAATCAAGACTGGATATGATCTGTTATTTTGTTTATGTGAGACCCAGCTCCGTAGTCTAGTCTTTCAGTGAATTCTCTAGTTTTCAGATTACCTAATGCATTTCCCAAACAAATACATGATAAGAGTTTGATTCCTGTTTAACATCCACTGTATTTCCTGGTAGATGCTTGCGTGCAGTCTGTGATTCCTGGACGCTCTTTGTGGAGTTTCCATCTGAAGGAAATGTAGATGCTTCCTCTTCAAAGAGAAGAAAAATTTCACTCGAGACTTCTAAAGTTGAACGAAACTGGAAATTATGTTCCCAGGCTTTCGAAGATGCTAAAGACTGTCTTCTTTCATTGCAAAATTCAGTTGTTAAGCTACATCAGAAGAAACTCTTTCCATACAACCCAGAAGCCCTTCTACGACGGTTAGTCTAACTTTGTTACTGTAAACTCAGCTATTCATATAATCGCCTAATTGAACTTCTCTTATATCGAGGCAGGTTCTCGAGGTTTCAAGAACTCTGTCTAATCCAAGAGTAGTTTATCTGGACCAAAGGTAAATCAGTTGCATACTCGATATGGATCCAAAATTATTGTTATGTGAAAATTCCATGACGCATTTTGGTCATATGCTTAACTATTATTCTTTGTTTTGGAAATTTCTAGATTCTTTGTTGTCAAGAAAGATGTGGTGACCCGGCTTAGAGAGTCGGGTTTAACAATGTTAGCTGCTACAGAAGTGTTTAACTTAACCTCTCAGTTGAGATTCTCTGAGACAGAATGGATCAGATGCCAACATAAGGAAGTCTCCTTTCCAGATCAAATTTCAAACTTAATTGGCTCACTTGTAGAATTGTATGTAAGTTTGAGATTCTCCCGTCTAATCGAATTTTCTTGGTTTCTGACACTAGTGAAGTTAACACCAGTACTGTTTCTCCAGAGAGATCCTACATTCTTGGCTGGTGCAGGAGCTACAAAATCAGAGAGCATTATGTTCTTGCCTCCACAATCCAAATCCGATAGGTATAAGATACTCTGTATAAGCTATTGTGAAACTGCCCCATCCAAATACAGTAAGCAATGTAATGTAGAATATTAAGAATCACAAAATATTGAAGCGCTCTTTATTCATAACGCAAATGTAAGGTGAAGTGTGAGAGATACACACTCCAGAGGCTAGCTTTAATTTCAGGATACTCAACACAATGATATAAATTTTACATTGTTCAGTTGTATTTCGCTGCTAATTCCTGTAACAGGTGAGAGAGCTGTTGAGGCTTTGTCATCATAACCATATGACCTGCTTCTTCAATCACCTTCACTTCGTTAGGCTCGTAATTACTAATCATCCACTTCTGAATCTCCTCTGGAACCACATTGTCACCTTGACAAACGATAAACACTCTCTTCCCAGATCCATACCTCTCCTTCGTCAGCAAATCTTTACTTTCCATTTCCTTTGGGTATAACCAGCTCGGTTTCACCAACGCCATAGCTAGTTCTAGATCCTGCAATCAGATACTAGTATATTACCAACAGTGGTCACCTAATCCCGGGTTGTGAATCAAGACCAAATCTCGGACGGAGTTTTAATCTACTCATGATCTCAACACTAACGTACATTAGAATTATATACAGAAAAGAGCTTTTTCCCACTAAACAGAAATGGATGTAAAACTCACCTCTAGCTGGCAATTACTATATGCCTTCTCCTTCAAGAAACTATTACCGAACATAACTGAACTTGGCGGCTGTCCTGGTCCTTCCTCGAATGTAAACTCACAATCCATGGCGAACCCCTCAGGGAGTCTCTTGAAATACTACAGACAAACAGAAAGTGACATGCAAATATCAGATAATAATATTTGATGGTCCCAATTAAGATAAGATCTTTGTGCTCTCTATATATTTTTATTTATTTTAAATATGATATTATTTTCCCCGGCGACCTCTTGAATGAGAACGGATGGAGGAGACTCATGGTGTGGCATGTAAGCAGAGATGAAGATTCCGACAGAGATCTTGGTCGGAAATCTGTCCATAGCGAGAGATGTTCCAATGCCACCATAGCTATGGCCAACAAGAACCACTTTCTCTCCTTCAGGGAGAGACTCCATGAAACTCATCAAAGGCTCTAGATACTCCGAGATAGAACGAACCTCGTTGAGCCGCCTGGTGTCGATCCCTGACCCACCAAGTTCAACAGCTGTCACGCGTTGACCATCGGCCTTGAGCTTAGCCGCTAGTTTGAACCAGCACCACGCTCCATGACATGATCCATGGACAAGCACGAAGTGGTGGGGTTGTTGTTGTTGTGGCTGTTGCATGTGCTGTGTTTTCATTTGGTATTGTTTGGTAAGTCATGTTATCTTTGCCTATTCGTGCGTATATATAGCCCATTCATTCAGACATACAACTCAGCTCTGGCGAAACGGTGTTCTTCTTCTTTTTTTTTGAACTAAAAAAAACGGTTTTGTTCTTAACTAAATGTTATTTCTAAATACTTTTTAGTTTTAATTAATAAATTGAAAGAAAAAGCCTTGGGCGATTAAAGATAAACACGTGGTAATTGATACACAAAATGCAATGCATTTGGATTATAATGACAATTTTGAAACTTTTCAACTTTTCAACTTTTGTGTATCTCTCTCTTAAAATATTGTCAGTGTCAGATCTATTTATTGATATTGACATTAGTAGGTCATTGCAAGTTTTCTTAGGTCAATTTTGTCTGTCTAAAATTAATTAACTGAGAAAATTAAAAAGAATTAGCTGAGATCCAGGATTCTGTAGTTGCATTGTATTTGCATGTTTATTTTTAGTATTCTGTTTTAGAGTGTGATTTTTTTTATAAGTTAAGTATGAAAGAAATCTTTGATTGGATACACTCTTACATTTTTCCTTTGAAAATAGCTATGACTCAGAGGTTTCCATACACAGTTCCCACGTTTTCAAAGTACTTAAGTAAAAAAGAACCAAAAAAATTCTCAAAAGCTATGTTTCTGAATTTTGATATATATACTTGTAGATTTAGTTATAAATCTACTATCTCATATAGAAAATTTGCAGAGATATATATCCTATTAATGTCACAGTGCTTTCATTTTGCATCTGACTTTTTAGATATATATACTTGTAGATTTAGTTATAAATCTACTATCTTATATAGAAGTTTACAGAGATATATCCTATTAATGTCACAGTACTCTTCATTTTTGCAAATCGTATAAATCTTTCAACAGTTTTAAAAAATCTCATATTTTGTTTAGATTTTAGGATAACTACACGGCCATCATGGCCATGAATATTTTTATAAAGTTAGGTAAACGACTATTGACCTTTTCCATTTCCAAACGTTTAACACAAAACATTTGACAAATTAATAAATAACATATGTTATTATGCAAACCTGGGGTCTGGCTTAAGAATTAGCACCTCGATTAAGTTTTTTTTTTAGAATTAGCACCTCAATTAATCTTTTTAAGAATGAGCACCTCAATTAAGTTTTTTTTTTTTTTTTGGGGCAGATAAAAAGCTTAATGGGTTATCTTTCAATCAAGTACCTCAGTTTGATCATCTACCTGAATTGTGTATATATCAT
The DNA here is from genome assembly GCA_010577795.1 of Isatis tinctoria. Classification (NCBI taxonomy): domain Eukaryota; kingdom Viridiplantae; phylum Streptophyta; class Magnoliopsida; order Brassicales; family Brassicaceae; genus Isatis; species Isatis tinctoria. Next base: position 26,456,501 of record CM021245.1, read on the forward strand.
TTAGAACAATATCCTAAAAAGATAGATTGAAAGTGTAACACATGCATGTCTTAAAAAACAATATGGAAGGAAATCCAAAAGTCCAAGTACAAGTTCTTGCCAAATCAAACTCTCAAAAGATAATAACCGCAAAGAGAAAAAGAAGAAAAAAGGCAATCATTCTTTGAGGAAAGCATAAATGACAACCTAATCCTGGAAATTGTCTAGAAGCTTGAAAGCACTAACAAGTAGCAAGAAAAGAGAGAGGGAGAACAAAGATGACAACCTAATCCTGGAAATTGTCTAGAAGCTTGAAAGCACTAACAAGTAGCAAGAAAAGAGAGAGGGAGAACAAAGAAGAAGAACAGAAGAGACAACACACCCAAAAATAAATATCTACCCACAGTAACATGCCCCACATATATATAGGAAGACAATGTGTCGTCTATCAATGGCCCCAGAAGAGGACTTTTAAAGAGAAGAGAGGCAAATTAAAAGAAACATTAATGTTGTCGGTAAGAGGAGTTAAACTGGTGATCAATTGCGCTAACGCGGTTTGAAGCATCCTCTTGGTCACGTTCATGTCAAAGTCGGAATCCGAGAGGATGCACCAGTCAAACCTTACAGATCGTTAAATTAGGGTCTTGAGGGAATCGACAATATTGTACGTTAATTGAAAATAAGGTGAAAAAATGGAAATGAACATGGATTTTGATATCGATAAGGATTGATCAAGCAAAAAGTCACTTACCTCCTGATCAGATGAGAAAAAGAAAAAAGTCATTTGTCAAGTACACAAAGATGGTGCAAGTTGCTGAAAAATAAAGATAAGTAGCCACTTTCCGCAATAAATATCACATGTTTACCTCAAGGGTCATACCCACTTTAGAATGGTGGGACTTTCCCTATTTAGGAATTTGTAGACTGTTTTTGCACGTTAAGATTTTATGAACCATTATTCCCATCGACACCGTCCCAATATGAACCAACTTCAGTTTTCACATATTTGATCTCAGAGAGCTCCAAATCGGATTACCTTTGACTTTGAGCGACAAGGACGTTTCAGTTTTGAATACTTAATTTGTAAAGTCAAAACAGTACTGTCGTACTGAAACACACTAAACATTTAGGATCAAGCACCTCAACACAACCTTAAATCTATCGAGCAACCAAAAAAATCCCCATGAAAAATGTGGCTCGTAGAACTTCGCAATTCATAGTCGCTGGATCAAATGAAATTCAGTGATCTTTCCGACCGTTGAAACTTAGGATTTATTGTATGTTCACGAAAAAAAAAAAAAACTTAGGTTTTATTTCTTTCCAAGTATTTTCCTCTCTTAATTTATATGGCCCTTAAAGCCCCATATAATAACTTCAAAGCCCAAACAGAATATTCACAAATATGACGTTTCCTTGAAAGGATAATAGCGTGCGTGGAATTTGGAGACTGTTTCAGTGTTTTGGCACAAACGATATTCGATTGTAAACGGCTAGACGCGCGCTGACCACGCGCTTAAAGACTAGAGTACTCTAAGATTTTGTGGAAAAGTTACTAATATATGTTGACTCAAATTTGTTGATTATTATATGGAGTATAAAACAAGTGTAGACCTAAAATACACGAATTCTAATGGGTGTTCAAAGAGAAAATCGGAAAAAGGAAGAGTCAAAAGTTTGAAGTTCCAAAAAATTTGAGAGCCAGAAGTTCAATATACAAAAGACGTCTTAAGCAGCTATGCTTATTTATTTATTAATTAATTTAACACTTTTGTTTAAATAATAATTTTAAAGTACTATTACTAATGTAATTATAAGTATATTGTCAAAAAAATGTAATTATAAGTATTAATTAGAATAATTTAACAATTTAACTTTTCTTACAAAGAATTAAAAAATGTGTATTTTAAAAATAAAAATTTTCATTTTTACCAAGAAAGAAAGTGAGTTGACTGTTTCTCACCCAAAAAAAAAAAGGGGAGTTTGTAGATACTAAGTCTAAGTCAATGTCTCTTGTCTCATGTCTCTTGTCTTCACGTAGTTTTTCCATTCCAAAACCACTTGTTTTGCTAACAAAAGATTCTTCCACAATTCCATGTATATAAATTCGTCGTAAATAAACCTCTAGAGCTAAAGCTAATCTCCTCCTATCGCCATTTATCTAATCTCGAGAACAATGCCGGTTAGTGAGATTGTGGCAGGGGCTGCTCTTGGACATGCTCTCCAACTCCTTCACGATGCCATCAAAAAAGCAAAAGATAGATCTTCAACCACAAGATGTATCTTGGACCGTCTTGACGCTACAATCTTTAGAATCACTCCGTTGGTGGTTCAAGTCGAGAAACTCAGCGAAGAAGTGGACGATTCTCCGAGGAAACTGATCGACGATCTTAAGCATCTCCTTGAAAAAGCCGTTTCTCTTATTGACGCTTATTCAGAGCTCAGACGCAGAAGCTTACTCAGGAAATACAGGTTTGTACCTAAAGGCTGTAATATACATATAACACATGAAATGCATGATCTTTTGGTTATGTGAAGCCGCCTTATATAGTTCTTAATTTAGTAGTTTAGAAAATGTATTCTTCTTGTTACTATTTGAGATTGTATATATGGTCCATGGATACCATTATTAATTTAATCAGATTGTTATCATGATTTACATGAATAATGAATTATTGGGGATGGTCTATTGATATCTAGCTATCGATTGACTTGAACATCCACATCCACGTACCATATCCATCTTAACGAAGCCTTTAATTCTTTGAAATTGGATGTTCTTTTTTGGGGTTAAATTTCATATATAGTTTCTAGCTTAAAAGTAATTAACAATAAGTACATAGATATATGTATATATATAGTATATGTACGTCTCATCTTACTTTGGGATGTGAGGTTACTACCATGTTTGAATTCAGCTTATTTTCTACCAAGTATATTTTTATATAAAAGATTTTCAACAAAACAAAAATTGCAAATAAGTGAATCGTTATGTTTATTTAATGTTTATGTTCCATTCGGTTTATACTTGTAGCTTGGCACATTCCCTAATATTAACATTAAATCAAACAAACCTATCATGTCTTAGAAAAGTAATATGTGTTTTATTGTTGTTTTGTTAATCTTTATATTAGGTACAAGAGAAGAATAAAAGAGTTAGAAACTTCATTAAGATGGATGGTAGATGTGGATGTTCAAGTCAATCAATGGGCTGATATCAAAGAAGTCATGGCCAAGATGTCTCATATGAACACTAAACTCGACGAAATCACCCGTCAACCAACAGATGGTCCTTTTTTAAAGAAGAATCATATCATATCACAAAATACAAACCAAAGTATTGTTGAAACAATACACCCATCTTCAGAGGAAAACGGTGAATGTTCGAGTACAGGGTCTAAACCGAAGATTGATATCCAAATTCGATGGAGTACAAGAAAACGGAATAAAGATCATGAGATACGATTCACTTTGAAGTGATGATTCTTGATTTACCAATTGTATCTCAAGCAAATAAAATGAATGGGAATTTGGAAAAGGGGGACATCAAAAAAGACAATTCTCCCACTAAATCTTTTTTTTTTTGAATTCAGTCAAGATTCGACTAAAGTGAGATTATTTTCTTATTTAAAGACAAAAAATGCAAAGTAACATTATCTTAAGATCCAAGAAAGTTATAAAAAAAATGAAAGAAACATCCAAAAAATATATTTACATCAGATTTATAGAAATATTGTTGCTTAATAAATATTTTCTTTCATGTTTTATGAAGTTTACAATGCATATTCTATGTTATGTATTCTGGTGTTTACTCAGTGATTTAACCGAATTTAGAATATATATTCTAACATTTACTCTGTATTCTACCTAATATAAAATACATATTCTAACGTTGGTTATAAATTATACCAAATATTATAACATATTAACATTTGTTTAATATTATACCTGCTAGTTTAAAATATATTTTCTATTTTTTGTTCTATGTTATACTTATACCTAGTTTAAAGTACACATTGTACCTTATTCTAATCTTTTCTCTAGGTTCTACATTGTTTTAGAAGAGATATTCCACCTAGTTCTATTTGTTCTACCAACTTTAGAATATGTCTTCTGCAAAATTTAGTTTAGAAAATATGAGAAAAATTAGGATCTATAGAATACTGAGTATTTTTTTTTTACTTCGTTTGTTCCATCGTTTCTTTTGTCTTCTTTATTTCTCTCATTTTCTTCTCTGTTTCTCTCTTATTTTCCTTCTCCATTGATATGCTTGCATATTTACTTAACTTTTGGTGTGTGTGGAGGTGGTGTGTCAAAAAAGAGTGGAGAAGTATACGTTGTATTCTTTTTGGCATAAGAAATACACAAGAATTTATCTTTCATTCATATCATATTAGTCTCACTAAAAATAGTGACATAATCATCATATTAAATCCACACAAAAAGGAGCATAGTTATCACAAAAGGGACAAAGTAGCTTTGGCTAGGTCTTGACTTGACATATGATAAGCAAAATATCCTACCAAATGTGAGAGGAGAAAAAGTTGATGAAATCAAGCGTCAACAAACAGATTGTCCTTGATGTTCTATATAAGATCTTCAGAGGAATGTTAAATCGAGTTTTTTATCCAGTTCTTACCTTTCTTTTTACTTATCAAAAATCTATTAACTAAATTAGCATTGATTTCATAGGTTTTTAGTTTCCGGTCAACACTCCATTTTCTGCGAAGTCCTGTGGGTTGGTAATTTGTTTTGCAGCTCGATTTGGTTTATCCAAACTATAGTTGTGCTCAATTGCTCAAAGATTATATATTTCGATTCTAATTAAAAACCTAACAAAACCAATCATTTTAATATATATATACATATCCACCTTCTATGGAGTTCCACCTTCTATGGAGTTCCAAGAAAATGAAGCAAAGATGGTGTGAGATCCGATTGGTCGTCAAGTGATGTGTCCTAGGCAACAAATAAAACGAATGCTCAAAATGTGAAATAGGATTATTTCTTGAGATAATTACCCTTAAGCACACATTTTCAACTTTATGTTTTACAAAAATATACTTTTGTGTGAAGGGTGACTTTATGACCAATAATCCAAATTTCTATACCTCTTTTACCCTTAACTAACTTCAGCCTCTAACTAACGAGAGAGAGAGAGAGGAGAGAGAGAGAGAGAGAGGGAGAGAGAGAGAGGGAGAGAGGGAGAGAGAGAGGGAGAGAGGGAGGGAGGGAGGGAGGGAGGGAGGGAGGGAGGGAGGAGGGAGGGAGGGAGGGAGGGAGGGAGGGAGGGAGGGAGAGAGAGAAAGAGAGGAAGGGAGAGAGAGAGAGAGGTTTTGGATCTGAAATCTAAAGAATCTGTTGAAGAAGAAGAAGAAGAAGCTTTCGAAGGTGGTCAGATCTGTACAACACAAATCCGACCACATGTTCATGTACATTCACTTCCAAGATCGTATTTTATGTACGTCCACCCAACAAGGTTTCATCGGCACTCACTGTCTCTTAAATAGTTCTATGTTCATCTCGTTCATACACATACCTCATGTCTCTCTACGTCCAAACTTATATATGTTAATAGTTCATATCATCCCTTATATTCATATATATGGACATCCACACTACTATCACATTCTAAGTATCATATATTCCTCGTATAAGTACCATAAAGGGGACTTCTTGTACTTCTCTTACAAACAAAGTGACTTTTGGTGCGAATGTGACTTTTGTTGGACGAATTTCCGAAAGAGCCCTCCACTAATTGGAGGAAGAGTAACCAAGGTGGGGAGTTACATTTTCTTAAAGGCATCGGGTTACCTTTTCACGTATTTCTTTAGCACCATTTCTCTTTCTTCTTTGTTATTGTTTTTCTATTTTTTTTCTTATTCTTTTACATCTTTTTCATCTTTTTTTTGTCGTTCACGAAATATAAAAAAAAATTGGTTACTACTTTAATTTATAATTTTGATTTCTGCATAATATGACATCCATTGACATATAGTTTAGAACTTTTTTTGATAAAAACTTGTGTACGTACAAAATTGATGTATGTGGATGTACAGAGAGATAATAATTTGAACAGACAACCAATCAGTTTATCACTGTACTGAAATTCAGATTTCGTTTCATTTTCTTCATTATCTCCTTCTTCTTTTTTCTTATATTCCATGTTTTACTCTGTTAGTTTGGTAATGTATTTAAGACTTTATGTACGCCCTTTGTTACATTATCGTGTACGCCCTTTGTTACATTATCGTGTACGCCCATTGTTATATAACATTTGTACTTCAATTTTGTTTTCTCTTTACTCTCGAAGTTCATCCACGTCTTTGTCTACGTTCGTGTACGTCCATCTATTTGTGGTCATTCATGTACCACAATTTCTTCAATGACTGTGTACGTCCACAGACTTATAGATATAACTTAAAGGACGATGGCGTATATTTTTGTATGTGTTCGTGGATGATGACGGAATAAAACGTGTACATGACCACAGTTAACGGTAACCGTGGTATGTGAGAGATCAGTAACGTATATCGTTCACTGTGTTCAGAATCTTCGAATGGTGGACAACAGTTTGCAATGTGTTCATATGGTAGTTGATGATTATAATGTTAAATGTGTGCATGAGTAAAGTTGTGTTCAGTAGTCACTTTGTGTTCGTTTATTGTTTCGAGTTGAACTCGATGTGGTGGAAGTCATGGGTGAGCGTGGACGTATTGACTGTGGATGAACGTAAACGCAAATTGATGTACAGATACTTGCTGTACAGATACATGGATGAACTACCATGCAGAGGTACATAAAGATGTGGATGGGTAAGAACAGTCATGGACGAAACAACGTCGTTGTAGATATTTTTCTTATGTTCCATGTTTTACTCTGTTAGTTTGGTAATACATTTAAGTCTTAAAAGTGTTTTCCTATAATTTTTCTCCTTCAAACTAACTCTTCTTGGTCATGGACAATATCTTATAGACATTGTTACATTGCCGTGTACGCCCATTGTTACATTGCGTGTACGTCCATTGTTACGTTGGGACATAATATTTGTACTGCAATTTTGTTTTGTCCTTAATCTCGAAGCTCATCCATGTCTTTGTATATGTTAGTGTACCTCTATCTTTTTGTGTCCATTCATGTACAACAACACCATCTATGTATGTGTACGTCCACATGCATTTGCAAGTGTACATGCAACACTGCCACATATCTACAACGACGTTGTTTCGTCCACGAGTGTTCTTACTCGTCCACATCTTTATGTACCTCTACAACATTATACATTCATATATATCCATGCATCAGTCCATACGCATGGTTACTCATCCATGTATCTATATAGCGGGTATGTGTACGTCAATTTGCGTGTACGTTCATAGACATCAGTATACTGTGTTCGTGTCCGTCAATTGTTTACGTCCACACGACTTTATCAAAAAATTACAAAACTATATATAAATGGATGTCATATTATGCAGAAAACAAAATTGTAAATTAATGTACCAACCAAAATTATTTTATGTTTCTTAAACAACAAAAATATGAAGAAAAAGAGGTTAGTGTGCTAGAAAAGTGGTGTGTGATAGGAAGATAAATCTGGTGACACCGTAAAAAGGTAAAGAGATAGCAAACTGGTTCGTGTTGTTAGTTAGATGGGTTAGGGGGTTAGAGGCTAGTATAAGGGTAAAAAAGGGAGGAGAATTTTGATAAGAGTGCAAAAGTAGCTTATTACATGAATGTGTGTTTTTCTAACACATAAATATCTAAAAATGTGTCTATAGGTAATTATTTCATATTTTATTATAACTTAGTGAGAGAATTAAATAAATATTTTGTGATTTAAAAAATGGTCCACTCATTTGTAAACATATATACAAACCGTTTTAAAAATTGAAAAATGGAAAATGATATATCTACTCAGGTTCTGAAAAGTTCTTCATACACAAACCGTTCTGGAATCTTTCTCCTACTTTTCCATTTTTCAATTTTTTTTATTCATTAATACGTGCGATCAATATCGTTTTAAAAAATTAATACCTTCGTTTATATTCACTGTTACCTTCCTGGTAACAAACTAGCAACTTATTTTCTAAACTAATTAAGCTTTTTGTATGTTTTAGTGCAAGTCAACGACTAATCCTACATACAAAATCAATACTTGAGATTATTCTCTTCCGTTGAAGAGAATTTAATAATCACAACATGCATATAGATCCAAATGACTCCTTTAGCCTAGAAAAAAAGGAGACTCGACCGAGACTCAGTCAAAGTCAAATATTGTTTCCTATCCACATTGTAGGTATTTACAACACAACTCGTTTTATTAACAAAAGAAAGTCAATGTGAAATATAGTTTCTAATCCTCATAGTTGTTCCAACACAAGTGGTTTAATTAACAAAATGAAAACTCTTACATAGTTCCATGTACATAAGAGTCCTCCATAAATTGACCTGGAGAGCTAATTCTACTCGCCTCCTCATTATTCCCAAGAAAATGCCGATTGGTGAGCTTATGGCAGGGGCTGCGCTTGGACTTGCTCTTCAAATGCTTCGCGATGCCATCACAAGAGCAAAAGATAGATCTTTAACCACAAGATGCATCTTGGACCGCCTCGACGGCACAATCTCTAGGATCACTCCGTTGGTGGTTCAAGTCGGTAAGCTAAGCGAAAGAGTGGAAGATTCTCAGAGGAAAGTCATTAAAGATCTTGAGCAGCTTCTTGAAAAGGCCGTTCCTCTCGTTGAGGCTTATGCAGAACTCAGACGCAGAAACGTACTCAAGAAGTCTAGGTTTGTAGTTCTATTATACATGAAAGTCTTTGTGATTTAAAAAAATAAAATTGAATCACTTGATTTCTGAAATTTAATCATTTAGATATTCTTTTCACTATTTTTGTTTAGATTACATAAATTTCTATAAATACATTAAAGTCTTTCTGATTTAAAAAAAAAAAAAAATTCGAATCACTTGATTTCTGAAATTTAATCATTTAGAAAAAAAAGATACTGTTTTTGTTTAGATTACATAAATTACAAATCATGGATACCATGAGAAATCTTGATTTGATATCATGAATTACAGCGACTCTATATAAGATCTGTTAGATTAATTTGAGTTTTCAATTCTTACTTTTCTTTTTACTTTTTAGAAATCTATTAACTAAATTGCCATTAACTTCATAGGTTTTTTTGTTTTTGTTTTGATGATCATCAGGTACAAGAGAAGAATCAAAGAGTTAGAAACTTCATTAAGATGGATGGTAGATGTGGATGTTCAAGTCATTCAATTGGCTAATATCAATGAACTCATCGCCAAGATGTCCGAAATGAACACTAAACTCGACAAAATCACGTGCCAACCAACGGATTGTAATTGTTTCAAATACAATCAAAGCACAACATCAGTGATATCACAAAGTAGTAGTCAAAATATTACAGACCGATCTTCAGAGGAAAATAAAGAAAGCTCGAGTGATGGACCCCGACCAAAGATTGATATCCACCTTCGATGGTGTTCAAGGAAACGAAGCAAAGATCGTGAGATCCGAATCGTCTTCAAGTGATGTGTCTTAAGCAACAAATAAAATGAATGCTCAAGTGTGAAATAATATTATTTTTTTTTCCTTAGTGTTGATTCGAATAGGGAATCATACACAAATCATCTGAAGTAGAAAGGTAGAATATTTTTTCTGTTGTCAAATCTAATGTCAAGTGCATTATAAAATCTTCCAATAGTAATGATAAATAAGAGAAATTTATAAATATATTACACATATATATGTATGTGAATCCAAAGTTTGTAGAACAAAAAAAAAAAGAAAAACAACAAACGATCCAAAAATGAACGATGGAGAGAGGAGCTAAGACAAAACTCCAATCCAGTGGTGTCTGAACAGTACGGACAAAACAGACTTTGTCCTCAACTCTCAGAGAGCATAAACTATTTCTCCGCTACTGTCAACATCAATCTCAGACTCGGAATCAAATTCATCCATGTCCTCATCGTCTAGGTCATTATCGCCCATGAAATCATCAAGGCAACGGTTTCGAACAGCTGGAATCGTAGCCTCTGAGATGATCTGCATTATAGTGTCAAGGCTCTGCATCGGCTGCTCTGGCTCTTGGAACTGACTTCCCATTCTGTTCTCATCCATCAAATCAGCAGGAAGATTCTTCAAGAACCAATCATGGGACTTGATCTCCGGGATACTGATTCTCTGACACAATTTGATCTCTCATCATTTGTCTATTCAGAACTCAGAAATGGTGTAAAAGAGCAGAGCGTGAAACACTTACTGTTGCAGGATCAGCCACGAATATCCTTGATATTAGATGGCGACATCCTGGTGAGAGGTTTAAGTCCTCAGGGATTGAGTAAGTGACACTAAGGATTCTCTGCGTTTTAAGCGAACTTGTCACAATCGAAGTTTGAAAAAGAGGGTTGGTGGATGATGACTGAGACAGAAAGAACATTAAGAAAACGTTACTTGAATAGTCTTTCGATAATCTCTTGGCTCGTCTGGATCCTCAAATGGATATGCACCAACCAACATTACGTACAAGGTTACGCCGCATGACCACACATCTGCAATCTGAGAAATATAACACCCGCGTAGTTCAGAGGACAGCTAAAAGAATATTCGAGATCATGGACAAGCTTGTTAAGCTCTAGACAGAGGGATTGGTCTCACGGCCACATTACCTTGCCATCATATTCCTGTCGAAGAAGAATCTCTGGTGCAATGTACGCAGGAGTACCGACAGTTGACTTAGGTTGCGAATGAAGAACAGAAGACTGAAGAAGAGAAAATGCAAAGTTAAGACTTTGAAACAGAAACAATTATTTCCCTGATAACAGTAGGAAACACATAAGCGATAAGAAGCACAAGGATGAATTGAAAGATTGTTCCCTGCTGTTTTGATCAAGGGTCACATATGATTATCTTAGGAATTCAGAGAACAAACCTTGAGAGAAACAGTACCTTGGAATATCCAAAATCACATATTTTCAAACGAGGGGCAGGACTTCCATCCAACAATGTATTTTCCAGCTTCAGGTCTCGATGGCATATTTGCTTCATAGGGAAATCAACGCAAGCGTAAACTCATTAAAAAACACTCGGAAAAGAAACAAGAAGAGTTCAATGTTTGCAAGAACGTACCATCGCATGACAGTAATTAACTCCAGAGATAAGCTGCCGAAAGAAGAACCGAGCCTGTACAAGAAAATAAAACTCAAAGGATCAGTAGTAGCACATTGATATGCAGTAAGAGAAGTAGATAGATAATCATAAAGCAAACCTCGTCTTCACTAAACCTCCCTGCGTTACAAATCCGCTCATAGAGTTCTCCACCAGAAGCATATTCCATTACAATAGCCAGATGGCTAGGCGTCAAAATCACCTATCAGAAATGCCAAAACTTTAAACCAGAGAGAGAGAGATGTGCCCACACACACACACACACACACACACACACACACAGAAACACTCAAGAGAGGGAACTAGGAAAGTGTTGATATTTAACTTACCTCCTTAAACCTGACAATATTAGGATGCCTTAACGACCTGTGGTTGATGATCTCCCTTTGAACATTCTCATCAATCTGTAGTAGCACCAAAGGATCACTCAAACTTTGCAAAAAGAAAAACAAATCTGAAGAAGCAAAACCCAAATCAAAGTCTTGTGCACTTAAGTTCTACAAGTTGAAAACTTGGAAAGCATTTATTGAAAAACCGTTGAGCGAATGTAATGGAAATGCCAAGTCTTTAATTGAAAATCAAAACTTTTTTTTATAAAAAAAGCATTAATCATCGTATAAAGGCTGGATCGAAAAGGAAGCTACTAAATCTGGAAACTTAACCGAAACCGTAGGGATCATCGGTAGCCTATATATATATAACGATTTTGATTCAAAAAACTAATAAAAAAGCATACTTTGTCTCCTCTCTCGATGTACTTAACAGCAACAAGCTCCTGCGTAACTCTATCCGTCATGAGACGAGCCACGCCGAAATTGCCCGACCCAATATCCCTCACGAAGTCGTAACGATCGCTGTCGTGCATAATCGGCAAATCAATCGGCATCACCGCCGTCGGATCCATCTCCACTTTTTTTTCTTCTTATTTGATCTCTCTGTAATCAAAATCACATCAGATAGCTAAAACCCGATTACTGGAAAGAAGTTGAGAAGAAGAAGAAGAAGAAGAGTCTGAGTAGGTGGAATCTAATGAAGGAAAGGAGAAGCTTCGCGTTGGAATTTGCATAAGGAGAAAATATCTTTTGGGCGAAAAAGATTGAAACAACGAATGCGAAAAGATAAAAAAAAAAAAAAAAAAATTGCTCAATTATTGGTCGCTCTCAAAAATAGATAAGAGAGACAACTTTCAAACGGCGGCGTTTTCGTTAGGATTTTCTGCTGCGATACGACAAAAGCCGCCGCGTTTTTTATTCACGCCTCCATTTTCCTCCGTTTTTGTCGTTAATAAGTTTTTTTTTAACAGAAAATTAATTCAAATAGATATTTTTTTTTTTAATTTTATCTTTAATTTTTATGAAAAATACTAGAGTTCATACCTACAAAACTGTATTAAAAAGTTTTTAGTCGTATATAGATTTTATAAACCGTTTAGGGTTTATGTGTAAAATTATCAGATCATCGCAGCTACATTATTTTCATCTGTTTTCTTTATATCATAATGTGCAAAGGGTATATTTCAAATAGAATTTTATTTGCAGGTATATATTTAATTTGCAAAAAATGTATAACTGCTAAAGCGAGTTCATGGCATCTTCTAATAAACCAGCTTCTATAATACAATATTATAGATAACACTTGTCCTAAATTAACCATGCAGTTTAATCTTTGACAAAATAAAAACATATAAAGGATTAACATTATCATCAAAACTATTTCCAGGATTGAAACAAGCATTGTTTCGTGTCCTTGATTGTATTTTTTGTCACGGACAGTCATCTCTCACTCATTGTGCTGCGTCTGCGTGCGTTTGCTGCATTTGAGCGCTCGTGAACACTACAAGAAAACGTTCAAATTCCGAGGGAAATTCCGAGGGAAAATGATTTCCTCGGAAATTTCCGACGAAAAACCGAGGAAACTCCGAGAAGAGGGTATTCCTCGGAATATCGTCGGAAAATTCCGAGGACATCATGTCTCCTCGGAATTTTCCGAGGAATTTCCGAGGCACGTCAGTCCGTGGTAAATTTCCGACGGATAATTGTAAGATACCGAGGAAAGTTTGGAGCCGTTAGAGACCCGTTTGGAGAGCCGTTGAGTGATTTCAAGAATTCCGAGGAAATTCCGAGGAATCCTCGGTATTTCCTCAGAATTTCCTCAGTATGTCGGAGCCGTTAGAGACCCGTTGGGGGAGCTGTTGTGCGTTTTCAAAAATTCCGAGGAAATACCTAGGAAAAGTTGTTTTTCCTCGGAATTTCCTCAGTATGTCGGAAGGATTTCATCTACAAATACAACCACCCATCTTCCTCTTCATTCACTCCATTTCTTCTTCTTTCCTCCCACTATATTTACAAACGATTTTTCTTTAAAAAAAAACATGTCTTCTTCAAATTATAATCGTTCTTGGATGGATCGACCTCATTTGGATCCGAACACGAAAGTGCTTACGAAAGAATACGAAAGAGGTCTAAAGGAATTCATGGGGTTAGTTAAACGACAACCGGAAGCCGAAACAGGTAAGTTAAGATGTCCTTGCTCTAATTGTAAAAATAGAAAGGTTATTAAAGAGTTGGATGTTTGGACACATATTTTTTTAAATGGGTTTACACGGAGTTACAAAATTTGGTATCATCACGGGGAAACAGGATATGAACCTGGTAGTACTAGCGAACTTCGGCCGGCGGTTAGATTAGAAGAACCAATTAGAACGGATTTAGATTATGGTGTAGGTATTGAGCAGATGGTAAATGATCATTTTAGAGGTGAAGATTTACCCAATGCAGAAGCAAAGAGATTTTATGATATGTTGGATGCTGGAAAGAAACCTTTGTATAAAGGTTGCAGAGATGGTCATTCAGCTTTATCATACGCTACAAGACTGATGGGCATTAAAACAGATTATAACTTGGCTGAAGACTGTGTGGATGCGATAGCTGATTTTGTAAAAAGTATTCTACCTGAGGATAATGTAGCTCCAGGTTCATACTACGAGGTTCAGAAACTCGTATCTGGTGTTAGTTTACCGTATGAGGTAATAGATGTATGCAGCGATAACTGCATGATTTATTGGAGGGCGGATGACCAGCGGATTACATGCAAATTTTGTGGGAAGCCTCGTTACAAAGATAGGAGTGGAAGAGTTCGAGTGCCATATAAAAAGATGTGGTATTTGCCTTTGAAGGAAAGGTTGCAGAGGTTGTATCTTTCGGAACGCACAGCGCAACGAATGAGATGGCATGCGGAGCACTCAACAGATGGTGACATTAGACATCTTTCAGATGCAAAAGCGTGGAAGCATTTCCAATCAAAGTATCCCGACTTTGCATATGAGAGAAGAAATGTCTACCTTGGATTATGTACCGATGGTTTCAGCCCGTATGGGAAGAGTGGAAGACAATATTCTCTATGGCCAGTCATTGTTACACCATATAACTTACCCCCAAACTTGTGCTTGTGACGAGAGTTTTTGTTTCTCTCCATTCTCGTTCCCGGACCAGAGCATCCTAAGAGATCACTTGATGTGTTTCTTCAGCCACTAATATATGAGTTGCAACAACTATGGGCTGAAGGGGCTGAAACATACGACATTTCGTGTAAAGAAAATTTTCAAATGCGGGCAGTACTAATGTGGACAATAAGTGATTTTCCAGCATATGGTATGTTATCTGGATGGACAACGCATGGGAGGCTATCATGTCCATATTGTCAAGATGACACAGATGCTTTCCAACTAAAGAACGGAAGAAAAACGTGTTGGTTTGACTGTCACAGACGATTCCTACCACATGATCATCCATACCGTCGGAGTAAGAATTTCTTTAGGAAGAACAAACAGGTGTTTGATGGTCCACCTGAGGAAGTTAGTGGGAAAGTTTTGAAGACACAACTAAGAGATTTTGGTGCAGAAAGGACGCCAGACGTTGGTGGACATGAGCATTTTCCTGTAGATGCTGTTGGAGAACTACATAACTGGCACAAGAGAAGTATTTTCTTTGATTTGCCATACTGGGAGGATCATCTGCTAAGGCATAATTTAGATGTCATGCATATTGAGAAGAACTTTTTTGACAATCTCATGAACACGATCCTTAACGTTAAAGGTAAAACAAAGGATAATTTGAAGTCAAGACTGGATTTAGTCGATATATGTGCTCGTCCAGAACTTCATGTTGATGAGAATGGTAGGGCTCCTTTTCCCATATACCGACTTGATGCAGAGGGGAAAAACGCGTTCTTTGATTGGATTTCAAACGATGTGGAGTTTCCAGATGGTTACGCATCTAATTTGCGAAACTGTATTGACAGAAAGGAAGGAAAGTTTATTGGCTTGAAAAGTCACGATTGCCATGTGATGATGCAGCGCCTCCTTCCGTTTGCCTTCAAGGAACTATTACCACGAAAAGTTCATGAAGCTGTTGCAGGGATAAGTGCTTTCTTCCGCGATTTATGCAGCAGATCAGTGACTCTTGAAGGTATTACAAATTTGAAGACTAACATAGCCCTGATTCAGTGCAACCTAGAGAAGATATTTCCTCCCTCATTTTTTGATGTTATGGAGCATCTTGCTATTCACCTTGCACGAGAATTGGAACTTGGTGGTCCTGTGCAGTATAGATGGATGTATCTGTATGAGCGGTATATGTTCCATTTGAAGAAGAAGGTGAAAAATTTAAGTAGGGTGGAAGGTTCTATAGTCGCACAGATGATCAATGAAGAAATTTCCAACTTTGCGGAGCACTACTTTCCAGCAGACGTTCAGACCAAAAACAGAAGATCTGCTCAGCATGATGATAGAGGTGAACGGGCAACATATCATGTTAAGGTTCCAGACATTTTCACAGATGTAGGACGACTTAGCGGAAAACCAAAAGACCGTCGACTTACAGAGCACGAGCGAAGCCATTTGCAGACATATTTGCTCACCAACTGCGAAGATGTTCTTCCATATGAGAGGTAAGTTTATTATCCTACAAAATTCTATTTTAACAAATTGACATTTAAATCTAATTACTTATATTATTTTCATCATATGTACAGGATTTTCATGGCAGCAAAGCGGTTTGAATATAGATACGCCACAGAGGCGGAACTAGAAGAAATTAAGCAGAGAGAATTTGCTGGATGGATGTTTACCTATGTGAGTGCCTTAAAGAAATTAAAATTACATTTACCATATATTTATACGAATTCATATTTATTGATATAACCTGCATATGTGCTATTAATAGGTGTCTGCTGGTTTGGCCAGAGGTGAAACATTTGACGATTGGATACGCGAGATGGTGGTTGGCCCTAACTGTGTTGTAAAGTCATATCCGAGATTCTGTACTCGAGGATATGCATTCGCAACTGAAAAGAGGAGACATTCGCGTACGACCTATGATGCTGGCGTTTGTTCTGCATCAGGAGATGATGTATACTACGGACACATACATGAGATTTTGGAAATCAAGTATCTGGGCTTGCTTGGATTGCGCTGTACTGTTTTCTATTGTGATTGGCACGACAACACTCCAGATCGAGGTGTGAGAATAGATGCATTTGGTGTTACATCAGTACATTCGAGGCGAAAGCTGCAATATTATGATCCTTTCATTCTTGCTTCTCAGGCCGATCAGGTAAGTTAATGTTGTAAGAATTCAGATTGATTGATCACAATTCATACTTTTTCTAATATTTTTTAAAATGTTACAGGTTTCTTATATCAAGTACCCACGGGTAAGGAATAGAGATGATCCATGGGTTACAGTTACAAGAGTCAACCCGAGAGGTCGAGTTCAGGGAACTTCAGAGCTGGAAGACCCGCTGCAACCAATCACATCCGGCAACTTAAGTGCAGCTGAAGATGTAGCAGAAGGTGGCCTTGTAGTCGATTTGACCGACTTCGCAGAGGACGCCGTCGTTTACGCAGAAGATGAACCAGTTATTGGAGAGTTTCACCAAGATCCAGATTCTGATTCATCTGGTGACGATGACACGGAATTAGAGTAGAACTTTTTTTTTTTTTAACAAAAAATTCCGAGGGAATTCCAAAGGATTTCCAAGGGAATTTAGGGTTTCCTCGGAATTTCCTCGGATTTCGACTTTAGGGATTTTAACCAAGAACGACGTTTTGTGGATCGAATAACACATATATAACCTTCATTGAGTGTCTTAACTAGATTATGAAGTCATACCTAGTGTTTTACACAATAACAAACACTTTTACGATTGCTGGAACAAAAATCACACAACATAAGATAAACACCTATACACTTTAACAAACGATAAACGAAATACTTACAATTATTTTTGAAATTTTTTATTTTATGGTTTATGATCATCCACACAAACTTTCCTCAATGGAATGAATTGCATTTGTACTAAAAATGAAAAACCGGAAAAAATTGGAATTTGAAACCCTAAACCATGTTTCCTCGGTATTTCCTCGGAAATTTACTTTTCCTCGGTATTGCCTCGGAAATTTCCGAGGAAATACCGAGGAAACGCGTTTCCGTCGGAAAGTCCTTACCGGGAAAACCAAAACGTTAAATTAATTCGAGAACCGCGTTATTTTATTTTATCCGACGGAATTCCGACGAACCACTCCGTCGGAATTACTGAATATAATAAACCTAACTCTTTCTTCTTCTTCTCCGCCGCTTAGAACATATCGCTCCTCTCTCTCTCCTCTCGATCCTCTCTCTCCTGTCGATCCTTGCCGCCGGTTCTCTGTCATCTCGCCGCCGGAACTCTGTCATCCTTTCTTCTTCTTCCAAGGGCACATCAATAATCATGTAAGAATCAACAAAACTTAACATTTTTCTGTTTCTAATCGGATTTTAGGTTGTTAGAAGCAAAAATCGGATTTTAGGTTGTTAGATGGATAGTTTAGGATTGAATTTCGGATTCTAGGTTCTTGTTTTAGTTTTCTATGGAATTATTTGTAGTTATAAAAACATTTTCGTTTTTTAAAACGTTTTTGATTTTTAAAAACTTTTTATGATTTTTACAAAAGGTTTTTGATTTATATAAACAGATTATGATTTTTAAAAACGTTTTTTGATTTTTTATAACCTTTTGTGATTTTAAAAAACGTTTTTCAATGAAGTCAAAAAAGGTTTTTACTCTTTTATAAATCGTTTTTCTGATATAAAAACAATTTTTTTATTATAAAGTATTTATATAAGTATTAAAACATTTTTTGATTTTAAAAAACTTGTATATGATTTTAAAAAAAGTTTTTTTCTATTTTAAAAAACGTTTATCAAGTTTCAAAAACGTTTTTTCTGATATTAAAACTATTTTTATAAGTATTAAAACATTTTTTTATTTGTAAAAACGTGTATATGATTCAAAAAAAACTTTTTACTATTTATAAAATAGTTTTTCAAGTTTCCACAAACAATAAGGCCCTGAATGTTTGAGTAGCTTTTAGATTTTAGTTTTTGGTTTTTGGTTTTTAGATTTTGGTTTTTCAATTTCTGGTTTTTGATTTTACTGTAGATTTTAGTTTTTAAGAAACTTGAATGGTGATTTATTTAGTTTTTGGTTTTTGACTATATTTGAACTATTAATTTTGTTTACAAGATTAAAAATGATAAAATAAAAATAAAATTTTAATACAAACATATTATTTCTTATAAAATAATAAAATGCAAAAGTATTATTAAAAACACTTATATTTATTTTATAAAAATATTATGAAAAATCTATAGAAAAATATATTTATTTTATAAAAATATTATTAAAAACACACATATTTTTATATATTTTAAAACAAAATATAAATCTATCTATAGATTAGTTGAATGTCCAATAGAGAAAATAGTTATTTCTTTTTACTTTTCAATGAGGAAGTAATTGATTGTGTCATAAAAATGAAATGAAAAAGTTAAAATACTGAAAAAATAAAAATTAGTCAAAAAATAAATCAAGTCACGTAAAGAAGTGGAAAACCCACAAAAGTTGGTTTTTGGGTTTTGTTTGTAAAATGGTAAAATCATGGAGAAACCAGTTTCCCTATAATTTAGGAAATCCTTTTGTTGAAAATCATGAATGGCTAAAAAATCAGCTTTTCAAAAACAAAAGCCAAAAACTAGTTTAAAAACTACAGCCATTCAACCTCTAAAACATACTCACAAATTATAATATTTTTTTTGGATTTTTATATCTTTAAACTACAGGTCTTACGATGATCAGACTCCGCCTCCTAGACAGCGTCGTGGTCGTCGTTCGGGTAGCCACTCGGTTCAGGATTCCCGCAGCTCCGACCATACATCTCCCTCTCCATATCCCGAGGCTCCTTCTGGCTCTGGTGCTGCACCCATTATTCCTCCGAACTATCAGGGTCCTCGAGAACTGGCGAGGATAGCAGAGTTTGTTCGACAGCCGGGTCGTCACCATCTTCCGTTTCTCACTCCCTATCCATCTGGACCGGGTCAGACATGATCGATCCTCGAACGGGATCAGCGCATGGATCAACCGTATGATGTATCTGGCTTTGGACGTGGGACATCCGACTTTCACAGACTTTCCTAGAGCCAAACAAATTCTGTGGTTTGAACAGTTTGCGGTAAATATTTTTTTTTTTTAATTTAAATTTTTTCAATATAAATTTTCTACTAATTTTTTTTTTTCAGCAAGAATTCAACTGGAATCCCGATTATACGGCGTTTGTCTATTACCACTTCGTCCACAAAGTTATGACCAACTATGGTTATCAAATTTACGAGTGGAAGAAGAAGTGGCAAAATGGCAAGGTTTGGTTTTTTTTAAAAAACCTTTTTTAAATTTATTAAATTATATTTTAATTTATCTAACAATTTTTTTTTTTACAAAAGGTCCCAAAGTTGATGAACCTCGAGGTCTGGGCACAGTTGATTGTCCATTGGAGTAAAGACGAGACGAAATCGACTTCTTCCACCAACTCCACCAACCGCAAGAGCGATCGTAAAGGAAAGGGCGTCTACAAGCAAACTTGGGTGCTCAGTCCCAAGCCACTATGAGAGATCGCATGGTAACTTCAGTCGCTTTTTATTCTATTTTATAATTTTATAATTTTTGAAATTTTAGATTCTCATTTTTTCTTCTAATTGCTAATATTTATATTGATATCAAGGTGGAAGCAAATGATGGTGAGCCGGTTGATGATTTCGAGCTAATGTAGAAGGCGTATACGAACAAGCAGACCGGCGAGATTGATGACGGTGTTGTGAAGGGTGTCGTCGACCTCATCAGCAGTCAGGTGGAAGAAGCAGCGTCTCAGCTTCAAATCGAAGACGAAGATTCAACGGGTTCCCAATTGCCTCGGGATCAGATCAACGAAATCGTTGAAAAGGTAAGTTTTTTAAATTAAAATATCATTTCATCTTAATTATTATTTACATTTTTTAATTTTCTATTTCAGTCGGTTCCAATCTTAATTATTATTTACATTTTGGTTATTTTCTATTTCAGTCGGTTCCAAAGAAGAAGGGCCGAATGTTGGGTTTGGCTCGTCGGTCACGGTCCGTTACGTCTTCTGCTGCAGCTCCGCCCTTTGTTGATCCCGAAGCACTTATGGGTCAGTTGCAGGACAAGGACCAATGTATTTCTGCGTTGGAGACTCAGATGGCGACCCAACAGGCGAGCTTTGAGGCACAGAGGAAGCTAAACGAGCAGATGCTGGCCATGAAGAGGACGTTGCACCCGGACATCAATTTCCCGACCCAGCAAGACCCAAACACCCAAAACCCGTAGCTTTTTTTTTTTCAAAAACTTGGATTCTTTCTTTTTCTTTGTACTGAATTTAAATTTTATATATTCGAAATAAAATTTCTGAATTTCATTTTATATTTTCAAATTTAATTTTCTAATATTAATTTTTTCAATTATATTTTTCGAAATTTTTTTGTTTTTTAAATTAATTTTAAAATAATTCCGACGACTTGAGTCGTCGGAAATTTCCGACGGAAACCTTTCCTCGGAATATTCTGACATATGACTCCGTCGGAAAGTTTCGACGGATAACTTCCATCGGAAAATTCTGACGGAATGATTCCCTCGGAAAATTCCGGCGGACGGCTTCCGTCGGAAATTTCCGATGGAAGCGTTCCGTCGGAATTTTCCGACGGAACATTCCCTCGGAAATTTCCGAGGACCTGCCCGACGAACGGCCTTCCTCGATAACTCCTCGGAATTTGTTTTCCTCAGAATTCCGTCGGAAATTTCCGAGGAATTTCCGACGAAATACAAAATTCCGACGAGTTTTTTCCGACGGAAAAATTCCTCGGTATCCCGTCGGAATACCTTAATTCCGACGGAATTTTGAGGAATTATTCCGTAGGAATTTGCTTGTTTTCTTGTAGTGGAAACTCTTCATGTAACTGTCATAAGTGTTGAGACTTTAACTTAACGCGTACGCTATAATTAGACACAACATGCATCATCATAGGATTGTGATGGTTTTGCTGATACGTAATCGGAAGAGGTGGCTCTATTGTCGGGACGATAGTGTAAGAGGCGAGCTCGTTCCTGGCGATTTGGAGTTGGTCCTCAAGGTCTTTAAGCTGACGTTGGAGGTTGTAAATGATAGGAGTGCAGCCATGGAATGGACCGGGTCAAGGAGAGGAGCTTGTGCCTCGAAAACAAGCGAGTTCATTTCATCCTCTTTAGCTTGGGTGAAGGTCGTTGAGACTGTAGCTATGTGGCTTGCTCTGAATACCTTGTGAACTGCTGCGTAATTGTCCTGTTTGTTCGCGGTAAAGTAAGGCGCATGCAATGATATATATGCAAACACACAATCTTGTGTGCATTTTCTCTTTAGGTGCTTGCAAGCCGCGTATGGTGTTGACATCTTCTCCATGTGAAATATAAAAAGGGTTTCTGAAAGAGAAGAACTAATAGGGTCCGGTACAAATAAATGGTACGGACCCTATTAACTTGATCAATTTGGCTTACCTATAACGAGAAGATGTGATCAAGTTAATAGGGTCCGGTACAAATAAATTGTGATTTCTGAATAATTATGAGATAAACTAACCAATTAGAAGAAGAAAAATGGTGAGAGAATAAAAAAAAAAAAAGGAAATTAAGATATATATATATACAATAGTAGCTTCTAGATGATATTGAACCGTGAAGCTAGAAAAGAAGAAGAAAAATGGTGAATGAGATGGGAATTTTTCAGAATCAATTTCTCTAACTGTAGAATAATATCGAACCCCAGCAATGCATGGATCAACTTCTGATCTTAAAATATTATAAAGGTCGTCCTAGCTAAACTTCACAAAGTGTTCCATTGTTAAATATACAACACCCATTTGTATTCTGAGATATTTGCAGCTGTCTATAGAGAAATAAGTATGATTGCACACAATAAGTGCTTTTAAAATTAACTATGGGCTTCTCCTAATCCTTTCTAGTCCAATGTGTGATTATGGTTCTTCGATCTTCATCATTCATCTATCTTTGTATGTTTGTAATTGAGCCTTTATTAAGAAAGTTCCGTGCTGGAGACTCAATTGGTTAAGATTACTGTCCAAAGGAATGGAGCATTTTGGATTTGCGAAGAAAACGAAATATTTTCTGAGTTGTTGAAAGAAAAACACGAACAAGTTGAGATCGATCAAGCTCAAGTAGAAAGAAAACAAAAGCAAGAGTCAAACAACCCTAATTTCAAACATAACCGATGTATCAACATAGAAAAATTAAACCGGAAAGAGTGTATTATGGGGAATAGAAAAGCAACAAGAAGCCCGGATCAAGTTCAAGCAAAAGAAAAGAGAAGAGTTAAACAAGCGTAATTTCAACTGAAACATATCTTGTCTCAAATTTGGAGGTGTGGATTCAAGAATCTCTTCAATGGTATCCGGTGCTGGTGCAATATTTTGGACTGTCATAGGCGAGTTCAAAAATTGTGCATTTTTATTAAAGATCACAAAATGATAACAATATAGAAAAATTATATTGAAGTTTCATAAGATAATCCAACTCCATAAACTGTTTATAAAAAAAGTAAAAAAAAAAACATAATTTATTATTGAAATATATTTTTTTGCATTTTTCTGCAAAATCAGTTATTAAATTTGGATAGTCTAAGTTTTTCAACCATAGTTGTCTCAAATGGCAACAAAGTCAACTCAGTTAATCTCTCTTGTTACAATGTAGACCGCGTATAATTTTTTGACAATGTACACAATGGTATCAATGTGTAGGATCCCACGAGCTATCTCGGAGTTGCCTAGATTCTCCCTAGAGAAGTATGGAGAAAATATGCAATTCTCCGGGCAGTTCCTTCCCTTGTGTAGACAAACGCCACAATGAGGCATTTTTCTTGCATTTGAAACGCAAACAACATGACATGAATAAACGAAGCAAACAAACAAGTCTTCACAAAAATAGAACCACTACTAAAATTTAGGAAATACATAACAATTTCTCAAAAACACATTCATTGATGCATTGTTTTCTCTGTATTGGAAAAAAGAATCAATGAAACAAAGAACGTTCAGATAAGGAAAAAAAACAGACATGATTAAGACAACAGTTTCTCACACACAGGCACACAAAAGAAATAGACAGAGAAAATAAGAAAGATGGAGTTAAAACAGAAACAAACCACAAATCAACTTAGAATATCCAGAGATGTTTTGTTCCTGATTTTCATTGTTGAAAAATTTCTCAAAGCAAAAATTTATAACAAAAACAGAAAGATCATCCAACGAAGAAAACGAAAAAAAATATCATGAACGATTCGGTATCAGAAATTTCTTACCCCGAGTTGCGATGAAGACAAGAAAAAACTAAACTGAAAAACAAAAAAGGAGCAGGCCGCCCACTCCTTGACCTCTATGTGATCGGATATTGCTTTTCAAATCAAAAAATGTTTAAAAACATCCTAATATTCTAATAATACGTCAAACACAAAACAGTAGATGTGGGGGAGGGGTATCTGAAAAATTCTAATCTGTCAAGGGAGATACTCCAGCTTACATTCTTTTATTAATATAAATTTTTGAGAACCTCCTCTTCAATTCAAGGATCTTCAATTCAAGGATGGAGATGGTCTAAAAAAATGAGTACCATGACACTTTACTACATCCACGACCCAGCAGTAAGATTCAGACGTAGTGGACAGGCTTGGAAGCTGAGTCACACAAGTGTCAGTTTTTGATATTACTAAAAAACATATGACGTACCTTTGTAAAGAAAGTTAAGGCCACGAATGTTTAACTAACTCCCTCGGAATTTGAAAGAATTATTTTTTGGGTTTTGGTTTTGTTTTTAAAAGATCGATTTTCTACTTTTTCATTTAATGTTTTTCATTTAACAAAGCAAATTAACTGGAAATGTGCCAATATTAGTGTGCAGTTAACATTATTTGTATTGGGAAACATAAAAAGAAAATAGAATTAAGAAAATAAATAACCAACAAAAGCTAATAATTATGATGTCTTAATATGTGTGGAAAACCTAAAAAATCATTCTTTCAAATACAGAGGGAGTAGTTTTTAGATTTTAGGTTTTGGTTTTTGGCTTTTGGCTTTTGCTTTTCAGATTTTGGTTTTTCAATTTTAGGTTTTTGATTTTGTGGTAGATTTTAGTTTTTTAAGAAACCTGAATGGTATTTTATTTAGTTTTTGGTTTTTGCCTAAATATATATTATTATTTTTTAAGTAGCATCATCAATAAAGTAATATATCAATAGTAAAAAACTTCTATAACAAAAAAATCAATACCTCATTTAAATTCAATTATTTTAACTTCAAAATTCCATAATATTCCGTAAAAGTTATAAATTTATGTAATACATAAATATATCAAAAAATAAATAATAATTTTTTTCAAGGTCTTAATATTATTTTATTTAAATACTAACTCTCACAACACAAATTTACAACTAAATATTTTTTATAGATATTATTAGTTTACAAACATTTTAAAGAAATAAGTACATTATTTTACATTGTGGTAGAAATGAGATTTTTAAAATTTCCTTAAGAAGTATTTACTATTTAGCATTAGTTTTTCTTTATATACAGAAAATAGCATTTAGTTAATTATTAATTAATAAAAGATAACAATATTTGCACAAAAAATTAGAGATAAAAAACTTACGGAAATCATTTCAAAAACCCATGAATTGTGGTTTTTGTTTTTATGTATAAAATAAAAAAACTGTCAAAAACTAGTTTTCCTAGATTTTAGGAAATCAATTTTTTCAAAAACGTGAATGGCTAATAAAGTGGTTTTTGGAAAATCAAAAGCCAAAATCTATTTCGAAATCTGCAAACATTCAACACCTAAAACTTTTGCCTAGTAAGTCTATATAGCAATTCAAATCCACATAATAATCAACTATGGAAAGATGGATGGAGGACTGGTACGTGGTACAATTAGACAGAGAATTTGCTTTTATATTGCCATTCATTTATCATAATTATGAAAAGTGATTTAATTTAATAAACAATAAAATATTTAATTACACATACCCAAAAAGAAAACAAAAGAACCATATTCTATTATAGATCACACTTGTCCTAAACCATGCTGTTTTTCTTTGACAAAATAAAATAAAGTGTACATTATCATCAAAACTATTTCCATGATTGAAATAAGATTGCTTCGTATCTTTGATGGTATATATATATTTTTGTCATGGACAGTCATGATCTATCTGACTGTGCTGAGTCTGCGTGCGTTTGCTGCATTTGAGCACCTTTCTCGGATTCAAAACGGTGAGCCTCTTCATGTAACTGTCGTAGTTGTTGAGACGTCAACTGACCGCCATAATTAGACACAACATGCATCATGATAGATTTGCCAGAGCAGCTCCAACGGGCCGGGTAAATTACCCTTGAGAAGTTTTTCTTAATTTAATATTAATATTTGTAATATAAATAAAATATAATAAAAAAATAAAAAAGCTGAATCAATTAGAAAAGGACAAGTGACTTTTTTTTTTTGGACAACTGGGGATTTCATTAGAACATAAAAAGCATCAGCCAAAGGCCGGTTCAGTTACTTTTGAAAAAGATGATAAAACTGCTTTTGCTAGCAGCAGCAGGTCTGCTAAGGTATTGTTTTCCCGTCGAACAAATAGAAAAGAAACAGAGTCGAAGCACTGAGTGATAACGTGAATGTCATGGAGGACAAGTGACCATAAGTTCTTAAGTTTCTACGCATAGAGACGGTATCTACTCTCTCACCTTGTTTTTCTTTCTTTTTAAAATTAAACTAATAAGAAAAACTTTTGTTAGATTCTCCAACTCCCGTCGGAAAAGCTCTCATGGTATTGCTGAAACGTAATCATAGGAAGTGGTTCTAGTGTCGGCACGATAGTGTAAGAGGCGAGCTCGTTCCTGGCTATTTGGAGTTGGTCCTCAAGATCTTTAAGCTGGCGTTGGAGGTTGTAAATGATAGGAGTGCAGCCATGGACCGGGTCAAGGAGACGAGCTTGTGCCTCGAAAACAAGCGAGCTCGTGGCATCTTCTCTCTGGCTTGGGTGAAGGTCTTTAAGAATTTTGGCGACGTGGCTTGTTCCGAATATCTTGTGGACGGCTGTGTAATTCTCCTGTTTGTTCGCAGGGAAGTAAGGCGCAAACACACAATCTTGTGTGCATTTTCTTCTTAGGCACTTGCAAGCTGCGCATGGTGTTGACATCTTCTCCAAGTGAAATATAAAAAGAAAATTTATGAAAGAAGAAGATCAAATTTATTGAAGTAAATTAAAGTTCTCCAGATAAAGTAATTAGCTAGGGCTCAAATTAAATGTATTGAGAAATCCTGTTCTAACGGAATCCAACGGAGAATTCTTAAATCAAAGGAAACATATATATCATAAATATAGATGAATCGTAGAAAATTTTATGTTCTCGGTTATGGAACTAAAGGTGGATATAAAAACCGAAACAAACCAAAATTTTGTTTTCTTTCAAATCTATTTTTTTCTAAAACTCAAATGGAATCTAATTAAAAATTCTGAATGGAATAGTGAAACCGAAAACGAAAAAAAAGAAGTGAATTCCAAATAGTAATTAATTGTGGTAAAAAGTAAAAAAGGAAAAAAAAAAGAATAATGTGAAATTACTAACAAGAGTCCAGATGGAATTTTACGCATGTCTTAACTAAGGAACTTTTTTCTATTCAGCAGAGTTGTGATTCAGTTATAGAAGTATTAAAACCTTAATTAGGAAAAAGAAAACAAATCAAAACAGCAAAAATTTGAGAGAGGATCAACCGTATGGAAATTCCCTTTGCCTTATGTCAGAACTTTTTTCATACGAAATTCTATTTTATACTACAAAAATAATCAAAAGAGATTTTAGTCTTACCAAAGCAACCCTGTTCTAAATTCTCTCTTGGTTTCTTACTGCAAGTTTGCTTTGAGAGAGGATCAACCGTATGGAAATTCCCTTTGCCTTATGTCAGAACTTTTTTCATACGAAATTCTATTTTATACTACAAAAATAATCAAAAGAGATTTTAGTCTTACCAAAGCAACCCTGTTCTAAATTCTCTCTTGGTTTCTTACTGCAAGTTTGCTTTGAGAGAGGATCAACCGTATGGAAATTCCCTTTGCCTTATGTCAGAACTTTTTTCATACGAAATTCTATTTTATACTACAAAAATAATCAAAGTCTAGTCACAATACATTTGGGAAAGAAATAAAAATAAAATAGATATTTATTTATGTTGAATTTTATGAAAGTAATTAAGGGCTACTTGAGACTAGGCTCAAAGTTTAGGCCCATTCGTGGATGTTAGTAACGACATCCAATGGGCCGAAATTATTTATCATATTCGAATAATGTTCGTCTCCGGAGCCATTTCTTATCGCCGGATCTAATCTAAAGCCATTCACCGGTTACAGCATCTCCCATGGCGGAATCAAGTTTCGAGTATCCTTCTCCTTCTTTCCATATCTAAATAATCTTTTTGTATTAGTTTCTCCTCTGAATTTTAGACATCGATTATCAGCAGCGCACTGTTCTTCAATCAATATGTGTATCTGATCGTCTCTTTACTGGTGTTTTTTTTTTTTTGCAGTTCCATTGATCGGGAATATACTGAGATTGTTGTTGTTCGTCATGGAGAAACATCTTGGAATGCAGAGAGAAAGATCCAGGTACTCCCCTTTATGCGTAATGGTTTTGTTACTTTTGTAGCTGTATCTTCGGCTGCTTCGAAATTGACATAAAGGTGGAGACTTTAGGAGACCATCGTAATGGTTACGATTAGTAATGTAGTTTCCCTCTAATGAATCTTGATTAGGAGATGTAGTAGCAATCTGGTTAATTGGTTCTGTTGTTGTTGCAGGGTCATTTGGATGTTGAGCTCAACGATGCAGGAAGACAACAAGCAGAAAGAGTATTTTTGTCTCTTTGCCCTTTTAACAGTTTGTCTAAATGATTCTTGATGTAACATTGAATGATGAATGATGCCTTTTGAACCCAAAAAAAAGGTTGCTGAACGGTTGTCAAAGGAGCCTAAGATATCTTATGTCTACTCTTCTGACTTGAAGAGAGCCTTCGAGACTGCACAGATTATTGCAGCTAAATGCGGAGAGCTTGAGGTATAATCAAAACTCGTATACATTTATACAGCTATGCGTCAAACCTCACTTCCTTTTTATGAATCTATCTGCTTGTAAAGTCTCCACCTTTATGGTTTCCTATAGAGGTTTCAACTGTGTTTAATCTTACGCAGGTACTTACTGATCGTGACTTGCGCGAGAGGCATTTAGGGGATATGCAAGGTCTTGTGTATCAAGAAGCTTCGAAGATTCGTCCGGAAGCTTACAAGGCCTTTTCATCTAACCGCACAGACGTTGATATTCCAGTAAGATCTTATTATAACCAAGAAGCTTAGTACATGAGTGAATGATGCTTGCTTTCTTGATTCAGCTAACGTTGCTCGTTTATATGAAAATGAAGGGTGGAGGAGAAAGTCTTGACAAACTTTACGACAGATGTACATCTGCACTACAGAGAATCGGCGACAAACATAAAGGTTTTTCCCTTCTGCGTGTTTGTTTCTCACATATTGCTATATGACACAACAACACATGTGTTTCTAAGTTTTGGTTTTGTACTTTCTTGGTGATGATGAAGGTGAGAGAGTAGTAGTGGTGACTCATGGAGGTGTAATTCGATCTCTCTACGAAAGAGCTTGTCCAAGTGCACGAAAAGTTGAAAAGATTCTCAATACATCGGTCAATGTGTTCCGTTTATTCGACGGAGACAAATGGACAATCCAAGTTTGGGGAGATGTGACTCATTTGGACCAAACCGGTTTCTTACAATCCGGTTTTGGTGGTGACAGAACCTCTGGTTAGATTCAATTTACTCTTTCCACTGAGCTTTTTCTGTAATTTAAGTTTGGTTCCGTTACTTACTTCTTTCGCAATTTAACCCCATAACTTTGAGGTTATCCCAGGCTAGCCTGTAATTGGGAGTATTGATAAAGTAAATTGATATAAATTTCAACATTTTTCGTGCAGTCAAAGGATATATGGTCCACTAATTAGTAATTAATTACATTGAATCCAACGCCTTTGCTAAACTACAAAAAAAAAAAAAACATCGTTTTTCTAGTAAAGAAACCTATTTTAGTTTTCAAGAAACCTGATCAATTTGGACTTCTGGCCGTAAACCGATCAATAAGACCGGGTGTTTAAACATATTGTCATATCTGACTACTCAGATATGATTTTTTTTTTTTTTGCAACAGAGAAATACAGTTGATGATTATAAAAAGATATGTATGTGACATTGAATACTGAAAAAAATCAATATTGGAAATGAAATAAGGTTCTGAAGGGGGACCAAATCGTGTTGTCGGTTTGAGAATAGAAACATTGAACAATGAAGTGTTTAGTAACTTGACTGAACTCTAAACTAAAAACTAGCTACTCTTTCAATAAAAAAAAACATCGGGATCATAAAAAATTGCCTTCTTCTTGGAGATTGAGAAAGGGTGCACTGTATTTACATTATTACCCCCTTGAGCTACCTTTAATTTTGGCGCCATCGGTATCAAAAGAGAAAAGGGTGAAAGGTACGTTTAGTCCATTTGACCATTGGCCCCAGAGCTCTCTCTGATTTTGGCGGCAATGGGAAAGGGGTAAAAATGGCAAAAACACGAAAAGGTGAAGAAAGTTGAAATGTGTTATTTTCCTTAAGCTCCATGATTGCCATCATTAGGACTTTAGGAGTATGAGTATCGGTGTTGTTGCTTTCTTTCATACTACTATTTTTTTAAGACTGAAGTCTATATCAAGCTCTCCAACTTGTAGTTCTTATTTGAAATACATAGTGGTAAAATATTAAATTGCGGCTAATATAAATTACTCACCAGTCTTTTTAGTGACTAATATTTTCAGTTTATATAAAGGCGTATATATAGATTAATTTATCTAATATGCATTTATGTGAAACTCGCAGTCGCAGCGGTAAAGCAGTCATAGTGCATTTTTTTACTAGATGTTGTCCAGGGATTTGTAGCTATCTTAAATTTGAACTTATCGTATATATTACGAGTATCAATGATCAATATCGATGTTGTAGCAGTCGAGAAAATTAACGTTGTAGGCTTGTAGCTCAGATGACGGTCAATGGTATTTGAATTGGACTGAAATTGGTTGTATTGAAGAAAACATTTCAAGATTATATATGATACTGCTGAAAGCATTTTTATGTTGAAAAAAACGAAAGATTGAGACCAAAAGAAATAGAAGAAGAGAATGTAAGAGTTGAGCGGAAACGTGGAAGAAGAGAATAAAAGGGTGGCCATATATTTTATCATTGCAGAGCACCATGCCATAAATCATAATCTATATATCACTTTCTTTATAATTTTCCTGCACCATATATCATAAGATTTTCGAAGTTGACTTCGGAATCTTTAGTGGAATAACGACTAGATTTATTTGATTATCCCGTCTTTTAAGGAGGAGGCACAAAATTATATAAAGGATAAAAAGTCCATTCACATTCTTGGATCTTGTTAATAGTTTTTTTTTTTGTTCTTTTATTTTCTCTCATGTTAATATATCCTTTGAACGAATTTTAATCTAAAGAAATGAATGAATGATAGGTTCATGAGATGTTAAGCCTCGTGCCGCTGATTAGTCAGCTTGACTATGTGATCTGCTCACGTATATTACACACAATTATCACATTTTAATCCTAATTGTTGGTTTAGGATTGTTAATTTTATTAGTCACGACTTCTAGATACCCGTTTACAAATTGAAATTCTATATTTAATTCCCCCTCGCGAAACCACAAGCTCAAACTTAGACGATTTTATAAACAGTACAAACTTTTTATTTGAATTATCTGTTTAGTAAGGGTTTTTGTTGGGTTGAGAGGAATAAAAAGAACGAAAAGAAATGTATATATATGTTTCAAAACTGGTTACAAAATGATGTTAATTATAATAGGAGAGGATACGGATTCATCAAACATATCATATAGGGATACACAATGAATATGTTTACCACTACGTGTGCATGCATTTTGAAAAATCTAATAATACGAATATAAGTGGGTAAAAAAATGATAGCTACTTGCAAAATTTGAATTGGCTTCTCAATATGTCGGGTGCAACAAGCAAACTAAGCAAAGTTTCATTTCATCATGAGTGATCTCATACGAACACGTAAATATAGCATAATCATTAGTTTCAGCCTCACGTTGTACCGTTTTTGTTTTGTAATGTTAATTAATTACATGAAACCTCAGACAATTTGAATCATAAATTTCCGCCTATAACGTGGCTCAGATCGTTTAAATTGTCAAATTCGACGAGTAGCAGTTATATACTTCTAGTTTGCGTGTTTCTACGTGATAAGCTAAACATCTTTGACCATAAACGAAATTGAATTACTGACGTGTCGTGAATTATGAGGTGGACAAAGAAATTAAAAATTTGTATGTACATGTAATGACGAGTATACCCTTCAGAAGGCAAGCTCTCTTTGTTGATCGCAAAGAGTCCCCACCACACCACAATATCCAAATGGCAATTGCGTTAATTAAGGGAAGGAACAAACCTACTTCTATAGTATTATTCACTATGCTATACTTTTAATTATTAATTATTATTTGTTTATATTTAACGAGCTGGACCACAACCCTCCTCTTATTGGGTCCCACTTTACCCACCACCTCTCTATTCCCTCCTTACGTCGATCTCCGATTATTATTACATCACCTCTCTCTCTCTCTCTCTCTATTCTCGTTTTCTATTTCTTTTATTGAAATCGAACAAAATTATTATTACTGTTCGGATGAAAAAAACAGTTAACAGTTTTATATATTCTGTGCTCTGGGATCACTGAACCAATTGATCAATTCGTTTTTTTTTTTTTTGGTATGATCAATTGATCAATTCCTTCTTGATACTGACAAAGTGACAATCATTTATATCACACGGTCGATAATGTTATGGAGGAGTACTACTACTTAGCTCTGTACTTACATAAGTTGTACTTGGAATGGTTTTAACAGAATTAATCAGAAAATATGTTGTTTGTACTACACTAATGCTAATGTTCAAAAACATTTTTTTTTCAGTAATCCAAAAAAACTTATTAGATCAGATGAGAATCATAAGAAAACGCTGATTCGAGTTAAACCCGTAATATGGAATTTACCAATGACTAAGTTCGTATTTGCGGACTTACCCAAAAAAGGTTTTCAGAAAAGAAAATCTTGTGCACATTCAAGATTTGGCAGGATTTTAAATGCATCTGTATTATGCATAAAAAAATACCCTGTCAATGTCTATTAAATCGTCCAATTAGTTTCTCTTCTCGAATAACTTATTCAAATAAATGAAGTTAGTTAAGACTTTATTTGCTTGATTGGGGCAATACCAAAATTTTTTATGTGTTCATTACAAAAGTACACAAACACATTATACATGGCCGTAAGAATATTCACACTCTATATAAAAAAAAAACGGAAAATTGTCACCGAATTCTCCTATTTTCTAGTTCGGTCTTTGTCTTTTTACGTATGTACACGTATTTATTATTACGATGTGTTTATTAGTATTCACTTGTGGCGTAAGCTGCGTAACAAATAAAGTAAATTAGTAATTTTAGTGTATTAGTGATTGTTAATTGTAATTAGTAGTTGTTCAATGTAATTTTCTTGTTAAAAAGCGAACGTATCGTCGTTTCTCTTTTAACTCATTCTCTTTGGATCCAAGTCTTTCGCCATCGACAAAGGAGACAATTCCAAAGAAGAAGATGCAAAAATAAAAAAAGAAACTCACTTCCCAAAATATAAAATCGAGAGGAGAGTGAGGAAGGAGAGAAAAAAACAAAAACTTTCAGTTTCTCGTTTGCAAGATTTGAAATTTTGAAAAAGTTTTGATTTTTGGAAATGTTAGTATTGAGATTCTGATCTGTGTGATGCGAGAGATACTTTGATGGGTCTCTGTACTTCGAAGCCTCAAGCGAGTCCGAATTCTCCAAATCCGGCAGGGAACAGTCCTCTTCCGGCGTCGGAATCCGTCAAGCCTTCTTCAAGCTCCTCCGTTAAACCTAACGGCGACGTCGAAGTCGATGTCGACCACTCTTCAGCGAACAATGAAGGGAAAAAGTCTCCGTTTTTCCCCTTTTACAGTCCGAGTCCTGGTCACTACTTCTTCTCCAAGAAGACTCCGGCGAGATCTCCGGCGACTAACAACGCCAGCGGGAACTCCACGCCGAAACGGTTCTTCAAACGGCCGTTTCCTCCTCCGTCTCCGGCCAAGCACATCAGAGCTGTCCTCGCGAGACGGCACGGCTCCGTGAAGCCGAACTCGGCGGCGATCCCGGAAGGCAGCGAGGCGGAAGGGGGGGAGTGGGTTTGGATAAGAGCTTTGGATTCTCCAAGAGCTTCTCTAGCAAGTACGAGCTCGGTGACGAAGTTGGTCGTGGCCATTTCGGGTACACTTGTGCTGCTAAGTTTAAGAAAGGGGATAACAAAGGACAACAAGTCGCTGTTAAGGTTATTCCCAAAGCAAAGGTTTGTTTTTTTTTTATTGATGATGATGAGATCTGTTGGATTATATTGTTAATATGATATGTCCTGAAAAGCTTTTTGTGTCGGATTTAATGTTTTGGAATTTGATTGTTTGTTGTACTTTCTTGTGTAGATGACGACGGCTATTGCGATTGAAGATGTGAGGAGAGAAGTGAAGATATTGAGAGCTTTGTCTGGTCATAACAACCTTCCTCATTTCTATGATGCGTACGAGGATCATGATAATGTCTATATAGTGATGGAGTAAGCTCTGTTTTAGCTCAGATTTTATTCGGAAAATCAGCGTTGGAGAGTCTTAACAAGTGGTTTGGTTTGGTCTTTGTTTGTTTTAGGCTGTGTGAAGGAGGAGAGCTTTTGGATAGAATACTCTCAAGGTGAAGGGATTATAGACTGCAGGAGTTGAATTGTTCGTTTGTTTTTAAGTAGTTTGAGGTTTTAATTGAACTTGGTGGTGTTTGTATGTGCAGAGGTGGGAAGTACACGGAGGAGGATGCAAAGACTGTTATGATACAGATACTGAATGTGGTTGCCTTTTGTCATCTCCAAGGTGTTGTACACCGAGATCTCAAGCCCGAGGTGATAAAAAGTTCTTTGTGTATACTTATACATTTGATGTTCTTCACGCTCTTAATGAAGTTTACTTGAACTGTTTTGGATCAGAATTTCCTTTTTACCTCAAAAGAAGACACCTCTCAACTGAAGGCAATAGATTTCGGTTTGTCGGATTACGTGAGACCAGGTAAAAGAATGTTCGGTCTCTTCTATTTAGATTCCAAAATCTAGTGACCAGCATATGCTTATATACTTTGATGATTCCGTTTTGCAGATGAGAGGCTCAATGACATTGTTGGTAGTGCTTACTACGTGGCACCTGAAGTTCTACATAGATCTTACAGTACAGAAGCTGATATTTGGAGTGTTGGTGTGATTGTATATATTCTATTGTGTGGAAGCCGACCCTTTTGGGCTAGGACGGAATCAGGAATCTTCCGTGCTGTTCTAAAAGCAGATCCCAGTTTCGACGACCCTCCTTGGCCTTTGTTAACTTCAGAGGCAAGAGATTTTGTGAAGCGGTTGCTAAACAAAGACCCTCGTAAAAGATTAACAGCTGCTCAAGCCTTAAGTAAGTATCGTACAACGCATACAAAAAGTGTTTGAATGTGAAAAGATTGTGTAATCTTGTCCACTGTTTCAGGTCATCCATGGATAAAGGACTCAAATGACGCAAAGGTTCCGTTGGATATTCTGGTTTTCAAACTTATGAGAGCTTATTTGCGATCGTCTTCTCTCCGTAAAGCTGCATTAAGGGTGAGCGGATCAGTTTTTTTGAGTATGTCTACTTAAATGGGTGCTTCTGTTTTTGCTTACCATTCACCATATTCTTGCAGGCCTTGTCGAAGACACTTACGGTTGATGAACTGTTTTATCTGAGGGAGCAGTTTGCTTTACTAGAACCTAGCAAGAACGGAACGATAAGTCTAGAAAACATCAAATCGGTAAGTTTTTCTACCTTCCGTTGTGGTTAACTCTATGTTCTGTTATGCTTTAGTTATTATCATGACATTGGCCTAAACTCTCTTTGTTAGGCTCTGATGAAAATGGCAACAGACGCAATGAAGGATTCGCGTATACCTGAATTCTTAGCACAAGTAAGAGCCTTACATTGAACAGTTTAATGTTTGAAACATCGCACAATCTGACTTGGGAATTGCATCTTCTTTGGACTATCTATAGCTGAGTGCTCTTCAATACAGAAGAATGGACTTTGAAGAGTTCTGTGCAGCGGCATTGAGTGTTCACCAGCTAGAAGCTCTTGATCGATGGGAACAACACGCTCGTTGTGCTTATGAGCTTTTCGAAAAAGAAGGAAACCGACCAATCATGATAGATGAACTCGCTTCGGTTCGTCCTTTTATTACAACATATGAAGAAGAAATCTTGTGTGTGTTTTAAGTCTTTGAAAATGTTCTAATTAACTCATCGGTTGAACTTATTTCAGGAACTTGGTCTTGGTCCTTCTGTACCGGTTCATGCAGTGCTTCACGATTGGCTTAGGCATACCGATGGAAAGCTTAGTTTTCTGGGGTTCGTGAAATTGTTACATGGTGTGTCTAGCCGCACTATCAAAGCTCATTAGAAGGGTTTAGAAAGTTCCGAATATGTTATGAGATTTGTTTGAGATCTCTTCTTCTCTCCCGAGAGCTTTGGACCAATTGGATTATAATATGGCTTTGCCGTTTGTGATGAAAGCTGAGAATGAAAAAGAAGAGTGTAGCTACAAAAGAGAAGTGTGTGTTAGTTTGTAGAGGATGAGGATATTTTCTAAATTTGGTAACTTATGACGATTGATGATGTTTCTGACATTACTTCTAAAATTTGGATTTTGGCACAAATTTTATTCTCTGAATTAACTCGTTGTTTTTCTAGTATTATTTTTAAAACTGAAAGTCCTGAAAAGCATCAAAACTACTAAACTTTTCCAGATATAGATTCTCTAACTTCTTTGAGTAAAAAATCTTCCATTTTAAGAATTTACTCAAAGAATTTATAAACTATATAAAACAATATTATATATAATGTAGAATTTATAAAAAACTATAAATCATTTGTAAGAATTTGCATGCTTTGGAGTTGGGCCTTTGAACCAGACTGAAGAAGCCTATGATTTTACTCGGCCTGAGTTCCTCTCGGAAGAGAAGCTTTGATACTTAACAACTCCGACCACCTAAATGTAAGACAGTAAGAGCAGTGATGGATGTAGGAAAAATTTTAATCGGAGGCATTACCATATATTTTGAATTAACCGGGGACATTACTATAAGTTTTAAGCTAATTATTTAAAGAAAATCAAAATTATAGAATAATTATATAGAGAAAATCAAATTTTAGTCGGAGTCACGTGACCCCGTCCGACGTAAGCTACGTCCGCTGAATAAGAGTATAATCTCACAGTAGCTTGGAAGTTGAATACTAGT
The DNA here is from genome assembly GCA_010577795.1 of Isatis tinctoria. Taxonomy (NCBI): domain Eukaryota; kingdom Viridiplantae; phylum Streptophyta; class Magnoliopsida; order Brassicales; family Brassicaceae; genus Isatis; species Isatis tinctoria. Next base: position 26,493,649 of record CM021245.1, read on the forward strand.
CAAACAAACAAACCTGGAGATTATGGGCCGGTTCTGATCTTGAAGAGGGTAGAGCCTAGCCCTCGATTACATATGCATTTGCCACTTTTGCATTTGTGCACAAATTTAGGTAAAACAGTTAACCAATGCAACTTTTTTTTTTTTGAAAACTAAGGCCCTGTTCGGAGCACTATCGCTGCGATAAGCGATAGCAACAAAAATAATAGCTGTAACAGAAGCAAATTCAATGGTATTGAAATGAAAAACAGTCGCCATCAATTAATTACAATCACAGAAACGAAGATGTCGCTGTCGCTGAAATTTTCAGCGTTGGATTATCCAGATTTGTTTGCCGCAGCGATTGAATAAATAAGTTCGTGTTGTCTTGTCAGTGCTGTATTTATTTTGTTTACAGATGTAATTTTAATCGCTGCTGCTGATCGCAGCGATCGTGCGCCGATGCAATTTTTTTTGGTAATACCAGGTTTTCAGATTTCAGATGCTGAGGAATCGATCATGGACCGATCCGAACGGACATCCGACTATTCCTGGGATCCAGAGGACATTTTAAATCCATGGTAGTCAAGAGTACTTGAACCCAAATTGGTAGGAAACTAGCACAACTTTTATCACTGGAACACAAAGCTTTGGTTAACCGATGCAACTTCGAATAATAAATATCACATAAATGTTGAAAAAAAACTTTTAAATGATAGAATATTGATAAATCCATTCACAAGAATATCAAATTGACATATTTTTAAGAAAACATTTAATTAAAAAATGATACATTTTCCCCTTTTTATATATATCTGTACCATTTTACCAGTTTATAAAATCAATTTTAACATTTGTTATTTACTTGCAATAAATATTCAGTTCTTGCCGTTTTCTGTAAATTTACTTTTTTAAAAAATTGTAAAAATAAAGAGAAAAAAGCATTTAGAGGGCTATTTTTATTAAGTAAAAAAACAAAAATTATCCCAACAAGAATTCATTTAAGAAAGGATATCCAACTGTAATTACGACAGACAAGCGGATCTAGTTAAGGGGCTCCGACAACCTTTTAAAGTTTACTAAAAATAAAATAATAATTCAAAAGCCGTTTGCTTTTTGAAATTTCCATGGCGGATGAGAAGGAGATCACCGATATCTGTAGCTCAGATGAGGAAGACGAAGAAAATGATACCGATGCCGAGACTAGCGAAGAAGACGAGGAAGAAGAAGAACAAGAAGATCGGAGTTTAAGGTATTAATTTGCGTATTTCGCGAGGATCTATTTTCCAAATTAATTGTCGTTTTTGATCGATTCTGGATTTATTCGATCAGTGGGGATGATAGCGAATGGAGTGAAGATGACTCCACGGATTCGAATTCGGATTCCGATGACGATGACGGCGATGAAGATGACGAGGGCGAGGACGACGACGAAGACTCTCTTGTAGATAAAGTCACTCGCCTGCTCAAAGGTTTATCAATTTAGGGTTTATGAATCTTGATTGCTTCGTTTTGCATCAATTTCTTGTTGAGCAATTCTTTTCTATATAAGGGTTTTATTAAAATGTAAAAATATAAAAATTATTTTCTGTCGATAACAACAACTCGTTTTATAGGAAACATTTTGCTTCATTTTTCGGCCAATCATTGAATTTGGAATGTGAATAGTGTCCTAAATTTCTTTAAGAATTTTGGCTAAAATCTCTGTTTGGGATTTTGTAGCTTAATCTTGAAGCCTAGTAAAGTAATCTAAGCTTTAATTAACTTGAAGCGTTTAACGTAATCAAAGAGCCTATGATTAGATCAGCCGGACATAAGTAGTTTGTATTGAAAGGAGTTTCTGAGCATTGCAACCATTTTATTTTGTTGTCGTCGTTGCATTTTCCTAAGAGAAACTGCTCTCTTTGGCCAGCATTTTTGTTTGTATCTATCTCCGCGGTTATGTAATTTCCTTCTTATGATCTTGCCGGCTTATCAGGATAAAGTTAGGAGCAGAGAAGCAGTTTTATATCTAAGATCATCTCTTGTTAAGGTAATATAATCTGCTCCTAACTTAATGCCAGAGATGTCCAAATTTTTTTTCGAAAGGAGATTAAATGTTTCTCTTTGCACTTTATATAAGCCTCAACAGAGAGTTGTAACTTCTTTAATGTACTATTTGTGGCCTAGTTTCGTTCCTTCAGGCATTACAAGAACACAATGATAGCTCAATTAATGTGTAGTCAAAAGTACTCTCAGTGTCATTACTCGTTTTTTGTTCTAAGAAGGTAAACAAACAAAAATAAAAATGGTTTCAAGACTCCTTATTGATATTCTCTTGATGATTGTCATTCAGAGTTTTACTTTCTTCTGTGAAAACAAATGGACCCCGAGAAGTTCCTGGACGTGACAACACTTAAAGAACGATTTCTTCGGCTTTACCTTTAAGGGGGTCCCTTCTTATTTCTGATCAGATCTCATGTCTATTCACATGACTTGTCGGATCCTTTCATGTGTCCTGAATTTGAACACGAAGTCATTTTTGCCCTTTTAAACTTAACGCCACAAGAAAAGTTCAAACCTTACCCGACAAGGCCTAACATCACCCTAAGGTCGCGCAAAAAGTTATGGTACGAGATTGATAGATCATTCACACCGTCGATAAACCAATCCTTAAACAAGTTATTAACATACTTAATGTACATTCCAAATGCAATTATATGCATACATATCAAATGATCACACCTACGTACCATACGACTAAAAAAACATTGAATCAAATATTATTTTTCACTACTAGAACCTTGTGTTTGATGGTCGGATATCGAGTTCTTGAGTCCAAGCTCTCCGATCTTGAACATGAAGACTCCAATATGTTTGAGCCAATACATCAGGATCCATTCCCATAACGCCTGAGCTTTCGCCTTCTCCTTCTCCATCTTCCCCTCCAACGTTGAATGATTGCTCTGCGACCATTCCTCTCGGCGGGATGTTTGTTTCTCTGAAAGTACATTTTCGGGAGATTTTATCGTATCCGATGCTATTAATTTGTTTCTTTAGATCTTCAAATGCTTAATGTGCCAAAGTGTCAATAGCGTGGACTGTTTTGGTGTGGGGACTACTTAAAGTTCTCCCCTTTTTCATCTTTGACCGTAAATTTCGAGAAGATAAAACAATGAAATGTAGGTTAAAGATTCAAGAAATTGCTAGCTTCCATTTGCAAATAAGATATAGTGAAGAAGAAATGGAACCAAACAAATATATACGGTGAACCTCAAATCTTTTAAACAATGTTTTTATATGATAAAGTTCGGTAAATTTTTAAAAAAGATTCTTGATAATTTTTTGAGGTATAATCTTGTCGGTTTGGATCAGAATTATGCCGTTTGTGGAAGCTATATAAAGTTAAAACCCCCTTTTTGGACAGATATTGTGGTTCTAAATAATTTCATCTTCTGTTATTTTCCCTATTTTTATATATAATTTTGAAAAATATATACATGAGGAGGAAAATGACCATGTAGTTACGTACCTTGGAGGTCCAACCACACCGTCGATGATAACATGAGCCACATGTATTCCAAAAGCTTGATATTCTCTTGCCAAGCATTGAGAAAGAGCCCTCAACGCAAATTTCCCACAGCCTGTACCAATTTCAGATATTTCTTTAGTGGATAATCTAATTTTAAATGGACATTTTATTCTTACAAATAGTAAAAGATTCTAAAGAGAGTTACATAGCTCGGAGAAACCAGCAATGCCATTCAATGACGCCGAGCAACCGGTGAAGAGTATTGTTCCTTTCCCTTTCTCCATCATCCCGGGAATAACCTTTGTGTACCAAATTTAAACAAATAAATTCTAATTAAATAAATACCTTACTACAATGTAAATTTATCTTTATTTAAAAATTCAAAAATGTCGAAATCACTCATTACATATACGACCCTACATAATACAGCTTAATCACAGAAAAATATAAACAGTATTTTAAGATAAATTATACACAAGTACGTACGTACATCAACTTTAACAATAAAAAATTGTTAGTACAACAAATCATTTATCAAACTTTTCAAAATATCGAAATCACTCACTCCAGAGTCCAGGCCATAGAATACTCACAGGAATAAAAGCAGTATTTCATACAGAACTAGTATACATAAACAAGTGATTAAATCTGTAAAAATAAAAGTATTCATAGTTACGACATAAATTATCTTATTCATTTTAACCAAAATGTTTATAATTAGTGACATTATCTTACTCCAGTAATACTAACCGGTGTTTTTTTTATCATAAGTGGATATAGTATGGGTCAAAGCACATTATCTAATTTTGGTTACAAAAGTTATTAAAAAGCGCCATAGGATTCAGAAAACAATCCTATAATTTTTATTTTTTTTTATCGAAGATTTGGACAAAGGTGTACCTGTTGGGCGCACAAGAATGCAGCGAAGACAGAGACGGAAAGAGAAGTTTGGAAAGATTGGAAAGGAATGTGGGTGAATGAAGTTGGATGGTGACTTGTGTGAGAAGAAGAAGAATGATAAGCATTGTACACGAAAACCTCCACAAACCCTAACGACAACACTCCTTCGAAGGCTTCTCTTACGCTTCTTGGATCCGCACAATCGATTCTTATAGCAAACACTTGCGCTTTCTCTTCTCTTGCTATCTCTTCAGCCACACGAGATAACCTACCTGCACAATTTTGCCGACGACCATATCAAGAGAGTGGTCGAAGTGTTAATTATATTTGTATTTAGTAGTAAAAACAATTATATAATAAAGAAAGAGAAAAATAGTTAAGTTTAAAGTTGACTGAATAATTAACCAGTTAGATATATAGTTTTTCATCACCGAACAGGATATAGAATAAAAGTGTATAACTGTTTCAACTATTTTTGTCGAATAGAAACTGAAAATTGATTTTTATATAATTATATGAGTTTTCACTCAACTTGTTCCAAAAAACTGAATCCAGCATGCTGCCGAAACTGATAAATCTTCTTGGCTGTGTTTGGTACTTAATTTATAATTAAGTTAAATATGTTTGAGGTCTGAATTCAGCGAGACAAACTATTTACACTGAAAGTTTTACTCTATATTATGTCTTAGTTACCAACCACTGTAATTCAGAGTAAAACTTACACTGTTAATTTTGTTGAAAGATTTCAGATTTGTTAAAAGTATAAACTGGTTGACAACCAGTGATCCTATAGTGATGTACAGAGGTATAAACTCAAAATCCTGAAAAAACAAATCTAAAATCTTTCTAACAAAATTTAAATTAAAAATATATATAAGAATGCACCATTTGACTTTAAATTAGATGTGACAGCAGCTGTAATACTATATGTATGTGTGAGTGAAAATGTTAGCCACAATTTATTTGTTAAATCTAATGAGAAAAAACATTCTAAAATAACTCCCACTGAAAAGAAAAACTGCCGCAATTTATTTAACTTCTTTGGAGTATAAATAGAGAAGGAAAAGTCCATGAGCACATAGTAAAAAAAGGAATTAGCACATACATATACATGGAAATTGTACTAGTTTATTACCCTTGTTTGAAAACTATTCTACTGCTTTACGAGGGTGTGTATAAGTGTCTGTATAGGTAGAGAGAAATTGATAAAAAGCAACAGTAAAAGGTAAAAGAGAGAAAAGACTCAAACCGAGATCGCGAGCGAGAATAGCGACGGTGTAGCCTTCGTGTGCGAACTTCCGAGCGACGGAACGGCCAAGCTTAGGACCGACGCCGACCACCGCCGCTATGCCTTTGGCTCCGGAGCTCGAACTCCCTACGTTTCTCATCATCAGTCCTTTATGGTGTGATCACTTTCCTTTCCCCACCTTCTTCTCTTTATATATAGCTACTTGCCTACTTTGGCCCTCTGAATTAATTGTGGATAAAAAAAATATAAGAAAATCAATGATAATTTCTATAGTTGTCGACGTAAGCTGCCCCCTTAACCTAGGCCAATCTCTAAGCTCTCTTTTCTTTCTCTGTTTAATAAGATCGTGTGTTGACTGCTGTGAGAGGGATAAATATTCTTGTGGACTAGATACATTTTGGTTGCTATATATAGCCTATATATAAAACCTTTCTTTGTCATTAGCATAAAGTTTCCAGCTACTTTTGAAAAAATAATAAAAATTTAAATTTGTCATAACGTATACTAGATGATACCCCGCACCTTGTGCGGGTAAAATATATGATTTATATTTGATTATTATATAAACTGTTATCATAGTATCATAGTAGTCAAAGTTTTTTTTGGCTAATATACTATCTATAAGTATAATATTCAAAAGAATATATAATCTAATAAACAATAGCAATATATCATCAAACATAATATAAATTTTATTAAAATAAAAATATTTATAATATTAAAATTTTGATAAATTTAAAATAATTCTAATATTTTCACAATTTATGAAGTTGCTAATATTTAAAGTTTTATCAAAAAAGTATATAATATTTTTATATTCAATTTAATAACATAGTTCAAATAAAACTTGATTAAATCAAATAAAACTTACAAATTTCGGCGTTTATTATATACTTCATATACGTAATTCAAAATTCTGAGTAAATTTAATTATTTATAAGCAATATGCATGTCATCCTTTCATTTTGTAGTCCATGTGAGATAAAAATTTGTATTTATATAATTTTTAAAATTTAAATGTCATACAAGCCGTTAAATCTCTTAATTATATGTTTCTAAATGTTTGAATTTAATGATATCATAAAAAGAAAGAAAAAATCTAATGGAATATCTATATTTCCATGTATTAAAAAGTATATTAATTTTTTGTTGACGTGTCTGAATGTAATTATTTCATTGGTTGAATTTCCCTAAAATTACTCTGAGTGAGACACGTGTCTGAATTTTCTCTCTCCGTCTTCTCAATTAATATATAGGGGATTTATACGTAGATACGTACATATACCTTTATGAATTTATTATTCTACATAAAAATATATGTGTTCTAGGTGAAAGATGGTCTCCAATGTATATTGTGGCTCTAAGACAAAGAGACATGTCATGTGGAAGAATTTTGTGGCAATTGGTTCTTACTTGTTAGACTCAAAAGATGTTTCGAAAAGACTAAGGAAGTGGACTTTTATATATATGCATTTTTTATAAGATATATTCTCTAAGAAATGAAGAGAACTTACGAAGAAGATAACAATTTATTAAACCCATTCTCAATAAACAAGTAAAAAAAAAAAACAAGTTATGAAATAGGTTGAAGCCATTTGCTTTCCTTAATGGGGAATATTATCCCTATTATTATTTCCCCCTTAGATTTTGTATATGAGATTTGGCTTTTATTTTTTTCTTGCAAGTTGGAGATTTGTTGCCCCCTTTTCTCTTCTGTCTACAGCTCATATATTGGCATATCAAACATATATACATACAAATATAGCATTTTTTTAAAGTTAATTTACAAATATAACATATGCATGTATCTTTCCTTATTTCACCGAAGCTTCCTAGATATGCTCATATGCATATATATGTATATTTATGTATACGTATTTTTAGTTTTGTTTTTTTTAAGTTCATACCAGGTGATTACTGGGATCACCGATAACATTACTCTTATACTTTTAGAACGAATAAATTATCAATATCATTACTCTTGCTTTTATCGTATACTCAAAATCCTTCAACATTACTGATCATATACTTTTAGAGTTATATATCAAGATTATCCTACGACTGATTTTTTTTTTTTCCATCACATTAGATATAATGGATAGTGAATGTGAATTGTGAAAGATCAGATTTTCTTGAGAGATTCTTGCAGATGTGGATAAAAATGAAAGAATGGCAACGGGAAACGAACAAATACAAATATATATTAAGATACTAAATATGGGACCAGAATGGGGAAGTGAAGTATGCCATATCCTCTATGATTGGTGTAATCTTTGTGAATCTTTCCTCCATCTTCCTTTAAGTTTTAACGCCTTCTACAGTTTAAACAAAAAACAAAAACAAAAAGTATGTGTGTGCATTAGTGCATATACGATACACTTAGCATATATATATACTGTATATATATAACTAGCTCAGACCATATAGACATAGTATTTGAACTAATGGATTTTTTTTGTTTGTTATTAAAGATATTAATCACTAGATAATATGAAACTGAATCTAATGCGAATCGATTTAGTTCTATCTCTTACACTTTTATCGCAGCTATGTTTCCATGTGTTGGTTTGGGTTCGAATTGAAATTGTTTTTTGGTATTCTAAAATAAAATTGTTTTAACCGAACTGTATATATTTTTTTATGTTAGTTCGATTCATATCACAGATACTCCGTTGATATCTACATATATATGCATCCTACCAAAAAATACAATGTTCAGATTTATTTAACAAAATAGTAAATGTATAGTGCTAAATCTCCGTCCTCAAAAGTTAAAAGCCGTATATAACGGTAATCATAACATAATGTCTGGTCATTCTCATCATATTCTGAGTTCTCGTTTTAAAAAGGACCGAGTACATATATATTATGATCTGTCTCACACCGTCACCTATAAATATAAATAAACGTTTATTTTTTACTTTATTTTTATTTTAAGTTACGTGTGTTCTTTTGATGTGTGGGGGATGAAGTCAATTACAAGCATTAATTCAAGAGGTCCCAAAGGAGCTGGTCAGTAGCTGTAGTTGGAATTTACAAATTCATTTTAAATATGTTTCTATTCTTGTATGGTTCTTACTATAACAAACTATCAGTTATTCCAAAACTATATACTGTAAATCCTTTAAAAAGAAAATAAAAATCCTATAGTATTCAAATTAATTTTGTGATTTTATTTATCAGTCAACCTTTTCCTACTCATCATCAGATAATTATCTGCATATTCTTAACTATAAACAACTAAGTTAATTCGGTGACTAACAAACAAAGATTCGATTATATAATTTTGTTTTTTATCATGATATTTATTACAGTTCCATGTATTCACGTTATTTTACACACATTTTTGAGTTCATCCCTTTTCACAAGAATTTTTCTTAATGTAATTAGAAAAAAAATATAGACGCACATTATAAATATTCTTGAAATATAATATTGCATGGAAATACCCCTAAAAATGTTGGAAAAAATCCATAAATATAATAAACTGTAGGTTCGTTTACCTCACGGGTGACCCATGTAAAGCCCACAAGGGCCTCTTTTAGAGCTTTTTAGCCTTTTAATAGCCCATTGTTTATTTTCTCCTCATGTTGAATCCGAATTGATAAAAAAAAAAAAAAAAGCAAAGGCCACAGCTGCACAGAATATCGAATTAGAAATATAAAAATATATTCGCAGATACGACTATTACAGTAACAACCCCTCTTTTTTTTTGCAAAAACTATTGTTTTATTAATTAAACAAATAACAAATCAAGAGATATGTCCATGAGAAATGGACAAAACAAAACAAAACCCTAACAGAAAACTAAAAAAAAAAAAAAATGAAAGAAAATCCAAAACGTAGGAGACACGCTTAGTTCTTCTTGGCGTGCTTGATGTGACAAGAGTATTGAAGGAGAGGAGCAAAGAAATGGCTCTTGAACATCATGTGAAGATGGCCGTTACACTTTTTGTCCATATTCAGAACGATCTCACAACACTCCTTGTCCAAAGCGAAATCGTTCTCCGCCCAACTCGAAAATATCTGCGAGAAACATTTCTCGCCCACTTTCGACTTGTCACCGGTCAAACACTTCTCTAACTCACCGGACTGCGACACGAGAACAGACTGCAACGTGGCAGATGATCCTCCTGGAAGTCCAGGAATGTTAGGGAGTCCTGGAATGTTTGGTATACCGGGGATTTGTGGAATGTTTGGTATACCGGGGATTTGTGGAATAGCCGGTATGTTTGGTATACCGGGGATTTGTGGAATAGCCGGGATGTTTGGTATACCGGGGATTTGTGGAATTCCCGGGATGTTGGGGAGATTGGGGAGCGAGCCAGGGGGTGAAGGAGGAGCGTTTGGATCTGAGACCCAGGAGCAAGCCCAACCAATCTTAGAGTCACCAAAGTTTCCACTGCGGTTGGCTAGATCGGAAGGCTTAGGCCAAGGTTTCTTTTGTAAACCGACGGTTGGATTTGGGACGAGGCATAGGAGAGCTAGGATGACAATGACGCTCTTCATCATGGTTAAGGCGATGGAAACAAGGGATATTTCTAAGTTGTAAAACCTAAAAATGAGTGAGTATCAACCCGTTTATATAGAAACTTTCATTTCCTTTTATTTAGGAATAAAAGAACCATCAAAAGATGATGACGACGGAATTGGCATATACGTGAGATGAATATCTTGTAGTAATTATCTCTATAAAACTGATTTGTTGCAACTATTATCTCTTTAGAAAAATAATATATTTTGAAACTCACTTCGTTTAAATATCACAAATTAAATATTTTGACAAAAAAATATCAACAATAAGATAATAGATGAAAATATACATCAAATATTTTTCTGAATCATTTGATATGTATATATGTTGACGAAAATATTTTTTCTGAATCATTGGATACATAAATATATTTTCGAAAAGATAACACCATCATTTTTAAAAAATCATCAACTCTTGACTATATATGATGTGTTTGTTACAAAAGATTTTTAGGTTTGTGTTAAAAAAAAAAATTTAGATTAAAAGTTGTTGAAAACTAAATATAGTAAATATCTACAGTCATTTGATTGACTGAAGAATACTTTATGGAATACACAAAATGATATTTAAAAAGTTTCGATTTAGTTGTTAACAAGTCAAAAGTTCAGCAGTTATAACAATAAATCTGATATTCTATATATCGATTACCTTGTGTACTACAATATATATTTCTGAAAAAATCGTTTTTATATGCAAAAGCTTATATAAATTTAAGCATAATAAAATATTCAATGTTGTTTAAAAACTAAAGTTAGAAATTAGCACAATCTCTGTTCAAAAAAAAAGAAAAAAACGAAATTAGCACAATCTAAAATAAATCAGAGACTTGGATATGAAAAATAAAAATCATTAAATGAAAAGGAGATGATTTTCCATGCACTGAATTATATACTAAAAATCACCAGTAAAATTTTTCGTGCAGTGTACAGACACAGTGTACTTAATTATTCGTTCCCCCAATTTAGGATTTAATCCAACCTGAAGATCGCACTGATCTCACGTAGTTTACGCGATTGATTTTTTTGGTAAATGATTTTTTTTTTCTCATTTGCGAAACAAAAAACAAGCTAGAAAGAAAAGAAAAAAAGAAAGTAACAATATTCATTAAATAAAACGTATAACAAAAGAGGCGTCCGTAAGATATGGACGGCAACGATATTGCATGACCAAACGAACCAAAACAAGAACAAACCAATAAATAAAACAAAAACCCTAACTAAGAAAAGAAAAGAAAAACTAGTAGGTGACGTGACAAGTGCAACGAACAAGAGGAACAAAGAAAGGATCGGTGAAGTATCCCCAAATGACATCGTCACATTCATTTTTCATGTTGACCATAAGGCTGCAACAGTCTTCACTGACTTGAAACATCTTCGTGAAGAAACTGAACTCCATCTGCCCCCGACAAATCCCAACAGGTCCCATGTCTCGCATACAACTACCAAAGTGCTCCCATGGATATTCACCATGATGATGATGACTGTGATGATCCTCCGGAGGTGGATTTGATGGCTGACTTGGAGACGATGACTCGTCATTACTTGGCGGCGAAGGAGATGGAGACTTCTTGGGAGTGGGAGGCGGAAGAGAAGGTATTGGGGGCGGTAGAGAAGGAGATTTCTTGGGAGTTGGAGGCGGAAGAGACGGCGGTGGAGAAGGAGATTTCTTGGGAGTCGGAGGCGGAATAGAAGGTGTTGGCGGCGGTGGAGACTTTTTGGGAGAAGGAGGCGGAGGAGATGGGGTAGGTGGCGGCGGAGACGTTTTGGGAGTCGACGGCGTTGAAGGTGACGGTGTTGAAATCGAAATGGCTGGACCAGATCCGTTGCTATAAACACATTTCCAGTATTTGGAATCTCCATAGTTGAAGTTGTACTTATGGGAAGGGCTCATAAACATCTCGTTTCTGGAGATTTCGGACGGACGTGGCCATCCTTCGATAGGTTTTGGCCAGAATCTCAAGTTCTTTCCGACGGTTGTGGTGGGAAAAGCGACGAGGCAGAGGAAAGCTGCTACCACGAGAACGACGGAGCTTTTCATGGTTAATAGGGGAGATAAGGGAAGATTTGTGATGAGTGTGTGTATTAACAAATGTATTGACGACTATGTCGCCTAATATATCTATATAGAAAAATTCAGTTTATCTTTTCAGTTTAGGTTAAAGGTACAACTAACTTAAAATTATCTCCTAAAACATTTAAAGTTATCTCTTGAAAAACAAATAAAAATGAATATTCTTAACAAGGTATATTCGGCGGAGATATATTTACGTTTTCTTTTTCTTTTTTATACTTTCTGTTATATTTGTTTTTATTTACATTTACTTACATGGTTCATTACTTTGGTATTTAATCGATTTATCTGTTTTTTTAAAAAAACTTTTTTTTTTATATATTTTTCTGAACTGTGATATTTTTCTAAGTGTGTTACCAATATTTATGTCTTCTTTTCGCTTATTTTCAGTTAAAAGAAATATTTTTGTTTTTGTTTTGTGATTGTAGATTTTGTTTGTTCCGTCAAATCTTTAATTTTGGTTTTTGATTTGATTAATTCATATTTTTATCCAGTTTTTTTATATGCGTTTTTTTTTTAATTATTTGTCTGTGTTTTTTTAATCGGTTCCAGAAATCTCTTATATCTATAATTTTTTTGTTTTTATTATGTTGACCCTATTTTTTAAGCTTTCCATAATACTTTTATCAATAATGTCATTGCCTTTATTCATGAGCATTTTAAGTGTCTATACCTCATCAATGTAATTTATTAGTAACTCCGCGGGTGATTTTTTTGGTTTTTATTTTTTCCATAAGAATTATAATATATATGATTTAGTTTTTTTTTTTTTTGAAAAAATCCGCTCCACACCTCCTTCCCTCCAACGGCCAGTAAAAAGCCAGTAACATTTTATGACGAACACGAACTTTAAACCCTTGGATCCGAATTAAAGTTAAATCAACGGTGCAGATTCGATTCTAAAAAAAACATGACCGCTAATCACATCCATTTGAAAATAAAACAGTGCCTCTCCTTGAACAACAAATCTCATTAGCAATTTCACGCTCCGAGAAAATTAGGTTTTTTTGTTTCTGAGAGAGAAACGAAGAAATCTCAAAATTTGAAGAGTGAACGGAGAGAGATAGTGGCGTCTGATTTGGTTGAAGCCACCGGGACGGGAAGCAATCGTCTCCGGAACTTCTTTTCATCTCTGTTAACGAGCATCGGAGGAGCGTTACTTCCGATCACAGAAAAAGGAAGAAGGGGAACCATCAGAGAGGAATCGCAGGTTCTTGTTTCTCATTTCTTCATATTTACTCGCAATTTTTTCTGGGTTTTGAATTTAATTGATTCTCTCCTCAATTTCTGAGTTATACAAGTCTTAATCAGTTTTGGGTATTGATAATGAAATTTTGGTTTATATCCCCACTTTTTTTTCTTGATTTTCTCCACAACTGTGCGTTGGTTCTTGAGCTTCCTTCTTTGTTTTTGGTTGGGATTGAAAAAAAATCTTAGAAACAGTTTTGATTCGGTCTGATCTACGAGTCTACTGGTTTCTGTTTGGTTACATAGTTTCTCTGAATCACTGATGTGTTTGTGCTTTAATTACAAGATGTTAGGTGAAATCAAACCGAAGAATGTTAGTTTCTGTTTCGTTACATAGTTTCTCTGAATCACTGATGGATTTGTGCTTTAATTACTAATGTTAGGGCAAGTGGACTCAAAGATGCTGTGATTGACATTGATGTTGCGGATGCGAGCAACGAACTTGCTGCTGTGGAATACGTAGATGACATCTTCAAGTTTTACAAGGCTGTAGAAGAGGAAGGAGGAACAAGAGACTATATGGGATCACAGCCTGAGATCAACGTGAAGATGAGATCGATTCTCGTTGACTGGAAGTTTGACTTAATGCCAGAGACCGGTTTCTATCTCTCACAACGGTTCCTAGAAGAGAGCTTCAGCTTTTGGGGATAAGCGCTTACTCATACAGCATCTCGGTTAATCTGAATCATTCTTCTATAAGCTTGCAAGTACTATAAGCCAGGTTCACCTTTACTCATACAACATCTCGGTAATTAATCGATTATCATTTTTCTTTGTGTCTAAATACAAAGCCAGGCCTTTGTTTTGAATTTGATACATCAAACTCTGCAGACAGTAGTAGTAATTCCGAGCCTTGGGTTATCGCATCTCGGTTACGTGATCATCTCCTTTTGCCTAGAGAAAGAAGAGATCCTCTGTTATGGACTAAGGTATGGTGTCTTGATCTAAGTCTGTTCCTTCTCTAACAATTTGGACAGATACCATGTTTCTAACCGAATCTCATTGTTTATTTCCATCTCTCATTTTCCTTTTATGTTGAATCCTGAGATGGTTCTTTATATCCCTGATTAATTTATAGGTTAAGGAGTTAAGGTATAGATAGATATCCGAAAACTGTAACGGGTGAACAAAAGGCTGTATGGGAATCGCAAGGTATGAAAGCGGAATAGCTCTTTTTCATTCTTTTCACTCGTTGATTTCTAATTTTTACATCCATTGAAAGTTGTTTCCTCACCAATGAATGATTCAGTTGACGGTTCACTAAGCTTGTCCAAGCTAAAGAAACGACGAGAGACGCAGAAGAAAGTTAGACAAACCAACGACTTGAACACAAGGTTGCAAGATAATTACAAGAGAAGAATTGCAGAGACAGGTTCTTATTTACAACAAAACTATACAGAAGCTTGTCGTGGTTCTTCAGGTAATGTTAAGAAGATCCAAGAATGCAGGTAAGCGTTGTCGATCTTTTGATGATTTTCTTTGTTCATTGCTTATATGGTTTACCTGTTTATGTGCTTCCCTTCTTTGCTTTTTTTGTTTACTTCATTGCTTGTTTTTTTTTGCTCAACTTGTTTTCTTGATTCCTTGTTTCTTTCTTTCCTTGATTGCTCCCGCTTTACTTGCTTGCTTCTTTGCCTTTTGGTTCTTCTCTTTTGGTTCTCTGATTTCTATGTTGAGTTTATTCTTTGATTCTCTGATTTCTCAGTTAAGTTTATTTTTTGATTCTCTGATTTCTCTGTTGAGTTTATTTTTTGATTCTGTGTTTCTCTGTTATTTTTTTATTCTCTGATTTCTCTGTTAAGTTTATTTTTTGATTCTGTGTTTCTCTGTTATTTTTTGATTCTGTGTTTCTCTGTTATTTTTTTGATTCTCTGTTTCTCTGGTTTCTCTGTTGAGTTTATTTTTTGATTCTCTGTTTCTCTGTTTCTCTGTTGATTTTATTTTTTTATTCTCTGTTTCTCTGATTTCTCTGTTGAGTTCATTTTTTTTTTTTATTCTCTGTTTCTCTGATTTCTTTGTTGATTCTCTGCTTCTCCGTTTCTTTGATTTCTCTGCTGAGTTCCTTTTTTGACTCATTAGTTGCTATCTCCCTTTTGCTTTCTTCATTTGTTGTTTACTTCTATGTTTCCTTCCTTTGTTCCATATGCGTGCTTGCTTGCTTCTTTGCTTTTTTTGATTCCTTGCTTAGTTGTGTGGTACCTTACTTGTTTCATTGACTCCTTGTTCACTATCTTGCTTGCTTCCTTATTTTTATTTGATTACCTGTTTTGCTAGTTGCTTCATCGCTTACTTAATCTTACTTAACTTATTTAACTTTCTTTGCTTCCTTCATTGCTTCTTTCCATGCGTATTTGTTTGCTTTCTTATTTCTTTCTTGATCCCTTGATTAGTTGTGTGGTACCTTACTTGCTGCAGTGATTTCCTGCTGCTTTATCATTTTTTTACATTCTTCCTCGCTTTTAACTTCCTTACTTCTGAATTTGTTTACCTTTCTTTACTCCTTACTCCTAACTAACCCTTGAGCTTAATTATCTTTAGATAGTTCTCAGTTACTATTTGAAGATTGTTCATATGGAGACTCTTGAGCGTATATCAGGGAAATGTCCTTGTCTTCACCAACACTGCTTCCACATGGACCATCCCTTTTGTGAAGGTTTATGATCATACTGCTCTCGCTAGTCAGAGATGTATGATCTTTTACGTTTACGATGATTTTGAAATTATATAGTTGGAAGCTTTTGATGTGCTCTCAAATCAGACTTACATAATGTATACGCTTATTTGCAGGTCCATCGCTAAAATAGTAAAGTGTATGTGAGACCACCTCTAGAGTTCCAATTTCAAGTCCCAAGTTTTGCTTTTATAGTTGTAAGTTATATTCTCTTTTCATTTGATATAGCAGCGCATTTAATAGTCTATGTGTTAATGTGAGAAGAATACATGAGCAAGCCGTGAAAATATGTGTAGCAAAACCCTAGTGGAACCAATGCTATGCCTTAGGCTCTAATTTTTTTTAATTTTTTTTCTCCTAAGAGATACATAATGACACGTATCTCATAATATTTTCAGGGATTTGAATTTTGTTTAGAGACTGGTTTTTTCCTCTATGGACCACCAGGTTGTGGTAAGACATTAGTTGCGAATGCGGTTGCCAATGAGGCAGGAGCCAACTTTATCCACGTCAAGGTTTCCTTGGAACATATTTTCCTTCACTCGTTTGTTAAGTGTTTGAGCTTTTCTGACAAATCTTTCAATGGTTTCTATCTTATGAAGGATGGAAACCTTTGAATTCTGACCTATTGAGCAAATATTTTGGAGACACCAAGAAGTCTATTAGAGAGTTATTCAGTCGTGCTAGGATGTCCTCACCATGCATAGTCTTCTTTGATGAGGTTAGTGTTGTGTTGATTTATGTACTCAGAACATATACTGCTGCAAGAAGTTAGAACACTTAGAAAATCAAACAAGCTCTTCAAGCTTCTTTAATCAATGCAGGTGGATGCTTTAACAACAAACGTGGAGAGCAAGATGCTTGGGCTGTTGAACGTCCTTTGAACCAGGTGATTAGTTTTGAATTTCTCTCTTTATAATCTATATTTGTACTGAAAGATGTCTTAATGCTAACTAACAAATGACTTGCTAACTGATAGTTACTCGTTGAACTGAGTGGCGGAGAAGAACGAGATGGTGGCATTGTGATTGGTGCGAAAAACAGGTTTGTGGACAGAGTAATTGTCTGATCAACAATTGCCATGCACATTTTACTCAGCTCTCTTTTATTTTATTTTCTTAGGTTAGACCTGACAGGATGGACCCTGCTGTTCAAAGGGCAGGCAGGTTTGGGAGATTCTGTGTACCGGAATTGTTGTCTGCTCCAGAATTGGTTTCTAGTGTTTCCGGTATGAGCTCTTGACTTTACATTTCTATTGCTGTCTCTCTAGGTTGGTTGCTTTTTTCACTAGTTAGTACACCTTTTTTTTCTTTCAGGGAACTCTTTTCCAAAGCTTATAGAGCTGCACCTTCAGTTATATTTATCGATGAGATTGATGCCAATTGGATCCAAGAGGGAGAATCAGCAGAAGGGTACGGACACGCGTATCATGACGCAGTTGTTGAATTGTATGGAGGTGAAGTATATGCGGCAAAAGCACAAGGAGAGCAATGTTCTAAGCCTGGCCATGTGATTGTAATTGGAGCTACCAACAGGCCTGACTCTCTTGATCTACCTCGGTGTGCCAGATGAGAAGGCAAGAGAAGAGATTCTCTCTCTGCTCACACGAGATCTCCCATTGGAGAGCACTTTTGACAGCGCAAGGCTTGCTCCTGGCTTTGTTGGAAGTGATTTTAAAGCTTTTGGTCATGGAAGCTGGCGTGGTTGCAGCGAACAAAGTTATAGATTCAAGAAAAGCAGAACTTTGTATCGATAGTGATTTGGCCATGAGGCTTCCATTGTCAGAGCAAGAGGAGAAAAGACTCTTCTACATTACCTCAAAAGAGGTGACATAAATCTCTTTTGTTAAACAACATGTTATGGTTGTTCTGTTCTTTTGGTTTTGTTCTTCAACTGACTCAATGTTTCCTTGTCGAGACTACCACAGGAATCGCTGAAAAAGGTTCAACCTAGTTTAACTATAGAAGGATTCACTACTATGCCTAGTGTAACGTGGGATGATGTTGGCGGCCTTGATAATCTAAGAGAGAAGTTCTATCATCATAACCGTACCATTTAAATTTCCTGAGCAATGCAAGGTATTCTCAACTAAATAAACAATAAGACAAGAATTTTCCTTGAGCTCATGTTGCGGTTTGTGAAAGCCGTGAAAATATGTGTAGCAAAACCCTAGTGGAACCAATGCTATGCCTTAGGCTCTATTTTTTTTTTAATTTTTTTCTCCTAAGAGATATATAATGACACATATCTCATAATATTTTCAGGGATTTCAATTTTGTTTAGAGACTGTTTTTTTGCTCTATGGACCACCAGGTTGTGGTAAGACATCAGTTGCGAAGGCGGTTGCCATTGAGGCAGGAGCATCCACGTCAAGGTTTCTTTGGAACATATTTTCTTTCACTCGTTTGTTTTGTGTTTGAGCTTTTCTGACAAATCTTTCAATGGTTTCTATTTAGAGTATGAAGGCTGAAAACCTTCGAATTCTGATTTTGTTGCTGTGTATAGGGTCCAGACCTAGAGCAAATATGTTGGAGACACCGAGAAGTCTATTAGAGAGTATTTGATGAGGTTTGTGTTTTCAATTTGACATCAACAAATGAGAGCGAATAATAATAATAAGAATTAAAGCATTTCTCTTCTGAAGCCAGATATTAAGTTCTGAAACAGAGGCATCTAAGTTCTTTCACTCAACCTGACCTATACATAAAGTTCAAAGTAAGTTTGGAGCATAGCTATGTTCTTGTTGATTCTTCTTCCGAGATGTTTCCTTATTATAAAACATAGCTATGTTCAATTGGCATCTGGGAAACTGAAACGTACGTGCGCGGTAAGGAAGAGTAGTTAGAGTTTATTTTATGTACTAAAACACTTAGAAAATGAAACAAGCTCCTCTTTAATCACCTGCAGGTGGATGCTTTAACAACAAAACGTGGAGAGCACGGTGCTTGGGTTGTTGAACGAGTCTACAGCAGTCTCGAAGATGCCGGTCCGATGGCACCTAGGCTTAAATTGCGGTCCATTGTCCGGTTTAGCGGACCGGATACGGTTTTCTTCAGGGATTGTTGACCAGCGATGTACGAAGGTTCGGTGAATGCCCTTCACGAACGGAGGAAAAGCTCGATCTGTTGAGTTGTATGCAGATGTTGATGTCTGTCCTCGACGAATTGCTGGAAACACTAAAAAAGTAAGCTTTTTTTTTTCCTCTCACATTTTCAACACAATTTGAAGAATCAGGTCTTAGTAATGTCCTTGTAGATTGGGGTTTATTGAGCAATCTACATTGGTTTCGCTGTAAAGCTCAGATTTTTGTAGAAGAAGGAACCATTTTACTTGTTAAGGTTAATTGTGGTTTTTTGGATTTTTGATAGATATCGTTTGAGGTCCAAAGTGGATATTGAAAACGTTGCGAGGCGTTCTCCTGTTGGCAGCGTTACGGTAGAAAACGTCTGTGGGTTGGGGGTGGTGGCGTTGATCGTGCCGGTGAATCTACAGCTAGATGCAATCCGTAAGTTTATTAATCGAATCGAAGCTATTTTGTATCTTGAGCTTTGAATAGTACTGGTTGTATAAGGCTTACAAAAGTTGCGGCTTTGCTTTTGTTTTGCAGCGCCTTTAGTTGAGGCAGATAAAGGAACTGATGAAAGCAATTACCTTTTATGGAGTTGCAGAAGGACCAGCTGAAATTCCTAAAGGTATGATCTTAAAGCCTTTTCTTTCTATCTCATCGATCTCTCTTCTTCTCTCCAAAACTTTATATGTTTTGTGGCATTTACAGGTGAAGCAATTCCGCTTAAATGTAACTTCGTTGGTCTTAACGCGATGATAAGCTTTGACAAAGGCTGCTATGCCTAATCCCTTTACGTTGCAGAAGGACCGGCTGAAATTCCTAAAGGTATGATATTTTTCCTTTTCTTTCTAACTCATCGATATCTCTTCTTCTCTGCAAAACTTTTATATGTTTTGTGGCATTTACAGGTGAAGCAATTCCGCTATGTTGGTCAAGAGCTTATAGCTTTCTTAAGGTAAAAGAAAAGAGTTTAACAAAATCTTGTGGTTTTACTTAAATCAGGATTGAGTAATCTATCTACTAGATGCTCAGGTAACAAGATTGTTCCTGTTATTGGTTTTTCATTTTTTTTGCAGTTTTGCAGTTATTGGTTTTCGTTTGCTTTTTAGTTTTCTGTCCTGTTTTATTCTGTTGCAGGAAAATGAGGCCCATGCCAGAACCTAGACGGAGAAATCAAAACTCCTTTCAATTTTACAGTAACGTTAAGTCTTTTGTTGTTTGTTATTAATTACTGCATTTTAACTTAAATCACTTTGTCTTCTTTTTAAGCGGTTGCAGATTATGTTTGAAATGATTTGAATTTACATTTTTATTATTGATTATGTTGATTCCTCTGAAAACTCCATAAAATGATTCTTATATTTTAGGTATGCCATCACTTTAGAAGGTTTGCTCGAGAAATGTGAAGTTTGAGGTAAAAACATTGCAAAAGCAAGATGAGAATATGATCTACTTGTGGCAGAAGTCATATTTTAGGTAAGCAGAGAATTCTTTGGTTGTTTATATCAGTCATTCGATAAGTTGATATGTTCTCAAATTGTAAGCAGATAATATATCTGCTCTGTATGAGAGACCATCTTGAGCTCCATCTTCAAGTTTCGCAAGTTTAATCCTTCTTCCAGGTATTTGTGCTCAATATTTCTGCTATTTAGTCTATTGTTTTTGCCTTTATATATTTACGTTAGATTCTCAATTTTTTTTTTGCACGCTAGTCAACAGCATATTCAACCATCTGATTTCTGGTAGCTGGAGATTTGTACGTATGGGTTTGTTGTGGAAGATGTTCACGGAATTGCATGAATATTTGGTATATCCACTTAATCAGTAACCTTGGGCTATATTATGTTGGGTTTGGTTTTGTAAGGTAATTTCGTTATTTATATCAGACATTCTATATAAGTTTTGCAATCCTCAAAACTGATCGCCATGTATCTTTCGAATTAATCTTATATTTTTTAGGTGAAAGAAGTAGAAAGATATACTCAGTAGCAGACGTGCCACCAGTGATGTGTTGGCATTGACGACAACTTGTTTACAGTCAAAGTTACACATACAAAAACGAAAAGGTATTACAACTTGTTTACGCTTCTTTGCTTACATGGTTAACCTGTTTATGTGCTTCCTTCTTTGCCTTTTGCTTCTCTGATTTCTCTGTTTATTTCATATTTTGATTATGTGATTGTGTGATTGTGTGATTGTGTGATTGTGTGTTTGTGTGTTTGTGTGTTTGTGTGTTTGTGTGTTTGTGTGTTTGTGTGTTTGTGTGTTTGTGTGTTTGTGTGTTTGTGTGTTTGTGTGTTTGTGTGTGTGTGTGTGTGTTTGTGTGTTTGTGTGTTTGTGTGTTTGTGTGCTTCTGTGCTTCTGTGCTTCTGTGCTTCTGTGCTTCTGTGCTTCTGTGCTTCTCAGATTATTCAATTTAGCAATTATTTTAAAATTATTTTCGCTCTATATATTTATTTGAAATATTTATTACATTAAATATATTATTCATCTCCCAGTTTGGTGAAATTATGTAAGAAGCTGTTTATATAATAAAATTTTAAATTCTTCGAAAGATATAGAAAAGCAAATTTAGCCTCATGTACAAATAATTGTATTCTTTGAGTATGAGTATCTAAATCTTCTAACCACAAAAAAGCATGTAAATCCCATTTTACATTGTTTATAGTTGGAATCAATGTTTCATAAACGATTTCCAATCATTTTTTAAAAAAAAATCTGTAAATTTCTGGTTAATACTTTGAATATTTGTATCAAATATCACAATAAATATATTTTATAACTAGTTTGCAACGTGACTTTGTCACCACAAAGTAGCCACGTTATTGGTTCTCTCCACGGTTTCATAAAGCAAATGATGATGATGCTTTGAAACAAATGTGCTTTTAAGAAAGAAAATTTCAAAATGATTCAATCTTTATTTTATACTTTTGGCGCTGATGATATGATACAATTTTGTGAATTGGTCCATACGAACAAGAAGAACCAAAATGTATTAAGATGGACTACATTGTAAAATTGGATGCATTGGTAATTTGAACTGCCATGTTACTCAAGCCGAATTGTTTTTCTAAACATGCAGTGAACCTTCAAACAAATTCATTTTGACAAATTGCTGATACATATTATTTAACGATCGTTATTATATAAATGACATAAGGTCTTTAAAATTAAGAACTTAGTGAAATTATTACTAGTTTGAAAGAGAAGTTGTGCACCACAAGCTCGGGCAATCAACCACCTTGTGGAGTTCCAAGGTCTCGAGTGTTTCACAAGTATACAAGCACTCGGCAGTCTAATAACGCCATGATTGTAATAAAAGCTGATCTTCAGATCACGCAAGAAACGTTCCACTGCAATTCTAATCCATATGTCAGTCTCCAAAGCGAGACGTCCTGAACCAACGTTGGGATGAAAAGTTTCCAGAACAGATGCCTTGTGAAATAGCAAAGTCCCGTAAACAAAATGTGAGAGATTTCTCCAGTGAGTCTCTCTAGCATCCGCATCCGCATCCGCATCATATGAGTAATCTTCATAGATATATAAGTCTTGGCACCAGTTTCCAAAGAAACATCCATCTTTTAGACAAAATGCTCATGGGCACGGCGTCTTTTGTTGAGACAAGTGACAGTATCTTGATGAGCAAATCATCCGACAATCGATTTATTTTGTCCATGTAGTATAGTTATGACCTGATTTTAACCTGGAAAACAACAAGAAAACAAACAGACGGATTTGTCCAAATTTTCAAAAGGGTATCTGTTTTCTAAAGCAAATTCATATCTGAAGCTGAGGCATACCTTAGTAACTTGTCGTCATATAACGAAAGAAGCAGATTCCTCCCACCAGTTGACTAACCCTAATTTCTGAATTGGTTAACAACAAACTGGATCATTGGATCAAACCCATCAGCTTGTGGGTCCGTGAATTTAGACTTGAAAATAAATAAAACCCAACTCCTTTATGTTATTACAGATTTTCGCAACATAATCCAGACAAAACTCAAAAAGCAAATCAATTTACTGTCACAGACTCACAATGTTGTTGTCTTCCTACTTAGCCACATGATACAGAGCAGTGATAAAACAAAGCTGCAAGCTCAAATACAAATCCACATTCAAACTTAGTTATATGGACAGTTTTCAACACTCTTGTAAGTAAAAACCCAGTCAGACTCGTTTATTATATTTGTCGGACCATCTTCAGATATGCCCTAATGGGTCAAAAAATAGTCAATATACCCTCCCTCAAATCAATATACACTCCTTCATAAATTTTCTCAATCTTACCCTCTATATAATATTATATATTATTCATTATCACCCAAAAAGTAAACAAAAACTAAACAAAAATTTAAACAATTAAAAAAATCCAGGTGGACCCACTCTCATCTCTCTTTCTCTCTCCGACGTCCCTTTCTTCTTCTTCCTCACCTCTCCTCCACCATTAACATTGAAGAAAAGCTTCAAAGGAATAGGTTAGATGACGCTAAATCTTAAACCGTTTTCGTTTTTATGATTAAATTTTCAAGCTTGATCTAATGTGCTCACCAATATTTCTTGTTTCTTCACAATTTGTAGATTTGTTTCTTCACAATTTGTAGATTTATAATATCAACTTTTTATTCTCGTTTTTTAGTGATTTAGATAGCAAATTCGTTGGGTAAGTGTGGGTTAACATTAAAATGTTAACGAAAAGGACATATTGGGTGAATGAGCATAAATTATAGCGATAAAGACGTAAAACCTAATTTTCTGGGTACTACTGCGACTAAAGGTACTATTATGCATAAAAAAACAACTACGACAACTAGTTTAACTAACACATTATTGTATAACTAAGACAAATGGTGTGACTAAATATACTATTTTTGTTCTTTTCAGGGAGCAATGAGTACAAGTCGTTGCACAATCATATATTTCGATCATGGGGGGGGGGGGTATTCAGAGGAAGGTGATGACATGAAATGGATTTCAACAGAAGATAAAATTCACTCTTTAGCGATGAAGACATCTTTGGAGGGCGAATTACAGTGTGTTGGTTGAGAGAATTTGCAGAAAGCTTATGATGGATGAAGCTACAACGCAGTTGAAAATTAGTTACTTTCCTTTGGTCATGAGATGCATGACCATGGTACAGATGGCGCTGAAGGATATGAGCAAGTGTATGAAGATAGTGAAGTAAGACCTACTGCAGGAGATGAGCATGCACATCATGGATGGGATGATGGTATAGATATGGTTCTAGACCAAGAATTTGGAAGTAAGGAGGCAGTGCAAACGCTAGTTCAGAGAGCTTTACATCAGAATTGTTTTGAGTATAATACAATTAAGTCGGATACTAAGCGGTATGTGATAAAATGTTGTGGAGCAAAAGATGGTTGCAAGTGGTCAGTTCGAGTTGCGAAGCATAAGAATTATGATCGTTTCATGATTAATACTTACAACAAGTTGCATACATGTTCTCGAGTTACTACAATCATTTTATAGCTTATTTTGTATTATGAGGTATCAGGTACCACTGGTGTAATTGTGTAATCAGAACTCATATTCGTGTAGTTTTTAGTTTGGTACGACTAGGATAACTGGTTTAACTTTGTATTGTGTGGACGTCTGCGTACTACTAGGTTGACTATGTTTTTGTGAGACGACTGGACCAACTGTGGAACGACTATGTGTTTTTGCTTGGGAATTGCTAAATGTGATTTTAATTCTATTATGCCACATATTTAATACATGCACTTAGTAATACTGTCTATTAGAAGCTATTTAGTACTGTTTTTTTTATGAAACTTTTCAATTTCACAAATTTGATTTTTTTTTACGAAACATGTCTTTTAAATCAAAGTAACCTTACACTTATAAGGTGAATGACACAATATGTTCCCAATTGTGAGGGTTTTCGTGCAAATTAAGTATTTTCGACGTTTTTATTGTATGAGAATATGTGAAATGCATCTTAGACCTCTAAAATCATCAGTACTACTACTAAAAGTAGATTTTAAATCGGTACTACTAAAAAAACCCTTAAAAGTGCCAAAATACAACTATGTGGTAGATAGTATTACTAAAAACTTGGGTACTACTAGGACCAAAATTAAATTATTTTTTATTTACTAACGGGGTTTACATAACAGCGTTAATTAATGGCGTTACTTAACGGCGTTAATGTTTTTTTGAATATTAAATATAATATTTGTGGGTACAACTTGTATGACTAGTATAACTAAGTGTGTCTTGGATAACTAGTATAACTGGTATAACTATATTGTTTTCAGACACTTTATAATAATCAATTTTAATTTTATTAGGTAATATATTTTAAAAACGATTTTTAAAACATCCAGAAACACAACCCATGTTCCAACCCATGTTCCAAAAAAATATTCATAACCTACAGGAAAAAGAAAAGTTATTATTTCAGCAACAAATTATGAAAGGAAAACGAAATTCCTTGCTTTATAAGGAATCTGGAAAGAAATCTCGAAAACATATGGGAATCCCCCCAGAAAAAATGATCGAGGAACAAGGAAAGAAAAGCCAACAATGATTTATGCTCTGTAGTTTATGATGCCTATTGCTTAATCAAGAAAAGTACGAATTGTTTAATGAGAATCCAAAATTTGGTAGAGATAGAAATGGTAATGAATCACATGACAAAAATGTTACAGGGCAAAAACCGATTTCGAATCGGGACAAGTGGCCGTTGCTTGTCTCAAGAATCAGATTCAATCTTTAGCCACAAGTTTCACATACTTCCCATCAACCGTAAATCTGGAGCTCGAGTTTACCTGCAAGAAATAAATCACCAAAAGACTCTTAAAGTGGAAATCTTTCTAAAGGAAAGAAAGAGATCGTTGTATCTTAATTAGGCAGAATGAGAAGATTTGACTGACCTTTAATTCTAGCTCCGCGATGACGCCTGAATCCACAAGAGATTCCATAACGAGTTCGTTCTGTGTCAAATACGAATTCATACATGTGTTACACTATGTAGTCACCATTGCATTGCCAATATTGGATATTGCAAGTTGCAAGAAAGAAGTTAAATGGAAAACGAGAGAGCCAGTGAGTTGATTGATACGTACAGACTTCAACGCCGAAGTGATCAACTTCTTCCAATTGATTTTCTTCTCATGGTCCTGCTTCTTCGCTTTCTTTACTTCACTTCCTTTTGATTCTTCGGCTTGAACTACCTCTCCGTTGTTCCTCGTTTCACCTAAAGTCTCTAGCTTTCTCTTCTTCTCAGCATTCGATTCTCCATTCGCAACACCAGAGGAGACAGATAAATCTTCTTTCTTCAGCTCCGAATCTCCATTGGAAGCATTTAGCCACAAGTTTCACATCCTTCTTATACACCGTCGGTTGTTCTGATCCTTGTTGTTTAACATGGAAGCCTCTTGCTTTTGCTCGGTGTTTCTTCCCATCCGCATGGGCAAGCAAAGTCTGCTGGCTAGTAGCCTTTGTGTTACATAAGCTGCAACCAAATACATAAATAAATACTCAAAAAACATGTCCTCATAGAACCTAACCACAAGATAACATCGCACAAACAACAATATAGATACAACCAGTTTTAATTATACTTTCTAAACAACGGAGACGAAACTCAATGCATTCAACTGATCTCAAAGGAAGGTGGAAATAAGTGAATACAACCAGTTTTAGCGTCAACGAAGAAACAGAGCCAACGTGAGCGGAGAGGACGGCGAGCGGCTTGTACGCGCCGGTGATCGGTGGAGGGAGATGCTGAGGACGAAGCTTCTTGAAGAGGCTGAGCGAATCGTTGGAATTGGTCTGTGGAGGAAAAATAATCTGAGATCGTGAATTAGAGGAAGAAAGAGGAGAACGGCGAAAAAGAAGAAAGAGGAAAATAATTTATGTTAGATAAGTTAAAGAGAAAATAAAAAATTGGTATATGGGTATGATCCGTTTGTATTTGGGTTTGGGTGGATAATCCGATGGTTGGTTTGTAGTTTGTTAGGTTCATTAAACCCTTTAGTGTCTTTTCCTAGGTTTTGGTTTAAAACAAAAATCATAAACAAAATACATTTTATGTGTAGGTCGTATTAGCTTTTTCTCAGAGTGGGAAGGGCATAACTGATTAATGTCCATATTTGTCAGACTTTTACAAAGCAAGCCCGATAATTTATTCGTGAATGTTGAGCTAAAACGGCGTAGTTTGCAAATTAGACACTATCCGACCCGGAGAAAGGAGATCCGGAAAACCCGACCCAAATTTCTGACATTTGGTTCGATGTTCTTCTTCTTCCTCTACCTTTTACCCACTGGTAGAATCTTTCTGATCTTCCCTTTCGATCTCACTCAGTTTTCTGAAAGACCTGTTCAGCATTCGGATTCGAAGCATATCAATGAACTCATAATCTCACGCGGATCTACGACAAGGTAAACCAAAATGAACAGTTTTCTGAAAGACCTGTTCAGCATTCGGATTCGAAGCATATCAAATCAGTAAATCTTGTTACCAGCTTCACGCCTTCTCTCTTTGATCGATCTAAATCGTAACTGTTCTTTATGTTTGCGGAATGATAAACTTACAAGAGAAAAAGAAAGCAGCTATGGAATGGGCAACGGTGCAGCATCTGGATCTGCGCCACGTAGGTCGCGGCGTCAGCAAGCCGCTTCAACCTCATACGGCGGCGTTTCATCCGACACAGGCCGTAATCGCTGTTGCCGTCGGCTCTCACATCATGGGTAAACAATCTCCACAATGATTCACCGGATTTTTTTTTATTTGCTGCTCTTTTGTTGCGTGTATGAAGATGCTTAGGTTCATAGTTATAATTCTGTTTTCTTTTCTTTTTTTTGCAGAATTTGATGCATTAACGGGATGTAAGATCGCGTCCATTGATATTGGATCTCCAGCTGTTAGAATGTTGTATAGTCCTACTAGTAGCAATGCCGTCGTTGCAATTCTTGAGGTCAATTTTCCTCAAAACGCCATTTTAGAATTTTTCTTTTCAATTTGGGATTTCGTAGATCATATATCTACTTGGTGTTTAGTATTTTAAAGTTTTTTTTATTTGTTTCGATCTTTTAGGATTGTACAATTAGGTCTTGTGATTTTGAAACGGAGCAGACTTGTGTCTTGCACTCACCGGAGAAGAGGAGTGAGCACATCTCCTCCGATACTGAAGTCCATCTTGCAGTGACGCCACTCCAACCTGTTGTGTTTTTTGGATTCCCGAAAAGAATGAGTGTCACAGGTTGGGTTCTCAGCAGGTTTAGGTGGACTGAGTAGGTGTAGTGAGTGTTTCTTTTGCTGATTGCCTTTCTATGTTTCTCTGCTGTTAGTTGTTGGAACTGTGGAAGGTGGGAGAGCTCCGACAAAAATTAAGACAGACCTGAAGAAACCAATTGTGAACATTGCTTGCCATCCTCGACTTCCTGTCCTGGTATGGTACAACATTTAGGTTTAATGTTGTGTGGAATCTGGTTTTGTTGCACGAGCGCTTGATTTCTTAAATGTTGTGTCTTTTCAGTATGTTGCATATGCAGAGGGGTTGATTCGAGCGTATAACATTCATACTTATGCTGTGCATTATACACTACAACGTGAGTCTAGGAGGAGGATCTCTCGTTTCTCATTTTCTTTCTTCTTCTCACTTGAGGTATCATGAGCATTAGCTACCACTTACAACAGATTTTTGTTATCTTTGCAGTTGATAATACTATTAAACTCATCGGTGCCAGTGCGTTTGCTTTTCACCCGACACTAGAATGGATTTTTGTTGGAGATAGGAGGGGTACACTTTTAGCATGGGATGTTTCAACTGAAAGACCTAATATGATTGGAATGTAAGTGAATTTGCGTTACTGTCAGCTTGCATGGGATTTCCATCACTCTTCTTTCTAGTAGTTATTCATTTCTGTATGTTTTCTTTTGGTATCACTGCAGTACACAAGTGGGTTCGCAACCCATCACTTCGATTTCCTGGCTTCCTATGTTGCGTGTACTTGTCACTGTGTCCAAGGATGGATCTCTTCAAGTGTGGAAGACACGAGTAATAATAAATCCCAACAGACCTTCAACACAAACTAACTTTTTTGAGCCTGCCGGTAAGCCTGATGTCTCTTAAAGTTGATCCACAGACGACAAAATGTCTTTTCCTACCCACTTTAGGAATGATTTCCCATGACTTGGTTTGGAAAATGTTATGCAGTGTAACACTATCTTTCTTTTTTGCAGCTATGGAATCAATAGACATTCCTCGAATTCTCTCTCAACAAGGTGGGGAAGCTGTTTACCCTTTACCACGAATCAAAACTTTAGAAGTTCACCCAAAGCTGAACTTAGCAGCTTTGATTTTTGCAGTTAAGAACATTCATTTTAATTCCTACTGTCATTCTTAGATTAGATAAAAGTGCGGCTTCTCTCTCTGACATACTGGAATTTTATACAGAACTTGGCTGGTAATGAAAACACTCAAAATCGAGCAGCTCAGACCAGGGAAGGAAGGAAGCAGCTCTTTGCAGTTCTGCAAAGTGCTAGGGGATCTTCAGGTGAATCTTGAGCATTAAATTTATTTGCCCATAACAAGCGATGCTCTTCTCAAGCTGTACGGATGTGTCTCAAGAGACACTAATCCTCTGATAGTAACAAGGGCTGTAGGTTCGTCCAGGGTTGTTCGGTATCTATCCTGCTTTCTAACATTTAAGGTGATTAACAGCTTCTGTTCTAAAGGAAAAGCTTTCATCGATGGGTTCCTCTGGAATTTTAGCCGAGCATCAACTCCAAGCTCTGCTACAGGAGCACCATCACAAGGGGTATGCGGATATTACCTCATACAATCAGTGTTGGAAACTTTCTTAAAAATTTAGTATCATAGGCTTGGAATATGCCGTGCATTCCGTATCAAATGATTCAATTTTTTTATATTTCATCTGCTTCATAGTTCCTTGTGTTACTTTTCTGCAGCCAGAGTCAGCTAACAATATCAGATATTGCACGGAAGGCATTCCTGTATAGTGTATGAGTGCTTTACCTTTTTGTTTACAAATTATGTTTGTTTATTATTTGGAACTATTTTTACTAAGTCCTTGACTTACTTAATCCATACAGCATTTTATGGAGGGTCATGCCAAAACTGCTCCAATATCAAGGTTACCCCTTATTACCGTCGTGGATACAAAGGATCAACTGAAAGACATTCCTGTTTGCCAGGTGTGTAACCGCTATTTTTGTACTTGTTTTCTGTAGTGGTGGTTCATGCCTGACTGATTGGATTCTTTGACAGCCATTCCATTTGGAGCTGAATTTCTTCAATAAGCCAAATAGGGTTCTTCATTACCCTGTGAGGGCGTTTTATATCGAGGGCCTTAACCTCATGGCACACAATCTCTGTTCTGGAACGGACAACATCTACAAGAAGCTGTACACATCGGTAATATCTGGTATCATGCGGTTATATTATTATTGTGGTTTACTTTTTACTTACAGCCCTTTATAATTTCAGATTCCCGGAAATGTGGAGTATCACTCCAAACACATTGTTTACAGTCGTAAAAGGCACCTCTTTTTGGTTATCTATGAATTCAGTGGTGCTACAAATGAAGTTGTACTTTACTGGGAAAATACAGGTTCTCAGCTGCCTAACAGTAAAGGAAGCAGTACTAAAGGTTTGGCTGATTATTGGATCCATTTGCTGATCTATAGAGAACTAACTTTCCCGCCTCAGATTTTGTAGCTTTTGAGAAACTAAATGATATCATACTGCATCCGATCATTTAGATATACTAGGTCTACGATGTATGCTATAGACCAGTAAGTGCTCTTTCCGCTGGGAAACTGATGCTAGGGTTTTATGCTATTTACCCTAGGGACTAAATGCTCTGTTAACTTGAAAGTGATGCAAGCTTAGAACTACGTTTATCCTTTTTGTTTTCCCATAGTTTCGATAGCGTAAACGAACCGACCGGCGAGGACTATCTCAAAGCTATATTTTTTTCTGCAGGTTGTGATGCTGCCTTTATCGGCCCAAATGATGATCAATTTGTAATTCTTGACGAGGATAAGACAGGGCTGTCTATGTATATCCTCCCAAAACTTACCACAATTGAAGAGAATGAGAAGAATTTGTTATCTGAAGAGAACCAAACCAAGGAGGCGAATCCTTCTGCAATTCAGGGTCCTCAACAATTTTTGTTTGAGACAGAAGTTGATCGTGTTTTTTCCACACCGATAGGTGTTGCTTCAGATAATCTCATTCTTGAAAATTACTTATCATTTGGAGTATACCAGCGCTAACTGATACCACTTGAATACAGAGTCCACTTTGATGTTTGCTTGTAATGGAACCCAACTTGGGCTGGCAAAGCTGTTTCAAGGCTACCGTCTCTCAGCTTCAGATGGTCATTATATATCAACACAAGGCGAAGGACGAAAGTCGATCAGGTTAAGGA
Organism: Isatis tinctoria; assembly: GCA_010577795.1. Taxonomy (NCBI): domain Eukaryota; kingdom Viridiplantae; phylum Streptophyta; class Magnoliopsida; order Brassicales; family Brassicaceae; genus Isatis; species Isatis tinctoria. Next base: position 26,525,297 of record CM021245.1, read on the forward strand.
AACATGAAATAGCTCTTCAGGTATGATATTCTCTACAAAACATGAATGGCCTGCTGATTCCTGGTACTGGCGGTGCTGCAACATTTATTTTAACTTGGCCAATCAACTTTTATCGTTTGTAGGGATTTAAAAAATATGTTTTAGATCTAATTTTTGTCTCAAAATCTACAGGTTCAATGGCAAGAAACGCCTAGAGGATATGTCGCAGGGGTATTAACAACCCAAAGGGTGCTGATGGTGTCGGCAGATTTTGATATATTGGCAAGCAGCTCGACAAAATATGATAGAGGGCTACCATCAATATCCTGATTACTATCTTTGTTTCCTTTCAATCATGTGCATTATATGTTAATTCTATTTACATATGTGCTCATTATTTTTTGAGAAAATCCTTAACGTATGCTAACTTTAGATCTCTTCTATGGGTTGGACCTGCCTTACTCTTTTCTACAACAACTGCTGTGTGTTTACTTGGCTGGGATGGGAAAGTGAGGACGATTCTTTCTATCAGTACACCATACGCAGGTAAGCAGATCTTAATTGTCTGAATGCTTAAGGTGAACTTACTTTATTCGTTCTCTTAAATTATTTCTCCTTAACGCAGCCTTAGTTGGTGCCCTGAATGACCGCCTATTGCTCGCTAATCCCACTGATATAAGTCCGAAGCAGAAAAAAGGCATTGAAATCAAGAGCTGTCTTGTTGGGCTACTTGAACCGCTTTTGATTGGATTTTCTACAATGCAACAAACATTTGAGCAGAAACTGGACCTTTCTGAAATATTGTATCAAATAACAACAAGGTTTTCCTGCGGTCCTTTTTCTCTTTCTTTCACGTTTGAATTTTTGTTACATATAACATCGAGTATTTTGAAGTACGTATGCATGATACATCCTAACTATATTAGCTTTCTTATTTTGTTTGATTTATTGGTTGCAGGTTTGATAGCTTAAGAATTACTCCAAGATCTCTTGATATTCTTGCTAGAAGCCCTCCAGTATGTGGAGATCTTGCTGTATCACTAGCTCAAGCAGGCCCGCAGTTCAACCAAGTGAGTCGAATTTATTAAATCATACGACAGAACTCTCTCGTGGAAGTTATCTCGTTTACTAAATGGTTATGAACAAAATTTAGGTATTACGTTGTACATATGCAATCAAGGCTCTTCGTTTCTCCACCGCTTTGTCAGTTTTGAAGGACGAGTTCTTGCGTTCTAGAGACTATCCAAAATGTCCTCCTACATCTCTTTTGTTCCAGAGGTTCCGGCAGCTTGGATATGCCTGTATCAAGTAAGTAAACTTTCTTTGCAGGACATATATAACATCTGAATCTCTAATTATATATCTAGTTAGTTAATTTTGTATGGCCTATTCAACCCTATTTGCTGTTGAACTAATATATGTCGGAGTTTGAGGGCATCTTGAACTGAGCCTTGAAATGTTGATCTCAAGTATATTTTTGCGTCCCATTTACTATCTTTAGTTAGTTGGAACTTGGACTGCACACATCTTGATATTTGTACCTCAATTACTTCTCTGCTCTAGATTCTTGTAAAAATGTTTGATGTTTGGGGCAAGGTTCAAGCATCTAACTACTTTGGACATTTTGTACTGTAGATATGGTCAGTTTGATAATGCAAAGGAAACTTTTGAAGTAATAGCCGACTATGAGAGCATGCTAGACCTTTTCATATGCCACCTGAACCCTAGTGCTATGCGTCGTCTTGCCCAGAAATTGGAAGAAGAAAGCGGGGATCCTGAGTTGAGACGATATTGTGAAAGGATATTACGAGTACGGTCTACAGGATGGACCCAGGGGATTTTTGCTAATTTTGCGGCAGAAAGTATGGTTCCAAAAGGACCAGAATGGGGTGGTGGCAACTGGGAAATCAAGACTCCAACCGACATGAAGAGCATACCTCGATGGGAGCTAGCTGGGGAAGTAATGCCATACATGAAGAATGATGATGGAACCATCCCATCAATAGTAGCTGATCATATTGGTGTCTACTTGGGTTGCGTCAAAGGCAGAGTAAATGTGGTGGAAATTAAAGAAGACAGCTTAGTTTCTAAACCTGGAGGGCTTCTTAGTTCCTTGGGTAAACCTGTATCAGATAAACCTTTAGCACTTCCTGCTGGTGAATCCAGTTCCTTGATGGGTCTGGAATCCCTCGGAAAACAAAACGTGGCTGATGAACAGGCGAAGGCTGCTGAGGAATTCAAGAAAACAATGTACGGGGCTGCTGGTGATGGCAGCAGTAGTGACGAGGAAGGTGTACCAAAAACTAAGAAGCTTCAAATTAGAATACGAGAAAAGCCAACATCTACCACTGTGGACGTGAATAAGCTTAAAGAAGCTACTAGAACGTTTAAACTCGGAGATGGTCTAGGCCTACCAATGAGTAGAACAAGATCAATTAGTGCTGGATCCCAGGATTTGGGTGAGATGGTAAGCCAGCCTTCTCCCTCAACAACTGCTCCGGTTTCTGCATCTGCTCCTGTTGATCCTTTCGCGATGAGCGCATGGACTCAGCAACCTCAACCAGTGGCCCAACCAGCTCCATCTGGTACGGGTATGGGAGTTGTAGCTGGACCGATACCCGAAGACTTTTTCCAAAACACAATCCCATCTGTTGAGGTTGCCAAGACGTTGCTTCCTCCTGGGACTTATCTTTCGAAAATGGACCAAATAGCTAAAGCTGCAGAAGCTGCAAAGGGTGCTCCAAATCAAGCGAATAATACTGCTCAGCCTGATATTGGTCTTCCCGATGGTGGCGTTCCTCCGGCAACTCAACAACCTGGTGTTCCATACCAGACCGTTGGACTTCCTGACGGCGGTGTTCCTCCACAGTTTCCTGGTCAGACTCAGGGGACACCACAGGTTCCTGTTTCTACGCAGCCTCTTGATCTTAGCGTTCTTGGAGTTCCAAATACTGAATCTGGAAAGCCTCCTGGGCAGCCTACGTCTCCTCCTGCTTCAGTTCGTCCTGGACAGGTGAATCTGCATTTTATTTTGTCCTATGTGTTTGCATGCCAATCACGAATTGAACTCGTTAATGCCTGGGAGAATACATACTTAGATCAACTTCGACAAGTAAAATTGCAGAAAATCTCACTGTTGCTTGTCCCACCCCTATGATTACTTCCCTCTTCAGGTACCACGTGGAGCTGCAGCTCCGATTTGTTTCAAGACTGGGCTTGCCCATCTTGAACAAAACCAGCTTCCAGATGCACTGTCTTGCTTTGACGAAGCGTTCTTGGCTCTGGCTAAGGATCAATCACGTGGGGCTGACATCAAAGCTCAAGCCACAATCTGTGCTCAGTACAAGATAGCCGTAACTCTCCTTCGGGTAACTAATGCTTCATGTATACACACCCCCTGTTTATGAGCTTTTAACCAAATAGTATAAAATCATCATATGAATTTCTTCTTTCTTTTCTCTCCCCCACTTGCAGGAAATCTTGAGGCTACAAAGAGTCCAAGGCGCGAGCGCGTTAAGCGCAAAGGACGAAATGGCAAGACTCTCAAGGCATCTAGCTTCACTGCCACTACTAGCAAAGCACCGCATAAACTGCATTCGGACTGCAATCAAACGAAACATGGAAGTCCAAAACTATGGCTACTCCAAGCAGATGCTGGAACTGCTTCTCTCAAAGGCACCAGCGAGCAAGCAAGAAGAATTAAGAGGCCTCGTCGATCTCTGTGTCCAAAGAGGCACATCGAACAAATCCATCGACCCGCTTGAAGATCCGTCTCAGTTATGCTCAGCTACGCTCAGCAGATTGTCGACCATTGGGTACGATGTTTGTGATCTCTGTGGCGCAAAGTTTGCGGCTCTTTCATCTCCCGGTTGTATCATTTGTGGTATGGGAAGCATTAAACGGTCCGATGCGCTCGCTGGTCCCGCACCTGTATCCACACCGTTCGGCTAAAGGTTACAGACATGATTACGGTTGGTTTTAATTAACATTAAGCAAGTTTCAAGCTGGTTACATGTAAGAATGTTCGATTTTGTGGGGTTTGATTTCGATTTATTCGTCTGTATATTGATTTGATCAATTTGTATCGCTGCTTTTTTTCTTGTACAATTTGTAACGTTACTTTTTTATTTGTCCACCAGGTTTTCTTTTTAATTTTCAGCGACCATTCAAACGGCAACAAATGCAATATGTTCATTATACACATTTGCTAACTAAAAAATGGTAAGGAAAATATAATTAATAGTCACGAAACACAAGTTCATAAAAAGGACTACAAATTTTATTTACCAAACAATGAGCTTGACAGAAAATCGTCACTAAAAACAGTATTAGGAAATGGTTCATGTTTCTCAAAAACTCACCGGTGTTAACTGTTAACGAGTTGTTCCCATGTAAGAGAATCCTGAAAGGAAAAGAGAAATAAAGGATGTCTTTTCGTCTATACAACGGGTGCGATTTTTGATTAGTTTGTTGCAGTAAAATGAGAGTGCCGAGCAAAAAATTCTCCGTCTCTTGTGATAATATCATGATGCTGCACTCTGCCTCGGCGATTTCGATTCCACCGTGTTGCTGCTTTGCTCGTATCCATTCTAGTATTCCGACAGAGCCATCAAAATCTAATCCCAATCTGAGCCGGATTCGGACAAACCCGAAGCTCATTTGTTCCTATGGAGGCCTATCTGAAGCTTTTCAACGGCTGGAGGGATCAATCCTCGACGACTACGACTCTCCAATCGAAGCGTATGCCTATGTTCTTGAGCTTTGTGGAAAAAACAGAGCTCTCTCTCAGGGTCGACAGCTGCACTCGCGCATTCTCAAGACTTTCCCCGCAGTCGAAATAGATTTTTTGGCCGGCAAGCTTGTGTTTATGTACGGAAAGGGTGGGTCTTTGGATGACGCAGTGAAAGTGTTTGACGAAATGCGCCACAGAACGGGCTTTGCGTGGAATGCGATGATAGGAGCCTATGTTTCCAATGGTGAACCTGCTTCAGCTCTCTCTCTCTACCGGCAAATGCGGCGCTCCGAGGGCGTTCCTGTCCATCTTTACTCTTTTCCTGTCTTGCTTAAAGCCTGCGGCAAACTTCGAGATCTCCGGAGCGGGACTGAGCTTCACTCTCTCATCGTTAAACTTCACTACCACTCAAGAGATTTCATCGTCAATGCTTTGGTTTCCATGTATGCTAAGAATGACGACCTAAGCGCAGCAATGCGTCTGTTTGACGGATCACAAGAGAAAGATGATGTTGTTCTGTGGAATTCTATCATGTCTTCATATTCCGCCTCTGGGAAATCTTTGGAGACTCTAGACCTTTTCAGAGAAATGCAGATGAATGGTCCTGCCTCCAACAGCTACAGTATTGTTTCGGCGCTCACAGCCTGTCAAGGTTTGTCATTTGCTAAGCCAGGGAAAGAGATTCACGCTGCTGTCCTGAAATCAGCTCATCGTTTTCAAGTTTATGTGTGCAACGCCTTGATTGCAATGTATGCGAGGTGTGGTAAAATGCTTCAGGCAGGAAGGATCCTTCGTCAGATGGATAACCATGACGTTGTAACATGGAATTCTTTCATCAAGGGATATGTACAGAATTTCATGTTCAAGGAGGCCTTAGAGTTCTTTTGTGATATGATCGCTGCTGGCCACAAACCCGACGAGGTTTCATTAACCAGTGTCATTGCAGCATCAGGACGATTAGGCAATCTGTTGCTTGGAATGGAATTGCATGCGTACGTGATTAAACACGGCTGGGATTCTAATTTGCAGGTTGGGAACACGTTGATAGATATGTATTCCAAGTGCAACCTCACAAGTTACATGGGCTCTGCGTTTCTTATGATGCATGAAAAAGATCTTATTTCATGGACCACGGTCATCGCTGGTTATGCTCAGAATGGTTGTCATGTTGAGGCCTTACAACTCTTCCGGGATGTTTCTAAGAAAAAGATGGAGACTGATGAAATGATGCTGGGAAGCATCCTTCGAGCTTGTAGTGCGCTAAAATCCATGCTCACTGTCAAAGAAATTCATTGTCACATCTTGAGAAAAGGTTTACTCGATACTGTTCTACAGAATGAGTTGATAGATGTTTACGGAAAATGCAGGAACATGGGCTATGCTACTCGAATATTTGAATCAATTAGAGGTAAGGATGTCGTCTCTTGGACAAGCATGGTTTCGTCTAGTGCTCATAATGGTAACGAATACGAGGCTGTTGAACTCTTCCGACGCATGGTTGAATCTGGGTTGGCAGCTGATTCTATAGCATTGTCGAGTGTACTCTCCGCTGTAGCATGTTTATCTGCCCTCATGAAAGGGAGAGAAATTCATGGCTACTTACTCCGGAAGGGCTTCTGCCTAGAGGGGTGCATTGCAGTTGCAGTTGTTGACATGTATGCTTGCTGTGGAGATTTACAAAGTGCAAATGCTGTATTTGATCGGATAGAAAGGAAAGGTTTACTGCAATACACAAGTATGATCAATGCATATGGAATGCACGGCTGTGGAAAAGCATCTGTTGAGTTGTTCAATAAAATGAGGCATGAAAATATCTCGCCTGATCACGTTTCATTTCTGGCACTTCTATATGCGTGCAGCCATGCAGGTCTGCTTGACGAGGGTAGAGGGTTTCTCAAGATCATGGAACATGAATATAAACTGGAACCATGGCCTGAACATTACGTGTGTCTGGTTGACATGCTGGGTCGTGCAAATTGTGTATTGGAAGCCTTTGAATTCGTTAAAATGATGAAGACAGAACCGACCACAGAAGTGTGGTGTGCACTCCTTGCGGCATGCCGATCTCACTCAGAGAAAGAAATTGGAGAGATAGCAGCTCAGAGGCTCATTGAGCTAGAACCTAAGAATCCAGGGAATCTTGTGCTTGTATCTAATGTCTTCGCAGAACAGGGAAGATGGAGCGATGTTGCAAACGTGAGGGCAAAAATGAAAGCAAACGGATTGGAGAAACAACCTGGATGTAGTTGGATTGAGGTTGACGGCAAGGTTCATAGATTTACAGCAAGAGACAAGTCTCATCCAGAGACCGAAGTGATATATGAGAAATTGTCCAGGGTTACTAGGAAATTGGAGAGGGAAGCGGGTTATCTAGCCGATACAAAGTTCGTTCCGCATGATGTAGACGAAGGGGAGAAGGTTCAGATGCTGCATGGACACAGTGAGAGGCTAGCTATTGCTTATGGCCTTCTCAAGACGCCTGACCAGGCCTGTCTTCGGATCACAAAAAATTTACGTGTCTGTAGTGATTGCCATACTTTTTGTAAGCTGGTCTCTAAGTTATTCAGACGAGACATTGTGATGAGGGATGCCAATAGGTTTCATCATTTTGAAAATGGACTGTGTTCTTGCGGAGATTCTTGGTGACCAGAGCGTGGCATAGCAGATTATTATACAGAACGTGGCGGGTAATGAAAACACTCATCGAGCAGCTCAGACCAGGGAAGGAAGGAAGCAGCTCTTTGCAGTTCTGCAAAGTGTTTTTTTTTGTATGAAGTTCTGCAAAGTGTTAGGGGGTCTTCAGGTGAATCTTGAGCATTAAATTTATTTGCCCATAACAAGCGATGCTCTTCTCAAGCTGTACGGATGTGTCTCTCAAGAGACACTAATCCTCTGATAATAACAAGGGCTGTAGGTTCGTCCAGGGTTGTTCGGTATCTATCCTGCTTTCTAACATTTGAGATGATTGACAGCTTCTGTTCACCCATGTATTTCAGATTCCCGGAAATGTGGAGTATCACTCGAAACACATTGTTTACAGTCGTAAAAGGCACCTCTTTTTGGTTATCTATGAATTCAGTGGTGCTACAAATGAAGTTGTGCTTTACTGGGAAAATACAGGTTCTCAGCTGCCTAACAGTAAAGGAAGCACTGCTAAAGGTTTGTCTGATCATTGGATCCCTTTGCTGATCGATAGAGAACTAACTTTCCTGCCTCAGAGTTTTTAAGCTTTTGAGGACACTAAATGGTATCATACTGTATCCGATCATTTAGATATACTAGGTCTACGATGTATGCTATAGACCAGTAAGTGCTCTTTCCGCTGGGAAACTGATGCAAGGGTTTTATGCTATTTACCCTAGGGACTAAATGCTCTGTTAACTTGAAAGTGATGCAAGCTTAGAACTACGTTTATCCTTTTTGTTTTCCCATAGTTTCGATAGCGTAAACGAACCGACCGGCGAGGACTATCTCAAAGCTATATTTTTTTCTGCAGGTTGTGATGCTGCCTTTATCGGCCCAAATGATGATCAATTTGTAATTCTTGACGAGGATAAGACAGGGCTGTCTATGTATATCCTCCCAAAACTTACCACAATTGAAGAGAATGAGAAGAATTTGTTATCTGAAGAGAACCAAACCAAGGAGGCGAATCCTTCTGCAATTCAGGGTCCTCAACAATTTTTGTTTGAGACAGAAGTTGATCGTGTTTTTTCCACACCGATAGGTGTTGCTTCAGATAATCTCATTCTTGAAAATTACTTATCATTTGGAGTATACCAGCGCTAACTGATACCACTTGAATACAGAGTCCACTTTGATGTTTGCTTGTAATGGAACCCAACTTGGGCTGGCAAAGCTGTTTCAAGGCTACCGTCTCTCAGCTTCAGATGGTCATTATATATCAACACAAGGCGAAGGACGAAAGTCGATCAGGTTAAGGAAACATGAAATAGCTCTTCGGGTATGAAATTCCCTACAAAACATGAATGGCCTGCTGATTCCTGGTACTGGCGGTGCTGCAACATCTCTTTTAACTTGGCCAATCAACTTTTGTCGTATGTAGGGATTTTAAAAATATGTTTTAGATCAAATTTTTGTCTCAAAATCTACAGGCTCAATGGCAAGAAACGCCTAGAGGATATGTCGCAGGGGTATTAACAACCCAAAGGGTGCTGATGGTCTCGTTCGACGGTATCAATGTCCGAACTGGTGTTGACAGTAGTAGTTTGGACTTTGGAGATGCAAGCAAAAGCAAGGCTCTGACTAGCATATAGAAATTTCTAACATCGTGTTCTTTGTAACTTTCTACATATCTCTTTTAATCGTAGCTCTAGATGTTCCCATGTAAGAGAATCCTGAAAGGAAAAGAGAAATAAAGAACGTATTCAGAAAAGAAAAGAAGAGGTCAGTTGCTTATAGCATTCATTTGCCAAACGTCCACATGACAAAACACACGGCGTCGTTATTGCTTTTGTTGTTGTCTCTCATACTCTACTCTTTAGAGACCAAATCAACCACAGCCGTCAAAATAAGAAGAATATTCGTATTTGTATATGGATCTTTATTAGGCTGCTTCTTCGTGCATTACAGGAACATGGTTTACATTTACAATAATGATTGCTATATTAAAAATTTTGGTTATAGTTATAGGTTGTCATTATGATATTTCTTTTCAAGATGTCTTTTTTTAGATTTCCCCCATAGTGAGGTTACTGTACAAGCACTATAACAGACCAACTTGCTAAATAAAGATTTTTTAAGGGTAAAAATACTAAATTCCCGTAAGGTTGGGTGGGTAATTTCTAATTAAGTAATTATTGACATACATCGCCAGCTTATATTTACTCCTAGTAGTCTAAAAGCACCAATTGTTTAGTGGTACAATTGTGTTTTGTCATGACACAAACGCAGATTCTTTACCTGAATACGGTAGTTTAACTTGTTCTTGTTCATGTATAAATTTGATATAGTAACGGAATGAAAGAAATTAAATTAAGTTGCTTCTAGTACGAAAATTTCTTCCTTTGTTGACACACTAACTTTTTCGCTAACTAATGAAAAACTAACATATTTTCATTATTACAAGATCAGTAAATCAGAACAAAAACAAAAATTTGGATAGGTATAAATATCGAAATAGGATGCACCAACTTCTCGGCCACGGCAACAAAATTAACAAAACAACTGAAAGTTGTAAATTAGTTTAGGCCTCAAGATACTAAAGATCACTTTTACTACAAATGTGTTGTTTTCTTAAACCAAAAAAGGGTGTGCTTTTCACATTATTTAATCTATATTAGTCCCATCAAAAGAGATTTAAATAGTGAAAAGCGCCAAATAGCTGTTTGTTTCCCCAATTTGGAAATCTTTAGACCTTCCATTTATTCTAGCTTTGTTGACCCTATTGGAACTCCTATTTAATGAGTATGAAAATATGGACGTACTAAATATCTTCTTTACAATCAATTGCTTTGGAAAATCTCAGCAATCAACAGTACTCATTTTCACGTGCTTTTGAATTATACTCCGAACTCACGATGGCAAATATTAGTCTATATATTATATATACCAATATGACGATATAACAAGTATTAAAACAACCATGATCAACAAAAAAATATCAGCATACAAACTCATACAATATCAAGAGTTTCAGATGTTACGAAACATTTTATTTTATTTTTGGTAAAAGGAAACAATTATTAACCTTACTTTTATTCTTGATCTAGAATTATGAATCCATCATTAAATATTACAAATGGTGTATATATTATAATAATCTAAAAAAATGCATATCGTGAAATAATGTATTAAATGAAGCTAGAAACAATTTAATTTTTAGGCTCATCGTTCTTGACGGCATGACCAATACCGGGGCTATGTCCTGGTGTCGTAGGCTTGAAGTCATCTCCTTTCTTATGACCCATACCGGGACTGTTTCCCGGAGAAGTAGGTGCGAAGTCGTCCGTTGTCCCGGTTTTGAAATGATCTTGACCGTCCGTTTTCGGCAATTTTCTTTCTTCCGTGAGCTTGAAGTCATCTTTAAGCCCTTTAACATTCGCATTCCCTTTCTTGTGGCCCATCCCAGGACTGTTTCCCGGAGAAGTAGGTGCGAAATCGTCCGTCAATCCGGTTTTGAAATGATACTGACCGTTCGTTTTCTGCAGCATTCTTCCTTCTGTGGGCTTTAAGTTATCTTTAAACCCTTTAACATCTACATGTCCCTTCTTATGCCCCATCCCGGGACTGTTTCCTGGAGAAGTGGGTGCGAAATCGTCTGTAACTCCGGTTTTGAAATGATCTTGACCGTTTGTTTTGAGCAACTTTCTTCCTTCCGTGGGCTTGAAGTCACCTTGAAACCCTTCAGCATTTGCATTACCTTTTTTATGTCGCATGCCAGGACTGTTTCGTGGAGAAGTACGCAGAGACTCATCCGTAGATTCAGCTTTGAAATGGTCTTGGCCGATTGTTTTCCTTAACTTTCTTGCTTCAGTGGTGATCGGTGCTTGGTCAAATATTATGGAGATGATGATAGTTGTCACAATGAGAGCGAATAGCTTCATTTTTCCTTTTTCTTTTCTGTTTTTTTTTTTTGAAGGAATTAGAACTAAGGTTTAGGAGTTTGTATATATGAGTAGTTGTGCTGGAATCTGGAGTAAGAATGCCCCAAAGATATTGTATTTATAGGGCCATGAGATTGGTTATGTTGCGGTTCGTTGAATTTAATATGTGTGGACAGTGACCACATCGATTGATTTTGGACCGTCTATTAATCAATTTAAGAATAGTGATTTACACTACAAAGTATTCATATAATTATACGAAGACCATCTTAATTTATTGAAGGGCTGTGTTTTAAAATGAAATAACGTTCAATATATTTAGTCTCATGCAAATGTAGCTAGTTGTTAGTAAAATTGTAGTGTTCGACATTTTGAAAGTTTACAATCGCATTCTATCTCAAATTGTCAAAATAATATCATTATCAATTTATCTTCTCGTTGGTGCTTTTTTACTAACACCAATATCTTATTGTAAGAAAACGTAATTTTACAGAATATAGACGATTTTGTGTGTGTAATCCATTCGCACGTGCAAATAATATTTTTTTCGTTTCAAAACAACAAGTGGGCACGCGTTCATATTTTATTGCTCGTGTAAATTAAAAAAGGAAAAATGGTGTTATATGAACGATGAATATTGCCTGTCTTAAAGGAGATTCCAAAATACTGTCGATTACTCTTACTGTTGAAGGTGAAATATACAATATTACAAAAACCGGCCCTAGACCTCTCATAGTGCTCCATTGTTGAACAGAATAGCACACATTTGTATTCTAAAATTGTATTGTAAATAATCACATTTGCTTTGAAAATTATATTTTTAATCTAAATTAGTCGGTACATTGTTTCGCAATGAATTCAAAGGCTAAGAAAAGCCGCCCTTTAGCCACCACATAGGTGCACTTAGAAACAAGTTTAATTAATTTCACACGAGTCGAAAGAATACTAATGATTTGACAAAGATATTCCTAATTGACTTTTCTCCCCCTCTAAAAAACCAAATATAAAATGTAAATAGAATTCTATGCATGTTTGACTAATATATATATTGCATATATACTGTTAACATTTCTAAATATATAATTATATTTTTACATCCTAACTATCACACTCACACATACGAGATCTTCCCCCACCCGTACAAAGACAGGGTTGGCTCCCACCAATTATGTGCTGTTGTATGAAGAGTGAGCCTTCAGATTTTGTGTTTAATACACTCATATTTCCTCTAATTTTGAAAAGTAAATCTTTAAAAAAACAAATATGTCAAAAAGATAAATTTAAAAGTTTTCATGTGTTTTTTATTAATGATTAATAATAAATTGTAAAAAATCTTGAATTTATTAAAAATTGTTAATCACAAACAATGAGGCATTTGTAGTTAAACTTTGATATGTTTTCTTAATAATTGTAAGAATATGATAAATTTTACTTTTTGAAAATAGAAGAAGTAATACATTTCTTCATTGTCCAAGTAAGTTTTATTTCAAAACTTTGTTATAGAAAATTCAATTTTTTGGAAAATTCCAAACCTTGCAAAGTTGAGTCGTCCAGATTTTTTTGTATGTATGTTTCATTAATTATTCATTATGCTATGGTTAATTTGTAATTATAACAAGTCAAAAATATCTTTCTTTTGGATTTTTTTTTTTGAAATGGTAGAAATTCTAGACCTTAAATCCATAATCTTTCACAGATCTAAAATCAACTTTTTAGAAATTTCATTTTCTAAAAATAACATTTTATATCGAAGATTTGAATCCAAAACATAAAGTGACCAATCTCTTTGCATTACCACTAAAGTACCAACACTTAGTAACAAAAAATCAAATTTCAAAAAAATGATTTTACCAGATAATTTCTAAACTTTTTTTCTGGTTTGACCTATAATAAATTTTTAACCAGTCTTCAATTGAGGCGACAAAAATCGCTATATCAGAACCACATGATCGACTTATTATATGTGTGATGTTGTTGTTATTAACCTTCTCAACTCGCATGTGTCTGAAAACGCCGCCATGCTTCTAAGAATATACCATTTCCAAATTAAACAATAATGACAAAATACACAAATTAAAAGAGGGAATCAAAAATAAACCAAAATATCGAAAAGCAAAGTGGTCAATAGATTCAGTAGAATAAAGTCAAAGGCACCATCACCATCAACAAAACCACTATATGGTCCCTACCAGTCACTCACCACTCACTTATTTTTGTTTTTTCACCGAACCATTTTTTCCATATGTAGGACATAATATAACGACATATTTAAAGATAGATCATGTTTATTTAAAGAGTTTAAACCAATACACTGTTACTATTACAGCATATACTTAACTATACATTGACATATCGTACTTCACAAATTTGATTCCTGTCGCTATGCGTATTTCTATTCAATCTCCTCAAGTGTGAGCATTTTGTTAGGACAAAGAAAAATATATAAGATTCGAAAAAATGTATGATAATTAGCATCATAATTATAGCTTTATTATAAGTATATAGCTTTATATATTTTATGACAAAAACATATATTTTTTGCAGTCTGTAAATCATGTGAATGACGTAATCGTCGTCCACTTTAACTATAGAGCTATTTACCTATATTATATATTTCTTCAAAACAAAATCATTACAGTGTTGGTAGAAGAATGCGCATGCATATAAATATACACACTTGGTGTTGCAGAAACTAAAGGAATACAGTATAAAAGTGATAAATATTCTGAGATCATGACATGTTGAAAAGTGAAAGAAACCTCTAAAATTTGATTGGCTCCTGCACACAGGGAAATTCCACCAAGGACCCCACCGTAGACTCCGCCGCCTAGGCTTCTATTTATAATTTATACATACGATCAAATACTACTATTTTACAAGTTTTTGTTTTCTTTGATTTTTATTTACTTGTAACTTTGAAACTTTAAATAATTTTGTGAGAAAAATATTGTAGAGAACTCCTTTTACACAAAAGAAGATGAGAGAACAATCACGTACGTAAGAGATTTAGAAGTCGCGGGATTAGGGTTTTCTTTACTATACAAAGGGAACATTAATCACGTGGTTTATAAGTTAGGGACCAAAGAGAGAAATGTGAGAAAAAGATGCTATATATTCGTTTACGTAATAAAGTTTATAAAAAAAATCATGATTAGTGACTATTATTCGTCAACATGCTATCGAAATAAATCGATGGTGTAGCGTAGGTCTGAGCTTTCGGTTTTTCGGTTCGGTTTTTTTTATTTTTGGTTTTCTGTTAGAGAGATCTAGTAATCGTTCAGTTTCGGTTTGTTTTTTTGGTTTCGGTTTGGTAGTATCCGGAAAAAATCTGGATCTTGTTTGGTTCCAGTTCGATTACGGGTTTTTTTTATAAATCTGGGTAATCTGAATAAAAATATGGATAATTCGGATAAAATATTGGACAATTCGGATAATTTAGGATATTTTGGATAAAAAGTTTTGGATAATTTTATATAATTCGGGATTTTAGTAATATGTGGTTAATTTAGAATTATTTAATTATTTTAAATATAAAAATAAATAATTTTTTAGGTATATGGATCATGTTTCGGTTATTCGGTTATCAATTCAGTTTTCGGTTTGGTTTCGGTTCGGTTCGAATATACATAAATTTTCAATTCAATATCCAATGGATGTTTCATAAAATTCGGTTTGGTTTTGGTTTCATTTAAAATGCCCGAGAGGTCTGTATAGCTTAGTGGAATTTAACTCGCGCGTCACTAGCAGGCTTCATTTGAAGAACTTCATGTGATGTAAATATTGGAACATAGCAACAAATGCTTGATTTACGTTTACGCGATGCTGCTATATTATATTTGTGTTAACTATAATGGATTAATTTGTAAATGTGGTTTAGTTTCAAATCACATTCCCGTTTTAATGCGTAATACATTACTCATTAGTGTCTCATTTACATAATCGTAGAAAAATGTCACTGTTCCATTAAAACTGGGTTATTATACAAAGTTTAGAACCTCTTACAATAAAAAAATTATATATTATTTTATGTTATATTTTTTTTTAGATTCTAGTAGAGAACTTTACAATAATGTTGGTCTAAGAATCTCAGTTGTACTTGTCACTATCATAAATTTGTGAAGCTACAATTTTAGCGGTTCGATCAACTTTCCAAAAGTTGGGTCCGTCTCAAAATTTTAGCGGTTCAAAGGCATTCAGTCTTGCTTTCCCCCCTCTTTTTCTTCCATTTTTTGGTCTTGCTGTAAGCAATTTTTTCATTTAATTATATCATTTCGAAGGTTCTTTAGTTTCCAGCCCCAGAGTGAATCTTTCGAAAGAAAGTGAAGATATTATTCTCTTTGATTGATCAATAGCTCAATCTTAGTTTTATTTTAACATATCTTTTTCACAAAAGAAAAGAAGAGGACCATAATTACAGAATAAAGATCCAAATTATGCCGACTAAAAAACAGATCCTATTTCTATGATATGATTATAATTACAAATACAATCTTCATCACCTCCCATGTGGTGGTTGAAAAAGTTGTTAATGGCAAAAAAATGAATGTATATTATTTTTATGAAACATTTATATCTCCACCATAATTTACAATTATCTTTTTGCCGACGAGAAAAGGCTCGAGATGAATGATATCAAGGCCCAAAAACTAGCATGTTCCAAAGCAGAAAACGGGATTGTTGATGGTTTTATTGGGCCTGTTTAAGGCCCATTTCACCTGGTAAGTAGTGTTTGAGAACTAGCGCTGGACGTTCGGATACCCGTTCGGGTTCGGATCAGGTTTTTCGGATTTTCGGGTTTTCGGATTTAGCCTTATAGGATCCATTCGGGTTTTAGAAAATTTCGGGTCGGGTATGGTTAGTAATTTTTCGGGTTCGGATCTATTTTGTAATACTATACAAGTCCCATTTTATATCCAAACTCAATTCGGATTCGGATAATACCACTTCGAGTCTGGATATCCATTTTTAAAATAACATATTTTAACTAAAAACACATAAAACTAACCAATAAAACTAAAAAAAAATCTTAAACATTATAAAAATATGTTTGAACTCATCCATCTTAAACATAACAAGAAAAGTAAGTTATAAAATTGAGTTTTCAAAATATTTGAAAGTAATCAAATTATACAAAACTATGTAAAAATGGTTAATGTCGGATTTTTCGGGATACTCGTTCGGGTTTCGGTTCGGTTCAGGTATTACCCACAACCCAAAATACCTAGTTATATGTCTCATATGGTAATTTTTTTAAATCCGGTTCGGATCGGATTCAGATATTTTGAATCGGATTCGAATTTGGGTTCGGATTTCGGTTAAAAGTGCCCAGCGCTGTTGAGAACATTCAGAATGACTTTTTCACAGAACAAAGCAATTAACTCTAAACGAAAATACATTTTTCAGACCCTATACAACCAATTGAGAATATTAACGAAAAAAGACACAAGATCATTTCTGTTCTAAATGGATAAGAGAAAAGAAAGTAAAGATCAGCAAGTAGTTGAGCAGAAGAACCTAGAAAGTAGCAAATTTTCAAAACAAGAAAAATCCCTTTTTTGCATTTTGCAAAACCCTTTAGTTGAAGAAAAAGATTCTTTAGATAGTTAAAAACACTAGTAATCTGCTCGTAGAAACTTCTCGTACTCGGTCCCATTCAATGTCTTGTTTATATCTTCCCAGTTCTTGATGTGATCTGACAAGTCCCCTCTGTGTATTTTCACCTGTCTGCTTGACAAATTCTTCACAGGAATGTTCAAAAACTCTTGAACTTGTTCCAGTCTCTGCATCAAAACCCCCAAAGAAGTTCAGCAAAATAATATAACTTAGCTCAAAAAGTTTTAAATCTTTGATTGTTGTTAATGAAACCTCACCGTTCGATTTGTTATGAGATCTTCGTAGAAGACAGCGATATGACGAGTGGTATTGAAATACTCTAAAGCCTTTGCAGCTAAACTCTCTGTTTCTTGTAAATCCTGGATCAACGACGTTGAGTTGATCACCGGCTTGTACCTAGAAAGTGCATCTGCCTGCAGTATAACCGAAAAAGATCAAGAAACTGTTCGAAATAAAGAATCGAAATGTATACAACATATTATATAAACCTCTTGAGGAGAATGAACATGAGACTTATGAGTTCCATTCAATAGCTTAGCATAACGGTCATAAGAATTTGCCAGCACAGAAACCATTCTTCTTAGAGGGTTCCTTCTGAACAGAAATATAGCCGAGACACCTCTCCGGTTAAAGTAAT
Source organism: Isatis tinctoria (assembly GCA_010577795.1). Classification (NCBI taxonomy): domain Eukaryota; kingdom Viridiplantae; phylum Streptophyta; class Magnoliopsida; order Brassicales; family Brassicaceae; genus Isatis; species Isatis tinctoria. The sequence continues at coordinate 26,542,824 of CM021245.1, forward strand.
CTACTATTTCTTCATGGTTCTCCAACAAACCCTGCACATAATCAGATCAAAGGGGTTTCAAAAAACCTGAAGTATTTGGTTCCATAAAGATTCAAGCTTTGGTTTTTTTTTTATTGTTTCAACCTGGTTAAGCATCCATTTGAATCCAATTGCAGCAGAGCATTCGTTCTTTGAAGCGCTCGTAAACCAATCGAGATTATAAACTCTATCGAGAGTCTGAACGATTGAAGAAATGTTCTTTCTTCGATCCAAAACCGAGAAGATCTCTCCGTTAGAACTCACATTGTCATGACTATTCAACAACGTCTCGAACCAACCGCTTCCTGATCTCTGCATCGACAGTATTGCAAAGAACCTCACCGGATTGTGCCCACATTCAGCTCTGTTTTCAAGGAAACCCAAAACAAAGAATTGAACAGACAAACAAACAGGATGGAGTCGGAGAAATGCAGACAAGAACAGAGATGAAAATAGTTTACCTATTAAAAGTCTGTGGCTTTGGGTAGTGAATCCGCGTAACAACGTGTAACGAGTGAGAATCAATAGGACTTGGAACAAGTTGGGAGCTTTGGAAACTGACGTTACCAAACTGTTTTAAGCAAACTGAGCAAATGTAGAGACCACAAACCATTGCAAACACCAAAACTATCATCCTTAAGAACAAAGGTGACTTCTTTGGTTGCTTTATAACAATCGCCGCACTGTCCTGTTACACCGAAACCAGTCTTTAAGACACTTAAAAGCAGAGAGGATACTAAATCCTAATTAATCAGCTTAGTAAGTTAATCTTCTTTCCCCAATTGCTTTCTCTAGGTTTTTTTTTCTGGTTCTTCTCTTTCTTTTCAAATTAGAAACAAGATTTGGTTCAAATTAAAGTCGGAATCAAGAATATACAAAGAAAAAGGTAGATACTGTTTCAATATCAATCTCACTTATTATACAGTGGAGAATAACATGATTTGTTTTAAAAAACCGTAACTTTAAATCTTATGGGACAAAAAAAAAAGGATTTTGCAAGTAGATTACAGTGATAAAGCATACATGCAGAGATACCCAGCTTAAATCACAATATATATATATATATGAGAGTGATAGAAAGAGAGGACCTTTCCGAATAAACAGATGAACTCCGCCATTGATGCTTCTAGAAGCTTCTGAAACAGAGAAAACGAAGAAAAAAAGAAGAAGAGAAGCTTAGATAGGGAGACGAGATGGATCCATGAATCCTCTTGACGGTCCAGAGAATCTGAGAAGAAAGAAGAAGAAGAAGCCAAAAGAGTTGGGTCTGAGCAAAGATTTTATATAATATAAAGTTTCCCTCGTGGAAAGTCGAGCCACTGTCATTAAAACATGGGGACTGTCTTTTTCTCCTTCGCTAATTAATCTCAGAATAAAATTTATTACTAATACTTGTTAATCAAATTTTTTAGTTTCGATTTCGCTTTCTCACGTATTCAATTTCAGCAAGCTTTCGGATCAGGAGATTATTATTAAGCTATTAATTTCCTTGTTTTGGGATTGACTTGTTAAAATATCTCTCTGTCTTGTCAATTGTCAATTGTCACTACGTACGTCCCTGAATTAAATGTTGAACTAGTAAAGAAGTTGCCTAGTTAAACAAACATAAACGAGTTAAACTTTGTTTCGAATTTATCTATCTAATTTCAAACTTATTTGATGAGTTACCAAAAAAAAAATGATAACTAATTTTAAATTAAAGTGGGAAATGCATTCAATTGTAAGTGCGAGGTCACGCGCGACAGTCTGGATATTTTGAACGTTACACCTTTTTTTTTTTTGTTCAACAAATACAAAAGAGACTACGGTTATAAAATAAATGAAACATTAGAACTAACTATGGTTATAAAACATATGAAACATTGCTACAGGGAATTCTATTTGGAAGGCAACCAATCTGATATGGATGGCCAGATGGGTATGCTTCTTAACATTGTTCCAAAAAGTTTTATAAAATACGATATGAGGGTATCATAATCTATTCGAATACAGTTGCTTTAAAATCTGAAAATATATACAGAAAAGTAAAAATTATAGATAATTTCCCAAGCATCATCTTTTATAAATAAAAAGGAAAAAATTTCAAAAGAGTTAGAGGTGAATCACATTTTTCTTCCAATCACATTTTAGTTTGTCCATCTGCACTCACTTCAATAGCGTATTTGGCCCTGAATTTCTCGGGAATGGGTATTTATAGAATGACTACTTATTTTTTATTCACATGTTATTTCATTTGTTGCACACTTCCAACTAATGCAAAAAGAAAAAAATATATGCATACTATTTCATGTAGAACAATGGGTTAAATTAATACTTCTACCATTTTACAAAGAATGTGGTTTTAAGAGTCTACATACAGAAGAAGAAATATTTAATTTGTTAGTTTTTCAAAAATAAAAACATCATTAACTATCTATTTAATCATAATTCAACCAATCATAAACAAACTAAAGAAAATAAATAATTATAAAACTTAAAAAATCATTAAATTTGGCATTGAAAATTGAAAACGATATGCTTTATGATACAAAAAATAAACCTTTAAAACGATACTTTTTATGAAACGGATGAAGTAATACACTATTTTACACAATAATAATGTGATAGTAATAATAATAATTATTGGAGGGAGTTGAAAACAAAAAATCATGGTAAGTTACTAAGTTTTCTGTATTAAGATTGGATAAATCTTTTCACAAAATAGATACATAATAAACTTTTCGTCAAGACAAATCATGATTGGAAAAATTGATCTAATTTTGGACATAGTTTCTGTTTATTCGATCATTCAATCTATAACTGATTTGATTTTAGTCAAATAATTTTATCTAATTTCTGTTTATTCGATCATCTTTCATTTATAATTGATCTAATTTTTATTATATTGAACAGTTCTGGACAAAAGATTTAAATTTCTGAAGCGGGATGCAAGGAAATGGATCTTTTTAAAGTTTGCAATTCTTTCAGAAACGTTGTTAGTTTGAAAGTTTTTACAAGATCTATAGTAAAATAAATGGAGTAGTTGCAGTACTTTTGCAATACTAAATTATAAAATATAAACAAAATCTTTAAAACAGCTGGGAGTGATGAGTTTACCTAATATACTAAACCCTTTAATTTCTTACAGAAAAAAATATATTAAAATACAGCACATTTTCATAGAATTTGCCACAGAAAATACGAACGCATAAATGACAAAACAAACATATACAAACATATTAAAGTTCGAGCTACCGACACCGTACGTTATAACTGGTCGGCTTATAAAACAGAATCAATAGTATTTATTTGGTCTTTACAAGATTTCATGTACTACTCCAAATCACATGAAACTATGCTTCACAGTAGTTTCTAACTTCCCAAATATAAACTTAGCAGTATAAAATAGTGTAGCCGGACTTGTCGCAGTTTGAGACGGTCCATTGATGTTGCGCCTTATTTGAGCAAAAAAATTTGAAAGAGGGTACAAAACAAGTTAAAGTATTTGGACTCCAAATTGGAGCAGATAAAAACGGTTAGGCATTAAAATTATCTGTAACATGAACACGTAATTAACTTATCCAAAGACTTGTAACTGTATCAGCTCCCTCCAAGGAGCAAATTAACCCTATTTGCGTGCCTGCGAGGTATATACATTAATATATTTGTATAATTAGCGTAAACAAAACAAAAAAATACTGTGTACTCGGATACATCACAATTATGTTTCTGATCATACTTCGGAAATCAAATGCACGAACTTTCCCAAAAAAAAAGTTATTTCTAGCTACAAGTTGACCACAACTATTAGAAATTGATATTTAATATATGCATTGGAACGAAGTCATATCAACGACATGCACACATCTATATATATCATCATCAGGGCTAAGATGCATGCAATGAGTATAAAATGAACTATACATAGAGATATTACCATTATTAGAAGTTGGCAGGCCATATATATATATATATATATATATATATATATCATTATTAGGGTTAGGCATGCTGCATGCAGACGAATATATAAATGAAGTATATATAGATTTATTATCATTCTTAGAATCTGGCATGCGAAATAGTTTGCATACTTCATCATGACCTACAGACAATAATGATTCAGTTTGCAATGTTTTCCTGCATCGTACGTTAGGACATACGAAATCTAAATATTGGGGAAAAAGCAACCTCAATTATGAATCACCCACCACATTAGTTGTATGAGTATCAGTCGAATTCTTTTAGTGTTTTGAATAAACGTATTACTTTTCTTGTTCTACAAAGATAAAGAAAATATTTGATTGTCCTGTCCTTATTAATTTGCCAAAGAAGCGAAAAGGATTTGGGTTGGTATCACATGGTTCAAGTCTTTGATCGTCTGAGTGCGATCCAACGTGGCTCTCATCGACGTAGGAATCAAATGGTGCGAAGAGTTGAGGCCCATGGAATCGAGTTGCAGACAAAATATTCGTCTTTTAATTAATGTGTGTATTTGTTATGCGAATTTGAGGTTTGTTGGTTTTGGGGTGAAAACATGTAGAACTAGATATCGAACTGACTTGATTTGTTCAACTTTGCAAACTGCAGTTTAAATACAAGAGTATGTCGGCTTAGAGATTGAATCCTAATCTCAACATGAGTTTATCTCTAAGCCTTAACACTTATCTCAACTTGAGTTTAATTTAAAATACATGTTTATCCCTAACTTATAGGAACACATAGTCATTTTGCCAGCATTCTTTCTTTTCGTGACCAGAGCGACCACAATGAGAACAAAGAGCCGACCGATCCTTTGTTTTGAGAATAGACGAGTCTGATGAGGACTCAGTTTGACGAGTTAAAAACCCTACAGCATCTTGATGTTGTTCATGAAGACGGGAAGCTGCTAGACGTTGCTCTTCTCGAATCACCTTGGAGTAGACTTCTCCAATAGTAGGAAGCGGATCCATGCCAATCAAGGAAGTACAGAGGCTTCCAAAACGAGCATCATCAAGACCCATAATAAATTGATGAACTTTATCATCGTCACGTTCGCTTCTGATATCGCTAGCCGCGCCACACGTACACATGGGTAAGGGTTGATAGATTGAGAGTTCCTCCCATAAAGCACATAACTTTCCGTAATATACGAGCACTGTCTGACCATCTTGCCGACACGCAGCAAGTTGAGCTTTGAGTTGATGTATACGAACTTTGTTGCCAACAGAAAATCGCTGTTTCAACTCGGACCAGAGCTGATTTGCATCCGAGATGAAAGACACAGACGTTTTCACCGCTGGTTCAATCGAAGTACGGATCCAGCCAATAATCATTGAATTGACTGCGATCCAACTTTCATAATTGGGATCATCAATCGGAGGTTTTGGCAGAGTGCCGTTGATGAATCCGGTTTTACGCTTGGCTTGGAGTGCGTTGAGCATCTCGTTGGCCCACTGATTGTAATTAGCTTCGCTCAACATGACCGAAGTGATTTTGGCACCGGGATTGTCCGAGCTATACAATGTATATGGCGATGCCGTGGTGACTTCACCACTTTTGACGAGAACTTGAGAAGAACTATCTTCTTTGTCTCCCATCGTGACTCACGATTGGAAGAAAAGCTTAGTTTAGACAAGAAAACTCTGATACCATGTAGAACTAGATATCGAACTGACTTGATTTGTTCAACTTTGCAAACTGCAGTTTAAATACAAGAGTATGTCGGCTTAGAGATTGAATCCTAATCTCAACATGAGTTTATCTCTAAGCCTTAACACTTATCTCAACTTGAGTTTAATTTAAAATACATGTTTATCCCTAACTTATAGGAACACATAGTCATTAACCCAATAAAACAAATTAGTTTTGTTGATTGTTGGGTCTTGGTTTATTCAATGGTCTTTGCTACCAACACCATCATCAGATTTGGTTGGCTTGGAGGATTTTGGATCCGGAGACGTCCGATAATATCATCATACATATGTTCTAATATGGGCCAGATATTTAGATACAGTATCTCCTCACGTCGTGATAGGAAACGGAAAACATAGGTCACCATCACCATATTGCTTATATTCATTAGTGCTACTAGGGCCGAACCCGCGCTACGCCGCGGGCACTGTTTTTTTATATTTAGTATTTGCGTGGCGGTCATTTGATTTGACATTTGGAATTGGAATTCTTCACATAAAACACAACAGTATTTCTTTATAACTAAAGTACCGCAAATGTTCTGATTGGTTTCTCAGTTTTTTCATTAATTGATGTGTCATCTCCAGAGGCTGTTTCAGTTCCTACGTGTCAAGCCCCGAAACTGAAACCCGAATCTGAACCCGACCCGAAAAACCCGAACCCGAACCTGAAAAACCTATATTTAAAACCCGATCGGTTACAGTTCATCCAAACCCGGAAACCCGAACTGGAATAAACCAATCGAACACGACCTGAACCCGATAAGTAAACTTAAAAAATCTGAACGGTTTTTATTTGTCTAAACCCGAAAAACCAAACCAGAATAAACCGAACCCAACCTGAACCCGATACGTAAACTTAAAAAACTCGAACGGTTTTTATTTGTCTAAATCCAAAAAACCGAAACACGAATAAACCGAACCCTAAGTTGAAATCTTCTCCCTCAAATTCTAAATACCTTATTTTCGAATTTGAGTTATCTAGAATCTCTATAATATTATTTGAGAAGTCAGTTTCTTACGTGTCGCGCTCACGTTAATTCTCACAAGGTCGATTACAATGATACCCTTAATGATTTCTAATTATTATATTAGTTTGCCATTATTGAAACTTTTTAATATATATTTTTGTTTAATAATTGTTTTAAAAATCACATTAATAAAAGGAAATAATTTTTAAAAATAAAATAATTTTTGTATAGATATAAAAAAACGAATATTACAAAAAAGGAAAGTTAAAAAAAACATGTTAAAAAGGAAATAACTTTGAAATACAGAAATATTTTTATTAGATATAAAAACTTTAATGCCAAAAAGGAAAGTATTTTTTAAAATCATATTAAATAGAAAATAACTTTTTAAAAATTACCATTACTAAATTTTTTTTTATTTAATGATTTCTCCTTTTCAAAATCACATTAATAAAGGGAAATAATTTTAAAACATAAAATAATTTTTGCATATATAAAAAAACGAAAAATTACAGAAAGGAAAGTCCTTAATAAAGGGAAATAATTTTAAAACAGAAAATAATTTTTGCATATATAAAAAAATGAAAATTTGTAGAAAGGAAAGTCCTTAATAAAAGGAAATAATTTTAAAACAGAAAATAACTTTTGCATATATAGAAAAACGAAAATTACAGAAAGGAAAGTCCTTAATAAAGGAAAATAATTTTAAAACATAAAATAATTTTTGCATATATAAAAAAAAACGTAAATTACAAAAAGGAAAGTCTTTTAAAATAATATTAAAGGAAAGTTATTCCAAATAACTTTTATATATGAAAAGTGTTAATTCAAAATAAATAATTCAGACAATATGTTCATAAATTTTCAACAAACTATCAGTTTAGTTCATTTATGCAAAGAACCGATCAACATTTAAATATTTGCTTTTGAACTTTTTTTCCAAACATATATAACAGAAATTTATTTATAAATCGAAATAAATAACTAAAAAAATAAGAACCGGACTGACCAAGTTTTTATACATGAAACCACATGTTTAACTAAGATAACAACATAAATTTAAAATAATATTTCATTTTATTTTCATACATATAAATTACAGGAAAATTTTAAAATAAAAAATAATAAAAGTGAATATTAACCAAGAATTATGATACATTTATTTTTGTAAATATTCATATACATGCATGATCTTTCTAAACAGCATATCAATAGACAGATTTTACAATAACAGCTTTACAAATCTAAGATGAAAACTGACTAACTTTAGCATAAATAGAACAAAAAAATTAATTGTATTTCAATTCAAAGGAATATATGCCACATACTAATTCTAAAAACGAATAATGGTACCTATCTAAATTCTTATACCAAAATATGTTTAATAAGATATATAACATCTTAAAATTATTAAAAAAACTTTCTATTTAAATATAGCTGACAAAGCAAATAGAAACTTATAAATAAATAAAAGATAATATTAACCAATAATTTTAATTGAGTTATTTTGTAAATATTCATACCCGTGCATGAGCACGGGAGAATCACCTAGTTATGTTTGATTGACGTTGTGACGTGATCGTTAGGCAAAATTCTTGCTTAGGCGTTCCGAAATCCAAATGGGCCTTAAACTGAACAATGGACCAATAAAGAAGTTGGGTTTTGAGGGTCGCAATATTCCTTGTCACCTTTAAGCGTCCACGAAAGGTGAAACATAACAGACGACTACATTTTAGTATTTTTTGTTCAGATAAAATTTACATGAATGTTTTTTTTTTATTGTCTACATTTGATAAGAATATAACAATTTGAGATTATAATATGTTTGGAGGTGTAGATTCGTCCAGACAGGATGAGTGAACAACCTATGAAAACACATTGTTTGGAGGGGTCGTCAAGTTTGTGATTTGTATAAGACCTAAGCCATAGAAAACACAAACCCTTGAAGACGGTTTCAAGTAGTTTGGTTGCTGATTAAAAGAGCTTCAAATAGAGCATATAAGGAAATAATGAATTTGTAAATATGTAATCCCTTATCTCTCTTTTGCATAACGCTATATATTGTAAGTTTCACATCTAATAGAATAATTCAGTTCCCTATTCTATATTAGATGCGTTCATATAAACCTCAAAGATTATATCATATGGTGCTTGGATTATATTGTCTGCTATTGACACAAATGGAGATAATATCATAATAATTTGCCATTGCATGAACCGTGGTTGAACTTCTGCAATTATGTGACTCATCCACTTTAGTTTCAAATTTTACCAGGTTTCACATGGGATGATTTTTTTTCTTAGACCTTACTTATTCGACACGTTTGGCTGGTGTTTCATGTATTTCATTTATACCATACCAGATGTTAGTTCGTTATTATCTGTGTCAAAAATGCATTCTCTAACACTGACCGACTTACCATTTTTCAAATATATAAAATGAATTATATGCGGGGAACAGGCAGTCTTATAAGTTATAACTTGGTTGTCAACAGAAGAGAAAAAAAAATCAAATTGGAAAAAAAAAAACAAAGAAAAATATCAAATGCAACAAAATAATCATTTTGGACCCGTTTGCACAATGTTTTCTCTCACGCTAATAGAAAAATCATAAGTTCTCATGACCAATTCGAATCGAAAGTTTTAAACCAAAGGAAAAAAATCTGTAAGAAAAAAAAATTAACAATTAGAGTTACAAATAGAGCACACAACATCAAGGATCTTGGAGGAAAAGAAGCGAAAAACCTAATGAATAGTGATCGAGAATCAACGATCTCTAGTTATTGGCATATTGCTATGGAGACGAACGCAGAAACCAAATCTTTTATCATCCATCTTGTACCTTTGCAGCTAACCAATCTGATCTTATCTTATGTAAGAATTAAAAACAGAAGAAACTTTTTTTTTTTTTTTGGTGTTTGTGATGCTAACGAAGAAAAAAAAAACAGAAACTCACTTTGATGAAGAAAGTTGGCATCTCTTTCTCTATATTTGATGATATCAAATAACAACTCTTCAAACTCTGCAACGGACATGGCTTGTTCTTGATCTACAGATATCACACTTCTTCATCGATTTTTTCTATGCTTCAATACCTGAAAAGGTAAAACTCAGTTATACTCAACCGGAAACCAAAAGTAACAGAAGAGATCAAACAATACCTGTACCTCTATTTGTTTGTCTATTTCCGACACTGTAGCTTCCGGAGTATCCTTCAGAGGCATTAGCAGATGGGTCTGAGCCTACATTGTCAATACTAAAGCCATAAGAGCGAGACAAGCCGTCTAAATCATTAGACGACTGATGAGGCATCGACTGCTGCCACGTTGAGTCGCTATAAACCGAGCTGCCTCTGTACAGTTCCCCTAGAGAGCCGTCAAAATCGTTTGTGTTGTTACCCGAGAATGATAACGCAGAAAGTCCAGAACCTGTCCCGAAGTTCCTCCCGTAGCCATTGGTATCACTCGCCACTGAAGAAAGTCCCCAGTTTCCTCTGTTGTTACCAACAGAGACACCCAAGTTCCAACCTGGACCAGAAGAATCGGTTCTGTTTCCCCAGAAGTCTCTATTGCTCGGGTTGTAAGCAGAGTCGCCTCTATTGAATCCTATTGGAGAGTTGTAACGGTTTGGTGAAGCACTGTTGAAGTATTGGTTGCCCGGGATCCGGCTATACCCAAGATTGTTTCCATCAAAGCTTGAATTCAAACTTAGTTCTTGATTCAAGCCAAGACCAAAGTTAGAGAAAGCATTTCTACCGCTACCAATAGGACTAAACCGCCCAGCAGAGCCTAGATTGTTACTATAACCAGGAGCAAAACTATTGAAGTAGCTATTGGCAGATGACCTATTAGAGACTACTCCATAGTTATTACCATACCCAAGAAGCGGGCTTCGGTTCGCAGGAGCGGAGGATGGCTCCTTTGGCACTGCTCTTTTAACCTAAACCATTTTGCCGTTTAGCTCGTGGAAGGTCTTGTGAAGAACCATATTGACAGACTCCTCGGAATCAAAAGTGATGAACCCAAAGCCTCGTGGCCTCTGTGTATTATGATCATACATTACCAAAACATCAGCAATTGTACTGAACTGGTCAAAGAAGTTCTTGAACTCGGCCTCGGTAATGCTCGATGGTAAACCTCCAACGAAGATCTTATTTGTTCGCCCGCTGCCACCATTACCACCATGGCTAGGTGAGATAAGGTGCATTGGACTGGCGTGCCGTTTTAGCACTTGCTGATCATCCCGCGGAACAGCTTTCTTCACCTCCACCTGCAACAAAATAAGACGGCAAGATCTAACTCAAACATTGCAACTTTAACACAAAAGCAACAACATTTTCTCACAGGTTTATAACAGCAACAGCAAATCCAGAAACCAATGACAACAGAAGAGAGCGTGATCACATAAAGATCCAAACTATAGAACAAATCCATTGTTCAAGAGTCATCAACTTATGATAATTTCATGATTAAAGACACCAGATAGATCTATAAGAGAACAATGATTACAGAGACATCGGAGCTCTGAAGCAACTCACCAATGAAGGATCTTTTCATGAGTTTTTAGAGAAAGATTACTAACCGTACGTCCATCAATGATGTGTTTCTCCATGATCACTCTCTATGCAACAGAAGGATCTGCAAAGACGATGAACCCAAAGCCACGGGCACGTCCTGTGGTACGTCGCTTTCATCAACGCCATCGAGATCGTCTCCGTTCCCGACGAGCTTCTCCCCGACTCGGCTTCCTCTGTTCCTCAAGCTCCTGATTTCAAAGGACTAAGCACATTCTCTCTCCAAGTCTCTCACCGCTTGAACATCGGAGGCGATTCGATTCCCTCCAAAAACTATCCTCTCTCTCGCACTTGGCTCTCCGATAAACCCTACAACTCCTTCCCGGAAGGCTCTCGAAACATCACCGTCGATCCCAAAACGATTACTTACCCGGAAGGCGGAGCCACCATGCTCAGCGCTCCCCATCCGGTTTACTCGACGGCGGCGGAGATGGAGGATGCAAAAACCAGCGAATTGTTCTGATTCGATTTGTGTTGTCATAAAAGTCGACGTGTGATGATAGAATGTTCTGATTGGTTTATGACTTTTTTCAATTATTTACATGACAGCTTCACAAAAAAGCTTCTCACATCCGACTTGTCAGCCTTTGGAGAGGCACATGTCTTATTATTGTGTTGACTAGGGGATATCTCGGACTACGCCCGTATTTATTGTTTATAACTTTTTGCTATGTTTATTTTGATGAAAATTATATTATAATCAAGTTTGTGATTTTATTAATCAAAAATATACGTTCTTATCAAATGTAGTATAATAATATTATTTGAGAACTCATTTTTCGATGTGTCAAACTAATGTAATTTTTTACTTATGTCAATTACACAAATACTTTAATGAATCATAATTATTACATTTATTTACTATTAGTATATATTTTTATTTTAATTTCAATTTTGTATAAACTCTTTTCAAATTTTCTAAATAACAAAAGAAAATCATTTACAAATTTCCTTTTTTTGAAATATTATATATATATATATATATGTTTCAGTTTTTTTAACATACTATTACCATTAATAGTTATTTTAGTTAGATAATATACTTTAGATAAATATAATCATAAATGTTTTTTAAAAATGAAAAATTAGAATAGGTATTTTTTTACACATACTAAAGTGAATTTTATTAAAATATAATTATTATTTTTTCTTATTAACCGAGATAATTTGCGATAGAAAATAAAAATCATGAAACCATATAAATTTTGATTTTAGAATTTTTAGACATTTATACACGTTCTTTTTATTATTAAATACAATATAATTTACTAAAATCATTATAGAAGAATTCGAACCCTAGCTAACATGCATAGACCCTCAAAATGAATCTTAACAACCATTAATATAATATAAATTAGTTAATTCAATGGTTAATTCATTAATCTATATAGCTAACTAACAATTAAACTTGGTTAGTTTAAGATGAAGTCAACCACTAATTTTGTTAACCATATTACAAAAAGAATTATAGTTTAGTTTTTACAGTTGATAACATTGAAAATAGTTTGAAAATTTAAAAGTTATTGTCTATAGGTATTGGGGGAGACACCACCTAGTATAATATACAAATGATCAGCTGGTTTCTTTTATCTAAGATTTTGAATTGTTTAGAATTTTGAAAATTTGCATGTAAAATATTCAGCATAAATACATAATTATTTCAAGCACCAAAACAATTTGTTGAAAACTATTTATGGTTTCAGTTTTCGTGGATAAACTTCAAAGAAAAATAAATAAATAAGCAAAAAAATATAAAGGTTCCTCTTGTATCAAAAGAGACTGAGGATTGAGAGAATTTTGGAGAAAACAAATTGGGTAGAACCAAAAAATACTCATTTTCCACTGGATCCAATCCGAAATCTAACCTAAACAGAACAATCACAAACATGAGATTTTCAACAACTTTTGCATATGAATTTCTATTTGTTTGTGCATCTTGTGACATCAAGTTGATTTGCTGGCGTATGTACTTGAGATGTTTAAAAATATGTGACAGGTCATAGAAGTCGTGTATTGCCTTATGTTCATAATCTGATGATAGTGCAGTGAGAGATGTTCACAGCTTTTAGCGATACGAAAAACATCGCTATAACTTTGATATTGCTTTCTTTTCGTAGAGATTTGTGCAAAGATAAACATACAGATTATAGAGATCGGTACGAAAATATAGGTTCTAAAACTCCCTTCTCTATTACCAGACCGCAACATCGCTGTGTGTTTTCTCTGGCAGTCCTTAGAGAACCCGCGAGAGTGAAACCGCTTTCCGCTTAGCTCGGTCTGTACCCGTGAGCAAAAGCTTTTGCATCAAATCCGCAAGAGCCGGTGCTCTCACAATCTTCTCCGCCACAACCTCTCCACCAATTGTACAGAGCTGTAACAATGTAGCAATGGCTTTTTCTTTGCCTCTCGGTGTTCCACATCTCACCATTTCCATGAGCCCCACCCAACACTCCAACAGCTTTCTCTGCCACAGCCTCGTCCGCCGAAGCTCCCACGAGAGCCGACACTCCTCCCGAGTTTACCACCAAGCTGCAATTTTTCGGATGTAACCATATGCTATATAAAGCATTGACCGCATCTTTCTTCCCTCTCGGCGTTCCATTTTGCATCAACGACGCAAGCGAGTCGATGCAGCTCCGACCATAAACCCTGACCTTCTTCAATCCACCTATTTATGGAGGTCTGATCATAAGTCTGTCATGTGGAAACAATCACAGGATCATTCATCAAATTGAGAGAGATGGAATAAATGAAATCCTTTACATGAATCTTTTTTTTAAGATGTAATAGTTAAAAAAAAACAAAAAAAAAGATGTAATAGTTAGGCTATAGTGTTTGGGATAACATTACCTGTTCGAAAAGCAAAGCACTTAGAGAAGTGGATATTTTTGACCTGCAACAAATTAAATGACAAATGAGCTTTGCTCAAAGAATGAAAGAAGATAAATTTATGCCAATTAAAATAAAATGAGGATGAGAGACTGATCAGCTCATGAATGATTTGTTAATGGCTTGGCTCATGCTCTATCCAGATTCTCATCCTTCTCATGCAGACTCAAAAAAATAATTAGAAATTCGTATAAAGCAAAGCAAAGCCTGTGGAGCTCATAAGAGGAATCTGTCTCATATTCCACATGAACCTATAGAACCAAGTAAAATTAAGTAAAAAGAGGAGGAAATGGCTTAGAGATGAGAAAACGAGACAGCGGGATAAACACAAACGGTGGCAATTGTAGTTCCTCTCTTCTCCTCTTCAGGAGCTTTATCAATCTTATCAAAGGCAATAGCTTTAGCTTGCCCTTTTTAGCAAGAACCTAAATATGAATAGATATCGCTATTTCAGCTTGAAAAAACGGCTTTCAACTGAAACTCTCATCAATGCCTTGGCAATGATTCTGAAAGTCCCATAAAACCAAAATACGAAAATTTTTATAAAGGAAGCAACTTTATGATTGCAGCAGTTAAAGTGGTGTTCCCGTGATCATGCCCAATTGTTCCAACATTTACATGAGGTTTCTTGCCCCAGGGAACAACAATAACAGAGGAAAGTCATTTCCAGCGATTCAATATTAATTAGAATCGCTCAAATTCTCCATATTTTCTAAACAAATTCAAATCGATGAAAAAAGTTTAAACAAACTCACGTTCGAGTAAAAGTGGCCATCAATCTCCACAGCGAAGTTCCGAAGCTTGAGGGAGAGAGATCATGTCCTCCGATTAAGTGGGAGATCGAGTGAGTAGATATAAGAAGAGAACAGAAAAAGCCGCTTATAACTTAATTGGACTTAAAAATTTGAAAAACAGCAAAAAAGTTGATTCATTGGATCCTACGAATGGCCTCCATATGATAAGAACATTAGGAACCAAAACTCGAACCAAACTATCAAGGCAAAGATCAAATCGTAAGGATTTACATGGAAAAACCTAAGCACAAGAAACTATCGAACCTTCAGTTCGGCTTGAAAGCGATTTCGACCAAGAGGTCCAACCTCTATCCCACTTCACCCAGATGAGTGTCTCATCACCATCGTTCAATCCATTTTTAAATGTAGAGAAAATGAAACGGTGAAGATAGAAGCTAAGGGGTTATATATTCGATTTCATTGATTTCTGTATTTAATTTCATACAAAACATCAAAGATTTTGGAGAAGAGGAGATGAAGCGATTTTGCAAAAGAGGAGATGAAGAGAAAATAGGTGGTATTTTTTTTTTTGGCAGAGAAAATAGATCGTGTAATGTTTAAAGCTTTTGCGGTGAAATATTTTTTTTAATTATGTTTGAAGATTGCCACGTGACTTCATTTTAGAACTGTTTTTTTTTTTGCTGAGGTGGGTGGCCTCAGAGGCCCCAAAATGCTGTTTTAAATTATTATAGATTACTCTATATATTTTTTTATTATACCAATCAAATCCATGGTTGGAAAAAAATACATCATGAGCCATACCATATGTTTTGCAAATTTTCAATTTACTGATATATATTGTTCTGCAGATGTTGAAACAAAAAGTATTGCAAAATATTTATTTGGATTATTGATTTATATAGTTTAATAGATTTGAAAATCCAAATAAAATTTAATGTTGTTGGTTCTATGATTTTAAAATTTATATTAAATAATGTGTTATTGATTTTATAATTTCTAAATGACAATTCAAATTACTTGTTATTTAATCAAATTTACTAATAGATTTGATTTCAAAGTAAATTTTGGTGGATTTTGAACACTTTATTTGTAAAATACAAAAACTTTAATCCAAATAAACACTTCCGAATTCATAAACATTAATTAAGTATTACATATTTAAATTTGAAAATTAATATATTTTCTTTTAAATTTTAAAATTTATATTAATTTTCAAATCAATTAAAATATATAAACTAATAACATCCTTCTAACTTGAAATACGGATACCAGAATTAGATTGCGTATCGACATATAATCACTAGATTTTGTTTGGTTTGACCAAAAACCAGGCTATAATGAATTGTGCTACAAGAATAAATCGGTCAACAGATTTTGTGTTAACCCAGAAAATCGACGAAGGCCCAATTAGATGATCCCTGAAAACCCATTCCAATTTCTTGATTCGATCAAAATTTAAAAGCTCATATACATTTAAAAGCCCAATATTGTTTGGGCCGATACTCTTTCTCATGGAATAATAAGATGTTTCTTTGTTGTAAATTTTACATTTGGAGAAAAGCTTATGGACAAAAAATTCAAAAACTTAATGGTACCTAAAAATAAGCCAGATCATTACAAGTCAAATCGGATTTTGGAAATCACCTTTTGACATTATTTTGAAAACCGTTCTAGTCGCCAAAAAATAACCAAGTCAACCTGCATTGCAAATTTACAATGATTGAGGAGTCTGCTCAATGATAAACAAACACAACAACAACAATATGCTAAAAAAAAAAAAAAAAAAAAACAATATGCTTCCCCAAAATCTACTGACGTAAAAATTTGAACCATTTTTTACGTTATTGACTTGGTTCTGTTCTCGAGACCGTTTAAACACCAGATACTTGTTATCGAACAGACGCTAAGATCATCTTCAATAGGAAGTTCTTAAACATATTTCAAGATTAGAAGAAAAGAAAAAGACAAACAAAAAAAACAAAAAATCGATTCTCTTTATCAAATGAAAAGCTATGAAATATTTATGAGAAACGCAACAAATATGATAATCTTTTTATTGGTTTGATTTTTTCATATTAAAATTTAATTATTTATATCAACATACTATATATGAAATTGCTACTTAGAATCTCATTTTAAGATGTACTATACCAAAAAAAAAAGAATTGCTCTAAGATCAATCTGGTGGATAACAGTTGTATCCAATTAAACCTACAAACATTTTTCAAAAGCAATTCAAAAAAAAATGGGGACCTGTGTTACTGGTGGTATTTTTCTTAATTTTGCTATTGCGACAATTTAATTTCCGGTCTATAATTAATACCGTTAACCGGCAAAGTATAAGAGCAAGCTGAACACGTGGCAGAAAACGAGGGGTTGATGTACGTAGGTGTCCACGTGGTTACCTCCAAGAGACAGCGATGCTA
Source organism: Isatis tinctoria (assembly GCA_010577795.1). Lineage (NCBI taxonomy): Eukaryota > Viridiplantae > Streptophyta > Magnoliopsida > Brassicales > Brassicaceae > Isatis > Isatis tinctoria. The sequence continues at coordinate 26,560,107 of CM021245.1, forward strand.
CACAAGTTAAGATCACTACTTCTCCAACTTCATTTACTCTTCCCTTCCGGAGAAAACGACACCGGTTCTTCAGTTACAATTATAATCGTCACATGTATAAGAAGAAAAATAGTCGTTTAACTAGATGCAATTATAATTAACCCCGAACATGCAAAGAAGTACCTTTTGAGTTCTAATGGTATATAACAACGGAAGTTGATGGATTGTGTTTTCTTTGCATGTAAATGTAATACTAACATGTAAACTATATATCTTAAATACGTAAACATAATTTTACGTCTAGAACGATCAAAACGCTGGTGCAGTTAATTATATATCCCTTTCCCCGATTAAAACTTTGGCAATGATTGAAACTATTTAAACTTTCTGTAATTAATATGTCACTATATTTCCAAACAAAACCTTCTCCAATGATTGAATGTGAATTAAATAAATTGATAAATATTGCAATCATGTGCTACAATCGTTCGGCCATGAAAATGTCACTACAATATACAGCACAATCTAATATTCGACTAATCTATTCATGATAGGTGATCACAGAACGGTAAAGTGAATAGGACTTTTGCCGTATATGTGAGGGTATTCTCACGATCAATATGTATTAAAACCAACATTCGACTGATTGGTCTACGTGCATTACGTAGGTAAGCGTAAATGTGTTTGATTTTGGGGCCCTAGCTATTTGTATAGCTTCTTACATATAACTTAAATTGTAGCTTGTCCTATTCACGGCTAGTCCACCATCATGCCAATTTTCAATTGGTGTATATATTTATTACAATGATACATTTTGTTTTTGTTGCACTCTATATTGGCGTTACATATAGGGTTTTAATCAGAAACTGGTAACACAAAGTTGACTAACAAATTTTGGTCATACACTATTTGCGGCGGATTCCACAAAACCAGTGAACGAAAGTTTTAGATTGCCGAAATTTTGTTTTAACAGGAAAACTAACAAACTCAACGATGTGATTTTTTTTGGCGGTGAACTCAACTGATATTTGTAGAATATATGTTCAATTATAGTATTCTGCCAACTAACTCTAACATAAGTACTTTTTAAAGGCTTTTGATTCATCTCCAAAAGAAAGAAGGATGAAAACTTCATAGGCTCAGTCTCATACAAAAGAAATGACAAGAAAATTGGTGATACTAATAAACACCCAAAAGGCCCAACCACCTCCCAGGTTAATAAAAAAAAAAAAAAACTTGTTACACAAACTCTTTGAAAAACAGAAATTGACTTGTGTATCAGTAGCAGTCAGAGCGTGGATGAAGCCATATGATAATATTAAGGAGAATGCATACGTGGCTTATGTTTAAGTAGGTGGCGAAGCCAGTGCGGACCCGTCAGAGCAATATGTAAGATAGATAGATACCTTCGTTTTCGGGGAACACACAATGCAATAGCCTCGACAGTTTTTTCACCGCGTTAAGGCAGCTGAAACACACAGCCACGAATCAGAACCAAACATATGTAATGAAACAAAAATGACATGCTTCTTCATTTGGATCACATGTCATTAGATTAAAAATATTCAACTCGTTGAACTAACCACATTTTAATTAAAAGATATAATATGTATATAACATGTCCATATATTTCATAAGCAAGGCATGAAAGTTTAGTTTGTTTTATTACATAAGGAAAGGCTGGCGCCAGGGCCGGTCCTGGGACTGCCGATTGAAACATTTGTCTTGGCCCCCAAAATTTTTAGATGTAATATATACGATCAAAGGCCCCCAAATCGGTAGAAACAAATTTTTTAGTAAAGATCTTACTAAATTGTTTATAACCTCCAAAATCTCAGGGCCGGCCCTGGTGCCTGGTGCAGAAGAAAACCACGTGAATATAATGCATATTTTCATGTCTCCATCGGTTTGATGCATAATCGAAGAAGAAGGATGAATCCACGCTAGCTCAATTATATAAAATAGAGTAATTGCAGTGTATATACACAACTTTTGTCATAATTGGCAAAACGGTTATGTGCACTATTGGTTTTTTCAATATTCTGAAACAGACCATGTTTCCTACCTTCTATTATCTTCAATTCCTCTCTCCTCTACTTCCTTCTTTCGTCACCATCTACCACTACAAACAACTCTTCAATCTCTCTCTCTCCTACACTTCCTTCCTCTACCACCACAAGCAACTCCATAATCTCTCTCTCTTCCACCTTCATCCTCCCCGTGCTTAAAAATTCAATCCTCCCCAGTGCTTAAAAATTCAACCCGAGTGGCGTAATCTCTCTCTCCTCCACCTCCTTCCTCTACCACCACAAGCAATTCCTTAATCTCTGTCTCTTCCACCTCCATCCTCCAGTGAGTGTCGTTTGTTTCAGCTAACTTAGATACAAACATATAATTCCATTTGTTTCGGCTAATTCTTTTGTTGCCCACTACACATTAGAGTTGCAGAAGATTATGCAAAGGGCGAAAGCGTATTTTGACTCACCAGCCACACATAATGATTACGCTTTTTCTCCTTCTCTCTCTGTTTCCACAAATTAATATTGGATTGTGTATATTGCTGCAAATAGCTAGCCCTATAAAATATATGTAGGAATTATAAAACAAGAACTCATTAGTCTTCCTTTCGGTTCGGAAAGAAAGTCTTAGACCATCATTATCAGTCGTATCCTAAAAATAAATTCTTAAAAATAAATTATATTAATTTAATATAAATTATCTAATATATAATTAAATTTTAATATTTTTAAAAATGTAAGCTAACTATAGAAAGACAAGTGGCTTACTATAGATAAGATACAGTTCTTAAATTGGAACATCTGGAACCGTATCTACACTCTCTTTCTTACTTTTTGAATTTTTTATTTATTAATTTTCTAAGAAATTAGGTTAGAACTCAGTTAATGATGCTCTAACTTGTAGGGTAATTGCAGCCTTGTGAAATCCAGAGGAAGCAAACGAAAAAAGTTCGACTTGTATATAATTATAAAAAGTGATCTGCTTTCTTTCCCCAATAATATTTAAAAGTACCCGTGAAATACATCACTTTATTTCTTTTTTCTAATTGCTCTGAAGAAAAACGTAAATTTTTTTAAAAACATAGATAAAGTTGTTGTCAGCTTTCTTTGGCATGTGAAGTTATATATGAACTCTATTTTATAAAATCTATATCTCCCTTAATTTGTTACTGGTTTTCTTCCACACCAATTTCATTAACTATAGGTTTGGCTAAGTATATCTAGCAAGTTCTCATAGGATCCATTTCGGGAACGTGGAATCTAAGAGAAATTCAAATGTTATTAGATGACAAGCTCGACCGAACACCTTAAGTCCTTGATATTTAGGTTAGGGAGACACGCGCGCATTCCTGACAACAGGCACGGGCGATATCCAGGCAAGCTTCCCCGCAAGCCTCACAACAGACACGTCCCACCTGTCCGACCGTAGGCCCCACTGCTGCGGCAAGGCGCGGCAGCCCTGACCCCGCGAAGAAGAGCTTCCCGTCGGTTCAGGCACCATTTTTTTGAATAGGGGGAATTTTTTTTTAGTCTCAGGACTCCAGTCAGATACTACTGCTGGAGGTGCTCTAAGTATATACATTTCAATCATTACAAAGAAGGCATAAATTAAGCCGACTATACAGTTTCTGAACTCCAGCGCGAACCTTTAAATAGATCCACGTTGCAAAGTAGCATGTTTTCAGATGTTGATAAGAACATTTAATTGTGGCATTTTGCATTGACTGCATGGATTGAAAGACAGTGCTTCTTCCGAAACTACAGATCTTTGTTTTTAACACACCACTATGTAACGCATAGTTATATTACTCGATGTTATAGTTAGCCAGTATCGTAGGTGTAACTTTTGTACTGAATACATCAATACAATTAGATGTTCTTAGGATGGGCCTGTCGTAGCAAGTTTGTCAGTTTGCAGGTTAGAGTTTCCAATCATTTGACCTTCTACAAATTATAATGGTATATAACCTTTTTTATTACATCACTACAATATAACCTTCTTAATTTTTGTGTCAGATAGACTATACGTGCTTCATTTTTCAAAGAGAAAAGTGTAATTAATTTCGGTTATTACTCTTTTTTTATATATATATTATCGACTTCGTTATCGTTTTGGTTTTGTCTCTCTTATGGCGAGCCGCGAGTAATAGATTTCCCATAAAACTCAGTCTATCCACAAGAGGACAAAACGTCAAAGATAAAAAATTCATAAAGGGGACAATATGGACCGCATAAGATCGAGAAATCAGAATACTATTACATTTTAGCCTTGATAATTTAATTAAGGTTTAGTTCGGAATATTTAGCCTTGTATTGGTTAACCCTCCACCAGTTATCATTTTCCTTTTCGTTTTTTTTTTTAATTTTGTTTAGACAGTCCACCAACAGTGATCGTGATACATGTGATAGCTTCGCACCTCTATATTTTCCACAAATAAAATTTTTAAGTAATGTTAATCTCATATGTAAGAAACGGATAGAATTAAGGTTGTGTACTTGTGTGCAAAACATTTGGCATTTAAGATTCGACATGAGATTCCATTTAATCCGATTCAAGAATTAAAAAGGTATCCGAAGTTTCCAAATATTTTGATTTAAGAATTAGGATATCTAATTCCAATATGAATCTGCTTCATATATAAGTAGAAACTTTATATAAAATATAGATAATAGTTTAAATATCATCAAAACAAAAATATATTTATAACAATTAAAACCATTTAACTTTGTCAAAAACCTCAGCAATATCCTAATTATGATCTTCAATGAAAATTATTAGAGGCCGCTGGTCTGAACTCTGAACTTCTCCAATTTAGTAACTTCACATATGCCCTAGGGAATAGATCCTGCCAATCTGCCGTAGCCATAACTCTTATCAATTTTGGTTTTGACAATATGCTTATACATGTGGTCTGCCCATGTAAAATTAGCCCCAAATATTGTTAAGGTCATGAAGCTCAGTAGATTGAGTATAGCTCTTAAGACTTGAAAAGGATGACTCTGCTCTTCATACTTCCTAGCTTGTCTTCGTTACTTTTATGTCATTGATCAATCAGCTCATTAATCTGATACTGTTAAGCATATCAACCTCAATAAAAAACTTTAACCATCTAATGATAAAATAAGAGAATGTAGAAACTGCAAAGTTCCTTGGCGATTTGGTATGCATAACCGTTTAATCACAAACTTTTTAAAAACTATACACCATATTCTGGTTTAAACAATTTTGTTGTAGTATTATGCATTATACTGTATCCATTCATTGTAAATGGTTATGAAGTTGTTAATAGCTTTTCTTGTTGCTATAATTGAAAAGAAAAGAAAATGATAGAAAGTGTTTTGTAGACTTGTAGTCAAGCGAACTAACATTTTTATACGTAATAAGTAATATATTGTGATCATGATGGACTTTATTCATTATAAATTTTCGTGCCCACACTACACATATCACTAAAGATCCCATGTGCCTTTGTCTGCATTCACTGAAGTCTTTTTCGTTTTACTGGATATCTTTTCAGCCGTGAAACACTAATATTCGGATGGGGAGGGTCGCAAATTCACTTTTCATGATCGACAGTCTTTATATTTGGATTAAAATTCAACGACGCAAAGATTTTTAAAAACTTATATATATATATATATAACGGTTTGTTAGTATTATGGTTTTACTTTAATAATTAAAACGGTTTCTTCAGACTACAAATGAACATATCTTTTTTTTCGTCGTCTATTGGAATTGATTAAAGAAACGAAGGCACAAAAGCCCAACAAAGTTTTGCTTACACAAGGATAAAAACCAAACATTAACAATTTCAACTCTGCAACAAAACAGACTATTACAAGGAAATTTTCATCATCTCTTCCACTCTTTTAATCAACTAGATCAGCTCATGCTTCAGCTGCACATAAAACAACCCACAAATCTGGCACTCCAGTAGCAAGACCATACTCCAATCTCTTCGAAAGAGCCACAAGATCCATACCGTGATAACATTAAAACATGTCTCTGAACCAGAATAGTCCAAACCTGCGAACCAGAGCAAAATATCGGAACGGCACAATAACTCGAAGCCAATAGGAAGAAAAAGAAAAAGTCACTGCCACAAAAACCCCAGCACAACTGCCACTCTAGAAACCACTAGTAACCCACAAAGAACCTCCAGACCAACTACACCTCTAGCAAAAGATAAACCCACGAACCAATAAACCAGAACCACCACAAGCACCATCCTCACAAAAGGAACCGAGAGGAAAAACAACAAAACTCACTTCGCACATATGGAATCATACGAAGGAGAAACTAAGCCCGAGAGTTTTACGGGTAACCAAAAGCCCTAATGTTTTAAGGGTAGCTAAACACCGGCAGGACCTAATCCTCCGAAAACAAAGGATAGAGAAGAAAAACTAGAAGACAAAGGCAAAAGAAGTTCTAAACCCGGCACACATGACTAATCACATATGATTCCGTCGCCCTAGAAACTACCCAGCCTAAACCAACTACAACAAAAATAACAAAACGCTAAACCTTGATGGAGATAACGTCAACCTCGAGACACAGAGACCAAACTAACCATTGAAAAAAACTTAGAACCAAAGAGCAATTCTCTAATTTTTTCCCTTTTTTTTTCTAAAGGAAAAAAACACTCAATCCAAAATCCCGAATGGTTCCAGCAAAGTAACATGACCGATCGGCTAAAGTTACAGAAATAGTGAACCGCAAACCGAGTCTCGCGACGGAGGCCGCATGAACAGTGACCACCACACCAGGAGACACCGACCAAGTTCGATGTCGATCACTAGCAACCACAAAAGGACTGAGACATCAGAAAATTCTGCAGCCGAGAGACACCATCTCCAACGCCTCGCCACCCTGTCCGGAACCACCTCCACCACCACGTCGATGGAGCGGAAGCTTAACGAACGCCGTTGAAATGGACGAGAGAAGGAGAACAGACTAGAGAAACACATCTCCGGATCTAGTCCACACAGATCTGGAACCGCAACGCCAGTCACACAGACACACGACTGGTTCACCATCACCTGCACCGATGCGAGCCGAGCCACCAAAAGCAGAACGGAAAACATCCAAAACCACGAACGAAAAACCGAGTGGAAGGAAAAGGAAGGAAAAGGAGAAGAAGAAAGGTGGAGTCCCTCTCACAACACCGGCCAAGGCCAGATGCCGGAGAGGAGATCAGAAAATGAAACGGCGGCTGCTAGGGCGAACTCGTTTTGAGAGAGAGAACGGGTGACCGCGAACTAGAATGGTTGATTTTTTTTTCTTCTTAACAATTAAATTTGAAAGAAAAAATCTTTTTTTTTTGACAAATGAACATATCTAGGTGAGCTCAAAAAGTATAATTAAAAGAAATGTAACATATTGCCATATGTATATTTGGCAGACAGTTTCTTGAAGGTTAATTAGTTTTCTGGCACTTTACAATTGGGAAATAGATTTCACAATTTGCAATATCTACGAAGAATATTGGACAAAACTGGTTGATGTGTATATGTTATATATACACCATAACTTACATTGTTATATTGGTTTCAAAGAAAAGAGAGACAGTTTAGTAATGATTGAGCAGGGTTGTGTACGTATTATTAAATTGAATAGTGTGATGGATATTCAGACAGTGTATCGTGTGAATTGAAGAACTAATATAAAAAGACGAAAAATATGAATCACAATAGGACGAAAGATGATGGATATTAATTTGTAATTTATTTTTTCCTGACAAAATTCGTTTCATGTTTAAAGCAAATTAGGTGCCGGTGCCTCCATTGATACCCCTGACCTCCCATTTAGATGTTATCCCACTATATATTAATCATCAATATTTATGAATGCGTAATGTCAATATTTTGTTTTTCATATTGTGTGTATATATTATGATCTAAGCATGTGAATATGTTTTGTGTACGTATTATATTATCGCCACAACAAAACAGCATTCATTATCACCTACCCGTTAATTAAATACCGTCATGGCCCTAGGTTAATTATATATTTTGTACCCTCCGTTTCTCCTTATAAAGGTATGTCGATTGTCGACCCCCTTATAAAGTTAAACATAAAGACTATATAGTAAAACTGAATAAGAGTATTAGACTATATTGTTAGTATATGTCATGTAAATATCAGAATCCAAAAAACCTCGAAATCTACCACTGCAGGAAAATGAAATTAAGTTTGGGATCGTCCGTGGTGGTACAATGGTATATTTCGTTATTTCTCAGAAAAGCTAGTGATCTTATTGTCCTTTACATATAAACTCCCAATTATTACAACTAAAAAAGATAAACAAATCCCGATCTTATCTTCAAACCACACGAAATTATTCTCATTCTCTCCTTCCTTCGTTGATTCCATTGGAAAAGTAAAATAAACAATTATATTAAAATAAACAAGAACATATTAATCCGAATATTCCCTTTTTTTTGGTTGCCAACTATTAATCAAAATATTCAAATCCGAACTCAATTTTTGCCACTAAAAAACAGAAGAAGAACCGATACTGTAACGTTAACGAAAGCCGTCAAGTGTAAGAAGAACACGTCTATCAGACTCAACGCCGTTGAGAAAGCACACGTGTCAATCGTATATTTGATGAGTGTATAACAGCGCCGTCAAATTTCCCGTTACATATTCGCGTGTCTCTAGATTGGTCCCCACAACAATACCATTCCGTTTCATGGTTTGTCGTCACACGAGGCTTTTCTCTCAGTGAAAATGACAAGAACAGATCGTGGCCGTTAATAATTATGATAAACCCGATCGTCATCACAAGGCAGTGTTATTACAGAACAGAACAACAAAACAAGAGTTAGAGAGAGAGAGAAAACACGCACAATAGAAAGAGAGAGAGAGAGAGAAGGTGACGTGACGTCCGTCGGAAATCGAATACGATGGCGGCGGGAGAGGTAGGTGTGAAAGGTAGGAGAAGAGAAAGAGAAATGGCGGAAGAAAACGAAGCCACGACGGTGAAAAGAAGGAAGCTGGTGGAGGAAGTAGATGTGGAGTCGAGGATCGTTTTCTCTCCGTGTGTACAGGCAACGAACCGCGGCGGAATCTCCGCAAGAAACTCGGCTGGTGCGTCGGAGACAAGCGTCGTCATCGTTAGACGGCGAGATTCTCCGGTAGAGGAACAGTGTCAGGTTCAAAGCTCCTCGGAGTACGGTTTATTGGATCGCGTTTCCTCGGTTTCTTACTGCTCTAGTAATAATAGATCCGAAGAGACATCGAAACGGAAGATCGAATTTGTAGACTCTGAGGTCAGACCATTGTCTTTCGTTTCAGAAACATTTTTTTTTTTTTTCGGTTTTTGAAAATTTGGTTATTTTCTTTAATTATCTTCAGGAAGAAAACGGTGGTTATATTGATCAAACCGAAACGTCGTGGATTTATGATAAATTGATCAAGAAGAGGTTTGTTACGTTTTAAATCTTTGGAGTTTCGAATATGAAAAATCTTCAGTTACACACAAAAAAAGTAGTTCTGATAGATATGTATAAACGTGTATTTGGTCTCGACAGGAGAGATCCGGAACAAGAGGAATCAGTGAACATGGAGATCGAAGAGGTCGAGTCTCGCCGCCGGTTAAGGATGAGTAAGAAGGAGGAGAAGAAGAAGAGCTGCGAGACGGTGAAAGAAGGCGAGCTAGAAGGTTTTTTCCAGGCGGCGGAGAAAGATCTCCGGAGTAAGATGTTGGAATGTTCTAGGAAGTAAGTTTGTTTGTTTTTTTTTTTTCTAAATCTTCTTCAGTTATATATGGCAAAATCGAAGTGATTAAAAAAAAAAGACTCACAAATTCGTGAAATTAATATTACAGGTATAATTTCGATTTCGAGAGAGATGAGCCACTTGGTGGACGTTACGAGTGGGTAAAGCTGAATCCTTGAAGTAAGAAAAAAAAAATATTTAACGAGAACGATCGATATGAACACTCATTCATGATTCTTCTATATATGTATGAATGATCTATGAAAAATATGTAATCTATTAATTTTTCTTACTCAGGAAAAAGGAAATTGTAAATATCTCTCAATAATCGATAACCTGTAATCAAGAAACTCCGACTTTCCTTTTTTTTTGGTGTCTTCGTAGTAGTTAATTAGATCCATGTAGTTTCTCGATTAATCAACTACAACCCTAAGAGTAATTAAAAAGTTTTACTATTGAATAAAGAGTATAAAAATGAATATTTTGTCATATGAAGGAGGAAGACAGAAAAAAGGTAGTAATAAAAAAAGAGATAATTGCTGTATAGGTGACCTTATATGTTTCTATTATCAAAAAAAAGTACCTACATGTTATTGGTGACTTATGCACAGTTTTCGAAAATTTTATCCCACAATTGCCCCTTATCTCAAACACAACACTAATGAATTCCATAGACAACCACATCGTACTCCATGTACAACCACAAATACATGCCCAAAACACTAATGAACTCCATGTACAACCACAAATACATGCCCCAAACAATGTCGAGAGTCATGGTCGAACAATGTTTATTAAATCAAAAGCTTTATTCTTCTCACTTCTCATATAGACTTATCGTGGTCCAACACGAAGAATACAACAAAACACAATTAACCATACAGATTTATCGTGGTCGAACACGTAAAATTATAAATACATCAAAGCTCCCTGAGAGACATGCATTCGTCGTCCACGATAACGTCTCCTATTTAATGTTACAATCACACACATATCTTACAATGTACATCCACACTTGAACTTCAGATGTTCGAATGTTCATCCACACTTGAACTTCATATGCTGAGGGTTTAAACCGTCAATTCACCCATAAAAAGTGCACCAAGCACACAAGGTCACTTTTTTTTCACACAAACTTTGAAAAGTCACTTTTATGGTTAACCTCTCATAAAAAAACTAATATAGCTGCCATTTCTTTTTCTTTTTTTGGTAGAGTTTATAATTAGGGCCCTTATAATTATTGCTACGAATACGATTATCTTGTAAAATCACTCGACGTAATCCTTTCCTTCGTTATTTTTGTAATATCTTGTGTCCATTTTAGTAAATATATTGGAATTTATTTGATTTTTCTTAATAACGAAAAAGAGTATAGAGCAGTAAAAGGCGAAACTGAACAGGCTGATGTGGGAAAGGAATATTACTGTTCATTCATCAGGCTGTTTCTCAGTGTAAAAATTTATATTTTATTCTCACCTGGAATTTCGTGCTACTCTAGTGATTTAACTACGAACTTCTGCTTCACATGCTATTATTACAAAAAAAAACCTAACTATTTCCAGAATCCATTTTTTTCTAATTCAAAATTTAGTTTGAAAACAGCTTAAATAGCCACTTCTCGCTTTTCCCTCTCCTTTTTTTTCTTCAACTAAATAGCCATTTTTAGTTACATTATTTTATTTATGCTAATTTATCTATATGACTATATGTGGATTTTGTCAAAAGTAAGTTTATTGGCGTTTATTTCCGGGTCGTTTTGTACGAGTAAAGAAACAGTCAATCACAAATCTTTTCATACCAAACTCCTAAAACGCTTTAATTTCCTAAAACCGAGAATGACTTTATTAATAACTTTCTCCTCCTTTTATTTTGGTCTCTCCTTTTCTGTTCCTTTTTTCTTTTTCGCCATTATCATCTCTCTTACTTTAAAAATACTAGAAGAACTCAAGATTCAACGATTCAGTGAAAAAATCAGAGGTTATGATTAAAACGTGTAATTGTCGTACTTGTACTGATCGATTAAAGAAACTGACACCACACAAAGATGCGGGAATGTACACTAAAACCCAGGAGTCACATATTTGCTTACCTCCTTTTTTAACCAAAAAAAAAAGAGATGTTTTTGCGTTTTTTGTTTGTTTTTTTATTTCTCGTGAAGAAGAAGCCAAAGAGAGGTGGAATCTTTCGCTGACTTGGCTTTACGACCCAATAGAAAGAATTTCTTTTCTTTCTGAACCCATCGCAGATACACATAGATATAAACGAAACCTGTTTATAATATAGATTCTTTTGAGCCAATATTATGTGCAAATCCCTTTCTTAAACAAATAATATGATAAATTCCCCAGAAATTGAATTGTGTTAGAACTGGGACAGAGTCTACAACCACTAGAATGCACTAAGCTGAGTATACGAAGATTTCTTTTACTTTTACAACAAACACATGTCTTTAATGAAATAATCGAAAATGTTTATTACATTTTTGTTCTAAACTAAACACATTTCTCCGAGGGTTCAAAATAAACTAGACCAGTTGAACTGTCCATGTGGAATATGTAATAAGGAGGGAGCATAAACGATTATGCATTACTATATGCTATGTAATTATAGATGGAGAGCAGAAATGTCCGGTGAGAAATGTAAGATAATGAGTTTTGAGACAAGTGCACGCATACAGCTTATAACCACAAGTGATAAAACTTTTTTCATTTTTCGGTACACACAAAAATCGTCACTACCATTAAAAAAAAAAAAAAAAAACGGATGTTCCCACAAAAACATTGTTTCCAGAACAAAAGAAAACAAAAACTTACAAGAACAACAAAACATGTGAGCCGAAAAGAGTTGTTGGAACCATCTTTGTCCAAAGAACATGTGGATACAAGTCAATCTAGATTATCATAAATAACCTAAATTAATTTATAGAAACGAAAGTGAGAGCTCTACAATTCCATCAACATGTATCTCCAATTTGACACTCCCTCGTCGCAGCATTTCCTAAAATCCAAAAAGATTTTCATTAGCTCCAATTAACCCCATGATAAAACGATCTTTTGACATAACCCAATTGAAGAAGAAAGCTTCTCGGTGTACCTGAGATTGTTTTGTGATCTTGGCTCGATGCACGTATCTCTTCCTCATCAATTTTGTCAGTCTTCCTAGATCTAACATGGGCTCTCTTGAGGCCCAATAGCTCCTTCCACGTTCCCTTTGTGGAAAAGGACGAAGAAGGCGGAAATAGTGGCCTGAGGGAAAAGATGTTGCCATTGACAGGACCTTCTTCTTCGTCAAGAAGCTCTTCTCTTAAGGTCCTTTGAACGTGACTGGTCTCCTTGAAAGGTAAGATCTTTCCTTTGAGGAATATCTCATCGGCGGGAATCATGGTGTGGTCAGTGATGGAGAACTCGAAATCAGCAGAGGGTTTGGAGAGAGAGCTTCTCGTGTGGACGTTGTTGCTCTTGCCATTGTTCTTCTCGGATCTGAGTTCGACGAATTCGTTAGAGAAAGAGATTCTTGCTGCACCATTTATGGAGTTGTGCATTTCCATGCATGCCATTGTGTTTTGCCGTTTACGAAGAAAGACTTGTGGAGAAAGAGAGATAGAGATGGAAACTCAACCGCAGATAGAACGAGAGATAAGGCCTAAGCCTTTTAGGCTGTAACTTTTATTATATATAGAGAATTGCGATGAGACGATTAATGTCCAACTCATAATCCATTAATTAAGTTCGGTCTTTATTTCTCAATAACATGCGTTATGCAGGCTTGAGTCATCTCTTGAATCTATAATATAAACATAACATAAACCAGTAAACTACATGTCTTGTCTTGTCCACTAAACTCGATCTATACATGATTATTTTTTGGAGAGGTTAACAAAAATGTTGTAAATTCATTGGCAAGATATTGATCTTCGTATCTTGGTGGAGTTGAAGATCACATGGAGACACGTGAGAACTATCCATTGTCCTCTGTTATTACTTGTTCTCTTGAGTACCATCAAACTAATAACTAATAGTGATTGGCATAAAACTTCTAATTAATATCCACGTAACATATGATTGTAACGTGCAGTCAAAGGACCAGGGTTGTCAATTCACGTGCTTCGAAGTTCCATTGAACAATGTTTCCGCCACGTGTTGTGCTGGGACAAAGCCACATATCACAACGCTCGTGATTGGTCGAAAAGCGCAGTTTCATATCATTACAGGAAAAATATCTTAAACATCATTAGCTGACCTGTTCTTTTCTCGAGTAGCCAAAAACTGATAGCCATGACTTGGAAATTTCATCTTCAAAGTGTTAATCTCTAGCAATACTCTGCTTATTATTACTGTATTAAGTAAAATAATTAAGATCGTGTTCGTTTCGTAAGTGATAGCATTAGCGATCAACAACTAAATCATGTTGCAGTTTTGCATTTTATGGCAACAACATAAAAATGTCAGGTAAGACTGACAAATTTCAGCTACTAAATTGTGTCCTATTGGTGATTACTAACAATAATAAACAGATTTCAGCGACTAGTCGTTAATAGCTGAAACTTTGCGTTGAAATCTGTCGTTTGAATTAAGTAATTAACAAGATTAGCAAATCGATGTTTGATGGTAAGTTAACGACTGTGTTAAACGAACAACAAGACATGTACCAGTGACTGCGAAACAAACATGATCTACTGATAGACTTTGGATATCTATTACTCAAACTGTAAAGGAAATACAATCTAATGAACTCCGATTACAATATAACTCTGTAATTCTGTCTCCGATCTAAGCTCTCATGACGAACCTAAACCCTCGACAACGATCTCATAGCGATCGCACAAAGACTCATAGCGTCTCCCAATTATAACATCAAAGCATAAGATCTATTCTTCAGCTTAGCTCTCTTTTATACTCTTCTTCCTCCTTCCCGAACTGCTTCACAACTCGTAACAGAAGACCTTCTGGAACAGTCCGAGGCTTCGCTTCACTCTCTTCACTTGCCACGTCATTAGTAAGATAGACGATGTCTATCAATACTTCCCCCAACGAAACCAAGCTTGACCTCAAGCTTGTAAGGAAAGAAATCGCACAAGCTGAAGCTCCAATACTTCAACAATTGGATAAGCTGAGCAACTGAAGTCTCACTTCTGTCCCGTTTATATTTGAACATCCAAGTTTTTCTCCTCTTCGCAATAGGTTGTGCTTGAACTTTTAATAGATTTCTCTGGATATGAATCAATGTAGACTCTCTTTCTGTATGCATTAGATAATCCCACACTGTTGTAACTTCAGATTGGAACCGCATCTTCTTTATCCACAGTTGAGAACGAGAACATTTCCAGAATGAGTGGCCATATATAAGCTTTTGAAACAACTCTTGTAATAGCCACCATGTAATCAATTCTCTTTTTTCCCTCTGTTCTATAAAATATCTCAACACCAACACTTCCACTGAGAGCAAACATGTAAGTATCCTCTTGTATACTTCCGCCCTTGAAATTAAGCTTGACCACAAGCTTAGACTGATGAAAATGGGAAGATAACCACTAAGGCAAAACCCAGATGGCTGCAACGCTGTTCTTAATCCTGCAGCTTGTTTCAACACAAACGCCAACACTGAAACTTGAGTTAACAGCTTAGATCTCCACTTATGCTTCACTTGAAACTTGCCATTACCAACTATAAAATAGTTCAATGCTTGTAAAATCTGTATCATCCGCCATATAGTCTTTCGCAGCAGCCTTGTTTGTTCTAGTGTGCGACGTGGAAGATACCTGCTTGCAGTAAAAACACTGCAAATCCTCATTCTGACCCCATCAAGTGTGTTTCTAATATGATTATGATTAATGGCACCCTCCAGAACTTTGCAGTTGAATATTTTGACTACTCCAAGAGGTAAGGGATCAATAATTCTGCACAATGTTAACAACCCTTTCTTAGGTTTGTAGTTGAAATGCCATGACCTGAAAAACTTCCTTTTAGATCCAAAATGTTGTTGTTCCGAAGTCATCAAGGTAACATTAGCCAATATTTGCGCTTGGGCAGGATATGGTAGAACAACATTTGCGGCTCGCAGCTTCTTAAAACGTAGCTTCTCTTTGAACTTGAATTTCCAAGTTTTATAGAAGTGCTTCCTTGTGACTTTTCTAGCCTTAGGTGTAACTTGTTGGGAAGCACAATAAGGCTTTGACGTAAGAGTCCAATTCTGAGACAGCTGCACCTTTTCCTCAGTTTCATCACTCAAATGCTTATAAGTGTTATCCGCTATTGCAGACTTCAAAATATCAGACCAGAACCGAGGCATATCTTCCCTTTCTTCAACTGTGATGACATTGACCTGCAACTTGTTTGCATTTTGGCCATGGAAGCAGCTTGTCTGCAGCCAAGAAGACTCTGCATCACCCAATTTATCTTCAGTGTCTTCCTTAGTTGGTGAATTCATCTCCTGCACCACTTGTGCCTCCTGAGCAACATCTTTGCTTGAAACCGATTCATCTTTCAAATTCACTCCTACTGGCGAAGCACTCGTATGACCAAGCTCAAAGAAGTGCTCAACATCGATAATCCCATGAACAGTTTGAGATCCATCAACAACGGATATCTCAACAGTTTCTTCCCTAATCGGTGAATTGGTCTCCTGCACTACGCTCATCGTTTCATGCTCACAACTCAGGGATGCTTCAACACCATCAAACACCGGCATAACCACGTTCCACAACATATTATCACGAGTTGCAACATTCAAATTCCCAGGTCGATATCCTAACGGTGATGCTTCCGGTTGTTCCTGGTTAGAAAATTGTACCTGAGTCGGCGAATACCTTTGATCGGCCATAATCGGAGTTTGTTCAACTGGTGGCGACTGAATTGGTTGTTTCTTCAATTTTGTCAAGATCGCCTGAAATTTACTATCAAAGCGAGCTTCCATCTCCGAAAACCTAGCATCCAGACGTTGCTCTAGCCCCGATAAGCGTGAATCCATCGATCGAAACTTGTTCTCAAGCTTCGAATCCATATACTGGATTTGTTGTTCCAACGACGACATCCGATTGTTGAGATCCGCCCTTTGATGCATCAACGAGCTGTGCGCGGAAGTAAGCCACTCTAAACTCGCCGTCGGAGGGATCGTAACATGCGGCGGCGCTTCCTGAACAAACGAACCAGTCACCGGAGAATTCTTCGTCATTGTCACGTCGAATCTAACTGATTCCGGAGACTCTCGTTTGTGACGTTGCGGACGCGATTCAACAAAACTCTCCCATGGATCGCGATTCCAACTATATCTGTGGCATCTAGCAGATCCGATTCTCACCCTAATCTTCTCAGGATCATCATCGGCACCAAACTTCAACAACAACTTATTCTTCAGTTCTTTCCAAGTACCGTAAT
Organism: Isatis tinctoria; assembly: GCA_010577795.1. Lineage (NCBI taxonomy): Eukaryota > Viridiplantae > Streptophyta > Magnoliopsida > Brassicales > Brassicaceae > Isatis > Isatis tinctoria. The sequence continues at coordinate 26,577,200 of CM021245.1, forward strand.
GCTCAAAAGAATCGAACTCATCGATGTACCTTGCAGCTTCGCCTCTCAGAAATCGACGAGCCACCGTTATTTTCCCAAACTCCATGAGTGGCCTTCGATCAAAGTATTGTTCCATCCAAGAAATCCATGGTCGCACTTCGCCATCACAGAACACCGGAGCTTCACGAAGGTACGCCATAGTTGGGCTTGATTGCTCCGATTTGTCACCGTCGCGTTAGGTTCGATCGAGTTTCACCGCACCAATGATAGACTTTGGATATCGATTACTCAAACTGTAAAGGAAATACAATCTAATGAACTCCGATTACAATATAACTCTGTAATTCTGTCTCCGATCTAAGCTCTCATGACGAACCTAAACCCTCGACAACGATCTCATAGCGATCGCACAAAGACTCATAGCGTCTCCCAATTATAACATCAAAGCATAAGATCTATTCTTCAGCTTAGCTCTCTTTTATACTCTTCTTCCTCCTTCCCGAACTGCTTCACAACTCGTAACAGAAGACCTTCTGGAACAGTCCGAGGCTTCGCTTCACTCTCTTCACTTGCCACGTCATTAGTAAGATAGACGATGTCTATCATCTACCTTCCAGTTATCCATATTTCCCTTTTTCTTAAATTGAAGATCTTTTGATAAGATGGCTAAAATTGAAGTAACTCATAGCGGAGAAGGTTATGTGTTATGTGCAAAACTGCCGAAAAGCAAATATACATAATTTACGTATTGTGTTCCTTAATTGTGAATACAAACAAAAGTGCTTGTTAAATGGACAGAGATTAGGCCCGGTTGATTTAGGCCAAGAGAAACAAGTATAAACACAATGGGCTTTTGCCGGAGGGCAACTTCGCTAGATATGGAAGAGGGTTTAGCGTGAGACATCGAGAAAGAAGTTTGAGATGTGGGGACTGGGGACCAAAAGACCACTACAAAAATAAATTGAAGATCTCTTGTTAAGCTGACAAAAATGTAACCTACATGAACAATGAATGTGCTTTTAGCTAAGTCCAACATTGTTTCCCACTCGAGCCAGCTACATTACGTAGGTTCTTTATATAAAAATCATACTGTATCTAGGCTCATTGAAAAGCAAACAACAGATGTTTGACCACAGTCTTAAAAATTATGAATTAATGATACTTAACAGCAACTCAGTGTTTTATAATTTCGATAATGATATGTACAATGTACAGTTAAATATGTTTTTACCTCTTCTTGTAGTATTTTCCTGAAGTCAGAAACTCTCTGACACCTGCTACTGCTACTGCTACATATATTTTTATCCAATATTTTTTTATAATAATATGGCTAATTGTTTATATAAATCAAGCTAGATTTTACATTTATAAGAGAGAAAATTAGTGAAACGTTAGATACCAGATATTACAGGTGAAAAAAAAAAATCAACCATCACTCCGGATACTAAAAAAAAATATCTAAAAGGTGAAAAAAGATCGATCAACCATCACTCCAAATACTAAATAGAAATCTAAAAGGTGGAAAATAGCTTAGAGTACTAATTATACAACCAATTTTTAAAAAAAACTCTACTTCTCCAGAGAAAAAAAAAAACCAACTCAAACAATTCAATTACAAAAAAAAAAAAACTAACTCAAAAGACTATTAATTTATCATAACTAGAGAGACACAAAAAGGTTGTCGGGTCGGTTCGCGATGATTGGATCGGGTCGTCAGCGCCAAGAGGAAACAGTGAGGAGAGGTACATTGTTCCAGGCCAAAGAGATGAAACCTGGCTCCGATTCAACAAGTGAGTACAAGGTGCTGTAATGGTAGTTCCATAGAAGCAGGTTCGCTTGGCTAACCGCATAATTGCTCGGTTTAACCGGCTCGAAACCGGCTTTCTCCATCAACACTCTCCATTGTTCTTTCTCTTCCATTCTCCCTGACCGGGTTCCCGGTTTCTTATTGTTACAGGGTCGGAACAAATCCGATATTCTCCTACCGAACAGCACTCTCTCCACTCTCAACCTCTCTTTCGAGCCTCGCTCCAAATTCGGTTCCAGCGATTCAAAAACCGCGGAATAGAACCGGAGAGCGTTCTTAACCCGGTTTGCGAATTCGACCCGGTTTAAGCTCACTTCGTATTCACCGAGCGTCACAACTCTCGGGTTCAGTGATCTGGCGAGCCGGAGCGCAGTGTCGACAGTCGTCGCCGTCTCGTCGAGAAGCTTGTAAAGCTCGAGCATGAAATTCACGGCGAGAACCTCATCCGGTTCGACCCGGAAACAGGACCGGTTCAGTAAGTGGATGGGAGTGAGAACCGGATAAAACTCGAAATTCAAATCCAAAAGAGTCGCGAAATCGCGGAGGCGGTTTCCCGTAGCGACCAGAGACGGACCCGGCGATTCGCCGAGAGACGGAGCGGGTATACCCGAAATACGGATTCGGGCGGGTTTTCCAGAAGCTCGGGTCGCCAGAGCTTGCAAGAGAGCTGCCCATTGGATACCTTGAAAAATCCCGAAGTCGACGATGTGGATGTTGCGTGATTCGTGCGTAGCTTCTAGAATCGCTTGATTCGCCGTCAAGTGAGCGAACTTGGAGTAAGGAGCTGCGTCGTTTAAGGTTTTATAAGAGAGGATGAAATCTTCCGCCGACGACGACAATTCCGTCGGAGAGAGTTTGTTGGACAGAGCTTCCGCGAAGTAAAACCCGACTCGCGCCGTCGGGTTGCCCGATTCCGAAACGGATTCTCGGATCCTATTCAGCGTTTCCGCCGCGACGTCCGGTTTGATATCCGATATCCGTGCACAGTCGTGGATAGCTTTCAGAATCGGCCGGTCTAGATCAAAATCCGGCTCCGTCGATTCTTGCTGCGGCGGAGAGGAAGAGAAAGGCGGAGATGGGGTCCACGTAGCGGTGGAAACCGGCGGGTGAGAGAGTGGACTCGCCGAGTCATCTTTGCCTGAGAAAATGACTCGGTTAAGATCCGACGGAACACTGAGTCGACTCGGGAACTCGACGAATGGATCACGGCCGTGGATTGAGAAATCTTGACTGGTATGCAACGCATCTCCGCCGTTGATTAGGCTCTCCATCCACTCGTCTGAGTCGAACTCTCCATCAGAAGAAAACCTGAACGCCTTGGAAACGGCGGCGTTTTCATGCTCTACGAGGGGAAAGTGAAAATCCGGGTCTCCGGATAGTTGAAACGGGTCTGAGAAACCCGAACCGTAACCTAAGGGTTGACTCGGCCATGAATGGTGTTGTTCTTGCTGTTGCTGCTTCTGTTTGATGAGTTGTTGGGCTATGGCCATTAAGTTGCCATCGTCAGTGCACATATAAGCCATACTCCGGCTACAAGCTCGCCGGCCAAGAAGGCGTTTTACAGAGTCTTTGGGTCTGAGAGAGGGAGAGAGTGAGAGTGGGAGAGGGAGAGAGTGAGAGTGGGAGAAGAATGTTGATCATTCGATTTCATTTTATTTCATTTTCAACTGGTTTTGTGAGCATTTTAAAATATTTTAATCAATTGCACTTTAATTTTCAACTATTTTTTTCTGTTTAAGCTTTAGATTTTATCGTTGTTAATATGCAAACTTCAAAGTACTAATGACTCTAGAATAACTCAAGTCTTTAATTCGTATTTGTCAAAAATTATTTATCAAGAATCACAATTTTTGTTTCTTTAGTTATTTCGCAAATTTAAAAATACAGTACAAAAAAAAGTATCTCATTTCATAAAATAAATAAATTTTGTATCCCACTGTTTAATGAGTAAATAAACCCATTTCTCTAGCTTAACAAATGAGTTGACGACTTGATGTAAAGAAGAGAGAGAGAGGGTAAAATCACTTCTCTCTCCTCTGTTTGGGGTGACGTCATTGATCGGAGGTTACGTATTGAAGACTGTGACATCGTCTGCACCGTTTGATTCTAAGTTCGAAGAATCAGATCAATGGCTTTGCTGAATCAATGTGACACGTAGACAACTCTGTCTTCTGGTACTTGTCACCTGCATCACTTTTCTGTCTTTTAAGTTGATTAAAAATATTGTAAAGGTAAACACTGACAAAGAAAGAAGTAAAGATTTGATGAAAGAAAAGGAAAAGTAAAATTTTAATTTTTTTATATTAGTTTGTGCTTTTAAGCCGCAAAGGTCTAGTTTATTATACAAAGCTGTTTAAATCAAGAATTTCGAATTTGGGATTGATTAACCAAACCGATTAACACTGACTTGGTTTGGATCCACTTACTTTGGGAAAAAAAACCATCGAGATATAGTTGAGCTAATATCTTGAGATTTGAATAAAAACCACTTACCAAAAAAATAAAAAGTGAATGGACTCATGACTTAAAAACCAAACAAGAAGTAGACTTGTTTCATTCTGTATACGAGGACGTTCTGTGGGCCCGTAAGTAGGGCCCATATGCATGGCCCTATGTGGAGCAAAAAGCGACAGATGGGTGGGTCCCAGAAGTATTTGTTGGACTAATGGTTGGCGAAGAAAATGCAGCAGCCGGATAAGCTAATATTACCCAAAATACTAAGCAATACTAAAAACAGACTAAAGCAATAAAGAAACAAGAAAAGGGTTAAAAGAGGGCTAATAGATTTTACATTGTCTTTCAATAGCATATTCCAGTTTTTCATAAACATAAGTTCTATTACCAATTCACCTATGTATCTAGCTACAGTTTTATTAACATCATATCACACTAAAACACACAAAAACCAATTCAAACCGATGATTTTATAATCTGTTTTATAATATACAATAATCTGTACACTTGAGGGTTGAACCCTAAACTTTCTGGTGTGAAAGCTTTTTCCCTTTAATCATTTAGCCAATTGTTGGACCAGAAACGTTTTCATGCTTATAGACTTGACTTTGTAATTTTGTTTATAAAACCTACTCCATAGGAAGCAAAAAAAAAGTATATATAGTGAATGAAAAAGCACATGGGAACGACATTGGACTCTTGAGATATCAAATCTTTTTCATTTCGTCGTTGTATCCGCGTCAAAAGGGGCCAGTCCCTACGTCCACTATACTTTCTTTATAACTTGACTAGTAAAATATCTATATTACATTACTAAACATGGTATTTGGCCTCTGGTCCTAATCTACTTTTGACATTTTTACAACTTAGTGACATGGACTGTTCTAATTCCGTAATGATTTCTAGAAGTGACCACATTGGCATACATTGAAGAAGAAGAGATTTTTGAAAAGGACTTGTCTTTAAAATTGGCAATTCCACTCTCTAGTGTTTCTCCATTGCAACTATCTGCAAGTGGACTTGGAGAGAGGAGAGAAACAGAGTGGTGTGTGAAAGGGACAGTAGTAAGAGTGAAAGGGTTTGATTTGTCTTTTCTTTCCTTCCAAGTCATCGGTGGGGTTCCGTATGTGCCGAAGAGTGGCATTGAGTCATCACCAAGAAAGTGTCACTCTGTTTTGGCTCTTACTTATCTCTCTGTGTTTACCTATTATTGTCATATCTTTTCTCTTTTTCTACACTTATTTTCATTTCATCCCTTCCTAACCAAGATTTACCCTCTTTTTTGTCTCACCCCTTATCACTTTGCACTAAAATTTCATTTTAAGTTCAATCCTACAAAAAATATATTTATTTTTCCTATTCTGAAAATAAATAATAGTGAATCTAATTGATTAAGTCCCTCTTCAAAAGCTCAACTTTCGTACCCTTTTATTGACCAGCTAACTTCCTTTGTCGTCCAAATTGCAATTAATTAAACAATCTCAATGCTTTTCCACGTTACCAAAAGGAAAATTACTTGCCTCCCAAGCCATTAAGAAGGTCATCAATAAACATGGTTTTTATTTTCATCGTTGAGAGCGTGGTCATGTGGGCAGGTCTGTATTACTCCAATTGAACCTTTTCGTCTTCCCAGACTCTCAATATCTGAGAGGTTTGAAATAATCAATCAAAACCTTGGCGGTATATTTAAAAGTGCAGACCATATGATGAACATTTAAAACGAAAAAAAATTTGGCATGAACAAAGACAGTGAGTTTTTCTAGAAACTAGCGAGACATACTCAGAGTGAGAGGAGGCTTGCCAATAGGCAATAGCCTACAAACCATTCTGGCCGATTCGTCAAAGGCTTAAGAACAATTAAATGGTAGTAGTTTGATCCAGATCAAAAACTGGCCTTGATTCAAAATTTCAACTACTTGTTTGGGCTTGATCTAGGCTTTTTCTGTGAAGCATTTTAAGATAGTGTTAGGCCCCTGGACCGGGCCTGTGAACATCCAAATATCAATATGAAAATTGATTAAAGTAAATAAGAGCCGTAATATTTGGGTTGTCAATGCGTTCCTTTTGTTATAATTGAGATTTGAGACTATACTTTGAATTTTGCGTTTTACGTAATTATCATATTGTATTTCCTTTTTTGAACGCGGATATGTTTAAGGAGTATTATTTGTTTTTTTTTAATGTCTTCTAACGCTGTAATTTTTGTTTTGTCAAGGAAGGCCTCTTCTTCGTTTTTGTTTTTTCTCGGATATGTTTAAGGAGTAGATCTCATTTTGGCTCTCGCCGAATTCCAAGAGGTAGCTTTGTTTTTTCTCGGTACGGTGGGTTTCGCCGCGTCTCCAGAACGTGCTCCCTCGTTCTTCTTCTTGATGCTGCCTGAGGATGGCGGTTCTTCACGGTAGTCTCTCTAGACTCTAGCAGTCGGCGGAGGAAGGGGTTCGGAGCGGATTGATTGGACTTCGTCTCTGACGGTGAGTGCGTCTCGCCGGGTAAGTAGGTCTCCCTCCTCGTCTGTGGTGTTCTGAGTCGGTTTCCTCCAGCCGGCGTAGTTGGCCGCGTCGTCGTAACCGAGTCCGAGTTGCTTGTCCGGTGGAGGTGGTGGCTCGAAGCTTCGTTGTTGGCAGAGGTTGGCGGAATTGGGTCCCCCCTCTCTCTCTCCTCCGGTGTTTGTCGACGGCTCCCCTCCAGGGCCCGCCAGTAACGGTTCTTCATGGCTCAAGCTCGACTTCTTTCCACCGGTGCGCCGCAGATATTAAGTTTAGGGTTTAGCGAAGTCACAGTTCGATAGCTGATTTTCTTCTGTTGTTTTGTAATCGGTTTAATCGGATTTGATGTCTATGCTATTTCCACCCGGTTTTTAGGGGTTATTAATAAAATAATTTTTAAATTAGAAAAAAAAAAAACATCCAATATATGAGCTTGACTTTGGATAATGACACAACATCGAATTTGATTCTCATGTTCCTAGTTTCCTTATACAAATCCTTCACGAGGATCATACTTCGTCTTGGCTTTAACTTAATGAAAGACTAGCCGTTAAACAAATGACACAATAACTACATTAGCACAAACCACATTAAGCTACATAGATAGTTTGGTTAATTTTTTTTAATGTTGTCCTTTCTCTTATAAAGCTCTATTAAAATAGAAATGGAAGAGACATTAGAGATTAAGAGACATCAGAGAGCATTATCAGATTCTATGTGTCAAGCTTGTGTTGCTGGTTTACTGGTTAGTTTGAAAGTTTTTATTAAAGCACAGCCCAAGTTAACGAAGTCAAACCCAAAGTCCATGTAATTAATCTAGGTTTTTAACAGGATAGTTTTGTTATATAAGGTTGTGTTATGACATTGTAAAAGATAACTTTGGCTGCTGTAATAGCAGCAATGCTTTCGATAATGCTCTTATGAGCTGAATCTATCTTGTTTTGGACCCACAGTTTTGATAAGTTGTTGTGCTGTGAGTAACACGAAAGATACGAACTTCTGCTAAGTAAAAGGCAAAATTATAATTAACGCGGGTTAATAGTTTTACTTGTTAACTTTAGTTCGTATTCTTAGATAGGTCATAGATGTGTTAGATCTATTAAAATTACCTAATAAACTTTGTTTTGCAGTCATGGTTTAACAGAACCAATGGATATTTCGTTAAATATTAAAAGATTTAACGTTCTGTTATTAATTGCTTCCAAATTTAAAATATGTAATCAAGTGATCTCTTCAAATTTCCAGCACTGTTTACATAATCACTTAATGCGTCGCAGAGGAGAAAAAGGACTAAATAATGGATTACCGATAATGGTTTGATGTTTCATATATGACGAGTAAAAAAGGTCAGGCCCATGGGCTTTCACTCGGTTTAGTCGTAACATGATAGGGCTATATAAAAGTCCATTTTAGGGTTAATCAGTATTCAGTAGTCACTACCAATAATCAATAAAATCCAACAGTTCCAAACGTATACGATAGGAATGTCTAATATCTCACACTAGTACACAAAATATATTGTCCCATTGTCGAAAGTCTCATAACAAAACCCGAACTAGAAATCGAATTCCAATTATATTATTTATCCAACTTTTTCCATCGGGACAAAAAAAAAAAATGATTAAAATTATAATAAAAAAAAAGAACAAAATAAAATACTCTTTTTTTTTACAGAATACGAGAAACCCTAATAGGCAAACCGTTAGGAAAATCAACGAAAGGAAAAGCAAATGGTTGATCATCTTCTGCTAATTCCCAGTTAAAATTAAGAACAAGATGATGAATAAACACTGCCATTTCTAGCTTCGCTAACTCCGAACCAGCACATAGCCTTGGCCCTCCTCCAAACGGCATGAAGTTGTTCCCCCACGTCGAAAAACTACCACACCCTGACGAAGACGACCCGCACGCCCCGTTGTTTTGCTGCTCGAGAGAAACGACAAACAGTTTTAGAGAAGCAAGTAGCGAAAAAAGTGAAGAAGAACACGTGCATGTTGGCACCACCCCACGTGGGTCATTAATCATCTTACCTTCCCCACTCACTCTAACATCATGACTCCCATTACTATTATTATTATTATCTATTAAAAGTATTATCCCACAAACATATCGTTTTTTTCTAATTCGCTGATTAGAATATACTATTAATTAGTAGAGAGGGACCGGGTCAACGTGGCAGAATCTAACACACGTACAAGTCATCGGGCGTGTGAGATCCGTCAATGCCGTGGTACCATCGTCCGTCAAATCTAATCTTACCAAAACCTGAGTCTAAATCAACGGTCACGATTACACTCTCGTTGTGGGACCTAGAGTTTGATGAGATTAATAAGAATTTTAGGCAGTTCACACGTCATTAAAGACATACCATCCCACTAATTAATTGTCTTCACGTACCACTACCACGTCTCTCTCTCTCTCTCTTTCTCCCTCTTCTTTTTTTTTCTACTTTAGTTTTCACATGATTTTTTTATTTATACGCTTCATGTGATAAATCATCGATGACGTGTTAAGATCTAGCTTTCGAAGATAATTAAAAAAGTTTTTAACAGATTGATGGTTTTCGTATGAGTATCTATAGATAGGTTAAGTCAAATGCATATGCGCACGTATGACGTATCAAGTCATGCATCGATGAAGCTATATATTTATACACTTAATTGTTAGTTAACCGAATATTTACCTGTTGCCATCTCCAAGGATTAAAGAGATTAGGTTCGTCGTAACGAGAATTATCCAAATGTACGGCTGAGATCACTGGTAGCACTTTCCACCCACTCGGGATATCGTATCCTTTTTTTCCAACATTAAAATAGAAATTTATTTAATATTCTTCAACCAATAAGATTTTAATATTTCGGATTTCATTTGTTTCCTTTATGTATGTAAAGTTTTTTATACCTTTGTACCGAACGTCTTTGAGTGCTTTACGATGCAAAAACCTTACTACATTCCCCAGTCGAAGAGTCTCATTTATAACCTACAATTTTTTTTAAAAAAAATATCAGTAACATAGTTTTCATAAGTAATAAAATTTACAAGAATTATAAAAATAACATACACACTGAGTAAAGTCCATTTTCTTGTAATCATCCCAATTCAATTCTGACTCTCCAAGTTCCTTCTTAACCCTCGCGATCTCATGATGCTCTTCCTTCAAAAAGTTTAATTCAATAAACATAAGTAATAAACAAAAAAGATACTATAAGCAACAATTCAATAAACTTATATAATACGTCATAATTGGTAGACGTAATAAACTCGTACTGTTATATCTTACCCTAAGTTCTTGAACGGCTCTAGGACAAGCTTGCAAGAAGTAGATAGCGAGAGCAATAGCGACAGACGAAGTCTCGTGTCCGGCAAATAACAAACTGAGAATAAGATCGAGAATTTGCTCCGTCGATAAACTCGAATGTTTTAAAACCCATCCCAAAAGATCATCATCAGTTCTATGTTTTCTCTCGTGATGATCACTTTTACTAATCTCTGCTTCATCCTCTGTTCTTACTTCTTCTTCGTCTTCTTCCTTAATCTCTGATTTTCTCTCTTCCATTTTGCTTTCAATAAACTTCAATATCGTCGCTCGTGACTGCACAATCATTTTTGTTTAGGAACCATAAATAAAAGTACTACAAAAAGTAAACAAAAAAAAAACACGTATAAAGAGAGGTTGTGCCTTTACAGCAAAATAGGGTTTAATTTAATGTACCTGAAGAGCTTTACGATAAGCAGTTCCTGGGAGATTGAGAGGAGCGGAGACAACACCTTTCATGAAAGTCACATACTCTCTCTTCAACTGTTCTGTCTCTTCTTCTCCAGGATCCATACTCATTATATGCTTCGCCATTAGATTAAACGTAAACTGCTCGTTTTAAACCCATAAACTAACGAGGTTAGATCAAAAGATTTCATAAATGAAAACCTAATTCAAGCAAAAAAAAGAGGAAGAAACCTTTTTCGCTTCATCTTGAGCAGAGAAAACAGACTGTTGTTGCCAAGAATCAAGAACGAACAAAGTGTGTCTCTCAACGTCTTTAAGAAGAATCGTTCTGAGACGAGCATGACTTAGAAAGTTGAGGGAGATACTTCTCATGTCTCTATGCATGTCTCCAACAAGAACAAGCATCGACCATTTCCCAAGAATCCCACCGATACTTCGAGGATAGCTACATTCGAAGAGTCTTCCTTCGTTCTGTAATATGAATCTGTTGAGTCCTGCATCAGCTGATACAATCGTTGGTTCTCCGAACAAATTCGATCTGTATATCTTCCCATACCTATAAACAAGAACCCTCAAACATTAGTCAAATTTCAGACACAACAAAAACAAGAGGATGTCTTTGAGTTCTCGGAGATTTATTTGCTTACTTGGAGATATGTTGTTGCATGAAGTCACCGAGAGTTGTGGCGGTGTACGGTTTGAGATAACCGATGGTTTCACCTAGAAATGGCCACCCGGATTTCCCCGGAGGAAGATTGAATCTGTGTCGACTTCTTCTCTTCAAGAGGATCAAGAAGAGGAGAAGAGATAGAAGCGATGGGAGAAGAAGAAGAGGCAAGAGAGTATGCTCTGTTTCGAACATGGAGTTTCTCTCTCTCTTTATCTCTCTTCTCTCTCTCTGTATGTTTGTTTTTGCCTTTTTCTTTTCTGAGAGATTGGGAATCGGACCTCTACTGAAAAAGGGAGCTTCTGTTTGTAAGAGGGGGTTTTAAAGAAGTCAGAAAAAATTAATTTAATTATATTTTTTATCATCGTCATTTATTTAATAAATCTTCCGATTAAGCTAACCTAACCAATGAGCTTCCTGGCTTTTGTTTTCCGTATTCATTACTTTTGTTGCCTCGTTATGCTTTAAAACCTTTATTTATTATATTCAGAAAAAAGGTTGCAGAAAGCTGCGACGCGAATATAGTTTAACAGCTAGTATTTTATACAACTAAGGATATAGTATTTGATTATAATCATCTTATGTATAATGATCTCACATACACTAGAGTACGAATCATGATTTCACCGTGGTAGAAAGAAAGAGAGAGAGAGTGATCTATTTGTCTAAATCCAAAGAATTGAAGGTAATCGTACATTACACAATTAAAAATTCGTTTATAGTTTCATAACAAAGTGCTCTTTATGAATTATCTGATCAAGTGTGAGGTTTCTTTATTAATATAACCATTCGTGCTAATATAAAAACAGTTTTGATAAATGCTCCAGCAGAATCCCAGGAAGTCCGGTACGGTCTCAATCGGTTTAGTAGAGAATCTCATAAATACCCTTAGAATTTTGGGAAGGAAGGACTTCACGAGCAGGGGTAGAACAGTGAAAATGTCAGAAGGACCCCTACACGAGCGTGCGGTCAAAGACAGAGTTATTAGATTATTACCGAACTGGACAGTCAAACCCGTAGACTTTTGGCATTGCCTTTTTTTGCCCCTCAATAGTCACAAACACTCATTTATTTCATTTTTTTTTTTGGTGAAAAACAAAAAAAATTAGTTTCATTTTGTTAAATATGTTTTGTATCGTTGTTCCAACTTCCAATCTGAATCGCACCATGAAATATAGTACTTGCTACTATAATATACTAGTAAAATATTGTCAGCGGTTTACTATAAACTTTGTTTATCAACACATATAAAAACCACACTGTAATTCAAATATTCAATTAATAGCTTATATATATTAATCCTACTTTATCTTCACCATTTCATGTTAATTATTTTCATAGTAGATAAAAATGGAAACTCATAAACATGTAATTCTATGCTGCAATATAAACTATAGTCGAAGTATACAATGATTTAAAAATACATAAAATGAAAATTCCAAAATTGAATATTTGTACTAAGTAGCAGTAAGTTACATATTAATAATAGAAGCATTGAATACATAAATTTATTACTTGCAGAAGAATTGACTATCACAGTTGTAGAGGTCGTCATAATGGCAACAAGAATATATATTCGGGGGGAAATAGATAGTTTTCGGGGGAGAAAACTCGAGAAGAAGAATGATCAGGTTTGGAACACAACTTCAAGATCTTCATGGCATTGCACATATGTGACCAAAGTTTTTTCATTTATATTTGCATAGTAATCGGGAAGATATAATTAGTTATTTATACATCCAAAACTATATTTGTGTTATCATATCTCTAATAAAAATATTTAAAATGTAACAAGCTCCCTCCTAATAAATTCCAACTAACAATAAATATGTTAAAGATGCATTAAAGAAAGCAATTTAATAGTTGCAGATGGTTACACGCTTGTAGAGGACTTCGAAACTGTAACCCAAAAGATCTATGCATTTTAGATCATTGAATGGAATCCAAGAAAAAAATCAGCAAACGACAAAAAGTCGTTTTTTTACTGACCAAAACAAAAAGGATATCGAAGTCATTGTAATAGTAAGTTAGATTCAAATCCGTGTTTGAAATGTAGGATTTATAACTTTTTAACAAAAAAATTGATGATAGTTATATATTATTTGGTAATAATCATTGGATAAATAAGTGCATAAATCTTAAACTAATTTTGTAATACTTGGTTTTAATATAATAGTCATGATAAAAAAATTATAAAGTAATTTGATTACCAAATATTTTATATTCTATCTTGTTATTATGGTATTGGTATTTTTTGTAGAATAAATAAATAAATCAGTCTAAATTTTTTAGATTATTTAGAATTAATAATATTTTCATAGTTATTTTGAATAAGATTATAAGAAAATTATATATATATATATATATTATGGTATTTTAGTAATATATTAACACATTATTAAAATTTAGTTTCAAACAATACTTTTATTCTCATAATATAAGCTATTATGATCTACGCTACAATGCAAATTTATGTTTTTGAATAATCTTGTACTAATATAATTAACAAAATAATTGATTAAAAACGATGTAATGTAAATTTAAAATTACTTTTTATCCTTGTAAGTAATAATATTAACATTTGTTATATATCGAGTATCCTAATTTCTTACAATTGATTTATGATTTTTGATATAAATATAATTGTAAATTAATGAGAGTTAAAATATGATGATTCATTACTAAATACATCAATGTCATTTTTATTTGAAATAATTAGCATGTTGTTAAAACCTATTTTTCATTAGTTTACTGTAAAACAAAAAAATTACTTTGATTATGATAAAGAATAAATATTTAAAATTACATTTGCAAGTACAAGCCAAATAAAAATCTTAATTTATTTTTAAACTATTTGATTTGGTCGGACTCGTTACTCTTTTTAACATTTAACTAAACAATTATTAATATTTTACTAATTTCATGAAAATAAACTGCTCATTTGTTAAAAAACATTAAAATACTGGAAATATTTTTTTTGATATCCATATGGTATAATTAATTATTCTTTCAGGTTTGTTCTATATTGATTATAATATTAAGAATATTTGAAAAAAAAATCTATATAAATAGAGTTGTTATACTCAATTAAGCAACATTAACATAAAACTTTTAATTTTTAAAGGTTTTGAAAAAGCTTTGTATTAAAATAAGAAAATAGCAAGTTTCACTAACTTCCAAATATTAAAATTTTGAGTAAGTTCTTGGTTTGACTAAGTATTTGAATAGAATATACGAGTAACAAAAAATAACACTTACATAAGGAAAATCGAATAGTGGATAGGGGAAAAAAAATACCTGATTTGTGTCCATATTGTACATAAAAATCATATGTGATCAATTGTATATTATTTATTATAGTCTCTGATTTTTAATTGTATGCTTTATCTAAATTATTTTAAACAGATTTTAACATTCGTTAATTTATAATGATATTTTTAATAATATAACAATTGAGTAAATATTAACTCTAACGTAATGATCTTAAATTAATATATTAGATGTGTAAATTTCAATCCAAATATTAATATTTAGTATGGTGTAACTAATAATTTTAAACGAAATAAATATTATTGAAATAGAGAGCATATATTAAAATCAAGTAACAAATTCGGAGTTATATGATGAATTAGTAAAATTACAATATATGGTTAAATTTATAGTAATTTCATAGTGGATCGAGTTAATGATTTGTATAATTATGGTTAGTTCTTTCAAAATGAATGTTATTTAGTTGTATATTAAATGGGATCAATAGAACATTATATATAATTTAACAGTATAAAAAAAACAAAATAAAAGATAAAAGACAAAACAGGAATTCTTGTTAGACATTTAATTTATTTTTATTAGTTTTTATTTATTTATTTATAATAAAAAAACTAAAGCTATTAATGTTGCAAACTATTTATTTCATATTTATTTGTTATTTAACGTTAGTTTTTTTTTTTAACTAAAACTTTTGTAAAAATCTCTTAACATCTTGTATTTTCTAAATAAATTCAATTTTATAAATATTTATATTCAGACCAGATTTTACATAATAAACGGAAAGTTTTATAAATTATTTTATAAGCTAACGTCTAGAATAAATTATATATTGATTGGTCGAATTCCGGAAACTGGTAATATTTGTTATTAATATTATAATATCATATTTTATGATTCAAGTTTACTATATGAACATTTTATTTTGTAACGTCTATTTTAATATCGTTACACCAAATTTTAACGAATATTTAGAAAATCCAAATAGGGTCGATATTGATTGTGAGAGAAAGCTGGCAGGGACCATTATTCCACAACCTTTTGGTTGTCAGCTCTTATTCTCTTTGATAATTATTCACATACTCCATGGGTCACTACTCTTTCTCTTTTCTTATTTTCGTTTTTTCAATACTCTTGTTTATAATATATACGCTTTCTTTCTTTTTAAATTTGCTGGATTAGCACAAGAATCATAATCATGATTGGACTGATCGAAAAATGGATATTCACACTATATACATCTGTATATTTTAATAATCAAGAGATTTGAAATCAGAACTTAAGATAAACTAGTAAATTACGAAATAAATTATGAACTAGGTAGTAACCCGCGCCATGCGTGGAGTAAAATATCTATATAAATATTAATTAAATATAATTTTATAGTCATTTATATAGATATATAATGTGATTTCAACATTTTAAAAATCTTTTAAAATTGTATATTAATAAATACAAAACAATTAAATCATATATAGGATAACATTGCTAAAAATCAGTTATTTTTCTATCATTATTGATCGTGTAAAAAATTATGACATATTATTTATATCTGAATTTATTTCTAAATTGATATGAATAGGCATAAATTCAACTACTATATGTTTATTTAATTAAATGTGTGGTTACTTATTTTAATCTATATTATTAATTAAGTTTAGAAACAGAATAATTTTTCATTACCATAATTTTATTACTGATTGGTATCAGTACAAATCAAATATTTTATGTTGATTTATTTTAGGAAATTTGAATTATGTTTAAATACAATGAAATTTATTATAGTTGTAGTTATATACTATAATAAATATATCTGATAATCATGGTAAGTTGATATAAATTAGTGATTTTTATTTATATATTAAAATTGCTTGTAAGTTGCTTTTATAAGAAAAATAATATATACTTTTTATTATATTATAATCTTTAAGAAAAATAATATATAATTTTTGTTATATTATAAGATTATAATATAATATTAATAAAGTAAAAGTAATTATAAGTTTTATATTAAATAAAGATTAAAGAATTATAAATAAATATAATATAAGATTATGTAAATAAATTATTATGAAGTGATATAGTTATTATTGTAATTCATAAATATAAGTTAAAACGAATAACTATACTGAAATATAATATTTTTTCAAATAAAAGTTATTTAATAAACATTATATATATATATATATATATATATTAATATAAAATTATTTGATTATATTGGTCAAATACATAATTAAAGTTATATATTTTATGAATAAATAAATAACATGTATTTTAATTAGAGTCTATGAAATATATCATAGTTTTGATTATGTAATAGTGATAATTAATATAAGTGATCAAATCATATAATAGCATTATATGTAATTAATATAAGTAAGAATGACACTCTTGTAATAAACACATGAACTAAAGGTTAGTCTTTTAAAAATGATCCTCAAATAATATATAGGGGATGTAAACCATGATCAAACATATTACGATGATCTCTAACCAAAGCTAAATCGAATATTATTTACACTTTGTCGTTACTAAATTCATTTTTATATATTTTTAAAAAAACTGCAACATAACCGAATTGAACCTAACTGAATGCAATAAAACCGAACTAAACCAAAATTGATAAGTTAAATATAATAAAATAGAATTGCTTATATCAGTGCATGCTGTGCATGTTTTTATTTTTTATTTTAAATTTGGATAACTTCTTAATATTCTAATTAATTTTTCTAATCCAAAACTGAAATAAGTAACAAAAAAAACACGAAAACCTAGTAGCTCATGACCAAACTGAACCCATAAAATTATATCCACCTATACATCTATCATGAACGAATATCCAACGACCGTAACCAAACATGAGAAAAAATAACCACAGAGCTACAATATGAAGTATTTCTCAAATTCCGATGTTTGCGTACGTACATGCGGTTACGAATTTTAATCACCAATTATTTCTCTGTGTATGTTAATTTATGCGTACGTGTGAATATAAGAGCGCGCTCGCGCACACATATATATATATTTATATATTCATAATGTATATAATAATTAATAACACGTATAAATGCATGGATCATGCTGTATTGACTTCTTTAGCCGTCTTGACTTGTAACTAGAGAACCACTGTAAAATTATATAGAGAGGAACCTGGTTAAGACGGGAATGTAGCTAGAGAACCACTAACGTTCCACACTTCCATTTAGGCCGGGGCGTTCGGTTTTTCGATTCGTTTCTTTCGGTTTTCAGTTTTTCGGTTATAGATATTTAGTAACTATTCGGTTAATCATAAAATTCGGTTCGGTTCGTTTTTTCCGGTTTTGGCTCGGCAATATGAAAAAAAACTTCGGGTCTGGTTTGGTTCCGGTTCGATTACAGATTTTTTATATTTTTAGATAATTTAGATAAAAATACGGATAATTCGGATAAAATATTGGGTAATTCGGGTAGTCTATGATATTTTGGATAAAAAGTTTTAGATAATTTTATATAGTTTGGTTTTTTAGTAATATTTAGTTAATTTTAAATTATTTCCTTTAGTTATCATAAAAAACTGTATACTAAAATACATATATTAAAAAAATACATATATTTATTATATCTGTCGGATAATATTTTTATGGTATAGAGACTTTTATCGTAACAAGATAAATTCGAATATTACCAAATATTGGAAATTATATTGTTTTGTCGATATATTGGATATATATAATTAAGACTTGTTGGAAAATATATAAGAGAATGATAATGTGGGTTACTTTGGGCACGTCCATGTGTTCACATTATTGCACTTCACGTGCATTTGCTTGTCCACCAGCTTTCTCCCAATTTCACATGACTTTTTCCGCTTATTTTCATTTTCCCCACAAATAAAAAAACAAAACAAAACAAATACTATAATGAATAATCAATTAATTTTAAATTCTCTATCCTTAATGAGGGCTTGTATACAATCAAACTGTATTTTAAAAATAATTTAGACGGTAAGAATTTTGGACCTCAAATCCATAATCTTTTTTCATATTTGTAATCAATCTGTAAAAACTCAAATTTAATGAATGACATGTAATTAAAAACTTTATTTACACAGATTACAACCAACTATATTAGTTTTATGAGTTTCTCTTTGTCGTATCAATGACATGTGTTGATTACCAAAAGAATAATATGTCAAAATTCTTATTCGACGTGGTTAAAAATTCTTTAGGCTGTGACAGATGAACAGATTAGAATAAAATGGAGTCAACAATTTATCCCGGACCCATCATTATTAGAATAATTTTTTTTGTTATCAAATTTTTTTTTGTTAGGCTGAAAATTTTCGTTGCATTCAAAATAGAACATGTAAAAGTGATTAAACTGAATCTATGTCCTTTTTATAATAATTTTAATTATATAGTTTTATGCTGGATTATTTACTAATAAGAGTTCAATATTTTTACAACAAAGTTAAAATTTAAATTTATGAGTATGAGATTTTTTTTATATAATAGGAGTACACATTCTTAAAATTTTCAACATGTTGAGTTTTATTTTTGTAAATAATCTATTAAATTTTTGTTTCTTTTGTTTTTCCTAAAAGAGCAAAATAAAATTTCAACGAATAATTCACATCATTCAAATTTTGTTATATTTTAGGTTATGGATATTAATTTTTGTTTTTAATCAAATATTAACATTTTTAATTGTTAAAGAAACTTTATTTGTACATTATCGTACTAATTATTATAGCATTGATGTACTAAAAAAATATTTTATTCTTTGCTTTTCGAACAAAAAAATTAGCATTAACATTATAGTTCTTAGATTAATAAGAAATATCAAAATCGATTTCAATAATATGCATTTTGCTTTCGAATGAATTCTTAAATGGTGCTTTATTAAATTTGGCTGAATGTGATAAGGTAATAGTGATTTAAATCTATTGCAGAAATAAAAAAAATGAATAAAACCATCGTAAAAAATACTACAAAAATACAAAAAGGAATAATAAAAGAAGCGGAAGGAAGCACTCGTGCGGGTGCGGGGGACGTAACGGCGCCCCAATGATTGCCGTAATGAGGCATGCAGGAGTGGGAGAGTGACACGTGGCATGTCGCACGTGTGGGACGCGAACGTGATATGACGAGACGAGAGTGGGCTGTGATATAAATACCCTCACCAATCGTTTGCTTTAGCATTTACCTAAACATCCCCATCTTTTTTTTTAATCTGACCTCACTTCTTTCCTTAAATCCACCACTTCTCTGACTTGAAAATCAAACCTTTTTTTTTTTGTTCATGGCAAAGAAAAATTCGACTTTTAAATAATTTATCACTTAAAAAAACAAATCTTACAAATCCACCATATGAGATATAATTTTAAACATCTTAACAAATTTGAACTCATTAGTTACAGCAATCGTTATTCAAAATTTTAAAAATGTCTTTATAATTTCCACCAATTAACAGAGTAGAGTAATATTTTGAGTTATACATATTTAATAAGTATAATATTGTTTTATAATTATATTTAATAACTATATTTCTAGTGATATTTTTAGTAATATAACATATGATCAAAACTTAATTTCAAATAATGATATTATTATTCTTATAGTATAGATGTACCTACTAGTTTTTTTTTTGTTGGTCAGAAACAAATCAATTTATTCAAGAAACAATAGCCAACATTTCCAGCTAAGAAAGAATACATTTTGTCATCGATCAGCTTCAGAGTTTGACTGACGAGGCAGGAAAGAAAACAATAGAGAAGAAATCTTCCTAGACAAACTATGCATATCGAAGAGAACATTCGATAACTCTATGCGATCATGTTGATTAATCAAAAGGTTTATTAAACTTTGAGAATCTGAAAGGATTTGTAACTCCAACATTCCTCTGATTCGAGCCTCTCGCAGAGCCGACTGAACCGCCAGGACCTCTGCTATTTGAACGGAGCTTAGAAATAGCTGGACCGATTGAAATCGACAGTACACGTTGTCCGTATTACACGGAAAATAACTCCTATTGCACAGTTCCGAGAGTGTGCGTGCCATGCAGCATCCACAAAGCAACTGATGCTTATACCTTGGTCTGGGCTTAACCGCATAGGGGCCACAACAGACTCCTACCTCTGTTTCCATTTAAATCAACCCTGTTCTTGCGCAGATTGCCAAGCTTTTGCCTGATTCACCGAAAGAGGGATTATTTCTGACTGTGCAATGAGCTTATCCTCGAATACAAACCTATTATGAGCTGTCCAAAGGTTCCAACAGACCCAAGCAAAGAAATGAGCAGCTACGAACCCTGTTGGAGGGAGAGTCGTAGAGTTGCGCGCTTGTTCAAGAAAGAGAGTGGTATGTGGTGCTTGGGAAAAAGTATTCAGTCTTAGCGGTGCTAAAACAAACTCAGGAACTGAAGTTTGTTGGTGTAGGATGAATGGGGCAAGGCTGGCCGTACGGCTGCTCTCCTTGTTCCCGGATAGTGGTGGACGGTGGAAAGAAGTGGTGGTGCGGATCCAATCGGCTGGCCGTACGGCTGCTCTCCGGTTGGACGGTGGGTGGTTAAGCGGATAGATGGTGGATCGAGGTCTCCACAAAGCTTGGTGGAAGAAGCTCTGATAAGACAAAGATATTCTTGGTTAGAATCGCACTAAACAAGAAGATCAAATTTGAGAAAATTTCTCTAAGCAAAAAGGTGTTTGTTTATTGATTGTGTGAAAAATACAAGGCTGTGAGGGGACTTTATATAATAGTCCAAACAGCTGGTGCCTTCAAGGGACTTTAAAGGAGATTACAAATTTATTGAAAATCACACTAATTTGGCTACATGCCATTAAAAACGAAAATTAAAAACAAATTGGCTAAACATAAGGCCATTAATCTATGGAATGAAAATCAACATAAAAACAAATCAAAGACAAGAAAATCAGTTAGTCCACAAATAAATAATTGAAATAAATCAGGCTTACCAGTGCTGATTTTGTGGTGATGGAGTGAAGACTTTGACCGTGGATGAATGTGGACTTGTTCTTGTACTTTGGGGAAGACCGAGCATTAAGTGGGCGAGATGCTAAACAAGGTAAGTCCGGTTGCTTCTCTTGTCCTAAGTCCTTCATGTGCATGATTTGGACCGTCCTTGATATCCATGAATGCTGGTTCCTCGGTTGAGCCGGTTTGATGTTGATCAGATTCTTCAATTGGTCCGGTTTGATCCTTTTGTTGATTTGGGCCGGATTGGGCCTTCTTGGCAATGCTCATTTGGCCAAGTTGCTCAGCTAAGTCCTCAACCTCGAACTGGGCTACTAAGCTTTCCACGGCCTGGTTGAAGTTCCTTTGTAAGGTCTTAGCTCAAGACCGAGTCATTGGTCGAGTCCTCATCTCCGGAATGGGCGGAATTGTTGCTGCGGTTTCTGGGTCGGTTTATCCTCTCCCCCTTGAAAAGGTTTTGTCCTCAGAACATTATCTGCATCATAGGGCAACAAGTCAGCAACATTAAAGGTGGAGGAAATTTTAAACTCACCGGGCAGATCAAGCTGATATGCATTGTCATTGATCTTCTTGAGGATTTTGAATGGTCCCATTCCTCTTGGTGCCAGCTTGTGTTTCCTCTCGGCCGAGAACCTGTCTGGTCGCATGTGCACCCATACATAGTCGCCTGGTTCCAGAAGAACTTCCTTGCGGTTTTTATCAACTTTTGCCTTGTTCTTCTCATTCTTTTGCTCCATGTTGTGTCTGGCTTTTTCGTACAACTTCTTCATGAGCTCAGCTTTGGCCACTCCATTTTGGTTCACCTGGTCTTTCTTTGGCAAAGGAATAGGTGCCAAATCCAAAGGAGTCTGCGGCTTAAACCCATACACAATCTCAAAAGGACACAGCTTAGTAGAAGAGTGGGTTATGCGATTATAAGCAAATTCTACTAAGGGTAAATAATCC
The DNA here is from genome assembly GCA_010577795.1 of Isatis tinctoria. Taxonomy (NCBI): domain Eukaryota; kingdom Viridiplantae; phylum Streptophyta; class Magnoliopsida; order Brassicales; family Brassicaceae; genus Isatis; species Isatis tinctoria. The sequence continues at coordinate 26,599,503 of CM021245.1, forward strand.
AGCCAATTTTTCAAATTGTTACCAACTGTGGCTCTTAAAAGAGTGGACAAGGTGCGGTTAGTGACTTCAGTTTGGCCATCAGTCTGTGGATGGCCCGTGGTAGAGAAGAGGAGCTTGGTACCGAGCTTTCTCCACAATATTCTCCAAAAATGGCTGATGAACTATGGGTCACGGTCTGAAACAATGGTCCGGGGTATGCCATGTAGCCTGACCACCTCCTTGAAGAATAGATCTGCGATCTGGGAGGCATCATTGGTTTTGTTGCAAGCGATGAAATGAGCCATCTTGCTGAATCGGTCAACCACCACAAATACCGAGTCCTTGTTCCTGATTTTGGGCAATCCTAAAACAAAATCCATAGACTACCCAAGGCATATCAGGAATAGGTAAAGGAAGATAAAGACCATGAGGATGCGACCTGGATTTTGCACTAAGGCAGGTAGTACACTTGGACACAAATTGTTCCACATCCCTCTTTTGGTGCGGCCAGAAAAAGTGTTATGCCAGCATGTCCTTGGTCTTGTCCATTCCGAAATGTCCCATAAGGCCTCCTCCGTGGGCTTCTCCAACTATCAGTTCACGCATGGAACTCTGAGGTATGCACAGCCTTTTGTCCCTGAAAAGAAAACCATCATGTTTATAGTAAGGACCAAGGGCACCTCGGTTGCACTGTTGGTAGAGGTCTCCAAAGTCTGGATCATCTTCATATAATCCCTTGAGATGATCAAATCCCATTATCTTGGCCTCCATTGTTGAGATCAGTGCATGTCTCCTGGACAAGGCATCCGCAACTATGTTCTCTTGCCCCTTCTTGTACTTGATCACCTAGGTTAAAGTTTCCACAAACTCGAGCCATCTTGCATGCCGCTTCTTGAGAGTGTTCTGGCCTCGCAAGTACTTAAGAGTCTCGTGGTCAGTGTGGATTACGAACTCCTTGCTGAGTAGATAGTGCTGCTAAGTCTCCAACGATCGCACCAAAGCATATAACTCCTTATCGTAAGTTGGATAGTTCAAGGCTGCTCCGGTCAACTTCTCACTGAAGAAGGCAACTGGATTTCCTCCTTGTGTCAACACAGCTCCAATCCCTGTACCTGAAGCATCACATTCAACTTCAAAAGTTTTGTTAAAGTCAGGTAAAACAAGAACCGATGCATGGGTAAGGCTGTCCTTCAGCCTTTTGAAAGCTTCTTCTTGGCTTGGTCCCCATGAGAAGGCTACGTCCTTCTTGATCACAGCAGTCAATGGGGAGGCTATGGTGCTGAAATCCTTCACAAACCGCCTATAGAAACTCGCCAAACCATGGAAGCTCCGGACATGTCCAATAGTAGTGGGTGTGGGCCAATCTTGGATGGCCTTGATCTTTTCCTCATCTACTTTCAAACCCTGTGCACTCACAACAAAGCCTAAAAATACCAACTGATCAGTGCAGAAAACACATTTCTTAATGTTGGCATAAAGTTGTTCCAAGCGCAAAGTTTCAAGTACTTTCTCAAGATGTCCTAACTTTTAAGCAAGTGCTGTATACCAAGATATCATCAAAATACACAACCACAAACTTACAGATGTAGGCTCTTAGAACATGGATCATGAGCCGCATGAAGGTGCTGGGGGCATTGGTGAGTCCAAATGGCATGACCAGCCATTCATACAAACCTTGTTTGGTCTTGAATGCGGTTTTCCACTCGTCGCCCTCCTTCATTCGGACCTGGTGATAGCCACTCTTTAAATCAATCTTTGAAAAGATTGTGGCACCACTTAGCTCGTCCAACATGTCATCAAGCCTCGGGATGGGGTGCCGGTACTTGATGGTTATATTGTTGATAGCCCGGCAATCAACACACATCCGCCATGTTCCATCTTTCTTGGGCACCAAGATAACTGGTACTGCACAAGGACTAAGGCTTTCTCGGACATAGCCTTGCTTCATTAGGTCCTGCACTTGGCGTTCCAGCTCTGCAGCTTCCTCCGGGTTAACTCTATAAGCTGGCCGGTTCGGTAAAGGAGCTCCGGGTACCAGATCGATCTGGTGCTCTATCCCTCGGATTGGTGGTAAACCGGGTGGGATGTCATCAGGAAAAACGTCATGAAAGTCAGTCCTTGTGCACGCCCTCCGGGTAGTTGGTTTCCTCATTCCCTGAAAAATAACTTTCCTTGAAGATCATGAGTAGCATCTGCGTTTTGGAGTTAGCAGATCTAAAAACCTTACTAGGAGAAATAAAAAGGTTGGTTTTACTTAGCTTGGCAGCTTTGTCTCCCTTATCCATGGCCTTTTGAAGCTGAAAAACTTCGTGTGGAGTAAGAGGTGCAAGATTGTGCTTCTTGTTGTTGTGCACAAAGCTGTAGTAGTTGGTGCGGCCATTGTGGATGGACTCCTTGTCGAATTGCCAAGGCCTGCCTAAGAGAATGTGGTCTGCCTTCATTAGGACGACATCACAAAGGGCCTGGTCTGCATACGAGCCTATTCTGAATGGTACCATGACTTGTTCACCGATCTTGAGTTCTACTTTGTCATCCAGCCATTTAAGTCTATATGGCCGAGGGTGCTTGGTAGTTTTGAGACCTAACCTGTCAACCAAGTACTAGCTAGCCACATTAGTACATGAACTACCATCAATGATTAGGCTACATACCTTGGATTGCACGGTACATCTTGTATGGAAGATGTTTTCCCTTTGGATGGTCTCGGGTTCGTAAAGTGCACTTAAGGACCTCCGGGTGACTAAGATTTCTCCCACATCTGGATAATCAGTCACTTCATCCTCAGAATCCAACGGCTCATCCTCAACTTCGTCCTGAGACTCATATTCTCCATTTTCTCGGATGACCATAGCTCGTTGGTTTGGACAGTCCCGGGCATAATGACCCTTGCCTTTGCACTTGAAGCATGAAACATCTCTGGCTCGTGGAGCCTGGCCTGAGTTGGATCCGGATCCAGTGGCCTTGCTAGCCTCCGGTGCTGGTTTCTTGCCCTTTAAATCCGGTTCGGTGGATTTCCCTTTGTCCGAGTTCCGTGTGGTTGAAGGGGTCCAGTTGTTCTTGGACCGGTTGGTGGAAGCAGTCTTCCTCTTGATATGTTTCTCAGCTTGAGTAGCAACATGCAGGAGATCCTCTAGATCAGCATAAGTTTGGCGCTCCACCTTTCTCGCAATGCGGTCATGAAGACCATCAAGAAACTGAGCATATAATGCTTCTTGAGATTCCTCGGTCTCTAGTCGGTTCTTGAGCTTCTCAAACTCCTCGAAGTACTCTTCAACAGACTTAGTTCCCTGAGTAAGACGCCTAAACCGCTTCTGAAGGTCGCGGTGATAGTAGGTTGGTACATATCGCTTCCGAAACTGGTAAGTCATGTCTTCCCAACAATTGATTGGGTGCAGCCGTCTCCTCCTTCGGTCAGCTACATCACGATCCCACCAAGTTAGGGCACTGTCTGTGAGTTGTGCCGTGGCTAGTGTCACCTTTGTTTGGGTGAGTAGTTGCAATGGTCGAAGATGTACTCCATCCTCCTCTCCCAATCAAGGTACGCATCCGGATCTACTTTGCCGGCGAACGTGGGCAAGGTGAGTTTAAGGCCTCGTCCCTTAAACCAAAACTCATCATCGTCTTCGCGTTGGTTCCCACGGTTATGGTGCTGACCGTTCTGGTTCCGGGCTTGTTGGTTGCCATTGGCCGGTTGATGGTTGTCACGGCCGTGTTCAGATCCATGGACACTCTCACTTGCGGAATCCGTCTCTTCACGGTTCTGATGGCGCTGGTCCGCCTGGTCCATTCGGTTTGATAAACCTTGGATAAGGTTCATTATCTGGTTAAGTTGGTCATGGACACTAATGTCCCCCATTGGTTGGTACCTGAAACAATAAAATCACTAAGTGTGAGAATGTGTTCAAGATAACCAAAGAAAAGCAATAACTTAAACCGAGAATGACTTATGCAATTCAATGTTCAAACCAGAACTAAATGAAACAATGATTGATCAGCCTAATTAAAGAAACTTCTATTGCCACAATTCGGATTCAAATTCAAAATGAATGTGATAATGCAGAAATCCTAAATAAGGCAAACAAATTCAAACTATTTTTTTTTAATTTATGTGAATGCCTAAAATGCTCAAACGAAAATTATGATGATTGACAGGCAATTGAATTCAGTGATTGAAGACAAACAAGAATTCAAAAATATCAATAGATGAAAATGGATCAAACACAAAAACAATATGAAAACGAGAAATGCAAGAGGGTTAAGAAGGCTCAGAAAGGTTTGGGTGGAATGAATGGGATATTGGACAAGTTAGGGCACTGTCTGTGAGTTGTGCCGTGGCTAGTGTCACCTTTGTTTGGGTGAGTAGTTGCAATGGTCGAAGATGTACTCCATCCTCCTCTCCCAATCAAGGTACGCATCCGGATCTACTTTGCCGGCGAACGTGGGCAAGGTGAGTTTAAGGCCTCGTCCCTTCAACCAAAACTCATCATCGTCTTCGCGTTGGTTCCCACGGTTATGGTGCTGACCGTTCTGGTTCCGGGCTTGTTGGTTGCCATTGGCCGGTTGATGGTTGTCACGGCCGTGTTCAGATCCATGGACACTCTCACTTGCGGAATCCGTCTCTTCACGGTTCTGATGGCGCTGGTCCGCCTGGTCCATTCGGTTTGATAAACCTTGGATAAGGTTCATTATCTGGTTAAGTTGGTCATGGACACTAATGTCCCCCATTGGTTGGTACCTGAAACAATAAAATCACTAAGTGTGAGAATGTGTTCAAGATAACCAAAGAAAAGCAATAACTTAAACCGAGAATGACTTATGCAATTCAATGTTCAAACCAGAACTAAATGAAACAATGATTGATCAGCCTAATTAAAGAAACTTCTATTGTCACAATTCGGATTCAAATTCAAAATGAATGTGATAATGCAGAAATCCTAAATAAGGCAAACAAATTCAAACTATTTTTTTTTTAATTTATGTGAATGCCTAAAATGCTCAAACGAAAATTATGATGATTGACAGGCAATTGAATTCAGTGATTGAAGACAAACAAGAATTCAAAAATATCAATAGATGAAAATGGATCAAACACAAAAACAATATGAAAACGAGAAATGCAAGAGGGTTAAGAAGGCTCAGAAAGGTTTGGGTGGAATGAATGGGATATTGGACAAGTTTAATCCTCTCCTCCTTCCTTTGAAACTTCAAAAACCTGAAATAAAAGAATCAAACAAGATCAATGCTCTTTTTTTGTGTGTTTAAATGCAAACTATGAAATCGAATGATGAACAATTATCAATCTTAACTTTTTTTTTTTTTAAGTTTATGAAAAAAAAATAGCAAAAGAAACGGATGCAAGCAGATTCTTATGTTTTTTCTTTTTTTTTAAACAGAAATGAAAGATGAACAATGAACAATAAACAAGAAAAGATGAACAAGGATTGATAGAGCCTGATTCGGGAGCTTTTAAGCTCTGATACCAGATGAAACAAACTCAGGAACTGAAGTTTGTTGGTGGAGGATGAATGGGGCAAGGCTGGCCGTACGGCTGCTCTCCTTGTTCCCGGATAGTGGTGGACGGTGGAAAGAAGTGGTGGTGCGGATCAATCGGCTGGCCGTACGGCTGCTCTCCGGTTGGACGGTGGGTGGTTAAGCGGATAGATGGTGGATCGAGGTCGCCACAAAGCTTGGTGGAAGAAGCTCTGATAAGACAAAGATATTCTTGGTTAGAATCGCACTAAACAAGAAGATCGAACTTGAGAAAATTTCTCTAAGCAAAAAGGTGTTTGTTTATTGATTGTGTGAAAAATACAAGGCTGTGAGGGGACTTTATATAATAGTCCAAACAGCTGGTGCCTTCAAGGGACTTCAAAGGAGATTACAAATTTATTGAAAATCACAATAATTTGGCTACATGCCATTAAAAACGAAAATTAAAAACAAATTGGCTAAACATAAGGCCATTAATCTATGGAATGAAAATCAACATAAAAACAAATCAAAGACAAGAAAATCAGTTAGTACACAATAAATAATTGAAATAAATCAGGCTTACCAGTGCTGATTTTGTGGTGATGAGTGAAGACTTTGACCGTGGATGAATGTGGACTTGTTCTTGTACTTTGGGGAAGACCGAGCATTAAGTGGGCGAGATGCTAAACAAGGTAAGTCCGGTTGCTTCTCTTGTCCTAAGTCCTTCATGTGCATGATTTGGACCGTCCTTGATATCCATGAATGCTGGTTCCTCGGTTGAGCCGGTTTGATGTTGATCTGATTCTTCAATTGGTCCGGTTTGATCCTTTTGTTGATTTGGGCCGGATTGGGCCTTCTTGGCAATGCTCATTTGGCCAAGTTGCTCAGCTAAGTCCTCAACCTCGAACTGGGCTACTAAGCTTTCCACGGCCTGGTTGAAGTTCCTTTGTAAGGTCTTAGCTCCAGACCGAGTCATTGGTCGAATCCTCATCTCCGAAATGGGCGGAATTGTTGCTGCGGTTTCCGGGTCGGTTCCGAGGATTACATCAGGTGCCATATCCCAGACCTGCTAAGCAAACGGGCACAGTAACAGAACATGATGGATGTACCTACTAGTTTTTCAGCTCTTTTAGCAACACGAATTCGATCTTTTCTTATAAACATGTAGAGAAACCATTTTTTTCTGAATAGAAAATCCCCCTTATTCCATTTTCTCAGCCTACTCCAATGATATAACATCATTTTTTTTCATTTTCCACACGAATTCTACAAATTTCACTGAAGTTCCACAAAACTATGCGTTACCATTCAGACCCGAAAAAGACAAATACAATGAATTGATTTGTTAATGACGCGGTCTAGTGGAGCACGTAACTTCTAAATAATCTTGGATTCAATTATTTTTGTCGACGATCCATATAAATTCGACATGACTTAAACAAAAGTCTAATTTTGTTGACTGATTTTTAAAAGTTAATAAGACTCGGATCGACAGAGATAGAGATGGGTACAAACAATTGAAAAATAAGAATAGGATCATCACTATCTCTATCAAATCAATATGACAAAATCAATCATACATACTCGTTAGGTACATTTCTTTATTTTTATTTTTGGCTTTTTTCCCTTGATTAATTCCTGTCACTTCACGTTTCTTTTGCACCCCTCGACCGACAAATATACCTTAAATAAATGCAACATTTTATTTTTACGATCTCTGCATATCACATACTTCCTCCCTTCCTCTCCCGCAAGTACACGCACGCATCACGTTTGTATAAATGATGTTTTCTTTAGCATCGCAGCATAATAGAAACAAATGTACACAAACTTTTTGTTTTGCAGCATAAAATCGTTTTTTTTCTTTTGTTTCTGTTAGTGTGTGTGCAAGCAAGCTTTGTTTACAATTTACGTTTCGGTTCAGATTATGGAGTTAAAAAATCGCTTGGTTTTAATTATGTATACATGATGAACATACTATTATAATTAGATGGAAAAAGTAAATTTTCAAAACCTCACATTTGAAATTTTATATACATGAATGTATAATCCTATAGCATAATGGAATGGATGACTAACAAAGCGTGCAATTTAGGAGTTTGTATTGATGATGATGTTGACATGACGTAGTTTAAATTCAAATTCAGAAATATAATTGTGTGTGAATTGTAGAATACTGAACATAAATTGGAATTATGTAAATTGGCAATATTAGCAAGACTGACATTAACAACTGTTAAGCTATTCTACCGTTCAATAGATTACTAATTCTACATTAATTCATTATTACATTCACATATATGTGATCATGTACCGTCTAAATCAAATTACAAAAAATGGAAATTTAGGTGAAGATGTGAAGAAGGGTGTGCATGGAGGTTTCCCACATCCACCTGCAAAAGTTATGATTGAAATTCAATCATTGCTCACGAGCGCAACCAACACATCTCTCTCTCTCTCTCTCTCTCTCCCTTCAATTCAATTTCTTTTTTCTTCATCTCTATCATTTTTACTTTACTCGATATATGAGTTTATGTAATACATACTCCTACTTCTCATGCTTTGAATAATATCGCCCCACTACTTTTTGGAACTAGTTGCTCACAATGTTTGACTCTTTCCCTTCTACTCTTTTTGTCTTTACCTTTCAATAAATCCGAAAGGCTTTGCTAGAATGTTAATACTTAATCAACAAAATTAACTATAATGACAAGTCTCCTTTTTTATTACTTTGATTTATTTATCTTATAAGCGGTTTTCACGAGGAACCAATTGTAAAACCTCTCTTCAAAATATTTCTGAGAAGTGTTGAACGAGATTATTCTTCACGGATTCACATCAAAGTACATCACACTGCATATATAGGTTGCTAGCAACTAATATACCGTGTATACTTTAAAACAAGGTATTTGCATAGGCATATATATTTTCTTTCAACTTTTTCCCGACACGAACCATTGACTTATAATCGTATAAACAAAAGATAATTATGCAGAGAAGAAACCTAAGGAAAAGATGAAGGAGGCTAAACTTAAGATAGAAAGCCCCATAAACCAAATGATGTTGGAGTAAAAGAACAACAAAATTAACTAACAAAAGTCAAGTGTATGTGTGGTTTTTTTTTCTTTTGTCAAAGTGTATGTGTGGTTAATGGCAAACATTACTAAGACAAATTCTAGATTGTTTATGAAAAGAAATATTATTAAATCACGCCTTGTATTTGACTGTAGTAAAAAAAGACATTGCAACGACAAACATTATTAAAATTAAAAAGAAAAAAAAGAGAGAGAGAAAGAATAGAAGTGAAGAGTGTTGAGTTGTTGGACCCTCTTAGGTTCGCATGGGGTTAACATTATAGCGTATTCCCCTTTTACTTTCGGCTCTGGTCCCTTTCCAGATTCATTTTTTGTTAATTATCATCATAATTAGTTCTTATATCCACTGATCTTATATTTTATAGTAGTTACTTTATTTTCTATTGTTTCCATTAGCATGTCGTCGAAATAAGCCAGTTGGGCTAAGATTTGTTTGTGATTGTTACTGCTCATTAATCGAATGTTAATGGGTTAAATTCATTGCATGGGTTGTTATTTACTCTTAAAAGAAAAAGAAAGACCGATGTGTAAACCAACATCTATATGCACTTTACATATAGTCTACGCATTAATGATGTTAAACAAAACCTATAAAAGTTTGACAAAAAAAAAAACAAAACCTATAAATTAATATTTTAAGTATTCGGTCTCTAGATCTATGAAAATGGCATTGACATTCCAAAAAGAAAATTAAACATCTTTATAATTTTGGTAGGTTAATATGAAATACTAGTATTCGAAAAAGCTAACACAAACAAAATGAGTTAACTACACCAACAAAACATAATTAATGAGGCAAACGGTTACTAACCTAAAAAACTATAAAAAGATTTATTATATCATTTGGCTGGCTCATTTAATTAGCAATCGCAATCTATTTTGATTCTTACATGAATACGACCCTTGAGCATGTGACCCAATCTAACTAACAAGAGACGTGTTGTATTTTGTTACTTTTTACAAATATAAACTCAAACGTACGACGTGTTTGACCTTGGATTTTAGTTTATCTTTTTTTTTAAAAAAACATGTAATAAAGTATTAAGTGTATAACAATGGTGTAAACTAATACATCCTATAATTTATTAATAACATGGAAGGAAGTAAACAAAATCCGATGTCGTCCAGCGGTTAGGATATCTGGCTTTCACCCAGGAGACCCGGGTTCGATTCCCGGCATCGGAGCTTTTTTTGTTTTACTTTTTTCTGTCTAAATTATTTGGAGCGTTCTTCATGGTCTTTTAGCGACTAGTCGCACAAATAATTTACTTGGTCGACGTAATTGATGATGCTGTTGTTACCTGTTATACATGTACGTGTATTACTGTTATCGCGAATATCATGAAGATAAGAGGATCTCTAAAGTGTTTACTGTTTACATCGTGGTAAGAATGGGCATTTCACCTTCTTCTTCAATCAATTCGACCATCACTTCTGCAGATCGCATTAGTTTTAGCAGCTTAAGCGACCAACAATGGAACACATGGTGCAATCGTTCAAAGCAAAAGGAAAACAAGAAAGTAGACATGCGTGGTTCAATAGTTCAAAACAAAAGGAAAACAACAACAACAACAGCAAAAATAGTAATAAACAAAACTGCATCAGGTTTGATTCATAAAAACACAAAAAGTTTCAGAATGTTTAGATACCTTTTTTGTTGGTATAAAAAAGAAAAAAAACATTAAACAGACAAGGAAACATCAGCGAGCATACTCGCGTGACTCTGATCTCTCAGACCGCTTGTAATCACGTTCATATCTATACTCATCTTCCTCCCTTTTGTCGTACCGATGACTATACCGGTCTGTGTCCCCTTGATCGTCTTCGTAGTAGTTGCTACGACTCTCTTCTGCCTCGCCATGTCTGTCTCGGTCATGGTGCTTTGACACGCTCTGCTCATACTCCGGCTCTCTTTCACGTGACCGACCACCACCACCCTCGTGCTCATATTCACCTCCTTCATAATCTCGCTCCCTCTTTCTTTCGCGGTCTCTGTCATGGTCCCTTGCCGTACGGTCTCTTCCCCTGTCACGGTCACGGCGGTCTCTGTCTACTCTATCACGGTTCCGGTCACGGTCACGTCTGCTGTCTCTGCCTCCTCGCTCGCGTCTGCTTTCTCTCTCTCTATCCTCTCTTGCTCTGTCATGAGAACGCTCTCGAGGCTCTTCAATGGACAGCTCACGGGATCTTTCTCGTTCCCTTTCTTTTCCCTTTTCCCGAGATTTCTCACTGGACAGAAAGATCACAACATTATCAGCACAAACTTGGTCAGAATAAAGCAAAAGAGCTTACTGATGAAAGAAAGTGAAGCTATGTTACCGCTCTTCCCGTGGCTCCTCCGACCGGGACGTTCTTCCTTGCTGCTGTTGTGGTTGTTGTTGTTGTTTTTCCCCAACAGTTTCCTCACCACCACCGACCCTTGAAGTCCCAAGTCCACCACCAAGCCTGCGTGGACGCCAGTTTGGGACAGTTCTACCTCTCTCAACATCAACCAACACTCTTCTACCATCAATCTTTTGTCCATCAGCTTGTTTATACGCAGCTGTAAGAGGAACAACAAAGCACACGATGCAGATTCAGTATGAAAAGAGCAAACATCTTAGGGAGGGGAAAGAAAAGAAAAGGATTGAGAGAAAACAGATTCAATCCGACCTTTCATGTCACGGCTGTGCATGTACTCAATGAAAGCATATCCTCTTGGTTTGTTGGTCAGCTGATCAGTCACCAACTGAACCTGAGAAGTTTCACAAGAAGAGATAATCAAATCAAAGATCTGCAAGATCAAGATCCGATTGAAACAAAGTGTTTCAAATCGAACAAAACAGGCAGCTCTATAAGGCAGGCAACCTTTATTTAATAGGCTTCCAAATCCGAGACCGTCACCACCAACATGGCAGTAAAATGGATGCATTGCAGCAAATTTACCATTTCTCGAGGGTCTAATAAACAACCCCTTACCAGGGCATATAAAAATCTTCAAAATTATATTAAAAAATGAACCAGATCGCCTTCATATATAGATACTGGATTTTTATAGGTAGGAGGGTTTCTGATACTAGCAACAGCGTAAATACTAATAATACCAGTAACCTTGGTTGCCTGAAAACAGTGAGCTGGTTTTCACTCGAACACCTCAGAAGTGTTTTGTGACATTAACACGATATTGTCTTTATGCATCTCTAACTTTAATAGCTTGAGACAGTTATAAGAGACGAGATATGGCTTTACGCAGTCTCTAACAGGCATGCATAGCAATTCAGAACTCAGAAGTAGATCGTTCGAACTGTTTTGGTCTGCATAATTCTTTAGGTAACTGAAAACTCATAACCTTTCAAGACTTGTGTACACAGAAAAAAAGAGCTAGAGAGGGGGAAGCTATTACATAACTTCTTACCGAACCCGCAAGGGAATACTCAGAATAACCTACCCGTTTAACTGGTCCATAAGATTCAAACTCCCGTTTAATCTTACTCTCAGAGGATTCGTAGTTCTGCAAAATAAACAATAACAAGCTAAACGTCAAGCACAACAAAACTAACCCGTCTAAATAAAAGTCATTCAACGCAAAAAAAGAAAAGCACAACTTACGAGTCTTGAAACGAAGAGTGTCTTGTATGGATCTCCAGTAGCATTCGGGTCATTATTCGGGTCATCTGCATATAAATAATTCAAATTAACATGGAATCCTCAAGACCGTGAGTGAGCATGAAAGAAGCAAATAGTGAAATTACATTTCTGTAAGTCCTCTGCAGCCTTCTCAACACCTTTCTCCAGTCGTAGTTTCTGAACTCTCTCCCTTTTCTGTGCCTGGACCGTGAAACAAGAGTAACGTACGAAACTATAAGAACCCGACTTAGGACCAAAGCTGTCATAATGGACAAGAGTTTTAAAAGGTGGGCATCATACAGTTGTTTCAAATTCTGGCTTAGGTGGAGCGTATTGTGGATCCGAAGGCTCAGCAAAGTTACTCACAAACAGAGCCATGCCTATAATCAATTACACGACAGACAAAAGAATCACATATAAAGTTGTATAAAACGCAAAATCATACAAAAAAAAAAAAAAAACCTGTGTAAGGCGGGCATTTTCTTTTCTCTGGTGGTGGTTTGTACTCCAATGGCGGTCGTGGCTCAAAGAGCTTCAAGAGGTTGTTTGTTAAGCCAGTAGGGTGGCTTTGACCCATCTGCAGATTATAAATACACCATAACATTTAACTTTATAGCAACACCTGAACGAATTCAGACAATTCAAGACTAGTTCCAAAATTCTAACAAAACAGCTCAAGATCAAAACAGTGGACCTTGTGTACAATCAATCATATGCCTCAGTGTTACAAACCAATCTGATATGTAGAACCGATGCAAGCATCAGAAAAGAACTTGAGTTATCAAGAATCAACTAACCAGCTTAAGCTGAAGAACATTAGATCTGTTCTGAGCCTTAGTACGCGCCTGAACGGCGGCGTTCTGGTTACGCATGAAAGGATCGCCGGAGTCTCCCATGCCGACAAAAGTGATCTCGGAAGCTCTCAGCTACGGTTTTGCGGGAGGAAGCGGATGTTGGAGATTCGCAGAGACAAAATCAATCAAAACTTAACGTAACCTAAAAAGATTCCGGTTATTAAGAAATTGCATCGCAAATCCGAAAACTTAACCAAAGGTGAAAACGAGGCCGTATCGATATAGTCGGCTTATATTTTGGACCCTCCGACTCAGCGAGAGTGTTTCAGCTAAATAACCAGATTTTTCATTTTTGTATGAGACTGAGGTTATTATGTGAATCCCAGCCACGAGTTATCAAATGTTCTTTATTGAGATCTTATCTAAAATCTCAGCGAATTTACAAGGATTTTATGTGAACGACGAGAAGCTATTATTAATTGACACGTTTGGTATACGACATGACACGTGACAGGCCGAAACAAAAGGGATTGGTTAGCCAAAACACTGGTCACTAGGAAGCGGACCAGGAACCGACCCGTTATTCAAAAACTGAAGACCGAACACAACAAGAATGGCTAGAACCGACAGGTAAGACAATCCCTCCACCGCACCCAACAAACCAAACGGCCCATTTGGCAGACCAGACCCGGTTTTTGTCTTGGTGTACAAAGACCAGCCCACGATGCCCAACACCACCAGGTAGCTCACACCTTCCAACGCTCCGATTGAACCTCCCGGTCCTGGAGGTAAACCACAGCCAGTGGTCTTCAGAGTGTAGAGTGACCATCCAATAACCGGCGTCGACACTAAACCACCGGCTATAGCCGCCATCTCAAGAAATCCGTCAGTGTCGGCATTGTCCTTGGCCTTTGCTACGACCCTACATGACGTCTTAATTGGCGGACGGATCAGTATTCCCCGGTGAAACGACGGTGTTAGAGAGGCATAGATGGGAGATAGTAGAAGCATCTTAAGAGAGAGAATAAAAGGTAGAGCAAGAGATTGGGTTTTAAACTCTCACCTGCTGTAACCACAAAATTTTGGTATTGGTGTGGAAATAACACAACTCTTGTATAAGCTTTTTAAGAAGCCTTGACGACCGTTTGAACTTATTGCATCATCACACGTTACGATAATCCTTAGCAAACCATTCTGGCCAATTATGATACGACATGTGTAAGTGTAATGGATGGAAGAAAATTACACTCTTTCCCTTCATATTTTTTTCTATACGTGTTGCGGTAGGAAGAAAAAAAAAACAAAAATTAAAAGAAAGGACCTATTTTGACGAATCTACTGTACACATCAGGAAGGTTAATTTAATACCCTTTTACTACTAATCCTACACAACCTAGTGGGGAGAGAGAGATGAATCTTCATGAGATGGGTTAAGTTTTGAATCCCCAAGCTCATTGAATGGCTTAAAGCTCCATCATCTACTTCTTCTCCTTATGTGTTATATCGTATGAAGACAAAAGATATATTATGTCAAGATCAAATCACCAGAGTCAGATGAACATGTTGGAACGATCTATATTCTTATACCAACCAGAAGAACCACTCAACACGTCTATTCAATGCTTGTCTCAACGGTGATTTTTACCAATACCACCGAGTTACCATACGGCTTGTCTTTTTTCTTTTCTTTTTCTTTCATGCTGCTGGGATGCGGTTGCTGTGTGACTGTGTCTGACAGGAAATGATGATCAGCTCGTGGAGCAAACCATTTCTTGAGTCTTTTGGCGAGAGGAAAGATCTTCAGTTGTTTAAGGTACTGATCCTGCATCGTTTTGTGCTGTTCATACTTGGATCAGATTTTCGAACCTGCACAGATACTTTTTGGCACCTGTTTGTTTCTCCCATTCTCTTCGGGACAACTTGTTTTCTTGAAATTTAAGGTTTCATTCATCCATCAGTGGTTGTTAGGCTTGAATGGCCCCCATACAAAAACCACTTCTCTTGAAAGAGCAATGAGAGGTAACTAATCTGATCTCTCTCTCTTAAACCTTTTTTTAATCAAAAACTCTCAGTTCTCTTTACGCCTACAACTATCCGGAAATTCTACAGCAAGTAGCAGAAAAAACGTTCATTGTAGAAAGCGCTTGGTTTGGTATGACTTATACAATGCTATTAGAAATATTTCAGCTTTCCCTGGAATGTTATACAGTGAAGAGTTACAAAAATATTCTTGAAGCAACATGACAACATCTTGTCGAGCACCTTCCTGATATAGTTTCGTGTATGCAAATAAAACATCTGAGGTTCCTTTTCGTTCCATGACACGTCCAGATCGCTGCTTAAACAGGAGACTGAAGAGACAAGTCAAGTGTTCCTCCTTTACACTGTTGAAGGATGTGGAACAATTAAATTTCAGAACGGCTCACAGAAGCCAATAAACTATCTTTTTTTATCTTTCGGTTTTTCAGTTCGATACCATTGGTGTTATCCGCACTTTTGAAGCAATAGAGTCTTTTCTTCCCATCTATATTATATTGCTCTTAGACAGAGGGTAATACTCACTACTCACTAGTCACTTATTCTCTTGCAAATAAATTTCCCGTTAATTGACAAAGGTGTTATATACCCTATCCGAACTTTCAATACTGAATTAGCAGCATTCTAGAATTTCATCTCATCATGTGTTCAGTTTAGAACTAAGAAAATCTTCTATTCTGTTTCTGGACTCTTGCTTGTCCTTTCCTTTTTTCAGAATCATGTTTTATACTTGCTGTCCTTTTTCTTTCGTGACAACTATAAAAAGGTTAAACCTGGGACACCCCCCAAGAGAATTCAGTGTGCAGATTGACACGGGAAGTGATGTTTTATGGGTTAGCTGCACAGCCTGCAACGGCTCCCCAAAGACTAGTGAACTCCAAGTATACTTCTTTATAACTTTCTTCAATATGATTGATTGATTTCTATTTTTCCGGAACATTATCTTGGTTTCATCTTTGGTTTCAATGCTTTCATGTTCAGATAGGAGATGTTACTCAAATTTCCAGACGGAATCGAGCTGTTCCCCGAACAACTTTTTGTTCATATACGTTTAAGTATGGTGATAGAAGTGGCACTTCTGGTTACTACATCTCAGATTTCATGTCCTTTTATACTGTTATTACCAGTACCTTGGCTATATATTCCTCTGCTCCCTTTGTATTGAGGTAAGCTAGCAGCAAAAACATGCTCTTTGAGAATATGGCATGGTGTCTCATCTTTTTATCTTGCATCTTATGGTCCCCTTTCGACACTGATGATCTATATGGTTCATTGTTTTTCGTAAAAACTTACTCAACTGATGACTGCATCTTCTGGGAAAGTAATTATTTTCCAAATGGGAGGTACTTGTTCTGTAACCGCATATGAACTACATTCATTAGTTTTTCATGATATGTGATTTATACAAACCAGAGATTTGCAAGAGGCCTAGGAGAGCAGTTGATGGCATCTTTGGGTTAGGCCAAGGGCGTTTATCTGTAATTTCACAGATTGCTACGCAAGGACACGCACCACGAGTATTTATTCTCGCACTGTATGAAGGGAGATAAAAGCGGTACGAGGTGTAATGGTTCTAGGTCAAATTAAGAGAATTCCCGGAGTTTTTTTTCATAAGACAAGGAACCATATGATCGAGAAATAGAAATTTTGTAGCTGAGCCTACGAAAATAAAATGTTATTTGTTCAGCTTGGAATAGGAAAACGAAAATGTATAGCCCACGTCTTGATTCAGATAATATGCTGCAAATAAAACATTTTAGGCCACATTACAATGTGAACCTGCAGAGACCCTCTAACAGAGAAACAAGGTCTCGAAAACTATCCTTTGGTGTGTCTTTGTTCGTTCTTTCCCTCCATAAAGTTGGTTATCTAAAAGGGCGGCAAACCCAAGTTGAGTAACCGTCATTTGAATATCAGCCAGCCTGACCATAACTAACATTTGAACATTAATATATAGCCGCCCTAATCCACAAGTAGCAGAGCTTCTTTTCAATCCAGAAAACTAGAGAATCTGATAGTAATGTGTGTACATGTTTAACCTTCCTCATCATCATCATCATCATCATCCTGGCCATCGTCGTCGTCATCTCGTTTTCTCTTTGGACGAGATGATGATGGCAAGGACTGGTCAGGGATTGGCAGGTCATCCTCGACTTCTTCTTCATCATCTGTATCGTTGTCTTCGTTAATGGGCTCGATGTCACTGCTCACAGCATCATGATCTTCCACTTGAGACACCGGCTGAACAAGGTACCCTTCACCAGATTCTTCATCCTATCAAATTCATCAAACTCTAGGTTAGCCATAAACACAAAAGAGATCGCTTTCATTAAACAAATGAAAAAACTTTTCACACATGGACCATTCCCGCAACAAAAACACTCAAATTGTCTTTAATAACAAGACGAGTTCACTGCAAATCTAACCTGATACTTTAAGCTGCAAACAGAACAATTCAAGACCGGACTGATATTCTCAACCATGCAAGAAAATTAGAGAACCAACAATATACTCGAGTCATATCATAAACCTTTGCTATCAATCCTCAAAACCCGCAGCACAGTGGACTTATGTTTAACACTATTTCGGGCTGAAGTCGTAATTCTATAAATCTATCAAGAACATATCTACAGGAACTAAGAGAACAAGGAGCAGCACAAGCAAGAACCAGTGAAACGCAAGCATATAATCCACATATCCAAACATCGCACACGACTGTAAGTAGCACATATCTCACCTCCTCTTCACCATCATCGTCATCACCGAAATCACCATCATCCTCAACCCCTTGGTCATCCTCCCCGGTCTCACCATCATTATCCTCATCACCATCCCCTTGCTCGTGCCCATCAATCTCTCCTGCATTCATCAATCGTCCTGAACTTCCTGAGCCACCGAGACCACAATCATCGTCATCGACTTCCTCTTCATCATCATCATCTTCTTCATCATCAACCCCATCTTCCTCGTTATCACTATCTTCAATCTCATGAACCTCAACAACATCATTATCTTCCCCTACTTCCTCCTCATCAGTCTCCTCCCCAGACTCACTATCATCACCGTCATCCTCCCCTTCCTCTCCATTCACAGCTTGAAGACGAAACCCGTTAGCCCTGAAACTGGTCCCGTTAACTCGAGCCGCCTGCTCTGACTCGTCATCCTCAGCATCACTCTCTTCATCCTCATCCACATCAACAACCCCATCAACCCTCTCACTATGCCCATTACTCATCCAAGGAGCCTCCGTTACGTCGTCCCCATCAACCTCTCCGCTTCCAGGATCCTCCTCGTCACCTTCCTCATCTTCTTCTTCATCCTCCTCATCCTCCTCATCATCAGACTCAGGCCTCTCGTTTCCTTCAGCATCCGTCTTATCTAAAAACTTCAAAGTTCTAATCAAAGCAAAAACCCTGGATCGATAGTCCTTAACCCTCGTCACAGGACACTCGTACAGATCAAGAGAAACCAGCTTCAACCGAGCAAGAGGAGCAAGATCCTCAACGAACTGGATCCGGTTATTCGACAAATCCAAATCACGCAGCGAATCAAGCCCAGCCTCCACCAGAAACTCCACACCCGCAGTGATCCGGTTATCAGACAAGATCAGCTTCTGCAGATTTGCGAGGCGAGGGAACTGCTCAAGCGAAGAAACACCGACGTTCGCTATAGAAAGGTGTTGAAGATTCCGGAATCTCTCCAGGAGGCTAGGCGGAGGTAAACGTCCCTGGACGCATTTCACCGCGCCGTCCAGTGTCAGCGTCCGTGTAGCTAAACGGTCCGTTTGACCATCTAGAGCCGCTTCCACAGCTCTTTCCCAAATCTCATCCATCAAAACAAAAACCTCACCACACCCAAATATTCTTATTTCAAGTCTCTCAAACTCGCCCAGAAGAAGAAGGAAACTGCGATATCCAGGTGGAGGTTAAAAGAAAAAGAAAAAAACTTTTACCGGCGTAAAAGGAAACCCTAATTTGTACGGTCACCACTAAAACCTCGCGAGGAAGACGAAAGCCTAAACATCGTTTCTTGTTGTTGGGCTCTTTTAATTGATTTGGGGAAGAAAAAAAAAAGGGCTAAGAATTTTTAAAGATTTTTTTTTTGCTTGAATTATTTAACGCGTTGTTAACCGTTGGATTAAGAATTGAAGATCGATGACGTGGGTGAATGGAAGGTGTAGATCGAATAGTTTTGTGCTGGTTTTCGGATCTGGACATCTTCGACACGTCTCTTTAGTGTGAAACTAATTGTGGACCCACCCCTTTGTTTGACATATTTACAAAGATGCCATTTTCAGTGTTTCTCTTTTTTTCTTTTTCTTTTGTTAAATTATCAAATTATACCAATCTACAAATTAGTGAATCTCGTAATTATAAATTTACAACATATGATTCATCCGAACTTTTTGCTAAAAAAAAGAAAGAAAAAATTGTGTTTTTGGTTTAAATAATCAACTTCGTATTAAACTTATTACTTATGATACATTTTGTTTATTTCCTCATGATTTGAGTTGTTTAGCTCTGGTTAATCTTAGAATAAGCATCTTTGGTGTTAGCGATTACTCTTGTAACTCAACTTTGAAATTTAGGGGTTAAAAGAAGGCAGGTTCGAGACACATCTTTTGGAATTTTTTTAGCTGGTTTTTCGAGCTTTTTGCTTTTTTCTGCTCACGGGTACGAAAGAATTTGATGAAATTCGACTTAGCTAGCATTTACTTGAGAAAATAACTCTTAATCTTTTGGATATGTTTTTTTGGTGAGAATCTTTTGGATATGTTTAAAGTATCTTTCCGCAGATTATACTAGTTTTTTTTTTTATTCCACATTAAGTATTGAGCTGAAAATGTGGTTTTAGTGTGTTGGTGTCCTTTGTTAAATCTGCAACGTCTTGTACTCTTGTTAGTGTTTTCCACATGATTCAAATATGACTGATGTATGATCCGGTCAACACTTGAATGGAGAATTTTGTTAGTAATGCTCAGCGTCTGTTTATACGTTTACTCTTTTCTTGTATTGTTTTGAACCTTACACTTGTGTTTGTGCTTTATTAGTTATGTTTTGCTGTCTGCTTCTGTTTACTTTTTTCTTTTATTATTTTGTAGAATACATTCAGCTTTTTTTTTTTTTGGAAGACGATGAAACAGATATAATTCTAGAAGATGAAACGAATATGCGTATTGCTATAGGAGAGTTGTATGGAGTCATAAATGTGCATTCCGATAGACAAATAATCAAATATATAGATGGCAAAACGTTTTGTTGGCTGGCCTCGTATGCGACGAGATATGGTGGAATCTGCGAAAGAGAATTTTGACATTCTTGGTATAAACAAAGGTACTTTTATGAGCTTGTGTTAAAAGTTGTCACAACTATACAAATTGAAGTAATCTTTTCACGTTTATTGAGATGGTTGCGGAAACATTTGTCGAGATGGTTGCGGAAAATACAATTATGCGGGTCTTAGTCAAGAGATATCAACATTTTTTTCCCACCGTATGTGATAGGTTGGCATTACCAACGTAACGATAATCATTCATAATTGATTATGCGTTGGTTTCCAGTAAAACGTTCTCATCTTCTTTGGTTCACATTCTTGGAAGCTATCTCAAAGTTCGGACCATTATTGTATTTTCGTTTCTTTTTGTTGGCTTTGTATATAATTTAGACTTTTCGCTTTTCTAAACTTTTAAAACGATGGATGTATTGTTGATTCTAATTTTATGATATTATTTTTTTACACAATGAAAGTAATCTTTCTCAGCCGAGTGACCGGCTTTAACCTCAAAGAAGTGGAATAAGAGCCATAATTAAACTACTTTGTTTGGTTTAATTGGTTAACACCAATTCTTTGTTTATTTTTTCGTTAAATTGTTAGCCCGTATTTAACGAAACTTGTTTGTACACCGTGTTTTTTACATGTTTCTGTGCATTTACTTGTATATATCTATTTCATAATTTCATTAAAAAGTAAAAACGTTTAATTTTGTCGAGTGAGACAAGATAAGTCCTGGATTAGTAGATAACACATGAGTTGGAAACAAAAGGCGCAGCACAAGAATAATCTGATATCACATAACAAACTTTAATGGGCTCAGCTCGGGATATAGAGATTTCGGCCCAATAAGTCAATTGCATCGGCGCATGCAATCTTTTGGAATGTCGATCGCTTGTGTTTTTGTCATTTTGATACGCGAGTTACGAATACGTATATCTACTATATACCCTAATGTTTTGACTATCCCTTCAACTTTTTGTTGTTGACAAAGGATAAATTTACACAGCATATTAAATACCGTATTATCAATCTGCTACTTTTCATCTCTGTCTCTATTTAAACAGCACATACGATGATTAATATGAAGAGCACAAACTATTGTTTCTTTAAAAACACCCATTCTTCAATTGCTTTTACAAGATAGTGGCTGAAACCTTTTGTTTTTGTAGGAAATGGAATTTCAAGGCTGGCTAAATAGTGTTTCTGGAATCTTGTGGGACCCTGTCACGCGTAAAATAATGTTGTTTTCCAAACTCATACTATAAAATTAGATAGTAAGAAAAAATTAAAGAAGAAAAAAGGTTTAAATAGTCAAACACTAGTTTTTGACGGATATTGCATAAAAAGTTGCACTTGTCCTTTTTCTTTCTATCAAAATGCAAAAGTAGAAAATAAAATAAAACAATTTCTAATCTTTCGACTAGATTAGTATGACAAAGATGATAATCAATTATTGTTCAAAAGGTCTTATCTGGTTCGAATTTTATCCAACGGTGCCAGATGGAATAATATTATCACGTGGCAATATCTTAACATTTCAAACACTTGCGAGACTTGTAAACAAAATCACTTAATAATGTATTACCATCTCTATATCCTCACTTTGCAAAACATACACCTATAACCACTGGATCATGTTGTTTTGTTGACAATATTAACCGAAACAAATATCTAAACAATATTATGGCTCCCACCAAAGAATATTTAACAAAACAGATTTGATAGATCGCTAGGTCCAGACCCACCGCCCGACTAACGCCTAGCGAGTTCCCAAACCTAGATTAACACTAACAAAAAATACATTTGTTAAACAAATTGATGAGAAATGAATAAATAATTCGAGCAATAATACATTCCGATAACACTAATAAAAAATTATTCGATTACAAATCAAGGTTTACTTTAATTTTAGATTTATCAACTTTTTTATATATAAAATACAATAAGTCTGTAGTATTTAATAATGATCTTTAATCCGAATAAAAAGATAGAATTGATCCATTTTAAACTGATTAAAATGTCATACAATAATAATTTTAATATTCAAAGGTTTTCAATGGAGAAGTATTTTCCATCAAGAGACAATTCATGAGTTTTTTTTATAAAAAAAGAGAATTCATGAGAACGTCTATAATCACATAAACAGTTTCAATATTTGAATGTAAAATATAGTTTGTATGAGTAAAATTTGCAATAAAAATTTTTATGAAATATATTTCTAGCCATGAAGAAGTGAAAAACTATATCTTGCAATCCTCCGCAGTTAATCTTATATTGACACAAAAACGTGAAATAGTTAAAAAATGAAAAAAATTATCATTAGATAAATAAAATCAAAGAAATTAATATTAGTATATTGATACAAATAAACACATAAAATAACAATAATTATTACCTAACTATATAAATTAGATTATATATTCAACAAAAAAAACAAATATATACCCCATGCAAAAAGGAAGAAAAGAGAAGCCATTATGGTTTGACATCATCTAGGTTCTGAGAGGTGTTCGAATACTAGATAAATAACTATCACCTACAGATTACAAATAAGATAATAAGATATCAACACGAAAAAATGACGTGTAACCAATGGATGTGAAAACGCAAAAGAATATAAAAAGAATATCAATGATTAATTCGCCGGTTTGTATGAGACAAATAATGTATTCTTAAAATATACATAAACAGACAAATAAATATTAAAATATTATGCATTGCATAATTTTATTGAAACTATATATAATACGAAAGAAATAAATATATAACCAACGGAATACTGCTCTACTAGTGTAGTTAATTAGTTATACCAACAAAATGTAGATATACTAACAGGTCAAAGTCAACAAATAACGCGATCAATTGCATTAAATGTGTAACAGTTACGATAATGAGAACACTGAAAACTTTGATCAACATCGCTAGACGACAAACTCAACTGTAATTTTCAAATTGCCGTAATTGTTGTGTTTCTCTTCGTTTTTTGTTGTTTATCGACAAATATGGAAATTACATTTTCAACGGGAAGGTGTTTGGTCCGACAAGTGGACGGTAAATCCTCGCTTAACGACAACGCCAGTAAACCTTTCTAAACTTTTATTCATCGATAACTTAGGTTTATTCTGGCCAAAAAACATATGATCATTGTTGAATTTTTAAATTAAATTTACATAAATTTATTTAATCTTAGATAAAGTTCAAAAAACCAAAAAATGTTTGAGAGAACTGAACTTTAGAATATTTTTTAATTTTTTATTTTTAAAATCGAATCAAACTAAATTTAAATATTTACTAGTTTTTCAGATTTTTGTGTCGGATCAATGTAGATCAACTCGAAAATGATCAGATCAACTTAATAGACTTTCTAATAATAATAATAGCAATTAGGTAATTATGTCATATATATATAATTAATAAGTTTATATTCATGCAATTATTTTTCTTATCACTTGTAGGATAACTGAATCATTGACATAAGAACCACTTTACTAGTAACTTCGTAAGGTTCCTTTTCTCCCACATTTTTTTTTTTTTTGGTACTAATGTTAAAATTCCATACCATTTTTTTGAGTTTTACATGTTGCTTGGCAACTTATTAAGCTAGAACAGAAACACATACAACCCGTTACAAGAAAAAAGTTACAAGAAAAATAAAAGAAAGCAAATACAAGCTTAAGGCCGCCTGGAGGAGAAGAAGACTTCTAGGAGAGAAGGCTGAGTTTGAGTTTCCGCCGTGTATGGGAGCAGAATATCTCTCATTAAGCGATCCAATGCGTGGCAGATAACATTCGTCGTGGAGGACACTGTGGTGAAAATCCTAGCATTTCTTTCTTTCCACAGCAAATAAATTGAGCTTTGAAAAAGAAGCTTGATAATAGAGCGAACCAAGGTGGAAACTGAAGCAGGCAAAAGAGTTAACCATGCGGCTATTGAGTGGATGTCCATAGGTGGATTTGGCAAGAGACCTACAACAAAGTGCCTCCATACTGTGGAGGAAAAATCACACTCAAAGAAAAGGTGATGGTGAGTTTCCGGGTAGGCCGAGCAAAGGACACAAATATCAGGAACATTTAAACCCCAATTGCGCAAACGATCCTTAGTAGGTAGCCGTCTAAGCATAGCCAGCCAAGAGATGAACGATTGTCGTGGAATGTGCTCCTTGAACCATATCACTTTGTGCCATGATATGATTGGTGTTTTAGTACGGATGTGATTCCATGTTACCTTCGAAGAAAATTTTTTCCCAAAAGTTCCATTTGCCTACCTCCATAAGTAACAATCTTCCCCTCTTGTCGCATGCGGGGGACACATAGTCGTGAGGACTATATGCAGTGTTTCGGCATCAACTGATCTAGCATGTGGTAAGTGCCAATTTCCATTTGTTACAGCTTCACAAACATGGGAGTCCAGACTAACTTGCAATTGGCGGGGACCGAGTAGCCCCATCATAGATATCAAGGGTCCTAGGTCAGTCCAATAGTCAAACCAGAAAGAGGCAGTGTCACCGTTTCGTACCTCACATCTGAGTAGTCAATGAGATTATTAGCTACAAGAACATCAAGAAAGACAGTGAGATTGATATTTTTTTCTTTGTATATTTATAAATTAAACAATGCATGGGAGTCCAGAATCAAGATAGATACTTGAAAACAGTCGAACCCCACAAGGATCGACAAAACATTTCTTTTTAGATGGCTCAAAACAATTATTTAAAAAATTTCCAAATTAATAAAAAAAATATCTGAAAAGTTGATAATCGATTAAAGAGAAAAAAATAAAAAAAAATAAAAAAATAATAATAGTTGTGCTGATAGTGAGAGAGAAGAAGACGAAGAAAGGCTCCTTTGTCTCGGAAGAACCAAAGGGAGCCAAGAAAAAAAAAAAGGGTCGTAGCTTTCTTTCACACGAAATCTCACGAGCCGCCTTATTCTTTTTCTTCTTCTTCTTTCTCTGTCTCTTCCGAAAAAACATCTAAAATCAAATCAATATAAACCAGAACTTTGCTAGAGCGTAAGACCAACGCCGTTTCTATTTCCGGTGGAATCTCAGCCGTTGGATCTGGGAATTCGCCGTTTTCAGTGGAGGAGCTTTTGGCTTTAAATGAAAGTTTTTTTTATATTTTTTTATAAAATTTGTTTTAATCGTTATCAGAAAAGGTAGGTAGCGAAAAAGAGGTTTTTACGAAAAGCAGATTGACTGGTAGCTGAAGAACAACGGAGGAGAAATATAGTAAAGAGAGTAAAAGAGAGAGAGAGAGAGAGTAAAGAAAGATAAACCCTAAAGGTTGAAACTTGGTTGACGAAAAAAATGAACTGAAAATTTTCTTCATTTATTCCATTCTTGTACTTTATTTTTTTCATTGTGTTACTTCAAGAATCAAAAAGAGAAGAAAAAAAAAGTTAGGTTTTTTTCTATGAGGAAGATGCCGGTAGATTTAGATAACTCCTCCACAGTTTCCGGCGAGGCAAGTGTTTCATCCACCGGAAACCAACAAAACCCACTTCCGAAATCCGCCGGAAAGAAGAAACGGAACCTCCCTGGCATGCCCGGTAACTTAAAAAAATCCAAACTTTATGTAACTCAAAAATTACAAATTCTTCATTTTTGTTTTTGCTGATTTTGTTTTCTTACAGATCCAGACTCAGAAGTCATAGCTTTGTCACCGAAAACATTACTAGCGACAAACAGATTCGTTTGCGAAATCTGCAACAAAGGATTCCAGAGAGACCAGAATCTCCAGCTTCACCGTCGAGGTCATAACTTGCCGTGGAAACTCAGACAGAAATCGAGCAAAGAAGTGAGGAAAAAGGTTTACGTTTGTCCTGAGACTAGCTGTGTTCATCACGACCCTTCACGCGCTCTTGGAGATCTCACCGGAATCAAGAAACACTTTTGTCGGAAACACGGCGAGAAGAAGTGGAAATGCGACAAATGCTCCAAGAAATACGCTGTTCTGTCCGATTGGAAAGCTCATTCGAAGATTTGTGGAACCAAAGAGTATAAATGCGATTGTGGTACTCTGTTCTCTAGGTAAATTGCCAAAAAAAAAAAAAAAAATCGAATTTTTCCATCTCAAAAATTTAATCTCTGATTATTGTTCACTTGTAGGAGAGATAGCTTTATAACGCATAGAGCTTTCTGTGATGCTTTGGCTGAAGAAAGTGCGAGAGACCATACTCATAGTAAGAAGCAGAACCCGGAAGTTCTGACCCGGAAGAAAGTACCCGACCCGGTATCTTTAACCGGAGCTAATTCTCTGCCGTCGTCTCCGGATCCTGCACTCACCTCGGTTGCTCCGGTGGAAACTCAGCCTGTTAAAATCCAATCTCCTCCGGCTACAACGATTAAGCGATCAGGTAAAAGTAAAACTCTGTTTTTTTACAATTCAAGATTTAGCAAAATTAGACAATTTTGAGTTCCATTTTTATCCCTATGTTTGCTTGTTTTATTTTCCAAGTTTTGAAACATGACAAAGAATGATAAATCTGTGTTATTGGTCGGTGATCTTGGAGTTTAGTATGTTTTTGTCCGTAGCGTTGTATTATTTTTATCTATTACCTGATTAAGAACATAATTCATTTTGCAAGTTTTGGTGTTAGATATGGCTCTGATTGATTCTTTATGATAAAGAAACCAAAGATATGATTGATTTGCTTTTATTTTTCTATATGATAATATAGGGAAAAGAAAAAAGAAAAGTCTCAAATTTTATATGGTTTCCCTCATGATTTTGCAGAATCCCCAAAAACCCCTCCTGAAATCTTGCAAGAAGCTTCAAAACCAAGTGGCTTAAACGTTACAAGAAACGGCGTTTTCGCAGGTTTATTCGAGTCTTCCTCAGCTTCTCCAAGCATATACGCATCTTCGTCGTCTTCTTCACAGAGTCTCTTCGCGCCATCGACATCCATAGAACCCATCTCTTTGGGTCTCTCAACAAGTCATGGATCATCTTTTCTCTGCTCAGCCCGGTTCCCAACTCAGCCCGCAATGTCAGCAACGGCTCTGCTTCAAAAAGCAGCTCAAATGGGAGCAGTTTCTTCAGGTGGTTCGTTGCTTCGCGGGTTAGGCATAGTTTCATCAACTTCACCTTCTATGGAGTCGATAGGCCCTCATGGTCTAGCATTGGGACTGCCTTGTGGCGGTGAAAGCAGCTCGGGTCTGAAAGAGCTCATGATGGGGAACTCATCCGTGTTTGGTCCGAAACAAACAACGTTAGACTTTCTCGGGTTAGGAAGAGCGGTTGGTAACGGAGGTGGTTCTGGAAACGGACTATCCGCTCTAGTTGGACGAAGCGGCAGCATCGACGTGGCGGCGACACTTGGGTCGGGAGATTTTTCAGGTAAAGACATTGGTAGAAGAACATCATAAGTACAGTAAGTTAGTTTGTTTTAAGAGACTTGGGGTTTAGGTGTGTGTTTTGATTATTATTGTTCAGTAGCTTTAGTGTGAGTCGAGTTTGGAGCATATGAAAACTTCCTTTTTAAGAGAAGGTTTTAAATTTAAATATATTTTGCATTTAATTTTAGAGTCTTTATCTTACTCTTATTAGTTTATTTCTTGTTCTTAAACGCAAAGAAATCTTGAGTAACGAGTGACAAATGATTTGACTATAAAAGTTACGTGAGAATGCAATAAATGGGATAGTTTTGTTTTCATTGCCTTAATCGGAAATGTTACAGGGAGATGAGATTTACTTCTTTTATAGAAACTCTTTCCAAAATCCTGAAGTGTTTGGGACCCAATTTTTTTTGTCACCTTTCGATTTTTGACCACTGATTTGATTAGATATTCGATAAACAAATAGAGAAAGAGATTCGACAATAGATTTTTTTTGCTCTACCAATCGTATTGTAGGTCCATTATGATAATATGATATCATGACAGCACATCACTAAAGAGCTGTTCTAAATCTCAGCGAAGGCTTCATAATAATGATACTAATGATACTATCATACTACGCTATCATTTTAAAGCCCAAAGTTTATCAACTCGGACAAATTTATAATGTAGTTTTAAGTAACCTACAAGTATAAATTTACACTATAAATTAATATTTAGCTTGTTGAAATCTGAAACTTATACGGTTTAAAAGTAAAAGCAGTAAATTATACACACACACATATATATATGTATATATATAATATCTAGGGTAATTCTAAAAAATAACAAATTTTCTTTTTTTTTGTTATAAAAATAACACACCAAAGTAAAAATAACATTCATTAATGAAGAAAAAAACTATTATACCCTTACTTCTCATTATTTTCTTCTCAATCTTGTAACCTAAACGCTAAACCCTAAAATCTAAACTTTAATTAATGATTTATGAACTCAAATTCATTAGTGTAATACATTTAAAAATGATTAAAATGTGCTATTATTGTCATTTTCACCTTAGTTTGCTATTTTGTGACAAAAACATGAAAGTGTGTTATTTGAAGGTATTCCTCTAATATCTATCCCTCACCAATTCTACCCCAAACCAATTATTATATATTTCTACTCAAATTTTAAAAAGTTAAATTCATTCGATGGATATATGTTTACCATAACGATAACGATATAGAAGATAATTTGCTTTATGTAAAAATATAGTTGAAATTGTTTTGGCAAGAAAAATAGAAAAGCATTTTTTTTCTTTCAAATAACAACAACAAAAACAACAAAAAGAAATAAAATAGAACAATACCCTAAAAAATAAAAATAATAGACAAACACTAACACAATATCCAGTCTTGTCTTCTTATTTCATTTACTAACTTCTTATGGTGTTTTGTAATGAGAAAGGCTCAAGAATCCTTCTTTCCTATCTTCATAGAAAACACAAATGTTGGTCATGACTTGTATAAACAAGCCTTGAACATTTTGAAGATAGGAAGTATCAATTTCATCACTTTCTTCTTCTTCTTCCCTTTCTTCTTCTTAGGCTTCATCTCCTGGCAATTACGCTGTTGAATCAAATTGCTCGTTGAATCTTCATCTGTATCATGGAGATCAGCTTCCTCACTTGCTATTGAATGAATAATTACTGTCCGAACAGAACTGTCATCCGAGCACATACTTAAATTAGATTGCTCATTGAATCCACAGTTAATTTCTGGATACAAGCGGCTTAGCAAGTTTTTCAATAAGACAGTAATCTCTTTAAACTCAGGCCGTGCGTTCGAGTCCTCTGCCCAACAAGATTCCAGAATGGAGACAACTTCAGCCGGAATTTCTCTAAGACTTGGTCTTGCTTTCTGTAAAAAAAAAAAAAGAAGATCAACCACTTTCAAAACTTTCTTTAAGTTTTAGGGATTTTCTTGGTTAAAAATGTTGATTTTGTGACCTTTACCTGGCTGACAAGATAAGGCACAACGGTTGGAAGCAGTCCACTGAATGGTTGTTTGTTAGTAAGCAACTCCCAAAAAACTATAGCAAAGCTGTAAACATCAACTTTGTGATCATAGTACAACTTCTCTCCAATTTTCAGCGGCTCACAACTGAATACCTGTAGATATACAAATTATAAAACCTTTAATTAGTCTATATATGATTTTATGAGACATTTCGTCAAAGATTGAACTCAAATATTGACCTCAGGAGCCATCCATCTGTAAGTGCCAGCTTCACTAGTCATACAACCTGTTGTCTCTTCTCTGACAAGTCCGAAATCAGCCAACTTCACGTGTTTCAAATCACTTGTTACCAACACATTCTCTACAAACACAGAGAGAAAGCAAACTCATCAATTTGTTTATTTACAAAACATAATATGAAAATAGAGTATATTTACTTGGCTTTAGATCACGGTGAATGAGGCCATTTGTGTGCAAAAATTCCATGGCTCGAGAAATATCCAAAGCATAGCTTAGTGACATCTTCAGACCAAGAGTGTTTGGACGTGAATCCCACAAGAACTTCTGAAGAGAACCACCTTCAAGGAGTTCTGTAACTATCATCAATTGTGGCTCTATGCAAGCTCCAACAAACTGTAACATTCATTAAAAAGAACCATGTTTACTCATTATTTATAACATAATATTGAAATCACCAAAATATTTATCTCTTTAATCTTTTTTACCGCGACAATGTTCTCATGTTTGGTATTGGATAGAAACATAACTTCTTTCTCAAACTTTTCCTTCTGATGTATGCTTACAGCATCTGTCCTACTTGGCTGCACTATCTTTACCGCCACAGAAATTTTGTTTTTATACCTATATATCATTAGAGAGATTATACTAAATTACCAAAATATATCAAATGTTTGAGGTTAAATCTAATAAAAACAAGGACAATGATTAGCAAGAGACTCCATTCTTATGCGAATGATTAAAAAATTTCTATCAATCACAAAAACTTATGAAGTAGATCTAAATGGATAATTTTGACAAAAATATGATTTAGAGTTTGCCTCATTACATTAGACCGAAACTTCACTCATTTAATTACTGCTTCAATGAAAATTTCACAGGGATTTGAGCAATACTGGATAAGAAATCATGAATGAATCTTTGACCCCAAAAGAATTAAAATCATCAAATTTTGTCTAGAGAAAACCTAAAACAATAATGGTAATAAAATAATAATAACAATCAAACCACAGATATTCATAAACAAATCCTAAATGCAGTTTGTTTTTAATCACCAAAAAGGATCCCAAGACTCATACGCCTGAAATGTTGAACCCTAAATTCTATAGCAACACTATAAAATATGAAAAATAAATCAAAGTGGAAAAACTAAAGTAAAGAACAAGCAAAAATAAATGAGGAACATGTATTAATTAATTAAAGCCATTTAATTCATAAACAATAAAAATCTTAGTGAGAGAAAGAGAGAGAGAGGATACATACAATCCTTTGTAAACAATAGAGTTGCTTCCTTCTCCGATCATCTCTCCTGTCACGATATCTTCTGGATTGAGCAGTAATTCTCTGCTGATAGTGAAATCGAAGTGGTTATCAATACTAGATTCATAGCCTTTCGAGTCAAACGATGATGTGGGAAAAGGGTAGCTAGGGCAAAGTGTCATTGCCGAAGATATGGCCATTGTTGGAGTTCGCTGGTATGTTTGACCTCTCATTTTTCTAAAAGCTGGAGTAAAAGTGAGAAAGAAGATGATGACATAACTAAGAATTATTCATCCTTATTTATAGTATTATAGAATATGAGGGTATTTTTATAATTTCAAAAAGTTTGTATCTGACCTGTAATTTCTAAGAGTGAGAATGGGAAAAAATGGAATGTTGTTTTTATTTATTAATTGAAAATTTGAAAGATGAATAGAATTGCTAAGCGTGGCGTGGTTTTATACATAATCTTATCTTTTAAAACATTTTTCCTTTTTCATATATGTTACCTATATGTGATTGTGTCTCTTTTGGAAAATTTTATATTCCTGAAATGTACAAATGTATAGTACAAAAAAGCAGAGAAAAACAATTTACTGTTACAAAATATGTATGTTTTTCAGCTTCGGATAATATTTAGAAGTTAAGTTTTTTTCCCAACTATTTCGGATAATAGCATCGGATAAAAGCTAATTACTATATTATATTTGAGAAATACCCTCAAATACCACATTTTCATGTTTTTGTGACAAAAATACCACATCAAGATGAAAATGACAAAAATAATATTTATTTAATGGTTTAAAGATAATTAAACTAATAAATTTGGGTTCAAAAGTCATTAATTAAGGTTTAGATTTTGAGTTTTAGGGTTTAGGTTTAAGAGATTGGAAAGAAACATATGAAAATAAATGTATAATAGTCTTTTTTCTCTCCAATAAATGTTATTTTTGTCATTTTTACCTTGTTGTGGTATTTTTGTCACAAAAACATGAAAATGTGGTATTTTTGAGAATTGCCCATATTATTTACAAATTTGCAATAGAAAATGGTTACATATTTATATTATTTTTCTGTATAGTATATATTTAATAATATATGTTATTTAAAATACCACTAAAGAAAAAAGTGGTGCAATTAAGTTTAAAGAGATTGGTGTTGTAAAAAAGAATATAATGTTAATCGATGAGTCTAAAAAGGTAAAAATATAAACAAATGATTTAATTATTGGTTTTGATATTAAATTGATAGATTCTATCATTGATCATTGAAATAGTAAAAAAATTAATCTAAGAAATTAATTATTGTTTAATCAATTAACAACTCACAATACTACTTTCTTTTTTATTGATAAAAGATGATATAATTAAATTTTATTTGTTCAATGTCAGAAAAAAGCAATGAATTGATAATTTGTCTTTGAAATTGTAAATTTTTAATCGAATCAATTAATTTCTAACGGTATAACTTTTTATTTAATAAAAAACGGTATAAGTTTCTTTCAATATTATTAAAAGAAAAGTGAAGTAGTAAATTAAGTTTTTGAGTTTGAAATATAACAAGTTAATTATTGTTTAATCAATTATGATCTAGTTGTACTACTTTCTATTTTATTAAAAAAAGTCAACAAAATTAGTTTTAGTCATTTGATATTTTATTATCAAATTATTACTATTAACATATTATTAATAGATCAATATTTTACATTTATCCTTAGAATTCTTAATTTATAGCTGAAACCATCAATATGTAAATAATATATAAAATAAAAGCTATTTAAAAAATATTATAACCCAAAATCACATGAATGATATAGATCACTAGTTTATAAATACCAATCTATCAATTTATATGATATAATAACAGTTAATTTGTACTACTTTATATTTCAATTGGTTTTTCAATAAAACAATGAATTTTTTAAGAACTCAATTTATGAATTTTTATTTATAATAATGATATGAATATAAATTAAAATATTATAGAAGTTAATATTAAAAATATATGACATTTAAATTATTGATAAATATCAAGTTGTAATTTTATTGGTTCAATTTGACAATTTTCTGTCTCCTCATATTTTCTTTAGTAACTATAAATATGAAATTTAATATTCCCATATAAGGTAAATATTATATCTTTTTGTTATAGTATTTATAAAAACTTCTAGTTAGAAATAATTAATACCTTTCTCTTATAAAAAAAATACCTTTTTGTCAGATTTTTTCTTTCTTTCTTTTGGACAGCCTTTTTTGTGTCAGTTAATACCCGTTTTCATTTCAGGAATTTTTGTTTTTTGGACAAATAACTCATCAGGAATATATTCATTTCAGGAATATATTCAAATAACTCCTCTTTTTTTTGTTGGACAAATATATTCATTTCAGGAATATATCTCCAAACAAGTGAACAACTCATCATTTTGCATCTATTTCTTTCTTTTAGAAAATATTTCTAAGATGACATATTTTCCACTTTTTTTCTTGAGTCTAAACCACATGATAAATATACAACTATAAAAAAGAAATTGACATATATGGTACTTTTTTTTTTATAAACTTTAAACATGTCTATGCTGATTTTTTAAAATTATTAAACATTATAAATCTATATGTATATATATATATATATATTACAATCTACATAAAAACAGCTATTTGTCTATCTCCACAAGGATGTGACTTTTTTCTCTGTCTAAAATTTGGTGTATTTACATTTAAATGTGGCAAGAGATCATATATGGTGGGCCAAATCATTTTCTAAGTTACAACTCAAACCCAAACAATCTTAATGAACTGAAGATAGTCCATTAATTGTAACTTTGCCGTTAGCTTCCTCCAAATCTGCCTTGTGAAAGAACGAATGAAGTAGAGATTGTCTTTTGATTCGGCTACTTGGTTGCACACTAGTGATATATGTAACTTTTATAGACATACACAAACTTTTTGAAACAGATCTTCAAAATTGGAATTTTGGAAAAGTACACACTTTGTTTTATTAAGAAAGATGCAAATATCATTACATTAATTATGCGACAGAGCTCAACTTCGTTCCTTGATTTGTTTAGATGAAATTGAAATTATGCAGTGTCAAATCTGCATACTGACTCGCTACTTATTTACCATATGAAACTGAGGGAGTGAATCCACTTTATGAAAATTAGAAGCACATGCAAGAAATCGATATGGAAATTGAAAAAATATCAATTTCTTCCATGTCCAAATATTTATTCTTAACAATGGAGTGCATCATCAACTTCTTCCATGTCCAAATATATTTCTTCTCTGAGGCAATATTGAATCGAAGAAGTAAAGCAAGTTCAATAGTCGCAATGGAAAAAGTGATCCCTGGACATATCCTCCAACAAAAAGCAAACGGTACGTAACATCTCAAAGCTATACCCTTTATAGTATACCGGACAGTCGATAAGCCTCTTCTGATTAAATTCCCTTTTATTGACTATCATGCGTTAACCAGAAGAAAAGTTTTTCAGGGAATGTTGTAACCTTAAACCTTGATATCAGCCATTGTTTCGCTTGGAAGTAAAAGAGAAGCAGCTAGGTGTAGTCTTAAGATTTCTTTGATCACAAGCTTCAAGTAGTGAAGCTTATCAACATCTTCATTCTTCATCGATTCTCCTCTTTTGTTTGCTTACAATGCAAGAATAGATCTCGTCGTGAGCTTTTTCATCCCGGGGGGTTCTAACAAGCTCTGTCATTGCCTGAATCATGGTAATTAATGGAACCTGTGTGAACTCCACCAATATATATTATAGGTCAACAAAAACACAAGATGGTCAAGATTTATTAAGAATTCTACGTCCATAAGCATTGAAATATCTGATCTAAAATGTTACTGAGTTCAAGATAATAAAATTTATAAATTTTAACATGCTATCAGAATCCTAAATTCATGTAAATGTTAAGAACCTCACATCGATAAAAAGTATTAAAATTGATCTTGTAAGATATAAAATGCTTTTGCGATGGAACCATGACATTTCTAAGAAATTGTGAACTAGATTTTATGCTTACATGTCTAAGTAACATTTTCCGCCAAATTGTGGAATTGTAAACTTTGGTGTTAAAATCACGAAGCCACTTATTGATAAATTATTTGTTGGGGGGTTAAATATTTGTAGCGCACGTCATCGCTTAAAAGAATGAAGTACTTTATCATAAACTATATTTAGCAAAACCTATTGGTGTTTTGGATCCTCTCCCACGCCTCCCACATCGTAAAAAGAAAATGGATATACTTCTTCTCACTTGATCATTGGATCATTCTACAACAGGTATCTTTGTAAGAGAAAACAAAAAAGGTTGAAGGAATATAATATATTTTGTAAGGAAAAAGGAGTTGGGTCAAAAGTACAATAAGACGAAATTGAGCTACTCCCTCTCACTTTCTCTTGTTTTCTAGGTCGATATAATATATTTTGTAAGGAAAAAGGAGTTGGGTCAAAAGTACAATAAGACGAAATTGAGCTACTCCCTCTCACTTTCTCTTGTTTTCTAGGTCGATAATGTGTCAACTAGATGTGACGTTCAGTTTTATTTTGATTATAATACCATTACCTTAGGAGATTAGTAATGATTAGATCATTACGAAATCATATTACATTAATAATTTCGTTACAATCATCACATTGATTTGTACAGTATGATCATGTTATTTCTTAATGATCAACGACTTCAAATATTTGAACTATATTTCATTGCTAACCGAAGACTGACTTAGACATTTGGATAAACAAACACTCAACCATACATTAGTGATAGCAAGTGACATGTGGCAAGACCCGGAAACTGAAATACAAATGTTCCAAAAGTACTCTAATGACATGCAGTTGAAACGTAAAATTTTAAAGCGGTAAGCATTCTTAGGCACCACGTGCCATGCTTCTGTCGTGCTCCAAACGACGTTCACATTCCTCGGCGACTCTCGATAGCGTTCCTTCGCAACTCAGCGATTTCTCCGCCGTATCACTCAGCTTCTTCACCTTCTTTCTCATCACGCAACCTTCCTCGTCCACCATAATCCTTCTCACCAATGCCTCGATCTCCTCCCTCAAAATAAGTCCCTCCGATGGCAATCTTCTAGATCGGACGGCTATCCCGAGCTCCTCGTTAAGCAGAGTTGCGTTTGTCATCTGCTCCGCGAAAAGTGGCCAAGCGATCATCGGAACGCCGATAACTACACTCTCCAGTATTGAGTTCCAGCCGCAGTGAGTCAGAAACCCACCAACGGCAGTGTGAGCTAAGATCTCGGCTTGTGGGGCCCACGAAGGGACCACGAGGCCTCTCTCAAGAGTCCTGCTAACGAACTCTTCCGGTAGATAATCTGGCGTACCGTCTCGTACTTGACCAGTATTAACCGAGAAATACGCGCTGCATGCTGAACCGTCGACCGGAGGTCGAACCACCCAAACAAACCGTTGCTGACTCAACTCGAGCCCCCAAGCCAGTTCGGTTAACTGTTTAGCCGACAGAGACCCGCCGCTTCCAAATGAGATGTAAAGTACCGACTCGTCCGGTTGTTTGTTTAACCAATCCAAAACCGGATGATTAGTTTTCGATGGATCAACCGGTCTGCACAAAGGACCAATTGGATAAATCGGTACACGAGCAATCCGACCCAAGAGCTTCGGGTCTTGAAGAGATTTCAACGTTTTAGGCTCCATATCATCCCATGTATTCACAATAATTCCATCAACCGTCGCGTATACTAAACCGAGTGGAACACATTCCTGGTACATCTGGCTCGACGGGTCGAGGAATATTTCAAAAGTATCCTCAAACCGAAGCGGTTCACATCCCGGTATAGCCAAGGGTTTCTTCTTGATTATGTGTTCTTCTTCGACGTCTCTGTCCAACGTTGGGAAATACATCATCAACGCTACAAATCGTGCGTTTGAAGCGATGAAGAGATAAGTCAACATGTTGAACTCGCCACCGAGCCGCAAGGCGTCCAAGCTTAAAAGATCTACGATCAGAGCCGTTGGCTTGTGCTGCATCTCAGCGATCTTTGAACGGATACTTGGAACGGCCTCACGCATCATGGTCAAGAGCTTCGTCCCAAAAGAGGCTGATGGTTCCACTAAGCCGGAGATGTCCGGGGACGGGAGGCCGATGACATCAACAAGGGTCGTCGCGTCGCAGCCCGGTGAGTTGAGGAATTGGGACTGAGCGGAGGCTGCGTCGGCTTCCAGGACGAAGATGGTGACGTGGAAGCCGTGGAATCCAGCTAAGCGTTTTCCGAGTTGGATCACCGGGATGACGTGGCCCATTCCTGGGCTGGTTAACATGGCCGCGTGAGGTTTTGTATTCTGCATCTCTTCGATGGACATTTTGTTTTTTTTGTTGTTGTTGTGTGAGTTTAATATATAAAGCCAAAAGTCTTCGAACCTTTAATTATACCACACTTTAGTTGTCGTATGCAAACCTGCTCCATTATTATATTAATAGTGATGTCACTAATTTTTTGTGTTCATAATACTAAGTAATATTCCAATCATATAATTTATTTTAAAATAAATTTAAATTAGTTTATTATGCATTAAATTATTATTAACGTAGTTTAGTCAGAATTTTGGTTTATATCTTAGGAGATAAATGCGTATGTATGTCATGTTATCTGGACTGATCAATTTTAGGAGATAAGTTGTCATGTTGAGAAGAAACCGTATGTATGATATATTTCATTCCATCATGAGCCAAAGCAACCGGACTGACCAAACACGGCAGCTGGATCCCAGTTTCAAGGACTCAAGCCATATAAAATAAATTATTCCACGGGTATTAAGTTTCTTCTTCTATCTTCAACTCACACTACAAGAATGAGTTGTGTATACCGACGAAACGTTCCGAGAAAATGGATTGTCTGAAAATTTCCGATAAAATTGTGATAGGGTTCCGAGAATAAGATAACTACGACGGAAATTTGTCGGAACCTTGCGGGAAGTTTCCCATGTCGGAATAACCTCGGCAAATTGTTATCGGAATGTCGTCGGTAATGACATTGTAAGAGTTTATCGGAATTTTCTGGCTTTAGTCTGCCACTAATTTGTCGCCTAAGTTACCATTCCGAGGTAAAATCAGTCGTCGGTAATCTGCGTGGGAGCTTGACGTAAAATCGTCGTTAATTCATCAGTAATCAAATATAGTGCAACTAAATCCGGCAGGATTTTAAAAAACAGTATTGCACCTTCGACGGTCAACGACGTCGGTAAAAAACAGAGGGTAAATGACGTTGGAACAGAGTTTAGTTAACATTAATGAGGTTTAAAAAACAGATGGGATTTCAATAGCGTGTATTAAATGTTCATATCTGCATGTTAAGAAGTGGTTGTCTTCTCGGTTTGTACTTGTAATAAAGAAAAACAAATCCTAAACTCCAGAAGTTCAAAAACAATATTGAAAAAATCCTCATTCCAGTGTAGCTTTCGACAGCCTAAAAGCAGAACATTCGAGGAATCTCTGTCTTGAAGAAGGTATAAAAACAGAGATGGTTTGTTCTTTGAAGATAAAGCAAGGCGGGAATAAAATTTCTTGAGTGGACAACGAGAGCAAAGTGGAAGGAAATGTCAAAGTTTACGGCCACAGAGAAGCGGTGTCGGCGAGCGAGAGAAGTAGTTTACGGCGACAGAGAAGCGGTGTCGTGAAGCGAGAGACACAAATATGTCTCATCCTTATTTTGTCGGACCAAACATAAACTTTTTTTTTTTAATTAACATATATATTAAAAAAGCCCAAAATGGGAATCAGCCTAAGTTCGGGTCCAAAAGGCCCAATTTGAAACATAAACATAAACATAAACGATGCGTTTTAGTCTTCTACTTGATAAATGAAAAATACGTGGATGAAAATGGTCAAGTACAGTAATCCTCCTCGATAGCCGGCGACTGTGAGGCAAAATCATCACAAACTTCTCGATAAGTCTCTGTGTATATGTACTAATGTTTAATCACGCATGCCTTATCGCACCTTTATTGAAAAATACATTTTAATTGCAGATCTATGACACAAATTTGTTGTAAAGGGAAATAGTGAAGCTCGGGTCAAATCGCCTCTCAACTCCTACTTCCTGCACGTCGCCACCTAAATCAATAGTTACAGAGGGCATGGGCGACGATAATATCTTACCGAAATCGAGAACATTTTCACACTTTTGTGGGAATATTCTCGGAACCAAAATATATGTTGCCGCCACAAGAATATTCCCACAAAAGTGTGAAATTGTTCTCGATTTCGGTAAAATGAATTAAGTCTTCTACAAAGAGACAGAAGTTGACTCTCGTTTTCATTTCACATATAAATACACACCCTTCAGTTTTAACCTTTGCAGTTTCTATCATCTAGAATTACTCTCAAAGAAGGTAATTTAATATAGCTTCTTTCTCCTTTGTACAGTGTAACGTATTAACAAATAAGTCAATTTTTGGATGCTTTACGATGCGTAGATAACAAATTTCCTTACCTGTAACAAATAACATAGTTCTGTTATGATATATGCAAGGTATGGCTCTCGCTAGATCACGAGGATCCTGGGCTGGTTTCGTACAACAAGGGTTAACATCGGAAATGGTTGCTAACAATGATGAAACACAGCCACCTAGTCAAGCAGTTGATACAGACAATGTCCTAATTGTTCGGCCAGCTTTGCCTCCACGAGTGATGCAGTGTTTTGGAGCACTCTTATGAAGGAGATGTACCCCAACCATGTCCCGCCATCTCAATCTGGTAAGAACAACAACTCCGGCTAATGTTTGCAGTGGCAAACGGTTTTTTGATGTAAAATATGGTCTCTTCAGGGGACATTGTCTGGTTATGTTTTTTAACCTCTATATTCGGTTTAATTATGTTATCTTCAACTCTTTCAAACTTATTCTAAGCTTCACTTTTTGGATGTAATGAACTTCGGTTTAAGTTATGTTTGCTGTGAAATATAATATTTCTCAATCTTCATGAATTTTGATTGTATTTGTTCCCTCCGTGAAATTGAAGCATACATACTCACGGATAATTGTCTGTCACAATTCCTTATAGCTATGTTCTCACAAATACCGACGATGCTTTAGCAAATCTCTTTATCGGAATGTTCTTATTTATCTCCGATGAAACATTTATCGAAAACGCGCTATTTGATTCCTACAATATACCGAGAAATTGAATTCAATATTGTTCCGTCGAGCTTCCGACAATTACTAGAAATTCATTCGTTGGAAAAAATAGACAACTTTCCGTCTACTTTACGACAAACAATCCTGTCAATTTACCGTCGGACTTCTGTTGGGGTTTCCGACTATTTTCCGACATTGAGCACCGGCAAATTACCGACAAAGGTCTTGACAATTTTGCCACAACGCCATCCATCGGTACGTACCGACAATTCTTTCCGACATCATTTCCGACTATAAACTTCGACGCAAATTTCCGATAAGATTCTGATAAAGCTTCGTTTCCGAGAGCCAAGTTCCGAGGTTGGAAAATATCTCGTAAAATCGTCGGAAACACCAACTACCGGCAAACTAGCGACGAGACTCTTTCTCGCTATCAACGACTCTTTCTTGTGTGATCACACTTCATATTATATTCATTGGAATCTGTGTGCTGAAGATTAACCTGAGAATAATAAAGTATCTTCAACATGTGATAAGTGAAAAGGATTTTTTAACAAACATGAAGAAGATAAATTAGGTAAGGAAGGTCTAATATCTTGGTGAAATATCTTTATTTTACATGTTTTTATAGTTAAAGTATAAGTTTTTTTGGTGTGGTCTTATAAATAATTTTCTTGTATTTATAATGTTTCAGTCTAAACAGGTCAAATCATAAAATATAATGTCACAAAAAGCAAAGATCCATACACGTTTCCAAGTTAAAAAGATCATCTAAGCTCCCCAAAACCTAAGTGGATAGATTTCTCACCTTGAACAGAGTCCTTCCCGAATTTCTCTTTGGATGATCTTTGGTGAAGAGGTATATTTTTCAGTGAGATTTCAGATGCCATTGGTTTGAGGTCATTTGGTTTCTTGGTTTAGACTTGAGATGATATATTCATTATACTGGGGGACATGTACGTGTGTTTGGTATGGAAGACAAATTAGTGAAAAAGAGAAGTAGTACCCTTGGCCCAATGGCCATGGGCTCGAAGCTCTATTTCATACAACTGAGGATCCTCTTAAATCTTAATAATGCAGATTATCAGCCCATGGTATAGAAACGTACATATTTATGCACCAACCCGATGTTGCACTCTTGTGGAGGTTTTTTTCCTTTTTCCTTAGTTTTACCCTTAGCCGATATCAGAGCACACATGATTATATTTTTTTAATCTCTTGTATCTCAGAGCCACCAACACCACAAAACACCTATATACGTTCTCTTTCCATATTATTTATAACTTTTGAATTCAATAGATTTAAGGAGAATATCACGTATTTGTGATTTATCATAGAAAATATTTCTGAATTTTTATCTCTTTTAATAATAGTTATCTAAGATGTCATATATGTCTACTTTCTGCGTGTTATCTTGCATCTTCTTCTAGTAATTCAGGTCTTAGTTTACTGGAGATCAAAGAGTTTATGATATGGCAAGCTAATATTGATTTTTAAACTAGAAGAATTGACAGAAGTTGGACGCGTATATTTTCCGATCGATGGAATGCACCATGCATAATAATCAACTAATAAAATATTGGTATAATATTGTGACACACCGTCACACACGTCATTGATTAAAATGATTGATTTCTTTCTCGAAAAAGAAGAAGTTAAAATGACTGAAGTATTTTATTTGAACACATCAATATAGCATACGGGTTCAAAGAAGAGACGAAAAATATCGGAGGTAGAGGAACTGTCACGTCCAAACTACTGTGTAATTTGTTTCTTCTTGTCTCAGTTACACCTAAAATAAAATTTCCTTGATTAGCCAGATAAGAAAATAAAAGATTCCTTAATAACATATTGGAACATATAAATTAAAGATTGATAAAGTTGGCCGAAGACAAAGTACAAGACACTATAAGGATGAAGTCAAATTTGAGCTACTCTCTTTTTTGTTTCATTAGATCGATAGGGTGTGAACGTAAGCAGATGTAACGATTTAATACTATTAACTTGATTATAGCACAGTAGCCCAATGGGATTCGAAATTATTAGCTCATTAAGAAATGGCATTATAAAATAAGTGCAATTAACATCATCACAATAATTTTGTAATCATCCTATAGATTAATTAACGGCAACTTGTAATCATAGTACAACCTTTTGTGTTATATTTAGAGATTAAATGAAGGATCCCTTAAATAAAGGACCAAACACACAAATTAAACACCGAGAATTTATTTATATAAAAAAAAAACATACAAATCAAAAGTTTAAACAAGAGAGCAACCGGCGTTTAAATTACTCCAATGCATATCTGATATCCCGAAAAGATGCGAGGTAGAGGAACCGTCATGTCCGAACTATTTTGTTATTTGTTTCTTTTTAGGTTCCGAATAGTAATGATGGGTAAAGCGGTGAGTGACAACTGCGATACAATTTTACAGTAATAAAAATGTATAATATTGCGGGTGAAGTTTTATGGTTACCATTCAAAGCCTTAATCTCAGTTCCAATTAAATACAAACCAGATTAAAAAAAAAATTAGAAGATTCCTTGATAGAGAACACTAATAGTTTAATACATATCGAGACTAAAAAAGTAGGTGAAAAGTAAGTATAAGACAAAACTGAGATAGGCCCTTTTTAAGTTAAGAAGTGATGAAGTTCACTAACTTGATTTTATAATATAATACAAATTCCTAAGTAATGATTAGCCCTTAAAAAAAACCTTAATATAACTAATGCAATAACTATCTCTCATAATGATTTTGGACAGATCATCAGATTCCTATAGAAATTTCTTTTAACATTTCGGGTATTTATGTTTTTTGTTAAAATAAGAATCGACGTTTATGAGTTCTGACCATAGGGGCTTTTAAAAGTCCGAAGACTTTTTGTTTATGTTTTCGACAAACACACGTTTATATGAAAAGTAGAACAGAAGATTCTTTTTATTCAAAAAGAAAAAAGAACAGAAGATTCAGAGATCAAAGGGTAAATGGACTGCTCAAGTATACAAATTCAACACAAATTATTTATTGTACATGGTAAATACATTAGTGACTGCAAGTGGCGCTGGCACAATAATTGAATAAAACGTAATAGCATGTGGCGTTCAGCATTTGACAAGACCTGAAAACTAGACACATTATTCGAGAAACAATAAAACGATACACCGTAAAACAGTACTTAAAAGTCTTAAAAACGGTAAGTATTTCTAGGCACCACGTGCCATTCTGGCTCGCTCCAAAAGACGGTGACATTCGTTTGCCACTCTCGACAGCGATTCATGGGACGATCCACCATCGCATCTCAGCGACATCTCTGCCGTATCCCTCAGCTTCTTCACCTTCTCTCTCATCTCGCGACCTTCATCCTCCACCATAAGCCTTCTCACCAACGACTCTATCTCCACCCTCAAAGTCACTTCCTCCGACGGCAGTTTCCTAGACCGGATTGCCACACCGAGCTCCTCGTTGAGCAACGTCGCATTCATTTTCTGATCCGCAAAAAGCGGCCAAGTGATCATTGGAACGCCACTAACGACGCTTTCAAGAACCGAGTTCCAACCACAGTGAGTTAGAAACCCACCGACGGCTTGGTGTGCTAGGATCTCTGCTTGTGGGGCCCATGAAGGGACCACGAGGCCTCTCT
Organism: Isatis tinctoria; assembly: GCA_010577795.1. Taxonomy (NCBI): domain Eukaryota; kingdom Viridiplantae; phylum Streptophyta; class Magnoliopsida; order Brassicales; family Brassicaceae; genus Isatis; species Isatis tinctoria. The sequence continues at coordinate 26,643,363 of CM021245.1, forward strand.
CTTGAGTCCGGCTAATAAACTCTTTTGGTAGATAGTCCGGTGTGCCGTCTTGTACTTCGCCGCTGTTAGCCGATAGATACTCGCTGCAAGCTGAACTGTCGACCGGGGGACGGACCACCCAAACGAACCGTTGCTGACTCAACTCGAGCCCCCAAGCCAGTTCCGTTAGCTGTTTAGCTGAGAGAGACCCGCCGCTTCCGAATGAGATGTATAGCACTGACTCCTCAGGTTGCTTGTTTAACCAATCCAAAACCGGATGGTTAGTTTTCGATGGATCAACCGGTCTGCTCAAAGGACCGATTGGATAAACCGGTACACGAGCGATTCGGCCCAAGAGCTTTGGGTCTTGAAGAGATTTCAAAGTTTTGGGCTCCATATCATCCCATGTATTCACAATAATGCCATCAGCCGTCGGGTATACTAAACCAAAAGGAACAAATATCCGGTATATCTGGTCGGTTGGGTCAAGGAATGGCTCAAGAGTATCCTCAAACCGAACCGGTTCACATCCAGGCATAGCCAAGGGTTTCTTCTTGATTATGTGCTCCTCTTCAGCGTCTTTCTCCAGCGTTGGGAAATACAAAGTCAGCGCCACAAAACGTGCGTTTGAAGCGATGAAGACATAAGTCAACATGTTGAACTCACCACCGAGCCGCAACGCGTCCAGACCGAACAAGTCTACGATCAAGGCCGTTGGTTTGTGCTGCATCTCCTCGATCTTTGATCGGATGGTTGGTATGGTCTCACGCATCATGGTCAAGAGCTTGATCGCGAAAAAGGCTGACGGGTCCACTAGACCGGAGATATCCGGAGTCGGGAGGCAGATGACGTCAATAAGTGTTGCATCGCAGCCAGTTGAGTTGAGAAATTGGGATTGAGCGGAGGCAGCGTCGGCTTCAAGGACGAAGATGGTGACTTGGAAGCCGTGTGATCCGACTAAGCGTTTTCCAAGCTCGATCACCGGGATGACGTGGCCCATTCCTGGGCTAGCGAACATGACAGCATGTGGTCTTGTAATCTTCATAGCCTCTTTCGATGAACGTCGTTGGCTTTTTTTTTTTTTTTTAATGTGTGTGTGTGGTTTGATCTTTGATAGTTGCAAATGAGTTTAATTTATAGAAAGTCTAATCTACGACCATAATGTTCTTTTACAAACAAACAAAATTAATATAAATATCTAGGTATAACTGTATCACAGTGAGCTGCATGTACATTTATATAGTGAAAATAATTAACCATGTGAGTCGTCGTGTGAATGATCCATTTTGTGTTTAATGCATTGCCCAAAGGATAACACTCGTTAGTCTATATATTTATATTATGTAGACATTACATGCACATACATTACACACAACCATATATGTATATTTAATATACATATACAAATGTGTCTGTATTACACATGATAGGCCATTATGCATAATATATAGTGTCTGTACACTTTCTTAGATGCTTTTCTTGTAATTGGTAAGAGGCAAATAGGCTTTGTAGATGCTTGGTCAGTGATCACAAATTCACAATATTCTATAACACTTTCACTTCCCCAAATAAACAGTATATAAATCTAAGAATCCCATATAAAATAAAATTATGATAGAAATCTGGGATGATGGTTGTAGATGGTGGGAATAAGTGATGAAAGATGCTTGAATAACTTCTGTTAAAAAAAAAAGATGCTTGAATAATGTCACTGTGACGTTGCAATTTCCTCAAGTCTTTTTTTCCAACGTACTTCTTTTTTATTTTTGGCTTCTAGCCTTCTACTTCAAACATAACTTCATTAAGCAATTTAATGCGTTTTTGTATTTGGGCAGTCTAGGTTCCCGACATCTTGATATTTTTATATTATCAACCATTAGACTCCTCATATTATCAACCATTAGACTCCTCATTTGGAAAAGTAAACCATCATTAATTTTGAGTTAATTTTCAATGGTGTGTTTAGATGAGAGAAAAAGAACACATGAGTTTACCCCCAAAAAACAACTAATATTGTTCTTTATTACTTCGATTTAAATAAAAACTTATTAATTAAAACTGTAAATATAAATATATTCAGCAGATGAAGAAAACATCTAACCTGATTTGTGCTAAAATCACTGTAGTATCATAATTCGAATTCAAATTCAGTATAGTATATGTATGTTGTAAACGATTAAAACCATATCTTTAACATGTCATGCCTCATTCACACATTTGATAAGCTATATTATATTTAATTTGAAGTTATATGATGAAAAAGTAAAATTTCTTAATCTTGTGTGATGTCAAACAGTGTTTTATCATTAGCTATATTTAATTTGAATTAAAATATAGTGTATGTATAACTAAAAACATGATATAACATCTCGCAATCGCTAATGTCAGATTTTTTATCATTAGTTCATTTCGCCAATTAGTCAAGAACTTTGTTTTGATTGAAACCTTCAAAATTTCTGAAAACTATTTGGTACGTCCATGTGTCTATCAGTCTATGTCTGGCCCTTTGTGGATACGTCTGTCAGTTCATTTCGCATATTCTTTCCAAATGTGATTGCCCGTTTTCTCAAAGTTTGTTTGGAAGCATTATCGTTGATCTTGAGGACACATAAAATATCAATTCGCACTTGCCTCTGTGAATAAAAGACGAGTCTTTTTTTTTTTTTTTTGTCAACCAAAAGACGTGTCTTTGCAACTATTAACCCCATAATATGTGACAAAACTTTTTCTGTCATCCCTTTAAAAAAAAACAAAAAACTATTGTCATCCCAATATTTAAGATTAAAAATTTATTGCATAATCAGATACTGAAATCGACTTTCTTGTCTTTATCTTCTGGTCAGAACAATATGGGTCATGTTGGATTATCACTGGGCATGATTTTATAGGCCTACACGATTATTATTGTCCATAAAATATCTTAGGTGTCCCAAAAGGCCAAAACTCACCTTAGACATTATTGTGTATATGAAGGTCCATTTTATTATGTCGTACAATTTATTCATACATGTTTTAAATTGCTATGAAACATGTTTTTGCATCTATGATGTATAATGGGAACATGTAAAAATTCATTTGCCAACATAATGTTATAATAGAATAATTTTTTCTGCTACAAAAAAATTGAGTTTTCATATTTTTCTAGTTTATCGGTAGAAAAGTAGTTCAAATTGATAATACACATGTTAATTTGTTTCCAAATATAAAAATAATGTTGAATTTCTAATGGTGAACAGATTAAGGAAGATATGTCATAAGTCATATACACTACCCACGAAAGAGGACTTTTATAAGATCATATGGTTTTCTATCCAATACTCGGGATCAACTTCGAATTCACAGAGAAAATTACTAGAGTGGATTCGTAAAGTCATTTGCTTTACGATAAGGAGGCCTGGATGTGCGTTTATCTCTTGGTTGATTAGTGGGAGGTTTTAACAAAGAGTCTCTCCCAAAATTATATATGATATGATAAAATATTATATATTATTTTTTATTATGAAAGGTTTTTAAAAAATTGAAATTATTACCCCAAAATCTTTTAAGTAAGAGATATTAGAGGTAATCATTCCAAAATTTTTAGAACCTCCCATAATAAACAAATGATATATTATATTTTTTATTATATTTTTTATTTTAGAATTTTGTTAAAAAACCTCAAATAATCATCATTTTAGACTCTTAAAGAAATCTGGGATTTGATTTGGGATTTGATTATATAATCCAAGAGAATTTTAAGAAATCTGGGATTTCAATTTTTTCTTGGGATTTCATTTTTTTAAAAAAAGTAATTTAATAATAATAAATTAATTAAAGAGATTAAAAATCTGAAATTTATTTGGTTTATATTTCTTATTCATATACAATGTTAAAAAATTTAAATTTGGGTATATTTGGAACAAATAGGATTTTCAACTTTTAAAATTATTTAAAATGATATATAATATTTCTGTCAAGTTTTGTATTCTATAAAATAAAATAAAATATATTGAAAATTTCAAATTTTAAATTTCAACTTAGTTTTTTCTTTTCCTCATTTTAAAAGTTTTGATTTATTTTTTTTGAAATTGAAACTAAAAAGTTAAAAAAAAACTTCAAATACCACCATAAGAGGTGGTATTTGTATCTCTTCATTTTTAACTATAAATTGTCTTTCAAATTCCTTCAAATTCCTTCAGATGGAATTTATTGATGAAATCTCAAATTTTCAATAAGCTGGAATTTTAAAAGAATTGTACAAATGTGTAATCCAATAAGCTGAGATTTTAAGAAAGTTTTACAAATGTTAAATCCAATAAGGGAGGATTTATAAAAAAAAATGAATTCTTCTCAATTCCTTAGTCCAATAAGCCCCCATAAATTCTCGTTGGATTCATATATATTCAGATTCTCTCAATTCCTTAGTACAATAAGCCTCCCTTAGTTATCATAAATAGACTCTCAACCGGTGTTATATCTCGAAGTTGGAGTTGTCATCAGATTTGTTTCATTTGTGGTGAGCCGGATGAGATAAAAAGAACCCATCTATTTTTTTATTTAACGGCAATTTTCATTGTCGAACCAAATATAAGCGAAAATATACGTCATATGCTGATAACAATTTAGATAGACAAGTAAATTATCGATGCTTTTACAAAACTATCTAATTCTTTACGTGTTTCTATACTTTTATGTTATGGCATGAAGTTGTTGGAAATTTTCTTGAAATTTACCCTGATCTTGATTGGAAAATCACTCTTTTAGTGTTTTTATGCATCTTCATGACAAGCTAACAGTATATTACTTTAGGTTTTATCTGATAAAACGGAATAATAAAATATATAATAATATTCACCTAAGTTATTGTCTCTCCTCCCATGCTTAGGCAAACCCAAAATTTGTCGGTTTACTCCAAAGATGATTCTAGGCTTCAATTCAAAAAAAAAAAAAAAAAAAAAAAAAAAAAAGATGATTCTAGGCTTATATCCACATTTAGAATGAACTCATATCTTCTGAGTTCTGATTACTAATTAGCATAACCATTGATTCTTCCATTCCTTAATTAATTTAATATTTCAGATACTTAATGTATCAATCCGATTATATTCATTTATTTTCAGCATTGAAAACATCTCCATCCTCGTAATAAATGGTACTAGTTATTATCACCATTTGACTTATATGGTGGTGAATATTCAACATTTGATTTATTCAAACTTATCAACGTCGATCGTCGGCCTTCGCGAACGGCACCGTATTGGGGATAAAACTATCGTCACTCATGCAAGTTGAACATATGTCGACTAGTGAGCGTTGGACTCGGAGTGCATACAAACACCGTATATGGAAACTGTGAGCGACTCGGCTACATTAAGAACAGCCACGTTCGCTCGAGTTACGTAAATTTTTATATATCGAACTATGTATATTGTCAGTCAAAATATATTTCTATCAAGATAAAGCTAAGTTTATTTCTTACGTAAATATGAACTCACAAATCTAAACGCATTATATTAATGTACAATATCCATCCTAACGAACTGGTCCATAAATTTTACTATTCGATTGTTCATGCAACTTGTCCACATTAATTTGATACGTTAAAGTCAAATATCTCAAGACTAAACACAATTGCTAAAAATCTTAAACTAAACTCATCATCTCCTCTATATCCTATGCATGTTCACTTTTATACCTATATTTTCGAGCCACTGGATCGATTTCAATAATGAATCCGAATCCGGAAGTTCTCTTCTCTCCATCAGAATTTCGTCACTCTCTTTGCGAATTCCATGCCACACTCATGGAAGCCCAATTGACTTTGTTGAACCACTTGAATTTGTACCAACCAAAAATAAAAAATGGAGCAAGTCTTATGAAGTGATGTACTCCGATTGAGCAACACATCCGCATCCCACTACAATCACTACTAGGGCTGGGCATATAACCCGTACCCGAAAACCCGGACCGAACCCGCACCATAAAAACAGGATCGGATCGGGTACGGATCTTGGGAAAAAACCGAACGGGTCAGCTTTTTTGGTAGCTCGGGTTTCGGGTCGGTGTCGGATAAAACCCGAAGATCCGATGAGTATATTCACACCCGATTTTTATGCTGCACTTGAATCAAGCAAAGAGATTTGATGCAATCTCTCTCAATCTCCGATTTCCTTGCACCCGAAAACTGAATCGAAACTTCCCAAATATCTCAATCCCCCGTAATCCTTGTTTGATTCCGATTCCCTCACATATTCTATCCCCAATTCATTTTCCTTCTTCGGTTTTGAAACCCTAGAGACCCGATTATATAAATGGCCATCGAGTTCTCAAACTCAACACACCAACTGAAAGAATTTCATCCATTGTTCTATAGAGACGTCAAAAAATCATTTGCAGGTTATGAATATTTTCTTCTTTGTTTGTCCTCTGAGCATCAATCAATTTAGTGTGTTGAATTTTTATTTTTTTTGTTTAACGACTCTATAATTCAATTTGCTTGATTCTCTTTCTGATTATTTTCATGTCGATAAACAGTGTCACAGTTTTTACTTAGCTTCTAATATGTCTTGGTTTATGTCTTTATCTATGGTTATTGTTTTGTGTTCATCTCATGTTCTATGTTACACTTAAGAGTGTCTCGATTTGTTGTTTCCAAGTATTTTAGTTTCAGGAGTGAAGTCTCTTAGTCTCTTTGAAGTTGTTGTTTCCAAGTATGTTAGTTTGTTTGTTCTTCGTAGGAATGATTTATATAAGATAGCTTGTTTGATTCAATCGTTTTATTCAATCTTTTCTTAGTTTGTTTGTTTGATTTAATCGTTTCTTAGTTTGTTTGATTCTTACGAGATAGCTTAAGTTATTTATAAAAATTTAGCTTGATGTTCTGACTTTTTCAGTTTGAATTTTAAATTACAGATGGCTTCTTCATCCGCTCCAAGGTCACACAACTCTGAAGGTGACAAAAATGAAGACGTTAACGCAGGGAAGAGGAAGGAAACATGTGCACCATCTGGAGATAATTCTCAAGCACGTAAGGTGCCGAAAGTGGCGGTGACAAGGTCTGATGTGTGGAACCATTTCACCAGAACGAAGGAATGCCGTGACAAATGCATATGTCACTTTTGCCAGAAGATCTTCTCATGTGCAACAAAGTCTGGTACTTCAAACCTCAAGAAGCATTTGGAGATTTGCAAGGAGCACCAAGCCTGGTTGACCAAACGTGCGAAGAATCAAAAGGAGATTAGCACTGATTGTGGTTTGAAGACATCAAAGGTCCCTGAGCATGTTTTTCGTGAAGCCACTAATGAGCTACTGGTGTTAGCTGAGTTGCCTCTTTCATTCATTGAAAGTACAGCCTGGAAACACTATTGTACTAAGGTAAGAATCGTTTGTTCTATCTTTTTTTTTTTAAATCCGAATATTGTAGAGTATCTCTAAAACTAACTATAATTTTTAATTCTTTGTGTCAAGGTGAACCTTTATAAGTCTCACTCAAGGCGGACTGCAACTAGAGACATTGTCCAAATGTTTGTGAATAAGAAAGCAGCACTGAAGAAGTGGCTGGCTTCGAACAAGCAGCGAGTCTCTCTTACTACTGATATATGGGTTTCCCAAGTCACAGGTAACGTGCATTAAGAGTAGTGTTATTTCTCAAACTTTATGATTCAAACGGATAAACAAATGATATAACTAACATGTTGTTTGTGTTGTTATCAGGTGCTAGTTATATGGTGGTAACTGCACACTTCATAGATGATACTTGGAAACTCAAGAAGCTGATTATTGGCTTCAAATATGTGATGGATCATAAAGGTCAGACAATTTATACTGTCCTCTTAGAGTGCTTAGCTGAATGGGGAATTGATAAAGTGTTCTGCATCACGCTTGATAATGCCACTGCAAATACTTCTGCTATAAAACGGTTCCATAGGGAATTTAGTTTAGGCTCTCTTGAAGCATTTGTCTTAGATGGAAACTTTCTTCACATGAGGTGTTGTGCGCATATCATTAACTTGATAGCAAAAGAGGGCTTGGGTGAATTAGGTGACAATGTGATGGCTATTCGGAATGCTGTTCAATATGTTAGATCTTCTACACATAGGTTGAATGCATTTGATCTTAGAGTTACCACTGGGAAGATGACACGGGGTAGTTTGCCCTTGGATGTGAAAACGAGATGGAACTCAACGTTTCTCATGCTGTCTAGAGCATTACAATTTAAGGTGGCGTTTGATAGGATGGAAGCAGAGGATAGGTTGTACAATGAGTACTTCTTAGAACTAGAAAATGGGTCTAAGAGGTGTGGACCGCCTTGTACTAGTGATTGGAATGCTGTTGAGAAACTAAAGAGATTTTTGATCATTTTCTATAATAGTACATTGGTTGTCTCTGCATCAACTCAGGTTAATTCCTATAAGTGCTATAGTGAGATAGTGACAATTGAGAGGAATTTAACCTTATTGGCTAGTAGCACAGACTCGGACTTGAACTTGAAAGCTTCTGAGATGCTGCAAAAGTTTTCGAAGTATTGGGATGGCATGAAAAACGTCAATAGGATGTTGATTGTTGCCACCATACTTGATCCTAGGAATAAAATGGATTTTGCTAAGATGTGTTTTGATAAGTTGTATGGGAAGGATAGTTATGAGTCTAGAGAAATGGGTAAATCTATTGGTGATCTTCTTAGATGCATGTTTAACGAATATGGAAGCCGTTTTAGAGGGTCTAGTAGTAGTACGGGTAAGTCATCTCAGTCAACAGAAGCATCATCATCTATGAGTGCTGAGGAGTCTCAAGATCAATCCGGAGATAGAATGGAGTTGGTTGTTGAAGATTTTGGTTATGAGCGGATGGACTTTGCCTACAAGGAGCTAGTAGCTGAAACAGTAGAGGAGACCAGAGATGAATTGGAAATCTACTTGATGGAACCTGTGGAGAATCAAAAGCTGTTGAAGGGCATGGAGTTCGACATTCTCTCCTGGTGGAAGGTGCACAAAACTAAGTTTCCTGTCTTAGCGGAAATGGCTAGAGACCTACTTGCTATGCAAGTGTCATCTGTTGCCTCAGAAAGTGCTTTTAGCACTAGTGGAAGGATCTTGGAACCACATAGGAGTTGTCTAACTCACTATATGATTGAAGTTCTGATGTGCACTGAGCAATGGTTGCACGCAGATATCAAGCTAGGTGGAAAAGTGACGACAAATGAAGAGATACTTGCGGAAGTTGAAATGCTAGATAAACTTGAGAAAGGTATGCTCTTGTTTCTTTAATGCTAGATAACTTAGTTTTATGGTTTCTCTTTGTTTCTTTATATGTCTAAGTTTTTCTCTGTTTGTCTTCTTTTTCAGAGTTTGAGAGTGTGAGTCTTGAAGACAATTGAAGTTGATGTTTGAAGACAATTGAAGTTGGTTTCAGTTTGTTTGGTTTCAGTTTGTTTGGTTTCAGTTTGTTTCAGTTTGTTTCGGATGATTAATGTTGCTTTTCTTTGAGTTTTAATCATTGGTTTTGGTTTGATTTTTGAACAATGTTGAATTTGATTTCGATTTCAATAAGAGATTCTATTCTAAGTTTTATTTTTTCGGGTTTTACTTAGTGTAATAAGTAATTCGGTTCCGAAAACCCGATATATTATCCGAACCGAAATAGTTTCCGTTATTTTTGTTAACTTTTCCGCGGTATAGAATCCGAACCGAACCCGGGAAGTACCGAACCGAGACCGAACCGATGTTTGTAAATAACCGAATGGGGCTGAAATTTGTGAATCCGAAAAACCGAAACCCGATTGAACCCGATCCGAACCCGGGGAGTACACCCGAATGCCCACGCCTAATCACTACATCGACCACACACAAATCTCAAACTAAAACGATGAATTGAAGACTTGAACGGTGGATGATGACAAATTGGAACGAGAGAGAGAGAACATGGAGGCTGATCTAATATTGGAACGAGAAATAACAGTTTGACAAAGAGGATATTTTTCTTCACTCACTACTAATCAACCAACTCTCCAGATTAAAACATGTGTGTAAACATACTTTCTTCCTTCTAATTAATCCATCATTCTCGTTTAAGGGTAGTAGCATTTGAGAAACACGCACAGTTGAAAAAGTGTTTCATATCTTCAAAGTTTCTTTTCGTATTAAAACTTGGACAAAAGTGTTCTAGAGGATTTGATCCCAAAAAAAAGAAAATAAGTGTTCTAGAGGGTTATCAACTCTTAAAACGGTGAAGTCAAGATTTGTTTTTATTAACTGGACCAAGTCAAAAATACTAAATGGTCTTATTGATCGTGTTCGCCTTTAGATTATGGGGATACCCAACTCCTTTGTTTGAACTGCTCTATTTATTTACCATCTCAATCAATATATCTCCAGTTCAATTTCGTCGTATAGTTTCGGCCTATTTACGGCCCATTCTAGTTAACTCGATGACATACCCATTCAATTGAAAACGCTGACATACGTTAACTGCATGTATGCTTCTGTTCTGTAAAAAAACATTTTACATGCAACAAATATAGTTCTGTTTCGAATCGACAGAAACATGACACGAATATATATGTGGACTATTTTACATATGTATTTTTTTTGTAGGCTGTATTTGGTAATATTTTATAAACTCTAAAGATAAGGAAGAAATTTAACCGGGGCCTCTAGCTCTGGTGGTAAAGGACTCTCAGCTGAGATCCCTGCCATCACGAATTCGAGTCCCGGCCACTGCAGTATTTACCTACGGACTGCAGCGTCCCAGACTGCTTTACGTACTAAGGGGCCCTTAAATGGAGACTTAAAAATCCTTGCCGGTTTGGGCTAAAAGGCCGACAGGCTAGTCAGTCCGCAAATGCGGTCTGGATACTGGGTTGTCAAAAAAATAAGGAAGAAATTTGAAAAAATCAAAATCAAAAACGAATGGAAAGCTAAATTAGACGATCCTACTAAGATGTTTCTTCTAAGTTCATTCTTAAACAAACAAAACCTATTTTCTTTATTAAAAAGTAAGCATGCTTCAAGAAATATCAGTCTCAATCAAAACTTTTAGTTGTAATTTCCTGTTTAAATGTGTATACTGACAGTAGTCTCAGAACACATGAACCAACCAACCAACCTCTCATGTTTGTAGCAAAATAAACTGAAGTCACTTAAACGATATATTCATTCTTGGATAATGTCTCTCATTGAATTCTACAGGCCCACTAAAATTGGTGTATTGATCGGTAGGCACATTGAACAGTCACGCGTGGTGAGAGAGAGAGAAATGGATAAAAATCACATTCACATGCCCCATCACCACATGGGGAATGGTCCCTATCACTTTCACTCACACACTTGCATGTTCTCATACCCACCATCACATTTTAAAAATATTAAAAGGAGGAAAAAGAAAATTATTTAGAATTTGCGAAATGAAGCACTGATAATGACTGTACAGTAATACAGTGTAGATTTGTCATGAATACGTTAAAGAAAGACCAACAAGGGCATCCTCTCTATTAGCTACGGTTAAACCGGAAAACACGTAATCAAACCGATCTTCCTTTTAAATAAGTTTAATTAAATTACGCTATTACACACTTCTCAACCTTTTATTAGCCGCGTCCTTTGGCGCTACCTAACGTCAGCTCCAAGTCATCGATACCAACATCGTGAATCTTCTCACCTTCCCACGGCTTCACCGAAACGCCTCCGCCGCTAACGCAGGCGCTATTTTTCACGAGGTTAAAAGTTGGCGACGGCGGACATGTCTGAGAAACGGCTACCGGTGGAAAACGTGTCCATCGACAGGAATCAACCGTCGACACATCCGACTCGTCGCATTCCGGAATCGATGTGTAGTGGTGGAGACGCCGTGTTGGGCTTGAAGGAGCTGAGACAGGGAAATTACTGATTTGCCACTTGGGTTGTCTCGGATTTGAGCCTCTAGGAGAGGCAATCGGAGGCGTGACAGGGGCACTATTGGAAATTCTAAGAGGAGCGAGGTTTCCGGACGAAGCTAGGTTTTGGAGGTAAGGGATGAGATAAGCCGAGGATTGATTCGGGTTGTGATCGAACCGGGTCGGGCTTGGGTAAGATGACGAGGCTGGACTCGCTTGATACGACGGAATTGGGCTTTGAAAGGCCGATGATTGTGGACTGAGTTGGATTGACGAACACGCGCTCACGCGCGGGGGTGTTGCTTCTGTTGGTCGGGAACCCTGTCGGAAAAAAATAAGTTCCAATTCAATGTCGGAAAATTAATCAAATTGAGGCGAAAAAAAATTTAAGAAAATTGAAGATCGAACCTTTCGGTAAGTGGTGCCGTCTTCGTGAACGATCCAACCAGCTTCGACGCAAAGCGCTTTGAGTACTTCGTTGTTGTCACAATGCTTAGGGAGTTTGTAATTTCCCTGAGATCTGAGTCCAGTGAATATCTTAGCTGCAATGGCTCTTCTTCTTCTCTCTCTCCTCTTATTGTTCTCTCTTTCCTTCCACGTCGGCATCCTCCCCGTCGCTCCTGCTCCCGCCGCAGCCGATCCTCCTCCTCCTCCTGATGCCGTCATTCTCTGTTTCTTCTCTCTCTCTCTCTTCTTATTTACTTCTCACTTTTTGTGAGTTATCTCTGGGTTTTTGTTTGTGCTGCGTAATTCTCGATGAGCAAAAAAGACTAAAAAGAGTTTTCCTTCACGAGGAGAAAACTGAGGCAAAAGGTATAAGCTTTGGGAGTTTTTACTGTGTAATCGTTACGTTTTTACAGTGTAAGTTTGTAACTAAATTTTCGTATATGCAGGGAAAAAAGAGGAGGTGAATCTGTGACATCACTTAACTTACTGTTTCAAAAGCTTGACTTTGAAGTTGTATAGTATTTCAGAAAGCTCCTGCTCATCTGACAATGTTCGGCGGAAAAGGGCTAAATCTTGATTTTGGTTTCTTCACCGTAGATCAGAATCTATGAGGTTAAATCAACGGATGGATACGCGAGTGCACGGTCGAGAGCATGTATCAAGCCGCAGAAGAATATGATTAAAGAAAAAGAAAAGATGCCTTTTGGTTTCTCTCCGGTAATTGTGGTTCAGATCTGACGACGATGTTCAAGTTTAAACGGTTCAGATTTAGTGGTCCCCAACACAACCCCTCCCGCTCCAGTCAGGTCAACATGGGAATCATGTATGTAACATACCCACAGACTTTGTGGGCCCTGATTTGCTTCACACGTGCGACACAGAAACCTATAGCCCATAGGCTATTGCTCGAGCCAAAGCCATAGGCCATGAGCCTTACGATGCACGTGACTGCGGGAATCACATTTTGTGGTTTGTTTTGTATTTATCTATACTAGGTTTTCCAACCAGCGTTCGGTTTTTCGATTCGGTTTCGGTTTTTTGGTTTTTGATTCGGATATAGAGATTTAGTAACCATTCAGTTAACTATAAAATTTTGTTTCGGTTTTTTTTCCGGTTTGGTTCGGATAATTAAATTGAAAAACCAGTAATATTCGGAAAAAATTCGGTTTCGATTCGATTCCGGTTCGGTTTCGTATTTTTATATTTCTCGGGTAATTTGGATAAAAACCGGATAATTTGGATATAAATCGGGTAATTCGGATAAAATATTGGATAATTAGATAATTTGGATAAATATTTTTGGATAATTTTGGATAATTCGATTTTTTAAGTAAATTTGATTAATTTTAACTATTTAGTTACTTTAAATATAAATAATATTTTTAGGTATATGGATCATGTTTTGGTTATTCAGAAATCCACTTGGTTTTTGTTTCGGTTTGGATATCTGTAAATTCTAAACTCAAGATCCAATGGATATTTCATAAAATTCAGTTCGGTTTTGATTCGGTTATTTTGGTTTGGTTTCGATTTGGTATTTCGGTTTTGGGTTAAAATTCCCAGGACTAAGCCTAAGCATGAGAATTTAATATAACTTTTATAAAAATATATAATTAATATTATTTGTTAAAATATTATTTTTATATTCACAATAGTAACAATATATATATAGGTTCGATTGTTGAACAAAAATGGAAGATTGTATTAGTTATTAGTGAATAGTGTAAAGCTGTAAGAAGAAGTTGTTAGTCAAAGCGGTGTGAAAAACTGAGAGTATCGCTTTTATTATAGCATTTGAAATGTTTTTGTGATTGATAACAATAAAAGCGGTAGACCTCCAACTCTAACGGTTGGAGGTTACCAATCAAAGTCTATATATTATCAATAAATAAACAATTTATTGTTAGTCAAATAAAACGTTTTCTTTGTTGGCCGGTGAAGTTGGTTGGTGAAGATGGACGGTGCAACGTTTGTCAACAATTACGTCCACCTGCTCTCCAAAATCCTCCTATAAATATATGCATGAAGATGAAGAGCAAATCATCCCAAAATCTCAAAAACAAAGAAGAGAGAAGAAGAGAGAAAGAAAAGAAGAAGAAAAAAAAAAATCATTCTTGTGAGATAAGTTTTCTTGATAAGAAAATTAAGTGTAATTTTCTTGAGTGTATTTGGGTTTTGGGTGTGAGTTGAGAGCTTGTAAAATTTCCCGGGTTAATATAAAAGATCTGTAGCAGGTCCGGAGACGTAGGCAAAAATTGGCCGAACTCCGTTAACAAATTGTGTGTGTATCTTCCCGTTCCAACAAATTCTGGTCTTGCTCCGCAAAAATTTGACCGCGTATTTCCTAACAACTGGTATCAGAGCCTGAGTTACGGTAATCGGTCAAATTTTTTTTTTTTGCGGAGTTACTGTTCACGAGGAACAGTACTATTCACGTATGCAAACACTGTTTACGTGTGCATTGCAATCACTGTTCACGTAAATAGTGAATTTCGTGAATAGTGAATTTGACGGAGGTGTTTTCAACACGGTGGTTCCAGAAACGATAGGAGGCGAAGACGGTTCGGCACAGTATCGTTAAATTTGACGGTACGGATTATGCATTTTGGAGAATGCAAATTGAAGATTATCTGTACGGAAAGAAGCTTCATCAAACGCTGAGCAAGAAGCCTGAGAAGATGGGAAGATGGATCAAGATGAGTGGGAGCTCCTTGACAGACAAGTTCTGGGTGTTATAAGGCTAACACTGTCGAAGTATGTTGCTCACAACGTTGCGAAGGAGAAGACCACGGAAGGGCTCATGAAAGTTCTCTCGGATATGTATGAGAAACCTTCGGCGAACAATAAGGTATTTCTCATGAAGAAACTCTTTCATTTGAAGATGGAAGAAGGTGGCCTGGTTGCTGCACATGTGAATGAGTTCAACACGATTGTCAACCAACTATCATCGGTTGAAATCGATTTTGATGACGAAGTGCGAGCATTGATTTTGCTGGCATCTCTGCCAAATAGTTGGGAGCCAATGAGGGCAGCGGTTAGTAACTTTGTGGGTACTCAAAAGCTTAAATTCAATGATGTTAGAGATCGTTTCCTGGCTGAGGAGGTTCGCAGAAGTAACCAGAGCAGAGGCAGATCAAAGTCAAGGTATGGACGGAACCAGTCCAAATTCAGACAGCCTTCGGAGTGCTGGAATTGTGGAAAGACAGGCCACATTAAGAAGAATTGTCGCTCACCACCGAAGAAAGATGACAACAAGAGAGGCGGAGCCAATGCAGTGACACGTGAAATTGCTGATGCATTGGTAGTGTCAGTTGATTCCCCTAGTACAAGTGAAGCTCGTGTTGCAGCTGCAAATACCACCAAAGCATCGATCTCCTATGTCGATAGCCCAATCGATTCATGGGTGCTTGACTCAGGAGCGTAATTTCACACCACACTGCACCACAACATAATGGAGAATTATGTTGCAGGAAATTAAGGAAAGGTATATCTTGCATTGCCTTTGGACATAGTTGGTATTGGGGATGTCAACTTGAAGATGTCAGACGGACGTGTGTTTAAGATTACGAAGGTTAGACATGTGCAAAGTTGATGCGAAATCTGATTTCAGTAGGTCAACTTGATGATACGGGGCACGATGTCAACTTTGGTGGTGGAACCTGGAGGGTCAAGAAAGGTTCAATGGTGGTGGCTATAGGTCATAAAAGAAGCACTCTTTATATGACGACGAGTTATCAAGACACTGTTGCTGTTGTCGAGAATGCCAAACAAACCAAGTTGTGGCATTGCAGGTTGGGGCACATGAGTGAGAAAGGGATGAAACTCATGATAGAAAATGGCGCTCTTCCAGATCTGAAGACGGTGGATCATCAGATGTGTGAAAGTTGCATCCTTGGAAAGCAGAAACGGGTTAGTTTCTCTAAAGGAGGAAGAGAGCCAAAATCGGAGAAGTTAGAGCTGGTACACACTGACGTGTAGGGACCTGCTCCTGTTGCATCGCTGGGAGGTTCATACTACTATGTGACCTTTATTGACGACTCCACAAGGAAGATGTGGGTTTACTTCATGAAGAACAAACATGAAGTGTTCTCGGTTTTCAAAAGATTGAAAGCCATAGTTGAGATTGAGACAAATCTCAAGTTGAAGTGTCTAAGGTCTGATAATGGTGGTGAGTACATCAGCGACGAGTTTAAGAGATACTGCGCTGATAATGGAATCAAGATGGAGAAGACTATTCCTGGAATGCCTCAACAAAATGGAATAGTGGAAATGATGAACCTAACCCTGAATGAGCATGCAAGGAGCATGAGAATGCACTGTGGATTACTTAAGACGTTTTGGGCAGATGCAATCAGTACTGCAGCCTACTTAATAAACAGAGGACCGTCAGTGCCCTTGGGATTTAAGATCCCTGAAGAATTATGGAGCGGTAAGAAAGTAAATCTTTCTTATTTGAAGATATTTAGATGCTTAGATTATGTTCACGTTGATGATGCTGCAAGAAGTAAACTTGACTCGAAATCTAAGAAGTGTTGCTTCATCGGTTATGGTAACGATGAGTTTGGTTACCGTTTTTAGGATGATGAAAATCGGAAGATCATCCGCAGTAAGAATGTTGTGTTCAACGAAGAAGTGTTGTACAAGGATAAGCTAAGAGAAGGCTCAGGGAAGAAAGAGTCTGAAGCTGTTGACTTAGATGATATCCTGAAATCGGAGTTGAAAAAGGATACCGTAACAGCAGAAGAAATCTCTCAAGCAGAGTGTGGTGAGGTGGATGAGAGTGATGATTCTGAAGTGGTCCGGTCACGGAGCTACGACGGTCAAGTAGAATCATCAGAAAGCCTGTAAGATTTTCTCCATCGCTCAACTACATTCTGCTCACGGACAGAGGCGAGCCTGAATGTTATGAAGAGGCTATGCAAGTTGATGAGTCAATCAAGTGGGAGCTTGCAATGAATGACGAGATAGACTCGTTGTTATCCAATCACACATGGGAGTTAGTATATTTGCCTAAGAATAAAAAGGCATTGCATAACAAGTGGGTCTACTGAATAAAAGAAGAACCTGATGGGAGTAAACGCTATAAGGCGAGGCTTGTTGTGAAGGGATTCCAACAAAAGGAAGGCATTGACTACACTGAAATCTTTTCTCCTGTAGTCAAGATGGTGACCATTAGAACGGTTCTCGGGCTGGTAGCACAAGAAGATTTGCACCTTTAGCAGATGGATGTAAAGACGGCATTTCTTCACGGTGATTTGGATGAAGAAATTTATATGAAGCAACCCGAAGGCTTTGAGATCAGAGGGAAAGAAAGCCTTGTTTGCAAGCTGAAAAGAAGTTTGTACGGCTTAAAACAAGCTCCAAGACAGTGGTACAAAAGATTTGACAACTTTATAAAAGGTGTCGGTTTCTTGAGATGTGAAGCTGACCACTGTTGTTACTTCAAGAAGTTTGAAGATTCCTACTTGATACTGCTCCTATATGTTGATGACATGCTGATAGTAGGAGCAGACTTGCATGAGATCAATAACTTGAAGACGAAACTCTCAGAAGAATTTGCGATGAAAGACCTTGGAGAAGCAAGACAGATTCTAGGGATGAGAATCAATAGAAGCAAGGAATGTCTCAAGCTATCACAAGAGGAGTATGTGAAGAAAGTCCTAAAGAGGTTTAACATGGATGATGCGAAGCCAATTAGTACTCCTCTGGCAAGTCATTTTCGGTTATCCAGAGAACAGTCTCCAAAGACGGAAGACGAGATGGCATATATGGATAAAGTTCCATATGCTTATGCTATAGGCAGCCTTATGTACGTGATGATATGTACAAGGCCAGACATTGCACATGCAGTGGGAGTCGTCAGCAGATTTATGAGCAATACAGGAAAGGAACACTGGGAAGCCGTCAAGTGGGTTTTCAGATACCTGAAAGGAAATCCAAGCTTGTCACTGTGTTTCACGAAGACTAAGACGGAATTGCAGGGATATGTTGATGCTGACAACGGAGGTGACGTTGACAGCACAAAGAGCACAACCGGGTATGTCTACACTTTTGGCGGTACTGTAATTTGTTGGGTTTCAAAGTTGCAGAAAATTGTATCTCTATCAAGCTGTGAAGCTGAGTACGTTGCGGTAACAGAGGCAACAAAAGAGATGATATGGCTACAATCTTTTCTAGAAGAGATAGGTCATGACCAGGGGAAAAAGTGTGTTGTACTGTGATAGTAAGAGTGCTATTGATTTGGCAAAGAATCCGGTTTACCACGCTCGGACGAAGCACATACATCGTCGATATCATTTCATCAGATCGGCATTAGAAGATGAAATGTTGGTGCTTGAGAAGATCCCAGGAAGTAAGAATCCGGCAGATATGCTGACGAAGGTAGTGCCGTATGATAAGCTGAGGTTGTGTACAACCTCAGTTGGCTTGTTGGAGTAACAAGATGGGAAGACCTGCTACATTGATCAAGGTGTGAAGACAGATTGAAATCAGTCTTCAAGTGGAAGATTGTTAGTCAAATAACACGTTTTCTTTGTTGGCCGGGGAAGTTGGTTGGTGAAGATGGACGGTGCAACGTTTGTCAACAATTACGTCCACCTTCTCTCCAAAATCCTCCTATAAATATATGCATGAAGATGAAGAGCAAATCATCCCAAAATCTCAAAAACAAAGAAGAGAGAAGAAGAGAGAAAGAGAAGAAGAAGAAAAAAAAAAATTTCTTGTGAGATAAGTTTTCTTGATAAGAAAATTAAGTGTAATTTTCTTGAGTGTATTTGGGTTTTGGGTGTGAGTTGAGAGCTTGTAAAATTTCTCGGGTTAATATAAAAGATTTGTAGCAGGTCCGGAGACGTAGGCAAAAATTGGCCGAACTCCGTTAACAAATTGTGTGTGTATCTTCCTGCTCAAACAAATTCTGGTCTTGCTCCGCAAAAATTTGACCGCGTATTTCCTAACATTTATATGATATTTTATATAACGCTAAATTATATGTCAGTTGTCACTTTTCTGTTTGGAATGAGAAATTATGTAACAAAAAATTTTGTGTTACTAAGTTTGATACTAAGACTCCGAATGGTAACAGCGGATTGAACGGTGCGGGACAACTGTGGTGCGGTTTTACAGTGATAAAAATGTATAGATATATGTATATGTAGAGATTTTTGTTACTGTTAAGTGTGGTGCGAGCGGTTTTGAGTGTTACCATTCGGAGCCTAAGGCCTTGAATGGAGACACCAATAAATGCATTTTTCTATTGCGTTTTTTCAATAACGCAAAATGTCACCATTCAACATAAAGTGTAGTTGAGGTTGCGTATGAGTCAAAACAAAATATTTTTTTTTTTGTTTGTTATACTTTCTAACAAAACTGCACATCTCCAAATATGTCATGGTTTAGCAGCGTTTTTCATTTCAATAGTATAGTTATTATTTTTATTTTATTTAAAATATTCAGGTATTTTTTAACAAATCATACTTCCTCTATTTTTATAATATTTGATATCACAAATAGTAACAGCGGATTGAGCGGTGCAGAACCAGCAATACAAATGCGGTGCGGTTTTACAGTTATAAAAATATATAGATATATGATATTTGTAGAAATTTTTTTTACTGTTAAGTATGGTGTGGTGCGGTTCACGTGGTACCATTCGGAGCCTAATTCTCGATGAGCCGATGCAGAGAGCAAGGTACTTTGACAACAGTAGACAGTCATTGTGTTATCAGACAACATTAACACAGACCAGTAGACTAACAAAGTTGGTTCTATTGCTGTTAATTAATTGGTTCATATAGTGTATTTGGATGAGAAACAAGATGATGATCCCGAGTTTGTCACTGAATCTCACCACCAGATATTTTGGTCACTTCTGAGAAGGTATATAAAGGGAAAAAACCCTAAAAATATTTGACATTAATTACATTTGCCAGAAAAATACACAAATTTTTAAGGTTGTCCGAATAATACCTCAAGTAATTTTGGTTGCGCAGATTATACTCAAACATTCAAAAACGTGTAGTTTGACACGCGGATTTAGACGACATTTAATTCTTTGACGGGAACAATAAACCGTCGTTAGTGTCATTAATAACACGTGATTTTAATAAGACGAAGTGACATTATTACCCTTCTTTTCCAAATCGACTAAACCACAAATTTTCTCCAAATTGGAGCTCAAAAACCATAGTTCTCCAAATTGATTGAACCTCACGATTCTCCCTCTCTCTCTCACGATTCTCCCTTTCCCCAAATTAAAATCAATCCTCCTCTCTCACGACTCTCCCTCTCTCTGTTGTCATTAAAATGGAGAGAAATCAAAGTTCATACTCAGATGCCAACTCGTTCAGTCGGAGCTACAGCCAGATGAAGGGTCCTTTACGAGAAGCCCTTTGCCAATTTGAGATGAAACTCAAATAAGGAGAACGTGAGAGAGATTTTTAGAATTATGGTTCATATGATTATTTTGATTTGAGGGAAAATTTTCGGGTTTAGTCAAGAGAGAAGAAGGGCATAATTGTCAATTCTTGTTGTGTCATTGACAAAGTTAACACCGTTTTAGAGACTCGGTTAAACCATTAAACGTCGACTAAATCTGCGTATCAAACTACACGTTTTTGAATGTTTGAGTATTATCTGAACAACCAAAATTATTTGAAGTATTATTTGGGCAACCTTAAAAGTTTATACATTTTTCTGGTAAATGTAATTAATGTCAAATATTTTTAAGGTTTTTTCCCGTATATAAAAGTAGTTTCTCTTTGTCAAGTAAAAGTGTTACTCGTATCTCTTGTTTTTTCTCATGATTACGGTAAAAACAATTTTAGAAAGACTATCATATGTTTTCTATAACTTTAAAACTTTTAATTCTAATTTTTTCTCTCCATTATTGTTTTCTTTTTCATAGCTATACTAAATTTTTCGTTTACCCGTGCTTTTTTCTTGTCGTGAGTCGCTGCCGCAGCGTTTTTGAAACGAACAGGGCCTATGTTGTCTCTCTGATCTAATGCACCCCTCTCTTTATAATATAGTGAAGGAAGATGATAAATTTAATTACCCACAGAATACAATGGATAATTAATTCATATAAATGTATGCCTACGTGAAACTCTACTTGTTTGTTCGATATTTAATACAGTACATACTATAAAAGAATCCTTTACTATATGGAATGACAATCCACCTTATAATAAATGAATATTTGCAGTTCTTCGGACTTCGGTTGAATCGGTTGAATTATCAAATCAAAGTCATTAAGAAATTCAGGTTTTAGGTGGTTTATTTTCTGCTTATTTATATTTTTCAAATTGCATTTGTACATTAAAAAAAAAAATTCTCTTTTCAAAAAAAAATATGAAAGATTTTTGAGAAAAAAATATGTTTGGATGAACCATAAAAATCATAAACACACATCTTGTGATGAGGAAAATCAACGAATTGTAACTTGGAATTTCACGTCTTTGATGTCACGGCCCTCTTTTCCAAATAAAATACGACACCATTCATTTAAGATGGGGTTAGTTAAACCAAACCTTTTGATTTCTATTAGTGATTTAACCCGATTAGCATTTAAGGGGGACTTATTGGGAGACTGATTTATGTAGATTTTTTGAATTTTAAAAGTTGACAGATTTTAACAATTTACAAAGATTTTCATTGATTCTAACAATATATCCATCCATATTAAAAAAAATCCATATGATATTTTTCACAGATTGTTGTGAAATCTGGGTTTTATCATTTTGAAATCTGGGTATAAGAAATGTGTTAGTGTCATCCTTCAATCTCTTTTCATATATAACTATGTTTTTTCTACATTTTTATTGGCATAACAAATCTGAGTTTATTCACTTTCATTGGGATAAGTAATCTGCTTATGATCAAATATAGCTAATGAGCTTACAATGAGATTGATTAATGATCGAAGAAGAGAAAATATAACTATAGCCACCTGTTTACACGAGATTGTTTTTAATGAAGAAAATATAGTCACCTGTTTACGACAACGATATATATTGCTTCTTCTTCTTTTTTATGCTCACTTTGAGAATACTATGGAAAACTCTAGTATTTTGAAAGTTATGGTTGATGAGTAAAAATGTAAAGAATCATTGCTCCAATAACAGTAGAATTTAGTAGAATTACAAAATTGAAATATAATCAACTTTTTCAATAACAAAAGATTTAGTGATGAATTACAAAATCACCACACCAATAACAAAAGAGTTATAAAATTATCATGTCAATAACACAAGATTTATGTGGAGTTCAAAAATCACTAAAGCAATAACAGTAGAATCTTAAAATCTTAAAATCTTTAAAAATCAGTCTCCCAATAAGTCCCCTAAGATGGGGTTTTATTTTGCATGATGATTTAATACGGTGTGCATTTATACACAATTGACTTGACTTTTTGTTTGTTTGTTTTTATTTTAAAACTAACTCTTGTCTTTTTATATATCATTTTATTGATTATTTGTATTCTATTTATAAACAATTTGACAGTGCCATTTCCACAAGGTTTCATACATTTTAAGATTTTGTTTGATCTACACTTTTTTTTTTTTGGTTTTGTGGTAAGCTATAATTTGTAGGGTTTATCTATTTGGTTTTTTTGTGTTCAACCATATTTTTAGAAACTACACTTTAATCAGACCAGAAATTTAATTAGTTTGTCGTGTTTAAATTTAGTTAAAGCCAAAACAGAATATTTACTAAATAATGGGCGAATGGTTTCAAGACTATAAATATTAGTTACATTGCGATGTCTTTATTATTCTAAGAACAACTTAAATCCAAAATATGAATAATTTGATAGTTTTTATGTTATTCATTGCTATGTATTTTGGATTAAATGAAGCTTGCAACAAAAAAAACCATATTGTATTTCATAATCAACTTGTTCCTGGTAATATTCCTGATATCGAGTGCAAAGGAGATGGTCCTCTAAGATCGTACAATTTAAGCTATAATGCAGCTCCATATATTATTGCTTTTAAGGATAATATCTGGCCAGATAAGACAATATGGAGTTGCATTCTTAGACAAAGGTCCAAGCGTCAGTTTTATTTTCATCTAACAGCATATCAGGAAAAATTTCAACAGTGTGGTCAACTACGTTCATGGATTGCCAGAGTTGATGGGATCTGGTTTACACGAAAATATAAAGATTCACCAGGACATGTACTTGATTGGTTGAAAAGAAAGTAATGTGTTTTTAAATTTTTTAAAGAAGTCAATAATAGATCAGAAAAAGGATTTAATATGTTTCCTTTTTGTTTTTTTTTTTTGTTTTAGTGGTTTCACCAATCCTTGTGTTGTTCTTAATAATTTATCTAGTTTTGGAATATTTTGGGATAGATCTTCATTTGTTGGTAACTTAATATTCACTAAAAGATATTCTGAATTTCTGTGGAATGTGTCTAGGATTAAAGCATCTCGAGAGTGGATATCTCACCAATAAATTACAATTAAAAAAAAGAAAAATCTGGAGAGAGAATGAGAGAGAGTATCTGAGAGAATTAGAGAACCCCGTGAGAAACTTTTTTTTTATCATGTGTCATCTTTGATTGGTTTAGCTTTCTTAAAACAAAGTAAAACTTAATTATATAATAAATGATAATTAAATATTAATTTAATTTGTTTGAGAAACTCACGTGAATTTCTCAACCGATGGAAATACTTATATGTTGTGTCCGGTCGAAGGGGTGGGAACATGTAGTCGAGCATCGACAAAGCTCTTCTAGCAATGGCTTTAAAAGAAGAAGATGTTCATTTTGATCTGCTATATTTTATAGAGTTATGCTCCAGTAAAAATAATGCCGTCAACGTAATTGGCAGATTGCTAAATCATGATTGTCATAATATGTTGAAGTTGATTCTCGATATGCCTAGAAATAATAAATATATGAGAGGGTGCGTGTGGGTGGCCCTTTCAAAGGAATGCTTTCATTTTATATTCAAACTAGTAACATTTTTTTTTATATAAAATGTTAATACGAAAATGGAAACTAATCGTTGTTTCTTAAGTATATGAGTGATGTTCATTAAAAAAGAGAGTATATGAGTAATGTAAATATACGTGTCTTTTTGTTAAATAAGTACTCCTTCCGTATTTTTTAAGAGTGTCATTCTAGAGTTTTATTTTTGTTTCATAAAGAGTGTTATTTTATGTTTTCAATGCAATTTTGGTAATAAAAATCCAGTTTTAACCTTGTTATGTCAGTGTATTAATTAGAGAGAGAAATTATTTTAGTGTATTTATAAGGGATGTAACAGTATTTTTAATAGCTTTCTTAATATGTGTGAAAAAAGAGTATAAGTGTTGCTTATTATGATTGTTTTAAGTAAATCTGTTCTTACTTATTATTCCTTCAGAAGTTACATTTTGTTTTTTTTTTTAAAGAGTTTTGTTTCAGAAAAATAGATTTTTAAGTTCTCTATGCATTTAAAATATATATATAATGATAAATTATAGATTTCAAGAAAAATAACTATTATTATTGATTTAAATTTATTGAAAATTTTTAATTACAGAAAATGAAACAGTTATAATTAAAATTTGATAATTTTTTTTAATATGTTTAAACACACACAAAATATTTATCATTTGGAAATAGAGGGAGTATTAAATCGTGAAAGATATTTTTTAAAATAAAAAGCTTACAAATTTCTTAAGAATCATGTATGTTAAAAGTTTATTGCAATTAAAGAGATTAATCAAAAAAAAATATATACATATGAAACAATTGATTGAAAAAGTTACCAAACACCATATAACAATTAATTGAAAATTCAGTCGCCACTTATTTAATGTTTGACAAAAACGTAAATCATGAACTAACTTGGAGAACATAAAATATCTGCTGCGACAAGTTTCTTCCACCGAATTATGACGGTCAGAAATGCAGCAAATGCAATAAAATATCTGCTGCGACAAGATGGATCTATATCGTCTTCCCTCCAGGAAGTGCATAAGATTGCAATCGACCATTTCAAAGACATTCTTTGTACAGTTAAGGGGTTATATTGTGTGCATTTGATGGGTTTCTTGCAGCGTGTCGTACCCTCTTATTGCTCATTTGAACAACAAAATCTACTATCTGCTGGTGTTACTGGAGATTTGGTCAAAACAACAATGTCATCCCTTCGTCAGAACAGGACGCCAGGCCCAGATGGCCTTTCTGCTGAGTTTTTTCGTGCTTCTTGGAGTATTCTAGGTCAGGAGATCATTGATGCGGTCAAAGATTTTTTTGCAACACCATTCATGCCAGCTTCTTTGAATGCAACCTCTTTGATCCTTATTCCGAAAAGTCCTGGTTCAGAGTTGATTTCAGATTTCAGGCCGATCTCGTGTTTAAATACGCTATATAAGCTTATCACTCGGATTCTGGCTGCTCGCCTAAAAGGGGTTCTGCCTGCTCTAGTCTTACCTAATCAAACAGCTTTCGTTGAGGATCGTCTACTGCTTGAAAATGTACTCCTGGCTTCTGAAGTGCTGAATGGTTATCATAAGTCTGGTTTATCGCCAAGAATAACATTGAAGGTAGATATTTCGAAAGCATTTGACTCAGTCAGATGGGATTTCATCTTGGAAACTCTATTCGCTTATCAGATGCCCAGTTCTTTTATAGACTGTGTCAAAGCTTGCATTTGTACGCCCTCTTTCTCACTAAGCATTAATGGGGTCACTTCAGGTTTCTTTAAAGGAAAAACAGGTCTGCGCCAAGGAGATCCTATATCCCCTCCGCTATTTGTGCTTGTAATGAATATCCTCTCATCTATGTTGAATAGAGGTGCAGAAGATGGTATTTTCATTTATCATCCGGGTTGCGAGGATACTTCTCTTACTCATTTGGCATTTGCAGATGACCTCCTTATTTTTCTGGAAGGATCTGAGACTTCTCTAGCGGGGGTTATGAAAATTCTTTCACAATTCGAGAAGTTATTGGGGCTTTCAGTAAACATAAGTAAAACATCTTTGTTTTGTTCTGGAGTTTCGTATGAGGTACTAAATAACATTCTAGACAAATTCCACCTTGTTAAGCAAGATCTCCCGGTAAGATATTTGGGCCTTCCGCTATGCTCTAAGCGGCTTTCGGTAAAAGATTGTGACCCCTTGTTGTTTGTGGTTCGGAAAAAATTAAATGAATGGATGAATAAGCATCTCAGTTTGGCGGGAAGGTTAAGGTTGATCGAGGCTGTAATTCCGGGTATCATCAGTTTCTGGAGCTCAGCTTTTTTCATCCCTTCTAAGGTCTTAAAGATCATCACAGGTTTGGTTTCCTCTTTCCTTTGGCATGGAAATTTGAATAAAAAATCGGGTAATAAAGTGGCTTGGAATGATTTATGCTTCCCTAAGAGAGAGGTTTAGGCATAAGAAAACTTTCGGATTAGAATGTTGTATTTGGCCTTAAACTTATCTGGTTCTTGTTCTTCAAAGCTGGGTCACTATGGGTAGGCTGGATCAGGCGTAAGTATTTATCTAAAGGCTCCTTCTTGGGTCTAAAGGATCGTGAAGTGACTTTTTCATGGATGTTCAATAGGCTCTTGAAGCTGTGTCCAATTGCCCTGCCTTTTTTTGGTGTTCAAGTGCATAGGGGGGATGAAACATTTTTTTGGTGGGATCCTTGGACCCCCTTTGGACAGCTAATTGATTACCTTGGGCTTTCTGGTCCGTCTGATCTGGGTATTCCTCTTGATGCACTGGTAAGCGAGTGTCTTACAAATGGTGAATGGTCTCTGCAGCATGCTAGGTCTGAACGACATGTTCATTTACTCGCCTATATTACCACGATTCAACCCTCAGAATGTCCGGACGTTGTCAATTGGTCAATTGGTGACAAGGTTCGAGATAGGTTTATTACTCGGGATGTTTGGGATTGTGTTCGAGAAAAAAAGACGGAACGGTCTTGGCATTTATTGGTTTGGAATTCTAATGTGGTACCAAAACATTCTGTTACCTCTTGGCTTTTCATGCTCAACAGAAACCACACTTTGGATCGGCTCAGATCTTGGGGAGCAGATATTGAAGGGACCTGCTTGCTTTGTGGACTATCTCCAGAATCAAGAAATCATCTTTCTTTGAATGTCCTTTTTCTGAATTCATTTGGATTAAAGCAACTCAGAAAATGTGCCTAGCAATGCCTCCGACTAACTGGGATGCTATTGTTCTTTGGCTGCCATTGGCTTCGAAGGAAAAGGTTCTTAATATTGCTATTCTTCAAATTTGGAATGCAATCATTTATGAAATTTGGATTGAACGTTGTAATCGTCTTCACTCTGGTCTTACGCTGCACCACAAGATTATTCTGCTGAAGGTCTTCGCAATTGTCAAGGACAAATCAATTGCTCTCAAAAATTGTGGGTCGAAATTTGGTGAGAGATTGGTTCTTTTTTGGTCTTCGATTTAGATCTCAATCTTTGTCTCTTCTATCTATGTTTTTCACCCGTTTGTAACTTCTGTTAATGGTGTGCCTCCTCCCCTTTCGTTATTTTCTATTTGCAAGCCCTTTAAAAAAAAAAAAAAAACTTGGAGAACATAAGCTAGACGTGAATGTGATTATTGATATCTTGTATTTCAAAAAGAAATATAACAACATGAGTTATGTAATTTATTCCTTCTCCTTGTAACGGTGAAATTAGGAATCAATATTTTTATTTTTAAATATATATATATATATTAAAATAGAGTTTATTTTATACTAATACAAATTAACTTAATATTAGAGATTTAGTAAATTAAAGTATTTTACATATGTTT
Organism: Isatis tinctoria; assembly: GCA_010577795.1. NCBI lineage: Eukaryota > Viridiplantae > Streptophyta > Magnoliopsida > Brassicales > Brassicaceae > Isatis > Isatis tinctoria. The sequence goes on from CM021245.1 coordinate 26,671,394, forward strand.
TCAAAATTAATAACTTTACATTTATTTTAATTATCATCTATTGATATTATGGTATATAAAAATAAATAAGGTTCTATTTAGGTTTTTATTTACTTAAATACTAATCCAATTAACCTAAACTCAAATTCATAGAAAAAAAAATAGTATGAGTCAAATGGATTTTCAGAAAACTTATATCTAAATAAATTTAGGCTTTTTGGCTGAGTTTGGTTGAATCAATTTGGATTGATTAGATTGGCCATCATATCGTATGTTGGAGAGAAAAAAAAGTCGTCGTTGAGAATCTGACTTTGTAAAAGTAGTCGTATTATTTCCTTTTGGGAGGTGAAAGACAATCAGCGTGGATCATGGATTTGGCGTAAACTCTTAAAGCTTCGTAATGTCGCGTATCAGTTTATGCGTAAAGAGGTCCGTAATGGCCTTGATACTTACTTCTGGCGGGACGATTGGCTGAAAATGGGAAAATTTATTGCGCATAGAGGCGATTCTGGTCCGGTCAGTATGGGTATATCTCGCTCGGCTAAGGTCTTTGATGTTGTCCGGGAGGGAGGTTGGTCCTTTCGGTCTGAGAGACGTCGGGGTCACACTGAACTTCTCACATGTATCCTCCAAGAACAAGTCCCAAATTCGGAATTGGGCAATGACATAACCTTATGAAGGCACTCCGAAGACACATATATGGACAAATTCTCTACTTAGACATGGGGGAACATCTTCGTACGAAAAAGGACCCAGTCACCTGGTCCAAAGTCGTCTGGTTCAAGCAAGGAGTTCCACGCTTCTCTTTTATCACCTGGCTGGCCATTCAAGATAGGTTGTCCACTGGGAGTCGTATGAGGAACTGGGGCATGGAACAACGTTGTGTCTTCTGCAATGAAAGAGATGAAACCAGAGATCATCTCTTTTCCGCCTGCCCGTACACATTCACGGTCTGGCTCAGACTTACAGAGGGGCTCCTAGGCTCTAGAGCCACTCCGGACACAAGCTTGAGGGCATCATGCGAAGATGGTTCTCTGTATCAGGATTTTAATAGCTTCTTTCACTTTTAATTTCTTTTCCACATTTGATTCATCCATTCTTTTATCCCTTTGTAAATTACCCGATTTCTTTATTCTTCACTTCAATTTATCAATAAATTTGATATTCAATCAAAAAAAAAAGTAGTCGTATTAGCTTCTCCATTCTTACAAAACAATTTAGCAGCCTAGAAGATCACGTCACGTGGTCACGTGAGATGCCAGATATAATAAATGTTAGGCTTCCATATAACTCTGGGTGCGAATTTGGTTGGATCATTGACGGGGTAGTAAGAAAGAAGCCCAATGGGCCAAGACTACATTGTTAACACCCCAGTTTCTCTCTCACTCAACTTAAATCGACTTGCGATAGAAAATCAAACACCAAATCTAGTTTTTTGTCCCCTCTGAGAGATTTTTGTCGTTTGAGGGTTTCAGATATCGAGAGAGGCAGTTTTGACTAACCGTGAGGTTAAGCTTCTCACCCGCTGATTCATTGTCATGACTCATGACCAGTTTTTTTTTTTTTTTCTTACTTGGTTTATGTCTACACTCACGGCTGATGAGTGATGAGCTCAAAGACCTGAATTCTCAACGGGCATTGATTGAAGGTCAAAGATTAGCTATAAATAGGAACGCCTGAACCAGTTGAGAAGCGAGTAAGTTTCCTTTTTGGGCTCTTAGTTAGCTGCATCTTTTCGTTCTAATCTGCTAGCTACTCTATAATATCGGTTTCATAGTTATGTCTATATGTTAAATGGCTGTTCGTATATTTGCTAGGGCTGAAAAGTTGCGATGTTTTTTGTTTGTTTCTTCTCTGCCGGAAAAGCTGTCTTAAATCCAAAATCTTAAATCCATTTATGGAAGGTGACTGATGACGAGTAGATAAATGGACCATATTACAGAAAATGTTTTTCTATATTCTAGTAGAAATGTTCTTTAAAGAATATGCAAATCCTTCATTAGTGCCGTGTCAAAACTTTTTAAAAATCACGATTCAAATCAAACCCCACGTGAAAAGCACATGCGTGGCACATCGTCATTTGGGATCACTAATTAATTATGGTTCTAAATTTAAATCAGCGTCGTAATTAACCGAAAACACGGCTTAAGTTGCTTGGTTAGTTGCAAATCAACTAGCAGTAGTAGTACTGCACACATCATTTTCATATGGGTCAGTTACTTTCCCATTGAACGTCGACACATTGGGGAAAAAATAATCAAAAAGTCCAATGAAATGCGTTTAATGCAAAACATTAATTAAGTACTCAATTATATACGTATGCTCTATATGAAATAACTGAATATGCAGCTCATAAAATAGAAAACAGTATATTTGATACGGTACTAATGAGCATATGTTTTCTGTACTAATTTGAAAGAGCAAAAAGAGTATTGCATGTGTGATTCTTTATTACTAGCTAAAAAAAATGTCGCATGCCATTAGCAATTTTGTGCAAAAATAAACACTTTATTGGGTGGGTAGGTCAGGTGGCATTCAAATGGGACACACAACTCATTGTTACGTGGCAAACGCTTATCGTGTGTGTTCTCGACTCCCGCCAATTAATTCCGGGTCGAACGGACCGGAAATTCAGTTAATCCCTTTAACCTCCGAATTTTCAGATTAAAAAACAAAGAAATTAGCTTCTTTTTGTACCTAAGAAGTTTCTGTTAAAGATGAAGTAGCTAAAAAGTTCCTTACCATCATAGCCGAATACATTATTGATTATTGTCTCAATCGATACCCTTCATGTCAGATATTTAAATAGATTACATTGGGATTTTTTCGTTGAACTATAATTTTACTGATAAATTTATAAAAAAAAATTAAAATTATGAGTTTTTGTTCAGATTTTATTGATGGTAATCGAAGCTTTAAAAATTTAACTCTCTAGATTGTGACACTAACTTAAAATGAGAAAACGTTATTTTTTTCTATAGATTTCTATGTAAAATTTGTGGATTTTTTTTGTACTTCAGAAAATTGGTTTTTTGTTTTTTTCTTTCTTTTTTAGATATGATTTTTTTTCTTTGAATATTCTCTTGTATCTACAGATATTCGACGAAATTTAACCTTTCTTTCTAAAAACCGACTCCTATTATATTGAATCTCTTATACCGAATTAACTTGAATTTCGATAATATTTTTTTAAAAAAGTGTGCAGTATAGTTCTAATTAATGATTTTCGCGGCCAATAGATAGACTTTTTACAAAGTTACCCAATGCAATTCGTACTTGTTAATGTATAAGCGTTACACGTAATATTGATCCTCCATGTCCATTTTACATCTCAGAGAAAGAAAAAGGAGAACATAATATATCTTTTTTGAGTTGTAGAAAGTAACAATTTGAATAATTCACGGGAGAGAAAAGTGATGATTTGATAAATAAAGAGTTAATATAATAAGAGTGAGTTAATTTACTAAGCTTTAACACGTATGGCTTCTCATATTAAATGTGATAGTGCTTACACGACCACTCAGAAAGTGTCACGTACAACATAGACAACAAACTTCAATAACAAGGGAACACATGACATGCATATGTGTATATCGAACTTAATTAAGTTCCTTTAAATGTAGATCATTTTTGCAAGTGTTACATGGCTTATACATTTAGGCGTGGTCCGGGGTAAATAGGAAATAGTAATGTTTAAGAATTACTCTACATGAAGATTTAATCGGCACAAAAATTTTGATAGAGAGTTACCTACCATACTTAACAACTTGAAACCTTAACTCTTATAAATACTTTCACTTTTTCCTTGGAAGGGGACAACGCGCCAAATCTGAAATCTCGAGGAAACAAAACAGCATTTAATAATGTTTTTTTCTTCTCTTTTTGCAGAAAAAAATAAGGTGATTACTTAAAATAAATGAACAATATCTCGCCGACAAATTTCATTCAATAACATTGACTTTCTTGTTTACCCATTTTGATTTGAAACTCGCTCCTTTTCCCCCAAAGAAACTTCTCTCCTGCCTTTTTCTCTTTCTCTCTCCCCTCTATCAAACCTAATAAATACAGCATTTGCATCTAACGTTTTCTCTAACGCAAAAATGCACGCTAACTATTTTTTATACCTCATCATACTCAACATCTTCACCGTCTCCTTCGCTGCCGGCGAGAGATTCAAAGAGGCTCCAGAGTTCTTCAACTCACCGGACTGTCTCGCCATCGGAAACGACGACGATTTCGTCTGTTCAGACAAAGCTGTCCATGTGGCAATGACCTTAGACGCGGCTTACCTACGTGGCTCAATGGCCGTGATTCTCTCCGTCCTCCAACACTCTTCTTGTCCTCAAAACATTGTTTTCCACTTCGTCACTTCAAAACAATCCCACCGACTCCAAAACTACGTCGTTGCTTCTTTCCCTTACTTGAAATTCCGGATTTACCCTTACGACGTAGCCGCCATCTCCGGCCTCATCTCCACCTCCATCCGATCCGCGCTCGACTCCCCGCTAAACTACGCAAGAAACTACCTCGCCGACATCCTCCCCACGTGCCTCTCACGTGTCGTCTACCTCGACTCAGATCTCATACTTGTGGACGACATCTCCAAGCTCTTCGCCACTCACATCCCCAACGACGTTGTCTTAGCCGCGCCTGAGTACTGCAACGCGAACTTCACCACTTACTTCACACCGACTTTCTGGTCAAACCCTTCTCTCTCCATCACACTCTCCCTCAACCGTCGCCGTCCACCGTGTTACTTCAACACCGGAGTGATGGTCATCGAGTTAAAGAAATGGAGAGAAGGAGATTACACTAGGAAGATCATTGAGTGGATGGAGTTGCAGAAACGGATCAGAATCTACGAGCTAGGCTCTTTACCACCGTTTTTACTTGTCTTCGCCGGAAACATAGCTCCGGTAGATCACCGGTGGAACCAACACGGCTTAGGAGGAGACAATTTCAGAGGACTGTGCCGGGATTTGCATCCAGGTCCAGTGAGCTTGTTGCATTGGAGTGGTAAAGGGAAGCCTTGGGTAAGGTTAGACGGTGGTACACCTTGTCCGCTCGATGCGCTTTGGGTTCCATATGATTTGTTAGAGCCACGGTTCGACCTCATCGAGAATTAGAGTAGAGTCTAGACGTTACTTTCTTTCCTTTTTTAAATACATATTTTTTTTGCCTGGATAAAATTATAGGAAGTACAGTCGGATATGTTAATTAGTTTGGTGTGATGGTACTAAACTTATCGCCTGCTTCTAGCATAATTAATTCGATGCCTATACGGTAATAGTTAATTGTGAATATATATATTTATCTACCGAATGTACTACGGCGAGCCCAAGGAATAAGGATGTAATCATAAATAAACCGAGCTTTTCTGCTTATGAATTTTCATTGCAACTCTTTTTTCTTTTAGTGATGGATTAATATGTTATAATCTTCCATAATTATAGTATGAAAATTTGATTTAAGCGATATTTTAGGCTTCTAGAAAATTAATAGACATGAAAAAGAACTACCTCAGTTATGAATACTTGACTTATTTATCACCGTACGTATTTATCAACATTTTTTTATCGAGTGTGTAAAAGACAAACATAACGATGAGTCAGATTATTAAACCGAACTAAAAATGTGTTGCGTTCGTAAACGCTATCTGTACTTTGTGAAGATAATTAGATAATCGGGGATGTTTTTATAAGATCTTTTCTTTACATTGAACCGAAATTGTAGAGGATTCATCTTCGATAGCGCGCCTATTATGACATCTTACGATAAAATGCCATACAAAAGAACATATATAATACAGTACAATTATTGAATATGATTTAACAGATATTGATTATAACGACGATATTGTCATATGGTAGTTGAAGTTTGTTTTTCGATCGATTCCATATATTTGCTGTCTAGTCAATAATACCATAACAATATTTAGATTGGATCGTTCTACTTTATGTTGATATAGTACACATAACAATATCCAGTATTTTGTGTGTGTAAAATGAAATAAACTCGCCGGCCAAGTCGCGAGGTTGTCATGTAGTTAATCATTGACACATAAAAAGTCAACAAGTCAGCGAGGTGTCGACTACTTGTGATTAAACAAGGAAACCCAGCTACATTGGCGACCTATATAAGTCTTAGTCTATATTTGAGTTCTATCTCTGTAACCCAATAATGTATAAAGGAATATTAGCTTTGAATCTTCTATTTGGAGTAAACAGAACTCACGTAGACTTGTATACATGCATAGTAAGATTTCTATGTCATTGATGAACATAAGTTATATAAAGGTATATAGAAGTAAATGTATCTATATCCATGTCATATATATATTGCGCGATTATAAGATTACAAAAGATCGTTGGATGATTAATAAGCACATACGAACTTACAAAATATGTTTACGTAAATTCGTAATATATATCGCCGCAAGTATAAAGAACTTTGCGCGTCGGTCAACTCAAAAGGATTACGTTTGGATCTCTACGGATTATTATATAATAATGTGGTATACCAATGAACATGCATGTTATTTAGATTCTTTCCTCAGGTCAACTTATAAATTTATTATAACATGTACAGGAGCTGTAATAAGTATTACTTAATCTATCAGATTATGTTATTTTAGTACTCGATTTTCACAAAATACCAAATTATACTTCAGCTTGTTGGCACTTTGTGAAATTAAGTTGAGTATTTAAATAGCATTCCCCCTAAATAAACATGTATTAGAAAAATGTGTGCACAAAAATATGCAGTCTCGTTTCCAATTTAAAAAAATAAATAAATCGATACACATTTGAGATATATAATTTGAAGTTGATATTTTAGTTTTTTTTTTTAAAAATTATGTGCCACCTTGTTTTCGTAATCTACTGTTAATTTGACAAATTATTTGTTAACGTTACAACTGCGTGTGCATGAAATATTGAAATTGCGAGCATTATTTAGTTGTGTGTTGATTATATTACTACATGTATGTTGGATTATAAAATTAACACACAATTAAGTGACGTCTATTAATAAGATTTGTCGGAAAAAATAGAGAATCTTATTATCTTATACATCTACGACGCTTAAAAGTCAAGCTTACACATTACAAATGATATGAGTGGCATAGTAGGACAATATGCCAAAGATCGGCCTAACTAACTCTGACGAGACTAAACGGGTCGCAATAAAATTTGGCAGATGAAGGTTATTTCGCATTTCTTCTTTTTGGGTCAAAGTCACACTCACACCGACGATTTCTTTGCTGACTAACAAAAATTTAGGAAAGAAACTAACATTTTTTAATGCAGGCTTCGGCAAACGAGATGGCCATAAACGGTCCATTGGATATTTGCGATAGGCCCACGAAGCCTATATAAAGCTGACTAGAAAAACCAAATTAATATAATTTAGATTTTCCATTGGTTGCCTTCACTTCAACTTTAGACTCAATCGTTTGTGACTTTATTATATTACAGTGGCATTCTGAGAATAAAAGTATCTCGCAAGGGCATTCACTTCTAACCATTATATATGTCATTTGAATAACTAAAAAGAAACTCTTAATATTACAAACGTGTGCTTTTAGAAAGCCTCGAATCCGCATATGAAAGTCGGTTGGGCACAAGTACTCGTTACTCGCATATTACTTGCGACCAGTGGTGGACCCAGGATTGATGCTTAGGGGGTTCATAAATAGGTTTTGATCAATAAAAATAAAAATTAAAGAAATAGATGTATGCAAGGGGAATTGAACTGATGTAGAGAGGGTCAAACTTTTGGTATATAAACCAAAGGAAACTCGGTGTGTAGCTACACGGAAACTTTCATGCCGCGTCTGCACACACGAAAGTTTGACCTCCGCGTTCAGGTACACAAAACTTAGTTCCCGGGTTTTAACCACACATAAAATTTTTTCCGGTGTTAAACCCCATAATTGCTAAATCTTCTCCTTAACCGTGTTAAAATCGATAATTAACCACCAAACCTATTCGAATCAGGTTCTGAACCAATAATTTGTTTTATTAACCGTACTAAAACCTCTAAACCAAAATAATTATCTTAACCCATGTTTTAACCAAAAAACCAAAAAAAAAATAAACAAAACCGAAAAAAAAAAAACCCAACCGAATTAAAAAAAAAACCAGCAGTCTCTCTCTCTCCCGAAAGCAAAATATCATCGTGAAAGAAAAAAAAAATTCCCCCAAATTTGTACTCTCAACTATCTCTAGAACCCTAATCTAACATCTTTTAGATTCTGGGTTTTGAAAAGCGAAATTGAAGAACTTGTATTGCAGTGACGATGAATCTGTTAATGATAACTCTGTTTTAAGTATATCAACAGAGATGTCAGAGCAAGCGATGGAAGAAGAAGGTACAAATATGTATCAGTTGGAGATTGAGGAAGCAGTGGCGCAGTACGAAAATGAGCCCCGGGTTCGTCACAATGTGTGTGCAGACAGTGACAGTGAGACGGAGGATGTCCCAGTAGTGAAGGTTAAGTCATCCCAACAGATTCAAATAAACGCTCATGCTCAAAGAAAAAGGTAGTCACATGATTTTTTACAGTGTTTTACATGATATTGTGGGGATGTTACAACTTCCTTTGTTGTTTCAGGATCATGGTGGAGAATGCTCTACACAGTCACTCGCGGAGCCACTCTCTCAGCCAGTCCCTCAGCCGCTCTCTCAGCCACTCTCTCAAGTTGATGATGCATGAAGATGGAAGACCCTACTTAACTACTTAGTAATCGGCTTTGGTTTCTTTTGTTTTCAAGTCAAAACATTTGGTGCTTTTATGTAATGAAGATGGATCCTTGTGTTTGACTTGCTGTGTGAAATGATCACTTATGACCTTATTTCATGATTGTCTTATCTGTACGTGATGGTATAATCAACCATAGTTAAGAAGAAATTCAACAAGAGACTCAAATTAAACAAATAAAGTCAAAGAGTTTCAACATAACCAAAGAGTCTCACGATACTAATTTCAATCAAAATGCATCACAACCCCAAACAGACTAACCGAACAGCTTCGCAAATCCAACCATGATAACACCCCAACGACAACTACAACACACAATGCCTTCCAAATTGCTCTCTTAGCATTCACTATTTCTATTTCAATCCTCTCAGTCAGTCTCTCTTCCACCTCAATTGCCATCTGCTCAAGCTTCTTCCTCTCATACTCTATAGTCTCAGTCATGATCTTCTTCATTTCCAGCAGTTCTTGTTCTTGCGTTTTTGACTTCACATCACCAGAAACTTCATCAACCCACTTGAAAATATGGCCATCATTCTTCAGCTGATACAAATAAAACAAACAGATTCGTTAATCAACAGGTTTCATAATCAATGGCATCAAATTTTGTGGGCAAAACATCATATTATATCAAAGTACCCGATTATCTGCAGCATATGAACAACGATAAAACATTCGACCTGGATTGCGTGAACTCTTTGACTGTATCTCCACCACTGTGTGACCACACCAACAAATCCTCGGTGGTTCGATCCCGGCGAATCCAGATGAAGCCGACGAACCAGCAGACTGGGTTACTTGGAGAATCGATTTCGACCTCATCCTCACTCGATCACTGATTTGATTTCAAAGGAAATTGGTTTCTTGATAGGTATGGATTTTTTTTTTTTCTTTCACGATGATATTTTGCTTTCGGGAGAGAGGAGAGACTGCTTGGTTTTTTTTAACTCGGTTTGGTTTTTTTTTTTTCGGTTTTGTTTATTTTTTTTTTTTGGTTTTTTGGTTAAAACATGGGTTAAGATAATTATTTTGGTTTAGAGGTTTTAGCACGGTTAATAAAACAAATTATTGGTTCAGAACCTGATTCGAATAGGTTTGGTGGTTAATTATCGATTTTAACACGGTTAAGGAGAAGATTTAGCAATTATGGGGTTTAACACCGGAAAAAAGTTTATGTGCGGTTAAAACCCGGGAACTAAGTTTTGTGTACCTGAACGCGGAGGTCAAACTTTCGTGTGTGCAGACGCGGCATGAAAGTTTCCGTGTAGCTACACACCGAGTTTCCTAAACCAAATGAGCTGTTAAATCCTTATTAACACATAGCAAAAACACAAGAATATATATTTACCCTGGGTCATGTGACCACCCATTCCAACACGTGGGTCCGCCTTTGCTTGCGACACGTCCCGTATCCATCTCGTCGGAACAAGTATTCGCTTCGCGCAAGTCATGTAACAAGTCGATAAATTCTATTACTCGCAAGTACGGAGCAAGTATCAAGTAACGTTTTTTTCGATATTCACCCCGTTCAAGCTTGCCTCGTCTTTTTTTGTATCAATTTTAATTTTAGTGTTTATTTTATTGTGATCAACTTTATTTTTATAGGAACAAAAGGAAGTAAGAAGAAACAAAAGTTTGATGTTATTTTTAAGTATTTCAAATTCTATTTTCAAGTATTTATGTTATTTTGGATGTTTTGAAACATGGACAATTTGTATGCTGAGATTTTAACAAACTTGTTTAAGTATTTACGTTTTTCCAATATTTGTTTAATAAATTAGCAAGTCGCAAGACAAGACTTAATAAATTAACAAGTTGCAAGGCAAGACTTAATAAATTAGCAAGTCACAAGGCAAGGCAAGTAACTCGCAAGTCGACCAATTTTTGGCAAGTACTCGTGACTGCAAGTACTCGTCCGTCGCAAGGCAAGTAACAAGACAACTTCCGTAAAAATTGAACGGGACAAAGTGGGTCTAACTCGTAAGTATAACGAAAAATCCGGTATGCCCTCCGCGCCCAGGCCTATATGAAACCATTGAGTCTAAAGTTTATACTAGTTGAATCATATACTCTTTGAAGCACTTGAAGGCAACGCGCTTCCTGTGCGCGTAGGGTAATGAGCAATGCTTTAGTGTGACTCGATGTACTACTGAAAGAGGCACATGAGAAACGAAGGACTTCTAAACAGCCTAACATGGGCCCTCATATGGGCTCCACTCTGTTGGGCCGAATGAACATTTTGTGTTGTATTTATGTTCTTTTGGATTTTCTTACATTTCTAGAGAATATTTTATATATATTTTTTGTATACTATAATTTAAAGTTTAAACGCTTTACTTTAACCCCCAAAAAACTTTGATTCCATAGTATTTCTTAGCAGATCCAAAAAAATTCTGGTTTGTGTTAGGTAAACTCTTTTTTCATGACCTCTAATAAAACATATGGCAAGGAACAAAACAACAATAAGTAGTGTGATTAGGCCGAAAATGTAGTGTTGAGTCACTGTTAATCTGCTTGAAAATCATATTTAGTTTTATTTTTTAAGATATCAAAAGTACAGTATAATATAAAATTACAAAAAACAAGAATGCATAAGACTAATGCTGATTACTTTTGCAACAAACTAAGTTGGTAAATCTCGAAAATAGAAACGCATTGGTTTAAGATTTTGAAGGTTATAAATATTTTAGAATAATTTTTAATAAACCCATTCTTTTACAATTTAGAAACATAAAAATCATATAGATCAATTCTCTAAAATTTCGGGCCATAATCAATATTTCACTTAGCTATGTTCAAAACCGATTTATGTATACACATTAAAAACTAAAATTTGGGGTTAAATCAGTATTTCATTTAGCTAAGATGGTGATTAGTTAGAATGTAATGCAACAAGAAGGGTGGGTCGAATTTTATAGGAATGGACCTTATAAAATAATTAATAAACACTCGAAGGAAGCTGCGATGAAATTTCACATGTTTTCGTCTTTTTCCCATCTAACCAATTTTCTTCTATCTTGTAGTTTACACCATCACGCAAATCTAATCCCACCTTCTCCGAAATTCCCTTGGAGGGGAAAATATGGACCTCTTTTTTGGTTCCCTTGGAAATTTCCGGAAAATGACCTAACTACTTTATTTTTCTCGAAATTCATGTGTGAAAGTGAAACTTTTTTTTGCTTGCTTCTTTTACTACAGCCATCGTATAAAGATAACGAGATTCAAGCACACCAGCTACAGTTTTAGACATCTTCCTAATTAAAAGTTCAATTTCAAAATTTACTTCGATTCACAATATATATATATATATATATATATCTCTGATAGTTTGACTGACATATAATTTCACCAGTCAAAAAACTGTAGTATCAAGTACTAGCTATCAAATTAATTTGAATTTTGTTTAGAAAAGTGATTTTTTTTTTTTTTGGGGAATACTTTTCAGTCCGAAGAGATATCTACGAACCTAAATACTTCCGTATTTTTGTTATCTTTTCCAAAGAGTGATGTGTATATGTAAGTACTATAGAAACCGATTTAGTGATTGTTCAAAAACAAAATGTGAATAAATCTAAAATCCGGACACGATCGTCACAACAAATGATGTTTCATAAATAATTATGTATATGCTTTTTAAAAATAATATATATCCTCATTGTGGATTTATCATATTATATATAGAGGTGAGTTAAAGACCAAGTAACACACCACACCATATAATATCAAAGATTCAATATGGCAACTCAACAAGAGAAACTTTCCTCTAAATCTTTCAAATGGTTTTCCACCAAAACCCTAAAATTAAACCTAAGTTTCCAAAATCGACGAGGGTCATCACCAAAATCCAATTCTTCTTCAAGCTTAGACTCTCCAAGAAGCAACACCGATGACAACAACAACACAAAGAGTCACCACTCCGAAGACGAACTCCGTCGAGTCTTCAGCCATTTCGACGTTGACGGCGACGGTAAGATCTCAGCCTTTGAACTCAGAGATTACTTCGGATCCGTCGGTGAGTATATCTCTCACGAGGCAGCTCAAGAAGTGATAAACGAAGTTGATACAGACGCAGACGGATCTTTAGGGTTTGAGGATTTCGTTGGATTGATGACAAGAAGAGATCTTGACGGTAACGGTGACAGTGACGGCGGCGGAGAGTTGAAGACGGCGTTTGAGATGTTTGAGGTGGAGAAAGGGTCAGGATGCATAACACCAAAGGGTTTGCAAAAGATGCTTGCGAAGTTGGGGGAATCAAGAACGTACGGAGAGTGTGAAGCAATGATAAAGTTCTACGATATTGATGGTAATGGAGTTCTTGACTATCATGAGTTTCGGCAAATGATGACCGTTTGATTAATGATTTTATATTTATTTCATATTACCATGCTATTTGCTCGAAATGTTTATGAAGTGTGTACGTGTGTCGTGTGTGCCGTAGGTTTTATGTATAGGAAGTGAGATTATTTGCGAGTGTTGATTGTTAATAAATTTATGAATGATGATAAACTTGTTTGAGGATATGTTCACGACTAAGATAAGTTATTCTATTCTGAAGAGTTCTGTCATTTTCTTTATAATAAGATTTGTCTTTTGATAGATGCGTATTATAAACCAGTGAAACTGAAGGAGAATTTATTCTGACCTGGTCTCTGCTGGACATTTGCCATGTGTTCTTCTCTTTTCCTCTTTTCATATTATTTTGTTTTGGAATGCTTTTGGTTTAATTTATACGAGTCATCGTGTACATAGTACACTAGATGACGAGAAAAGGGTTCGATACTTAGATGCTGTAATTTGGTTTTAAAATAATAAATTAACATTTCTAAAATCAAAACAGGGGGAAACTTTGATTTGGGCTTCGGGCGTTAAGAACATGTGTCGTAACATAATAGTGACTTTAGTAGTTACAACTTACTACAGGTCGTGTTACGGTAACAAAGCGAACATAATATTGTCCACTAGATGTTATCGCTATCACAGTCAGTTGCCAAAATGAACATGGCCATAACTATATATAGAACATAGTGAGAGGCCCATATTGTAGTTTAATTCTCTATACCGATTCATGGTATACAAAAACTCGGTTCAAACTTCAAACCAAACATTAAAATTGGTATAGAAGTCGAATCAGAAATATACAACATCCAGCATTATAAATTTATGATTTATGAAAAAATACAAGATATTAGAAAAAAACACAAAAAAATCGACCACTATAAAGCCTTCAAACTTCAAAGCCATTGCCTCTCCATGGTACGATATAAACCAAACAAAAACACAAAACAACCAAACCGGAAATCAAGATCAGCAAAACCAACACTTTCCATAGCTACGTTATTCTCTGTACAATCTAGCAAAGATTACTCTTTTGAAGTCGAATCTGTCTGAGACTGAGACACACCATTAGCTTGACGATCTGAGTAAGGTCTAATGAACGATCGTCTCCACCAAACCTCAAAAGCTCTCTGAAGATTCGGACATCCATCTCCTCCGTTCAAGAAACTCCCGAGCCAAGACAGCAAAATGCTCTGCTGATCTTCCAATGGCAATGTCAGTATCGTCCGTCCGATTCCTTCCTCCACAAGCTTACCATCAAACGATCTGCAACCGTGTTGGAGCCAGTTATAGTCTTTGAACAGTGGCTGCAACCATGTGGTTAACAGCAAAAGCCGAGTGTCTTTCGAAGGCAACAGTTCTCCTCTCCCGATCCCTATGAAGAGCCGAGATGTTACACGGCTTATGTGGTAACGAGACACTAAAGGAAGCTTCTCGTGTAACGAAGCCAGCTCCTTTTGGTTTGCCCATGTGACTGAGAACTCCTCTGCTGCTTGTCTTTCCGCTAATACATCGAGCAGCCACGTGAGGTTATCGGCTTCTACCGCTATCTGTTTGGTATCGGTCTCGGGTTTTTCTCCCTCGGAAGCTTGTTTAAACAGAGACAAAACTGTGTCTAAACAGTTTTGGCAGGAGGAATAGATCGTCTCGTTGAAGTTATCAGCTACATTGTTCCCATTCTGTTCCCTGAGAAGCTTCAGGACAATAGACTTCATCTCACGCCGACTTTTCTCCTCTTTACTTCTTAAAACAAGCTCAATAATGCGCGAGAGAGTCTCTTTTGGTGGATCCACAGCAGTTGAAGCAACTCTTTTGAGGACAGGAGTGACACCAACTCCTTCGGTTTTTAGTCTAAGAATCGACGAGATCACTTTCTCCTCTTCTTCTTCCCCAACCCACGGCACAGCTTCTAAGTAATCCAAACAAGATTGTACACATGAGCTGAAACCAAGAAGCTCTGCAACCTGCAATAACAACTTAAAGTCCTTAGTTTTCCTCTTAAAGTCACCAAATCGAGAAACATCAACACTATCTTGATAAGATCATAATCTAATAGAGGGATAAAGCTGCAGATACCTTGAGGACACGAAGGACTCTGCTGACATTCTGTTTCATCAGCCGTTGCTTCATATCTTTACAATACATAAGCCCAATGGTCTCAACGTAAATCTCTGCATCTTCACAGCTCTCAATCTCAAGACAAGCAAAAACCGAGTCTTTTTCAGCGAGTTTCTTAGCAAAGAAACTGCTATGATCCACCAAGACTATCTTGTGGACACTCAGCTTCACACAAAAGCCTTGCTTACCTACCAGAATCACTTTAGCATCACTACTTCCTGGCTCACCGAACTCAATCGCCACTTTCCTCGGCAAAGTCTCAACCTTTTGCCTCTGTGGTCTCTCTTGAACCGTCGCCGGAACAGCAATACTGTGATGGGTCTCCGGATTACCCGGATTCTGCTGTTGCTCGTCGGAAGCGATGACGGATCTAATAGTCGTAGACGACGGTTTCTTCTCCTTCTCCGTCGCTGCCATCGTCGTCTGTCTGGGTTTGGGAAGTGCAGGAGGAGGAGGAGGAGGAGAAGATTGTTTGTGTTTGTTGAGAGTGTTGTGAGATTTAAGAGTCTTTTGAAAAGCCACAGGAGAAGGACAACACCAGAAACCTTCAGGAGTTACAGCTACTGGAACATTCCTAATCTTGGTTTGCCCTTGCTCTACTTTTGCAATCTTGATCTCAGCCATTGTTGAGAGAATAAAAAGCTCCAACCTTTCACACCATTAACGGAAAGAAAACAAACAAGAAAGGGACCCAGAAATCTACAATCTAAGATACAGACACAAACAGAGAGGAGTCGAGTCGATTGTAGAGATTTAGGTTGAAAGGAAAAACCCTAGAAATCAGAAATCTGTGGTGAATCTCTCAAAAATATCTAAAAAGGATAAAACCAGCTGTGTAGAAGGAAGAATGATTTGAATGGTAATAATGGTGTTTGAAGAAGAGAATCGGAAAGAAGGAAGCTTTAACCTAGAATCATAACAAAAGAGAAGACATTGGAATTTCAAAAGAAGAGTAAAGCCAAAACACAAGAAAGGAAGAGAAAGAGATGCATCAAATGGGGTTGTCGTCTCTCCCGATTCCTTTATCTTCACTTTACTTTTGTCTCCTCCTCCTCACTCTCTCTCTCTCTTATCGCATGATTTTGATGATTACATGTAATTTGTGGGCCTCTCCAACCAAAAATATTCTTCTTTCTCTCTCTAAACAATTTTTTAACTTTTATTTTTTCTTCAGTGACCACACAGCCACGCCATCGTCTCTCTCATCCTCTACATCGTTATTGCTGTTTAAATTTCTGTTTTAAATATGATTAAAAGAGACTAATCAAAACAATTTAAAGTTAAAGTTGTTGTGTGTTTTGCTCATCTGGTCATGTGGGGACAGTCTCTTTATTTTTGTAAATCTTTGATTATTGATGATGCTTACAGAACAAACCATCGCTTTCTTGTAGATTTGTTATACATATGCAATGCACATGCCGTGATGCATTAAATTGGTTTATAATAGGTAATTAGGATCATTAGTTTTAGTGGAAGCTATATAGATTATAGCTGTGTGTTTTTTTTTTCATTTTCGTCAAAGGCTATTATAGCTTAGAACCTTGTATTCGTTTTAATCGAAGAATATAAAATATTCCAAAATTGGTTAGTCGTACACAATTGTTATTAGTAGTATTTGTTTATTTTGGATTGTGAGCTCCATAATTTTAGGGGGTTGGTTGATTATGTAGTTAGATTATTTTGCATAGTTTATTCGCATGCTATGCAATGGACTTACCTTTATGGTTGAACAAATCCTACTGGGTGTTCGATATAATTTTTAAATTTGAACTAAATGTCATTATTTTACTGTGGCTAATGAATTGTATAATGTCTAGCAGTCAATATTATTATTTTTTTTTTTTTTTTTGTCAACCTCATTCATTATGAAACAAAATAAGTTTATGGTACAGAGTA
The DNA here is from genome assembly GCA_010577795.1 of Isatis tinctoria. Classification (NCBI taxonomy): domain Eukaryota; kingdom Viridiplantae; phylum Streptophyta; class Magnoliopsida; order Brassicales; family Brassicaceae; genus Isatis; species Isatis tinctoria. The sequence goes on from CM021245.1 coordinate 26,688,480, forward strand.
GAATTGCAATGCCAAAGCTTTGATATCTTGAAGCAGAATTGCAATTTCACCATGAGAATGCGTTGCTTTGAGAGGGGAGTTATTACAAGATTGGAGAGCTGAGAAAACCTGGTCTGAATCTCCACAGAATGTAACATCTTGATATCCAAGTCTTTTGAGATGGACAACGGCTTCTCGCAAAGCTAATACCTCAGCTTGAAGAGGAGATTGAACGGGAGGCAGAGAAGCAAAACCTTTTAGGATATTTCGACCATAAGAATCATGAAGGTTCCATCCAATTCCAATCCTGTTATCCATATCTTTCCAAGAAGCATCTGAACAACAACAGTAAGATGAAGAGAGATTTAGAACCTGTTGAAAAGTTTGTGGCTTCACGTGTCTTTCCTGTGTATTGTGTTGCTGATTTTGATGGGGTGAAGTAGAAATAGCTTCGTGCCATCTTTTATGATCTTGGATAGCTTGATGGATGATATCTCGTATGTGCCAAGTTCTGTTTTTGAACAAGAGGTCATTACGAGCTTTCCATAATCGCCATCCTATAAACGGGAATAATTGATCTTTTCCGCAGGTTTGTTTATTTAAGTTCCAAAGCGAACTAAACCAATCAATGAGACTTTGATCTGGATTGAACTGACCTGGAGGTATTATTACCGGGGACAGATCCCAGATCTCTTTAGCAACTCTACAACCGGAAAGAAGGTGATTAGCCGTTTCATTAGCATCTCCGCAGAAATTACATTGAGGTGAAACCTTCAGATGCTTTCGCGCAAGATTATCCGCAAGGGGAAGTGCTCCAGAGAGAGCTTTCCACCAGAAATGTTTGATTTTTGGTGGAATATTAAGATTCCAGAGCTGCTTCCAAGTCGCACTAGTAACTGTTGAGGAGGAGGGTTGATTGAGAGAGGGCTTCGTCAGTTGATGATATCCAGACTTCACTGTGTAATCTCCATGCTTCGTGAAGATCCAGAAAGGACTGTCATCTGCTTTTGAAATGGGAAGAGGTATTCTTTTGATCAGTGGGATATCATCCGGATGTATAAGACGCTCCAAAATTTCTTCATCCCATTGGTGCGTTATTGGATTAATTAAGCTGGATACTTTGGTATCTGTGATGGGAGGAGAAAAAGCAGCTCTAGCTAATCTTGGAGGAGAGTCAATCCACTGATCTTTCCATATGCGAATGTTTTTTCCATTTCCTACTCTCCATTTGAAGCCTTCTTTTAGGAGCTTTATACTTTGATGGATGCTTCTCCAGGCATGACTTGGACGATGACCCAGGCTTGCATCTAAAAAAGAGACATTCTTGAAATATTTTTCTTTGAGAACCTTGGCTAAAAGAGATTCAGGTTGCTTCAAAATTCGCCAACCTTGTTTAGCTAGAAGGGCAATATTAAATTTATAAAGATCTTTAAAACCCATACCTCCATATTGCTTAAGCTGAGTCATGAGGGACCAAGGGATCCAAGAGATGCATCTTTTATTTTGAGAAGATGCCCACCAGAATTTCCTTATGAGACCTGAGATTTGAGATATTAACCTTTTAGGGAGTAAAAAACAGGACATCGTATATGTAGGGAGGGCCGTAGCAACCGCCTTTATAAGAATTTCTTTCCCCGCAGGAGAAAGCAAGTGAGAGTACCAGCTTTCTATTTTACTTTCAATTCTGTGGGCAATATAAGAGAAAGCATCATACTTATTTCTCCCAATAGATTCCGGAAGCCCTAAATATTTCCCAAATCCTCCAATTTTTGAGATGCCCGTGATTTTAATAATTTCTTTTTGCAAATGGGCTGGAACTGATTTGCCAAATAAAATGGAGGATTTCTGGAAATTAATGAACTGACCTGAAGCATCCGCATAGATTTGAAGAAGCTTGATGATTTTTCTACATTCGGTGGGAGAGGCTTTACAGAAAAGAAGAGAATCATCAGCAAAAAACATGTGAGAGATAGGAGGGCCATTACTGCTTGCTTTAAAACCATGGATAGTTTTATTTCGCATTGCTTCTGTAAGTAGAGCAGAGAGACCCTCAGTACATAACAAATACAAATAGGGAGAAAGGGGATCACCTTGGCGAAGACCTTGCTGAGGAAGAATGGTTTGGGATGGTGTTCCGTTTATCAGAACAGAATATTGAACTGTTGTGATACACTTCATAACCCAGTGGCACCATTGATCTGCAAAACCAAGCTTTCTCAACATAGCTTCAAGAAAATCCCAATTAACTTTATCAAAGGCTTTGGTAATATCAAGCTTCATGGACATGTAAGGGATTTTTAATTTTTTAGTGCGCAAGGAATGGATAAGCTCATGGGCAACTATGACATTATCCGTAATAAGACGCCCCGGAATAAAAGCCGTTTGATTTGCAGAGATCAAAGTGTGAAGCCAAGGTTTAAGCCTTTCCGCCAAAATTTTAGATATTAACTTATATGCCACATTGCACAGGCTTATAGGCCTAAAGTCCTTAACTTGAGTAGGATTTGCAATTTTAGGGATGAGGCAAATCTGAGTATGATTTATGCCAGGATCTAGCTGACCAGTTTCGAAGAAATGATGAATAAAATTAACCAAACCTGGCTTTATAGTCTCCCAGTGATACTTGAAAAAGCCTGGAGTGAAACCATCTTGCCCTGAAGATTTATCAGGATTCATTTGTGAGAGGGCTTTGTAAATCTCCTGATTCGAGATTGGCTTGGTTAAATCTTGATTCATCTCTGGAGACACTCTTGTGTGAATGAGCTTTAAAACCACATCCATATCTGAGCTGCAAGGGGAGGTGTAGAGGTTAGTAAAGAAGGAGTGAACAATATGATGAATCTCTTCTTCTGTATGTTTCACATTTCCGTCAATATCTTGAATGGAAGAGATGCGGTTATTGTTCCTTCGTTGCTTTGTTTTTGCGTGAAAAAACTTGGTGTTTTTATCACCAGATTGCAACCATAGGATTCTACTTTTTAACCTCCAATACTCCTCTTCTAGATTATATTGACGAGCTAGTAAAGCTTTAATCTCTTCCACTAAAACAAAATCAATGGGGAAAGAGTAGTACGCTTTATGGAGTCTTTCTTGAAGATGTTGAATTTGCTTTCCAGAGTTGTAGTTGTTCTTGATTTTCCATTGAGATAAAGCTTGTCTACAACGAGCAAGAGCTTCACTGAAAGCAGTTGGTGGGAGATGATTGCATTGCTTAGCCCAGGTTTCTTGTATAAGTTTATGGACCTCTTCCTCATACCTCCAACGGTTATCATATCGAAAAAGTTTGCAGCTTCTCCATTTTCTATCTTCTGTTTGTAGCAGTAGCGGGCGATGATCCGAACCGATCCAGTGAAGCAGCTGTGCCCATGCTTTTGGAAATTGATCCTGCCATTCTGCTGTAGCAACCACTCTATCAAGCTTGGATTTAATTTGGCCATTTTTCCTATTGCCCGTCCAAGAGAATACACCACCAAACGTTTTGACTTCATGAAGTCCTGAAACGTTAAGAAGGTTACGAAATTTAGAGTAGTACCAGTCAGGCTTGGGAGATCCTCCAAGTTTTTCTGAATTATCTTTGATATCATTAAAATCACCTAAGACGATTCTAGACTTATTGCTGTAGTAGCCTGATTGAACTTATTGATCATTTGATTCCATTGTTGAAGTCGATAGCTTCTTCTTGGATTCCCGTACACATAAGTGAGATCGAAGGATTGATTTTCTGTAGTTATCTGTACATCCGTACAGTGAAGAAAGGGAGGAGAAGCAAAAGAGCACTTCACTGTATCACGCCAAAAGATAGCCAAACCTCCACTGAGCCCATCAGGAGAAACCAAAATTTGATGGGGGAAATGGAGATCTTCACCGAGTTGATAAACATAACTATCTTTATTTTTAGTTTCTATGAGGAACAGGATATCAATCTTATACTTTCTATCGATATCCTTAAGATACGGAATTGTCAGAGGGTTCCTCAACCCCTGACAATTCCAATGTAAGATCCTCATGGCTCTTCTGGTGGCTTAGGGGGTGCCACCAAACCCTTTTCCGTACCTTTGTAAGAGCCTTGTTTTTTCTGACGATTTGTAGAGGTAACGTCATCTGCTTCAGGAGTCTCCATTTTACGTTTTAGACCTCTGTCAATGATTGGAGCAAACGTGGGGGAGTCTTCATTCTGAGTAACAGGAACTTGAAAGGCATGATCAGGCGTAATGTTACCAGAGAGATCTGCCATGTTAACATTTAAATCGACATTTTCTCCTGTAGTGTCATTTCGTCGCTGATCAAGAGAAGCTCCATGTTGATTGAGATGAGATTGAGTTTGATAAGCATTATCATCATGTGGTAAGGATGATGGTCCGGCTCCTAGAGATCCAGTGAGCATAATATTCCCAGAATTTTCAGTCATGTTGACATTAGAACTTACATTTTCTCCCATAGTGTCATCACGATCTTGATCAAAGTGGAGTTGGGGCTGAGGAGGGGCCATCAAACGTTGACGAGCTTCTCTTTGTTGGTGGGAATGAAAGTCACAATCTTCAGCCGCATGAGTTAAAGCTCCACAAGCTGTGCAGAAGCGTTTGAGCTTCTCGTAAGTGAAGCGAATAAGGGTAGGCTCTTCGCTGTCATCAAAACGAAAGTAGCGAGAGAAAATCAATCTTCCATAGGGATTTATATCGACTCTGATCCAAACCTCGCCTTCTTGCTCTCTACTCGGTTGAACTATATTAACTTCTTCAACGAAACCCAAAGCTCCACCAATTTCTTTAATAGCCCGTTCTTCCCTGAGATCATCTGGGATATTATGGATTTGAACCCAAAAGGTGATAACTTGAAGATAGTCTGGGTAGTGGCGCCGCGTCCAACGATCTGTGACAACCATCCACTCTCGATAATTCCACGGACCTTTATCTAGCACTGTGAGAAGCTGGTGCTCATGGCGAAAGAAGAACTGGACCGTTTCATCATCATTGATCCGACTAGTAATTCTACCTTCAAGTTGCCACGCCTTTGGCATAACCACACGAATCCCAGCAGGATTTTGATGTTGAGGGTTGAGGGCTTTGACGATTAAGCTGAGGCGATGAGTATCATCCCTTATTTTCTTGGCTTCCGTCGAGAGCTTGATGGGGGTTCGTTCTGTGCCCTGATCGAGATTTTGCATAGAAATCCAAAGTTCTTTATCCATCATAAGACAAGAGAGGAAGGAATCCGAGAGATCGGAAAGAAAGATCGTTGAAAACGAAGATGAAAATCACCGGGATTGAATCGGTGAAGATGAAGATCGGAATCGTCTAGAAGATCGCCGAAGGAAGAGACATATACTTTCTCAATTTTGACATATGCAGTCAATATTATAATACTGCTGAATTTACATTTTTAATATATACTGTATTACATACGTGCTACCTCACATATTACAAAACCATTTTCAAATTGTCTTAAGAAGGGAATGGGACGTATGTCATTCGGGGTTAGAGACTCGAAGCTAAACTTAATAAAACACGAAATAAGAATATTATTATTTTCGGCCATTATTGTTTGATCTGTTTATGTTATATTTTATCAGTTTGAAAAAAGAAAAATGAAAATACGTGACAAAGAAGATTTGATGGCATTTGCTGGAAGCTAGACCCACGAAAAAGAAGAAGCATAAGGATTCTTGATGTCCATGTGTTCTCCCCCACACTTCATTCCAATACCAATTAAAATCAATAAATCTTCTTTCTATTGCAACCAAATTAATAATGTCTCACATGAGCATAATAATAGATCAAGCTACTCGAAGCTAAGTTAAATAAACCAGGAAAATGTAATTAACATTATTTGATCCTTCTATGTTACAGTCTTTTATTAGATCGAATATACTCAAATATGTTCACTTAGTTATTATTATTATTTCACCCAAAAACTGTCTTTTTTCATTTAATGTTCAGTTTCTGGGAACAATAAAATGACCTGGGAACAATAAAATGACCGGACCAATTCAATCCCCATGCTTGAAAGTTGAAAGCGAAATACGTTTTGGATTTTTTGCTTCATCGTATTGCCTTACTTCTTTACATATAATGTTTTTATTTTAATGTATACAACAAAATACAAGCTTTAGAGACACTTAATATAATATAAAGAAAATAATGAGACAATGTTAACAAAAACTCACAAAAGGAAAAATCATAAGAATTTTTAACAATCTTCTTTGAGTAAATATCACTTCTATTAGTCTATCTGTACGTTGAACTGCAGACAGCTGAACTGATGGTACCTTTAAATATCTTATTCTTGGATTTTTCTTTGTGTAATCTAGCAAAAGCATAGAACTTACATAATGTGAATTCTTTGTGGTAGGTCAAAAGATTGGAAATGGATGAAATGGGTGGTCATCAATTTAACTAGGGACATTTTTAGATATGGCGAGTTAAACAACAGTGAGTAAGGAAAAAAGGCAAAAATTATTCAACAGACATCACCAACGATCTACAGCTAAACTTGAGGCACGTGCCCCATGTTTTTTTTTTTCATTGAGTAAACTTTCACATTTTGATCATCATGGTGACATAATATCAATTGAGAGACTACACAAGTGCAACTGTGCAAGCCCATTAAACTTTTTGAAAATATCAAATTACGTTTATATCTGTCTTTTTTTTTTCTTTCTTTTTCGATGTAAACATTTTTTTCTTTCACGGTTTACCTTCTACAGTCTATAGGCTTATAAAAAAAATTATAAGACATTTTTTTTGGTTAATATTATTTTTTTCTTGTAAAATTATTTTATAATATTTTGTCCCATATTATTTTTTTTTATGGATCCACCTCTGTTTCATCACTCATTCTTTACGGATGACAGTACAATTGATCAACATGGTTTATCAATCATGCATGGTTTCTTACATGATACAGTATATACAGTTGATCAACATGGTTTATCAAGCATGCATGGTTTCTTACATGATACAGTATATACAGTTGATCGACATGGTTTATCAATCATGCATGGTTTCTTACATGATACAGTATATACAGTTGATCGACATGGTTTATATTTACATGATTTAAAGTGTGTGTTTTTTTGTTTATTCTCAAAACAAGAAAGATATTAATTAGGGGCGAAAGAATTTGAGACAGAATGCAGCAAAAATGAATAAATCTTGCTGAATCCCTAACACATAGAAATCAAGGCCGGACAAAAAGTATCACACACCATATGAGCTTTCTTACACTCATTCAAATTTTAAAAACGCAAAGACTATCCTGTAGTTGCACATGTGAGAATGCTATGGTAATATTACTAATGTAGATGTTCCATTCTATAAAGAGCTTAAAACATAAGAAAAAACACCCTATAAAGAGAAATATAAAAATAAAAAATGACAGCAATCACGTACGCAAGTACAAATGTTGAACTAGAGTTGAGAAAGACTTCTCATAGAACTTGGTTACTGTACTTTTGGGGCTGATGAACTTAATTTTATTAACTAATTATTTGGATTCAGTAGATGGGTAAAGAATTAGACTAACCGTCTCCTTGCATTCTTATTCGTATTATATTGGGGTTAACCATACATATATGTAAATGTAACTATCAATATAATCCGGTTTCTTCTACTATCACCCACACTATCATTACATTAAGCTAGAATCGAAGTTAAGATATTACTTTCGCATAGATTATCACCGCTCATGGAATATGCAGTCTCATGAGGCATAACAAACTATCCAATATATTTATCATAAATACGTATTTTGTTCAAAACAAAACACGAAGTCTAACACAAAAACAATATTGTAACTCTATTCTCTCGAACACGATTTCCGTATATATTTCCTCATCTTTTCAGCTTTAAATCTCTTGAAGTCCTGATCAAACACATATTTTCTGTTAACTCTGATTTTGGTCTCCAATGTTAGCACGGTCGGTTGGGTTTCTTTATGTCAACGTTAGGATTATTGGATTAACGTAGTAAAAAGAATTGTAAAGAAATGTTCTTCATTCCAATTATTTACGAAACTTATTTTTATCATAGGTCTGAAACAAAACTTTAAAAGTTTTGGTCATAATTAGTCACCAAACTAATTCATTTGCGATAATATTATATACTCTATATATCATAGGCAAGTTGCATCAAACTTAATAGAAATTTAATATGCTTAATAATATCTATACTAAAATAATACATTATAAGTTTTCCCATATAGTATTTCAATTTGCCACAAAATGCTATAATTATATATCAAACATATCAGCCCAAATCCGTAAATAAATACGCCAAATTCCGTTTATTCAAAACCTTCATGGTAGGTTTGAAGACTCCAAGCATCATTGGTGTACGAATTTACAACTGGAGAAATTTAATATACAGCAAAAAAAAATTCAACGTTTCTCTAAACATATGCAAACTGATATACCGAAATCCTAATATAGATGGCATCTAAGAAGATAGAAAAATGTATGCATTCTAATTTCCGGTCTCTTCGAACAAAAAAATCAAACAACAAGTGCACTTGGAAAATAGGTAAATATTCTTTATTAAATCCAAGTATAACAAGATGTTCGAACAAGAAACAACGATAGAAGAATGAAAATACAAAATAATCAACAGAAGTTACTGCAACCAAAGAATCATGAGAAAACATAATTAAAAGAAATAGTTGTAATCATGTGACTTGTTAACAAAGCCATTCAAGAATCAATAATAAGGAGTCTTGTAGATGTATGGTGGTGGTGAAGTTTTGTAATCTACTTTAGGAGAAGGAGAATAGTATGTAAGAGGTGGTGGGGAGCTGTAAACATATGGTGGTGGTGGAGACTTGTAGTCTACTTTAGGAGAAGGAGAATAGTATGGAGGAGGTGGCGGGGAGCTGTAAAAATATGGTGGTGGTGGAGACTTGTAGTTTACTTTAGGAGAAGGAGAGTAGTATGGAGGAGGTGGTGGGGAGCTGTAAACATATGGTGGTGGTGGAGACTTGTAGTCTACTTTAGGAGAAGGAGAGTAGTATGGAGGAGGTGGCGGGGAGCTGTAAACATATGGTGGTGGTGGAGACTTGTAGTCTACTTTAGGAGAAGGAGAGTAGTATGGAGGAGGTGGCGGGGAGCTGTACACGTATGGTGGTGGTGAAGACTTGTAGTCTACTTTAGGAGAAGGAGAGTAGTATGGAGGAGGTGGCGGGGAGCTGTACACGTATGGTGGTGGTGGAGACTTGTAGTTTACTTTAGGAGAAGGAGAGTAGTATGGAGGAGGTGGCGGGGAGCTGTAAACGTATGGTGGTGGTGGAGACTTGTAGTCTACTTTAGGAGAAGGAGAGTAGTATGGAGGAGGTGGCGGGGAGCTGTACACGTATGGTGGTGGTGGAGACTTGTAGTCTACTTTAGGAGAGGGAGAGTAGTATGGTGGAGGTGGCGGGGAGCTGTAAACATATGGCGGTGGTGGAGATTTGTAGTCTACTTTAGGAGAAGGAGAATAGTATGGAGGAGGTGGTGGAGAGCTGTAAACATATGGTGGTGGTGGAGACTTATAGTCTACTTTAGGAGAAGGAGAGTAGTATGGAGGAGGTGGCGGGGAGCTGTAAACGTATGGTGGTGGTGGAGACTTGTAGTCTACTTTAGGAGAAGGAGAGTAGTATGGAGGAGGTGGCGGGGAGCTATACACGTATGGTGGTGGAGACTTGTAGTCTACTTTAGGAGAGGGAGAGTAGTATGGTGGAGGTGGCGGGGAGCTGTAAACATATGGTGGTGGTGGAGATTTGTAGTCTACTTTAGGAGAAGGAGAATAGTATGGAGGAGGTGGTGGAGAGCTGTAAACATATGGTGGTGGTGGAGAGGGAGAGTAGTATGGTGGAGGTGGCGGAGAACTGTACACGTATGGTGGTGGAGACTTGTAGTCTACTTTAGGAGAGGGAGAGTAGTATGGTGGAGGTGGCGGGGAGCTGTAAACATATGGTGGTGGTGGAGATTTGTAGTCTACTTTAGGAGAAGGAGAATAGTATGGAGGAGGTGGTGGAGAGCTGTAAACATATGGTGGTGGTGGAGACTTATAGTCGACTTTAGGAGAGGGAGAGTAGTATGGTGGAGGTGGTGGAGAACTGTACACGTATGGTGGTGGTGGAGACTTGTAGTCTACTTTAGGAGTGGGAGAATAGTATGGAGGAGGTGGTGGAGAGCTGTAAACATATGGTGGTGGTGGAGACTTATAGTCTACTTTAGGAGAGGGAGAGTAGTATGGTGGAGGTGGTGGAGAGCTGTAAACGTATGGTGGTGGTGGAGACTTGTAGTCTACTTTAGGGGAAGGAGAGTAGTATGGAGGAGGTGGTGGAGAGCTGTAAACATATGGTGGTGGTGGAGACTTATAGTCTACTTTAGGAGAAGGAGAATAGTATGGAGAAGGTGATGGAGAGATGGAATATGGTTTTGGATGTGGTGTGTACTTAGGGCCTTGTCTTCTATATGGTGATGGATGTGGTGGTGATGCCGATGAGTAGGGAGAATGACTATTCGGTGTTGGATTGGGTGAGTAAGGGTATGCTGTGACAATTGCCACGATGGCACTAAAGACCACGACATGAACCAGGCAATGTCGTAGCCCCATCGTTCTTGAGATTCTCATCCTACCCGTAGTTTTCTTTTCCCTCCTTATGTTTCTTTTATGTCTTTCTTATGGTTATGATATAGTTCAACATGACAACTCTTTATATATGATATTTTCGCGTATATATTAAATTATCTTTCCAACTGGGTTCGTGTTTGGCACTTTCAAATACATTTGGAAGACGTGCTAACTTGTTTGTTTCTAAAGTAGTGATTTGTGGGAAATATTAATATATTAGATTCTCCTATAACTCCTAGTAAGTTCTTTCCCACTCTTTGTTTTTCTATATAGCTACTCAATTAATAAGAACACACGGTGGAGGTGGTAGAAAGTTGTAGACGTGTGTATAAGTAATACAGTAATGAATTTGGGCATGACGCGAACTAGTCAAGTAATTTTTTTTTTTTGTTTTGGCCAATGTATCTATTAGATAAAAAAAGGAAGATTACAAAGTTCAGTTTACAAGCCTTTAAACATAGATTCTAGAAAATCCAAGAGACAACAAACGATTTGTTTCTAAGTCTAGCTTCCTTTGCTAATTCATCAGCTATCTTTGTGAGCACTATCGCCCGTATTCATCAAAGGTCGCATAGATGCGGGTCAAAGTTCTTATCTGGTACTGGCAGCAAAGCCGTCCTATGACATGTCCTGTTATGATCAACTTGTCCCTCTATAAGCAAATACAATCAGTCTTCAAACGGTTTCGGTGGGACTGCAAACCGGATATCAAGAAAATGAATTGAGTCTCTTGGAAGAACCTCACTCTTCCAAATAGCGCTGGAGGCTTAGGTTTTAGGGAGATTGAATAACTTAATGATGCTCTTTTCGCTAAGTTAGCATGGAGACTGCTAAAAAAATCCGCTCTATGTTAGCATAAACTCTCATGGGTAAGATAGTATGATCCGTATTGGGAAATGCAAGAACTCTTATATACCATGATTCTTTGCGTGTCTATAATTCTTGTTTACAACAATAATGTATATATGTGAAACATACTCATCAACAGAACTAGACTTGAAACTGGTGAACATCCCCCAACAACCTCTCCCCATTAATGGTTTTACAACTCTCTACATGTTGCAGAAACTCCATAACCACTGGGTCGGTCCAAGGAGCTCCGCTTGGAGCCTCTGCGCCTGCCACCCACCCCAAGTGTCCCCCTCTTGGTGTAACTACCAACATGCAGTTTGGATTTGCCTGACACATTTACTTGTTAGATAGACCCAAAAACCATCACTTTCCTGTGAATGAACAAGAGCCTTTGATCATTCGTCTCTTACCTTGATGTCATCGCGAGGGATCCCTCTATCAGGAGCAATCGGGTCATTTGCTGCCTGCATTTGATATCATATAACAAATGAACATATAAAGATACCATATTCTAATATCTAACCTTAAGGGTTCGTCACTCTTCAGGGACTCACCTGAATGCAAAGCAAGGGCGTACGGACATGTTTTATAGCTTTGGAGCTGCTCGATTTGGAATAATACTCATCCACGGTTTTGAAACCGAATGAGACTGTTACATGGAAGAAGAAAAAATTGCACCTCAAGACTCCATTTTTTAATCTTATCAAAGTATCAAGAAAAAGATATTCCTTGACGTAGAAGAAACAAACCTCGGGTTAAGCCTTCGTCAAAATCCCTAACCGTCTCAGCATTTGCAGCCATGGGAATGTTGAATTCACCTCCTATATCTTCAAAAAGAAGAGAATGTCTGCACAAAGAGATAAACCAAATGTGACAATAACTTAACCTGCAAGAAGAAAAAATAACGGAAGGAAACAAACAAATTACTTGCTAAAGATTCTACAAAGAGATCTCGACAGGGCCTTATCATAAACATTGTTAAAACCCTTATGGAAATCTTCATCCGCTATAACCAAATCGAAAGGATTGCACAACGAAACAGCAGCAGAGAGAGGACAGTTATGAGATTCCTGCAAACAAAGGAACAAGATCGGCTTGTAACCAGCAAAACCTACGCAATCATCTTAACATGGATGTTTCAAGCTAACCTGACCGAGATAGTTGACAAGAATGTTGCCTCCAAGAGACCATCCTGCTGCATACAAATTAGCTCTTGGGAATCTATCACCAACATGAGCAATCACTTCAATAATGTCTCCTAGAAACGAAGCCGAGTAGAACTGCATTATCAGTATCATACATACTTCAGTCTGTGATCACGAAACAGTACAGAAGATGGATCACGAAAGAGTTAGAGAGAATCAAAACCTGAGGAGTAGTTACAGGACTATCTCCACACCCTCTGCTATTGAACACCACACAACGCCAGTTTTTACTTCGAGCTCGTAACAGCATATGCCTCACATACGAATCTTGGCTTCCTCCAGTCAAACCTGGCTGCGCATTTGAAGTATAAAGTTTCGATTTTTGTAATCAAAATCGAAACTTTGAAGTAAGGAACTTGAGAGTGTACCAATAAAATGAGGATAGGAGATTCGGGAGGAAGGTAACTGTCGTCTCCGGCGACCCAATCGAGAGCGACGGAGCCGTTGTCTTTCGTGCGGAGGCACTCGCGGCGGAGCCTGACGGAAGGAACTGAGCGGAAGAAAGCAGCGTAGATGGTCTCCACGTGGCGGTTGAATCCGATCAGAGGAAACGCATCGTAGGCTTTGGCGAGTGGCTCTTTCAGAGCCGGAAGGAAACGATCGCTTCCTCCGCCGATAACTTCGAGAGAGCTGTGGTGAAGTCGGGGCATTTCGGGGATTTTCGGTTCTGCGGCGGCGAAAACGGAGAAATGGCGGCGGAGAGTACGAACTGAGGTCAGCGGCGGCGATGAGGCAAAGGCGACTCTCGCCATTGCTCCGCCACGGCGTCGTTTCTGGTGGCCAAAAGGAATGGTTTACGTTGCCTAACTGCCTAAGCGGAAAGCAACATTTCTGTGGTCGGAAAATCTAAACTAATTTGCAGTTAAGCCCCTGAATAATTTGTTTTACGAAAATCAACTCATATTTACAACAAACACGGGCCATGGGCTTCTATTCTACTTTTTGCAAGCCTGACCTAATTTTTTAAGAGTAATTGCACTCCATCTTTATTATATAAACCAGATTTACCAAAATCATCGTCACTTGCTTTCAAAGCATTCACTCGTATTCTAACACTCGTTTCTACGCTTTATCTCAATTTCTAAGCATTCATAATTATAACAACAATCTCCTTCCATAAGCACTTCATCAGTTTTTTGAGATAATTTTTCCTACCCTTCCCATCTCTTGAACCGCGAACTATGTTTTAGCCCATTTTATAATCAACCTCTCCTCGTTTTTTAAAAATAAAAACAGAATTTAATTTTCTGATTCTGAAGCAAACTTTTTTATCTTTTTTTCTTTTTTTCCTCATGAAATAAAACGAAACTGGTGTGTTGAGTGCAAATGCAAAAGACAAAATAACCAGATTAATAAACCTCAAATTGAATCTGTAAAGTATAAAAGTTATCATTGAGTTCTCAAATCATCTTTACATTCTCGAGTAGTGGTGAATAAATCTCTGAAATAATCAATAGCCATTTTTGCTAATTCTTTTTCCCATCAACTAAAATCGTGTGAATTCACTTCTTTACCTTCTTTGCCTTTGTTTTCTCGAGTTTTTTTTCTTTCCGCTATCATATATGTGTAAGAATATATATATTCTTATATGTGATCTATGTGTTTTTCGGTTTAATATAAAGATCAAGTTCATATTAAAGTTAAATTCTAATATAAAAGACAATACCGGTGATGAATCGGTTTCAATTAATGTCATTAGAATTCGGGTGTATTGATAACCCTCTTCGCTTTATGTATTATATCCTTCTCTATAATCTGTATATAACAAATGTAATTATAATGAATTATACTTATATGTAATGATGTTATATTAATTAAGTGACAGAACAGTTACTTAATAAAGGGTACGATCACTTAACGAAAGGATATGTTCTATTGATATATAAACAATGACAACACTTGTGTTGGATGATACGAGAACATAATAGAAGAACATAAATACAGTACGTAACGTACGGTTGTAGAGTGATTGTAATAGAGAGAGAAGGATTTTTTCTCCTTGTCCATCAAAGGAGTCATAAGGAGAAAAGGCAAGGGGAAGAAGAAGATCAATTGAAGTATTGATTCATGACAAGTCAACTAAACATGGATCAAGGTTAGTATCTCTTTCTTTTTCTGTAAGAAACTTGTTTAGGATTGAATTAACCCAAATCTAGATCTTGAGAATTATAGTTTACAATATGCCGTTGTGATATTCCCATTCTCATTACGAGTCACAAGCAAGGCCGATGATGTTTCACCACCCGTTGAAACTTCTTTCCAAAAAAAAGTAGCGGTCTCATTCTCGTTGATATTTACGACAGAAAGAGGACTGGTCAATTCCTATCAATTACTTAAAACATGGTGAAATTTGTCAAAACAAAACTGTTAAGTTATTATACCATCCATCAAAGGAGATTGAAGTCTCTATAACCGATATGCTTTTGAATGAGCATCCTTTGACCTATTTGTAAAAGAACTTGATACAAAACTGGAAATTATTTAACCAAACATTGTATATGTTTTAAACCAAAAAAAAAAAAACATTGTATATGTACTCACTTCGATAGTTGGCCTAACGTCTTGCAGTCTAAGGCAAAAATGTCACCAACTTTGTTCCCACACAAACCAATTTAATGTTAATTAAAAAAGCATTTATATATATAATAATTGGATTCTCTTACGGATTGGCTGTCTAAGGTACCTTTTACATACGAGACCCAAACTAGCCTTTTCTGTTGGTATTTTAAGTCGTTATATGCAATCTCCAAGAGAATCACACGGAAGCGCCTTAAAACAAGTTCTTCGGTATCTACAAGGAACTCTGAGTTTTGGTTTGTTCTTCAAGCGTGAAGGAGCTAAGAAACTCAGTTTCTACAGTGACAGCAGTCACAATGTAGATGAAGACGATGGAAGAAGCACAACCGGACATGTGTTTTACTACGGAAAAACACCAATAACTTGGGGTTCACAAAAGCAAGAAACAGTCGCTTTGTCATCCTGTGAAGCCGAGTTTATGGCTGCAACAGAAGCTGCGAAACAAGCGATCTGGCTTCAGGATTTGCTAAGTGAAATAACAGGGAAGAAGAGTGAAAAGACAGTTATATATGTTGACAACAAATCCGCCATAGCACTCACGAGGAACCCTGTCTTTCACCGGCGAAGCAAGCACATTCACAAGCGATATCACTTCATCCGGGAATGTGTTGAAAATGATTACATTGAAGTTGAACATGTTCCCGGAGAAGAGCAATGTGCAGACATTTTAAATAAAGCCCTAGCAAGAATCAAATTCAAGACAATGAGAGAACTGATCGGAGTTCAAGACCTCAACGGAAATGACTTGAAGCTTAAGGGGGTGAATATTGGATAAGCTTCAATAGCTTGGGGCCAAAGACTTCCTAATTCATCTTTAATTAGGAATAAGCAAGTTGTAATCCTAAAAGGAAAAATAGGATAAAAGAAAAGTGTAATAGGATTAGGAAAAGGAAACTCTAAGTAATATATATATGATCACCGAGCTATGGAGATCATTAAGCAGAAATTCTTATGTTTAGTTTTGAGTTATTTTCTAAACATCAATAAAGAGAGCAGGTTCTTTATACCTGTGTTTGAGTTTCTGTTACTTTAATAACTCCTCTCCGTCCAAGTCATCATCGTCCTCATGGTACTCGCCGTCATCATCATCAGTGTCTAGCACAAATATCTGAGAACGCCTGTGCTTCATGTTGTGACCTGGAGAATAAACCTAGTCACAAAACATACAGAGGCCCTTGGCTCTGCGGTCCTGCATCTCCGTATAAGAGAACTTGCGCTGAATTTTATCAGCGGGACCCTTGGGGTTAGAGCCCGTTGGATTCAATACTTTACTCTTATCTAGCGTGGGAAGAAGAGGTGCAGATGGGGCTCCTCTCTGGAAAGGTTGGTAGCTTCCCTTTACGTTGGGACTGAAGGGAGGTCTCGTTTGTTTAGATGGCGCATGCAAAAGCGACGTCTCATGAAGCTGAGAAATACGCGCGGCAGCTGCTAAGGTCTTAACCTCAAACTGACGAGTGTGGAACGACAAGTGGGGACTGAGATTAATCAGGAAAACCTTGCACTTTAGAGATTAACTGCTAGTGCAATCATGCCTTTAGTGTTAACGATGACCTTGCACTTTCCACTCTTTAATAGTAAACCTTTTTAATCTCTTGGGTATTACCATGTGAATACTTTGCCGAAAAATTGATATAGAAGTTCCAAAATCACCCAACTACAAGTTAAGCCAATGCTTTATTCCATTCTATAGTTGGATATAAAATTATATATAGACAGTTATATTTGAATTTAACCTAGTCATACTTTTAATACTTGTGTTACCATTACATTATCGTGAAACTTTATACATTCCGTGTAAGTCTTATTCATCCCAAGAATTTTTACTTCCCCACTATGAATCATTTTCACTTATAAGTCTTGGTCTTCATCTTGCTCCATCAAGTTATGTTTCCAACATCATAACAAATTTAAACTTACTATATACAAAGAAAAACAATTTGAACAAATTATGTACGTGTTAGATACCATGCTCTAAGTAATTTATCCGTCCTAGAAATTATTACAATATATTTCTCTCTAGGATGGAAATCCTACAATTATAATAAAAAAGCTTTAGCAAAATAGATAGCTTTAGCAATAATAATAAATAAAAGTGCCAAAGATAGATAGCTCACCCTAGAAAGAACTCTGACACATGTTGCATAAAGTTTAGCAAGAATTGGACCGTGTGTTACATTCCAAAGCTGAATGCAGCAGTTCTAATACATGCCAGTTTACATACTATCTCGAAATCAAAAGCAAACAGAAAAGAAGAAGATAACTTACGTCACTAGTGGTTAACACAACTGAATCATTACGAGGATGGCATTTAATGTCATTTATTGACTTTGTATGATCTTCTAAACTCTAACCAATAGAAGACAATATGTGAATATTCTCTTTAATTACAAATTAGAAGTTTTGATTATACCTTCTAGAGACCAGAAACTTAGAAGTGCTTCGTTAATCTCCTTGCCTCTGTTTTCCCGAGTTTTTTTTTTTTTACTCTGCTATCATATATGTCGTTGTGATATCCCCATTCTCATTATGAGTCACAAGCAAGGCCGATGATGTTTTACCACCCGTTGAATTGAAACTTCTTTCCAAAAAGAAGCAGCGGTCCCATCCTCGCTGATGCTTACGATTATACTAAAATTATCAAAAACAAAAAGAAGAGAACTGTTAAGTTCTTATCAATTTCGTAAAACATGGTGAAATTTGTCAAAACAAAACTGTTAAGTTATTATACCCTCCATGAAAAGAGATTGAAGTCTCTATAGCCGATGCTTTTGAATGAGCATCCTTTGACCTATTTGCAAAAGAAATTAATACAAAACTAAAAATTATTTAACCAAACATTGTATATGTACTCACCTTTGTTCCCTGATAAACCAAATTAAAGCAAATTTAATGTTAATTAAAAAATATTTATATATATAATAATTGGATTCTTTTACCTAGTGCAATCATGTCTTTCGTGTTAACGTTAACCTTGCACTTTCCACCATCTTTAACAGTAAACCTTTTTAGTCTCCGGATTAGCATGTGGACTTTTCTTGCTATACTTGGGGAAAAATTGATATAAAAGTTCCAAAATCATTCAACTACAAGTTAAGCCAACGTTTTATTCCATTTTATAGTTGGATATAAAAGTATATATATAGACAGTTATATTTGAATTAAACTAGTCATACTACTTTTAATACTTGTGTTACCATTACATTCTCGTGAAACTTTATACATTTCGCGTAAGCCTTATTCATCCCAAGAAGTTTTACTTCCCCACTATGAATCATTTTCAATTCTAAGTCTTGGTCTTCATCTTGTTCCATCCAGTTATGTTTCCAACATCATAACAAATTTAAACTTACTATATACAAAGAAAAACAATTTGAACAAATTATGTACGTGTTAGATACCATGCTCTAAGTAATTTATCCGTCCTAGAAATTATTACAATATATTTATCTCTAGGATGAAAATCCTACAATTATAATAAAAAACTTTAGTAATAATAATAAATAAAAGTGCCAAGGATAGATAGCTCACCCTAGAAAGAACTCCGACACATGTTGCATAAAGTTTAGCAAGAATTCGACCGTGTGTTACATTCCAAAGCTGAATGCAGCAGTTCTAATACATGCCAGTTTACATACTATATCGAAATCAAAAGCAAACAGAAAAGAAGAAGATAACTTATGTCACCAGTGGTTAACACAAGTGAATCATTACGAGGATGGCATCTAATGTCATTTATTGACTTTGTATGATCTTCTAAACTCTAAACAATAGAAGACAATATGTGACTATACTCTCTTATTACAAAATTAGAAGTCGTGATTATACTTTGTAGAGACTAAAATATGTAAAGTCGATGATCCTAATCATGTCGGTCGCATTTCCAGCTACTATCAGGAATCTCCCATCTACATGGTACGCCCAACTGACAGAGACAAATGACTCACTAATTTTTTCGTCAAAATATCCTCCACCCAAATTTATAGGTGAAGAAGACTCATCCCACTCATAAAAGGTGACCAAAAAATTCACAGAAGACGCGAAAAGCCAATTTCAACACTTTAAAGTGGTTAAGCGGTCCAGATGTCTGTAGTTTTGCCGTAGGATTTACAAAGATAACAGCAGATATCTATGTTTCCACAATTTTTAAATGTAAAATGTTTGTATTACATAATGCATAAAGCCATGTCACAAGTGCTTATGATATAACTCATGGACGTTTTTGTAAAACATCTTCAGCAATGTGAGTGTGAAGGAATAAAGCAAGACGGCATTTGAAACCAACAAATGATCTTCACCGATCTTAATTCTCCCTATGCACTTTGGTGACTGGTGAGACTAGTAACCACGCTAATTTAAGCTTTAAGTTAACTAATAAATATATTTCCTTACAGTTGTCTACATTATTGTGAAGTACGAACTAAAACAGTACTGTATATGATGAAGAGACTATCTGAAAATTGGAAGATGCATACCTTTAAACAGCGATAACAAAATGGTCTCTCCCGAGAATAAGATGAGAACCTGAAGAATGAGTACCGGTTAATCTCTTGTAAGCATAGTCATAGGATTTCAATCTTAAAGAAATTATCAGCAGTAATCTTTCTAGTTACCAAGATAAGAGGATATATCATGACAAAATAAATCTACCATGAAGATAGAACTGAGCTGAAGTATTCCTTACCAAGTGCTTATTTGAACCCGGAAGTAGTACAGCAAATACAAGCCAAATAACAATTCTGGGGGGGACGAGAAAGCAAAATCCGATATGATTAACTTCCATATCCGAGATATAAAAGAAGAATAGTAGTGATAAGATCTCTTTCATGTATGTATTTCACATGGTAAGAGTGTGAAACTATTCGATGTTGAAGAATATGAGATTACCTTTAGCATAATCAAGAGTCAAGACATGTGGGGTGGTGACTAATACTTAACCTCTTCTTAAGGTATTGTCACATGTACGGATAACCATTTCATAATAGAAGAGGATTTTGGCATCTGTTGTCCTCGTTGTACAGAGATCAAAACTGGAAATGCATTTTTATGCATTACTAAACAGTCAACAAAATAGGGCGCAAAAGATTATCAAACATTCTATGATATATGGAACCAATGCTTGCCCAAGCCCATATCAAACATTGTGATTCCACGCGCCATTTTTGGGGAAATACTTCTTTTCAATTTTTCAGAGACCTAAAGTTAAACCACTCATTTAACCCGAGCTTAGATCTTCTTCATCACTTGCCGAGAATTCAGAATCTTCTTCATCACTTGCCGAGAATTCAGAATCTTCTTCATCACTTGCCCAGAATTCAGAATCTTCTTCAAGTAAACTCTCCAGATTCTCCAACATGTCATCATTTATGATTCCTCCGTAGGGGCGCCACTCCAACTGTAACCATTAAAGATAAACATTAGCACAACATTTCTGTGTTGTAAACTATTTTCGAAGTACATGCTTACTTGTAAGAGGCGATAATCATCCGACGGTACCGAGTAAAGAGGCTCCCCGTGGAGAGACCACATTTTAAAGCCATCAATCTCAGGATCGCTCTCCTCGCTAGTCTCCCCGGAAATTGTAACCGCAGTAGCAACATATCTCGACAAAACAAAAGAGAATAACAATACGATATCAAAACTCTTGAAAAAAAACAAAAAAAAAAACATATCACAGTGGGGTGTGGCTTACCTTCCAGTTGGGTCCCACGCGATAACGGTGACCATCGGGTGTTTAGCTGAGTTCATAGTCACAAGCTTATCCACGTCGAAAAACTCGAGACTGCCGTCTTTCAAATCAGCCACAACTATGTTCTTACCTCTAGGCGACCAGAAGAGCGTGTCGGCTTGCTTGTCCTCAAAAGTAGCTAGCTTTGAAAACTTGGCCGTCTCCATAGCATAAAAACTGACACGTGGCTTTGATTGGTCTCCGTGAATAACTGAAAACCTGTGACCGCTGGGCTCCCACGCGAAAGCAATGAATTTCCCGTCCACCTCGAGAGACTCAGTGGTGATGATACCCTCCTCTTTGAAGCAGAAAAGCTCGAATACAGAATAAGTATGACGATCAACTTGGACAGCGAGATACTTTCCATTGCTCTGCCAGAACATCTTGCAGTCGCTGCTAGCATTGAGATCCTTTTGTATCAGCTTCTTTTTGTCAGGGATTCGCACAAGAACAATCTTGGTCCTTTTCCACAGTGCAAGAATGGATTCAGTAGGAGACCAAGAAATGTCCAAAACATCAACATCAACGTCCACAGGTTTGTTGCCTAACACCTTGAAAGTCTCTGTCTCGTAAACACAGACATTGTTTTTGCTAAGCGTGGCAAAATATTTATCGTCTTCTCCCCCAGCCCATCTAATCACAGGCCAGTCTGCAGCAACACGACCATCTACTCCAGTCACTAATCCCCCAGTTCTCACATCAAAGATTTTTAACCAGAGTTCCTACAATTTGGGCGCAAATCAGAGTGAGATATGCAAGTCAAAGTTGGAAACAAGAGATGCAAAGATGATGCTCTCACTTGTGTGTTGCTTGGCTCTGGTCTACTGTAGCCAACCAGGTACTTCTCACCTGGAGAGAAGTCAACTCGCTCTACCTGCGATAACAAGCAAATAAAAAAAGGTCAAGAATTTAGTCCAAGAGAGAAAAAGAAAAACAAGCACAGTTCAAAACAAACCATATCATGTCTATAACGCATGATGGAGGGCAATAAACCGAGATGACCATCTCCACCACAGAGAACTATTGTGTTCTTGGCCATTGCCAATAGGTATGATCCTTTAGGAGACCACTGCAAATTCCGGGATACATGTTCCTGCACAGAGCCGAAAACAGCATTATGAAGACTATACATTACACCATAGCCGCGTCACCAGAAACTTACAGTAAGATAAAAACGACGTCTGGCCTCCTTATGAGTAGGATCGTTCTGAACAAGTTCGGTAATTCGGCGGCCATTGCGGACGATGAATAAATTTAAGTGTTGAACTTGAGTACGACACTAAAAAAAAAAAAAAAAAAAAAAAAAGAGACCAACGAGGTTAGCGCCACAGATGAGTGCTTGTTCAGGCATGGGGAGGAGAGTAAACTTACCGACTCCACATCAAAGGGCGTATAAATAGACGGATATAATATCACAGCGGGCTGCAAAAAAAGGCAAAGACTTGAATAATCTATTTCCTTTTAGACATGATACACAAATTGGCGGTGATAAGGAGATAAGAGTAACCTCAGTTTTCAAGAGGTTAAAATGAAAGTCGAATCTGAAGGTCGTCTCCGCCTGATTGTGAAACTGATCGAGCGCAACAGATGGAGTTTTGACTTCTTGGCTACAGATGAACCATTCAGAATATCAGAAAATTGACGAACGAAATCAAGAGATTCAAAACCCTAGTAGTAGAAAACTTCACCTCACCATCCGGTGATCCATGCCGCCAAAATGATCCACGATTTCGAAATTTGAATCGCAGAGAGAGAGAAAAATGAGAATGGCGAATAGCAACCCCAAAGTGACTTACTACTGACGTAACCTAACCTAACCTAAGGTCTATTTTTAATTTTTTATTACATCTTGAACTCGTTGGGCCTGTAGCCCATGTGCAACAGACAAACAAAGTTATTACATCTCAATCAAGGTTTAAGGAATCAAACAGCTTCTTTGAAGGGGTAGTGGAAGAGAGATCAACCACTACGCCAAATCCAATTTAACCACCAACTCGATCGTCATCGAAACCAGTACAACTCGCAAAGACGACTAGAGCGTATGAAACCACCATCGAAACCGGTCAAAAGTCGTAAACCCAATCAAAATATATCAATATAAAAAAACAACATACTATCAGATTTTAAATCGAAACAAAACCATCCGGACATGCCAGAAGAAAAGTTGTTGCCGCGACCGAAATTAAATCGCAATCCGGAATATCATAAACTATTTAACAAAAATAAATTCTTGGTAAACAAATATCATAAAAATTTCGAGGTTTCTGTTCAACTCTGTGTAAGACCTTTGGAGAACTCATTTGTAAATAGTTTAGTCGTCGAAATTTTATGAGGATTATCCATCATGCTAGAAAATACCATTGGAACTGAATTGATGACATTTCTATGTTTGTTTTACGATTTTGTTTCTTCCCGTTGTTTATATTTGTCTATTTATGGAAACGAATCAGAAAATTTTCTCAATGACCGAGAGACTTTACTGAATTGGCATGTTGGTCGCTCAAAATAGAATTATCTTTCTACCATTTGTGAGGGGTTTATAGATTTTATCTTGGTTTGATCCTATATTTTCTAGAGTAATTGCACTCCATTTACCCATTACTAAGGTCATGTTCATCTGGATGATGGAGATGGACTTTGCAAATAAATGATGAAACGAACAACACCGTTCATTTGGATGATTCAGTCAGATGGACGGGACGAGATGACGAAACGAACAACATCTGAATGGACCATCCAGATGGACCATCCGGATGATGGAGCTGATAGATGGAGAAACTAACATGGCCTAACACATATTCGCCATATACAAATGTCTCCTATTCACTTTTTCTTAAACCGAGTATCCCCATACTTTTGATTACGTGTACAAGTGTAATCATAGTATCTATTAAAGATTTCGTTCATACTGTATAATGAAGCAATCAAATAATTTATTGAGTGGAATTTGTTTCTCGAAAAGAGCTAAGGCGATATTTCCGTGTCTGAAAAAGAAAGTTGCGAGTATCAAACTACAGAAAATAGAAGATTATATTATCAAGTTTATAAATAGAAAATTAAAATTTAACATCTACTATATTAAAACAGGAACCTTTTTTGGAACTAACCTTTAGTCATGTGTTATATTACGATATGTGCCATTGTGTTTCTTTGATTTTTAAAGATTTTCATTAAGGGTATAATTATCATTATGATATCATTTATAATGTACGGTTAAGATTAGAAGTTGAGATAAACGGTTTAAATTAGAAGTTGAGATAAACGGTTTATATTAGAAGTTGAGATACACATTATCATTAAAAAAAAATTTTGGTAATAATAAAATTCAGAGTATCTCTATTAAATATGTATCCAAACAATATAAAATAATGAGTCTCACTTTCCTTATCAATTAAAAACGAAAATAAAATAAAATCATATATATTAAATTATTAAATAAAATAATAAATATAAGTAAATAATATAACACATCAATTGTTTTTATAAATTAAAAAATAAAAATAAATAAATATGTTTTTGAACATACTTCAATTATTAATAAATAAAAACATACATAAATAATTCAAATATAATATTAATAAAATATAGTTTATAAAATATAAACTTTTAACTTGGAAAATTAAAATTCTTAAATTAGATTGATATATTTTAACTTGATAAAATGAAAATATTAAAACTAAGTCTATATATATATATTATTATTCAATTATATAGTGAGACAAGTTATTTTTTTTTAAATATATAATTACAGGGTTTTATAGTTTCTATTATTAAAATATTTAAATAACAAAAATATGGGTTAAGATATTTAATTGATCTTCTATGACATTAAAAATAACTAATAGATTAACGGATTAGCATATATTTTTTTATAAATGTGAAATTACATTCAATATATATATATATAATGGGTCTGTCAATTTTTTCAAACTATAATATTCATATATTAAAATAATTAAAACTATATATATATAAAAATAGATGATATATTATATAATCATACTATAAATATGAAATTAATATAAATTATATATTATTATAGTCAATTCAAAATAAAATTAGCAACACTTCTCAATAATGACTTACACAAATATATTTTTATCCAAAATAGAAAATATAAAAACAAAAATCAACAATAATATTATCCGCTCTTAGCATATATTAAAACAATATTAAATATTTACAATTCAAAAAAAAATATTCGAAACGAATTTTTAAAAATAATTATATTAATTATATTCTTATTTCCATAACAGAACTTTACAAAAATATCTGATTACAATATATTTAATATCAGAGATTCTGTAGTTAAATCAAATTTATTGATTAGATATCAATATTATTAAAATAATTTCACCAACTACAATTCAAAAAAATATTAGAAACGATTTAGTTAATTAATTACATTTAATTCTATAAAATAATATTCTCTCTAAATTAGAAAAAAAATTGCATTAAAAAATATCCAAACTTGTGTACATAAAGACATAATAATTGATTAACTTACTATTAAATTAAATTATATGTTTGTGATACTAAAGATAGTTTTCTAAATTATAAAACTATATAATTATAATTTATATGTTTCCGGAAAACAAAAGCAATTCTATTTCAGCAAGCAAACATTACATATAATTATTCATTTTTTGCTTTTTATCTATTTCACATTGTAAACCTACTTTTTTTTTGAACAACAGATTATACTAGAAACTAAGCGTCCAATGGACTTGGGAAGATACAACCGGAGTCATGCTCAACGGCTAGACGAGTAAAGAACAACAGTACAATAACATAAAAGATAGACGCATTAAGGGGCGAGACTTGCTCAGCAGCGTAAAGAAACTCATAGAGAAACTTCACCCGTAACCCGAAAGCAGATGCTCTAAAGAGCAACAGATAGTCGAAATGATAATCGACGTTGATACATCCAAGTGGTTGGACTTGAGAACGGACTTGAACCACCGTTGTTGGATGTCGAACCTACTTTTTCTCTAAATTTTTAATCAAGCCATAAGAAAAACTCACAAAATAATTCACACCACAACTTTATGTAATTGTTTACTTTTAATAGTTTTATAAATTATAATTATATCACAAAAAGTTATAAATTTATAAATTTATATATTTAATTGAAAAAATATTATTCATATCCCGCGCGCCGACGCGCGGGTACGAGTCGAGTTTATGTTTAAAAAAATATAATATGTAACAATGATTATAAAGGGATTGAGTATTCTAAATTACATCAAAAGCTTAAGTTAGCAATAAATCTTAAATGACAAAACTAAATTAATAGCAGATCATCTATTATTGATTAGTTTCATCATTATTTCGCTTATTTTCTTCACGCAACATATTGAAATCTTAATCAACATCTTGAGAATCACAAATAACATACTTTTCTCAGTTTATTATATAACTAAAAGAGAAATAATTTCTTTTTAATTAACATCTTTAAACAATATGAGTTTGACGGTGCGTTACATTTCAATAATAAATTGATTTTTATACTCTTTTTTTAATAAACAGTTTATGAAATTGGATTATCTTATGAAACGTCAACATATTTTTTTCTATCTTGTTATCATTTTATGATCTTTAATAAAGTGCACAATTTTTGAAATCGTTTAAAACAGTCCAAAACGTTGTATCGGCTTATCGGCTTATAGGTGAAGAAAGCATATCCCACTCATAAAAGGTGACTATATTTCCACCAAGGCAAGCAAAGAAAATTGAATCAGAATTCAAATTATTGTAGTCGATAGCTCATATAGGCCCAGTCTCGGGAAAATTGAGGGATATAGTAAAGTCATACCTCATCGCTCATATAGGTCCAGTCTCGGGAAAATTAAGGGATATAGTAAAATCATACCTCATCAGCTTCATTATTATTTGTGGGGACTGGTTCTGACATTCGAACATCATTTGCATGTTCTTTTTCTCACTAATAGAATTTTTTTAAAAAAAATTAGGAAGCGTTTATCATTAATGATAGTTTTTCCAAATGGCAACAAAATAATGGATATAGTAAAACCATACCTCTTCAACCTCAACATCGTTTTAAGGGTTTTGTCCATCCATTGAAAACTGCATGTAAATTTGTTTTAGGAATCTTTTATCAACATTTAGTTTAACTGTCAATAAAATCATACCTCGTTATGACTGAGAGGCTGTTCCAGTTTAGTAGAGGAAATCACTTGAGTCATAGGCTGTGCATCAGCTCGTTGTGTCTCGTTCGCAGAAATGTCTTGAGTCGTTTCAGGTTGTGCATTATGGTGTTATATGGGCCTATACGAGCTATTGACTACAATAATTTGAATTCAATTTTCTTTGCTTGCGTTGGTGGAAATATGGTCACTTTTTTATAAGTGGGATGGGTCTTCTTCACTTATAGATTCAATTGGACTACCCTAAGCGAGTTAAAAAATTGTGCATTTTTATTAAAGATCATAAAATAATAACAATATAGAAAAGAATATGTTAAAGTTTTATATGATAATCCAACTCCGTAAATAGTTTATAAAAAAGAAGAAAAAAACAATTTATTATTGAAATATAACTTCTTTTTGCATTTTAATGCAAAATCAATTATTAACTCGGATAGTTAAGTTTTTCAACCATATATGCCTCAATTAACAACAAAGTCAACCCATATCTCTCTTGTGACAAGGGAGACCGCAAATAATTTTTTATTAGCTTCTACTTTGAAAAACTTATATCAGCTGTAGCGACTGATACCGGAATACTCAACAATATGTGATAAGCAAGTTCTGTGTTCCGATAACAATCTTTCGTTTTTTTCAAAAAATCAAGCATTTCAATAGTTTCGTTGGTATTGATTATCGGAGAATCTTTAATTTTATAAACAAATAATCACCAACAATGCATGAATGCATAACATTTTTTAAAGAAGCTTCTAAATTCAAACATAATACCATCAAAGTTTTCTCACTTGCGGCTGTTAGTTTTTTAAAATCAAACAAAAACTTCAAAGTTTATTCATACATTTAGAATTAATACATATATATATATTTTTTACTTTTTATATTATGATTGTCATAATCCTTTACTTCACTTACTTATCCTATAAGTCGGGTCTGATTGAAGATCATCTATTATTGATTATTTGATTAGTTTCATCATTATTCCGCTAATTTTCTTCACGCAACATATTGAAATCTTAATCAACATCTTAAGAATCACAAATAACATACTCAGTGCCGGCTTAGGGGGTGGGCGAGAGGGGCGAAGACCCAAGGTCCAGGGTCCAAAATTTTTTTTATATGTAATAAAAAAACTCAAATTTTTTATATAGGTAATAAAAAATCAGTTTTTTGTTTTGGCTAAGGCTCAATAACTTTTTAAGACGGCGTTACATACTTTACTCAGTATATTATATAATTAAAGGAGAAATAAATTCTTTTAATTAACATCTTTAAACAATATCAGTTCAGCCAGAAATGCCAGTTCATGGGCATTTTTGCTAAGTTTTCCAGGTCTCACCAGGCTCGTTAATGGGCTTTTACAGGTACCTGATTACAGACGATGGGCTTTTTATGTAACTAACGCGAACGGCGTCGTGTAATATAACTGGTAGGGCAACGATATTAACTAGCTGAGGGTAAAAACGTAAATAGAAAAAAAACGACCATTACGCGGTGTTGACCAAGAAAAGCTAGAGAGGATTGAATTTTATCCAGTTGCAAATTGCATTTTCCCCCGTCTTTTGAACTGTATATGCAAATTCTTAGTATAACTTATTAGCTTTGAATCACTTCATCCTCGTGATTGAAGTCTCAATTTTTTGGTCAATTTCTCTATAGAAATATTAAATAGCGAAATCAACTGGATATATATTTTTAGAAAAAACAACAACAAAAACTGGATAATATATATCTTTCAAAGTAAAAAAGAAGTCAAACTCGCTAATTACAATTTACACAATATCTGACCAAATTAACCCTACTCTGCAATCGAACCCAACTCCGCCGTAAACATCCTCCTCCCTTTACCACCACCACCACCACCACAGCCTCTTCCGCCGCAACCATTTCTTTTCACTCTCTTAACTCTACACTCGCCGCCGGAGACCTTTCTCGCTTCGCCTTCATCGCCGCAACTCCAACCGCTTTTCGTAAGCGCGGAGCTCGCTTTAACCGCCAAAGCCGCCATTTGCTCTGCTCTTAGTGGATGATTCAGCCATGTCAACGGTAAAACGAAGTAAAGCTCTCCAGGCCGGAGATCCTCGCTGCCACCGACCGCTAAAACGGCGTCGTCGAAGTCCATATCATCGGAATTACAAACAAAGCTCGTAGGATTCTTCTGAAGAATCTGCCACACTTTCACAGGTGACGAAAACTCTTGTAACGTCCCGTCTGGTAATATCAGCTTCGCCGTCTCCGTTCTCCGAGATACACTTGAACCGCAAGCTCCCATTTCGTTGTAATTTATTTTGACTCGTTGAGTTTAAGAAGGTTTGTTAGATAGAG
Organism: Isatis tinctoria; assembly: GCA_010577795.1. Lineage (NCBI taxonomy): Eukaryota > Viridiplantae > Streptophyta > Magnoliopsida > Brassicales > Brassicaceae > Isatis > Isatis tinctoria. The sequence goes on from CM021245.1 coordinate 26,717,911, forward strand.
AAGATCTCGTCTGTGTTTTGAAGGAGATACAAGCCTCGTGGAGGGGTTTATATATGCAAAAGAGTTAAGCGAAATGGAGCCTCGTGATTTGGAAACTTCAAGCAACGTTAGATTTTTGTCGTGTAGTGCTCAAAATCAGACAGGACAGCTCACGTAATCTTATTGTCGAGGCGAGTTTACAAAATTACCCTCTTATCAGACCTAAAGAAGCGGTGTTGTGAAGCGTGATTGAGTCGTGATAAAGAGTGGAAATAAGGGGTATTTCGGGAAAATGGAGAAAGAGACGTGGCGAAGAAGGAGAGAAGAAAGGAGTAAAAAGTCCAAGTGGCAAAACATAAGAGAGTGGAGACAAAATCAGAGCAAGGAGACAAGGCTTAGGTGGCCGGACTTTTATTCTCCGGCGGATGGGGTGCAAGGAAGCTCGGCTTATGGAGCATCACGTGAAGGCAACAGAGACTTAAGCATGGGTAGGGCCCAACTGGGTCGGGTCGGGTCCGGTCCCATTTAGATACATTCGTTTCGTGGGTCACCTAACGAGAGATTCGGGTCTTTAACTCTATGTACGTGCATCACATTAATTGTTTTATTCAAGTTTTCGTATGAACGTGCATCAATAATGTGATTCAACTCGAAATTATTGAGTGTCTAATACAGTATTACGGTCCACAACGCTGCATCGAATTTTTTTTGGTGTTGTTATGATTATAACATAAGTACAATGTTACATTTTAAATATCTTGATTAGGATCGATTTGTTGAAGAATATCGCTTTCCGTTGGACTTTTTTAAAAAGAATTTGTTTTGTAGTATCTAAAGTCGGATACTTGTGTACCAAGCACAATATAAAAATTCGTAAGGCTTCAATTATATGACGTTATGAACCTCTCTTATTCGTTTTTTTAATTTTTGCTAAAGTGAACCTCTATTATTCCCTACCACTTTTTATACCTTTTCCCCAAAAATGTATATTTTAGTTAAATTAATTAACATTATTGTTTAAAATAAAAAAGAGTTTGATCTGTTGTCTGGGATTCGGATCACCTGTATTTTTTTTAGTTTGTGCGTCTGATAATTGGAAGATAAATAAAAGCGATTTTGTCCGATTTCTCCTGCTTTTTGCATATGATGAAGAAGAACTAGTCCCAATTCACAAAACCATTACAATAATATTTGTTTTGAACTATTAATAGATAGAACAGATTCTGGCTGACCATTACTATGGCGTTATATAACCATCACGATACGGTATGTTTTAAATTTCAAAATTGACGTTTGATAAATTGACATGTATTTTTCGCTAAAATAATAATAGGTCATTGTGCACATTTTACATGGTAGCTAGCTTATATAGTCTAAGCTTTGGTTTGAAATCGCGCGTTACTCAACCGTCACTTATATGTATATGAAAAAAAGAATGACGGAGTATTTAACAATTTTATATCCGCACAGATATAATTCGTGACATATGCCGAGTGGCCATGTATATGGCTTATACAAATTGTTATTCTCAGTTTCAAATAGGAAAAATGTTTGCTAGCTACACGAAGGAACGGCCACTACATGGCTACACATGCGGACTAATATAATGTGGAAAAAACTACACGAAGTTTATGTCGCACATGACGACATGGTGTCATCTGATGTTTTCATGGTGCCAACATCACAGGTCTGAAAACCGATCGTCGGAACAGTTAAACGACGACGGATTGAGACACCGGAAGTTTGCAAACCGGTTTAACCCAATTTAAAACCGGTTTAGACCCGATTTTTAAAACCGCCCAATCCAAATTGAAACCCAATTCAACCCGACCCGGCCCAACTGAAAACAAAATCTGGCCCAAACGAAAACAAATTCAGGACCAAAAAAAAAACAACTAACCTAATTTCCCGACATCAATCAACATCATCTTCATCCTCTCTCTAAAAATAACAGGAAATCGAAGAACAGAAACGAGATCAAAAACTTTTTGTTCGATGGATCAAAGGTCAGGCTCGTCTAGTAAAGGAAGATCATTGGGGGGTCGAAGATTGTGTGATTGTGGATTGCCTGCCAAGATTTTCACATCTTGGACCGATAAAAATCCTGGGCGTAGGTTCTATGGGTGTGAGTTGTATAAGGTAACGTAAATGATTAAATTTGGGCGTATTTGGGGGTTAAAGTATGTGTGTTCATTGTAGTAATCTTGAGCTAATCTTGAATAGGAATGTGGCAATAATCATTGCAAATATTTCTGCTGGTTTGATGAAGAAGAGATAAAAGGGTGGCCAAAGAGAGCTTTGATTGAAGCTCGTGATGAAATTCGCGAGAAGAAGAGAGTGATAAGTCAATTAACAACAGCCATGACTAAACTTCATGAAGAATTGGAGAAGAATAGTGTGGAGAAAGAAGAATTGGAGAAGATTCTCGTAGAGAAAGAAGAGTTAGAGAAGAAAGAAGAGTTAGAGAAGAATCGTGTGGAGAGTTGTTGGGTTTTTAGGATGTTGTGCATCACATAATTGTTTGTTTGTTGAGAAGAGTTGTAGGTTGATGTTGTATTGACTTATGTTGTGTAATGGCTTATTTTGTGTGAAATGAATTGGTTATAATGTTGCCTCTTCTTTTTGACCATTTGAGACATCAAAAGCTCTTAGAAAATCGGAATAGAGAGAAAAGACATGAGTGTTAAAAACATGGAAATAGGGAGAAGAGACATGAGTCTTAAAACATCCAAATAGAGAGATGAGACACACAGTCATAAGTTCAAAAGAACATCGACTCAATTCAGACCATAAAAGACATCAAAAGAGTATGAAAGAACAGAGAAATGTAACACCAAAAGCATAAAATAGAAGAACCATAAGCATCCAAAGTACAATATCCATAAACCGGCAAAATACAATATCCATAAGCATCCATTACCCGAGAACACGTAAGAACATGTTAAAACATCAAAAAAAGGATTTATCATCCAACTGATATCATGCAACAACATGTTCAAACATCCAAAAAATTTCACCACTTAAGAGCAAGTTAATCAAGTTAGAGAGGAGCATCACCAAAAAGCAAGTGAGCCAAGCGGTTGCTTCTTCGCACGGTTCGTTGAGGTTGATTTGGTTGTGGAACAGCTGATTGAGTTGGTTCGGGTGCAGTTGATTGAGTTGGTTGCGGTGCAGTTGAGGAAATGTCTTGCTCTTCAAAGTGATGATCTTCCATGTGAGCTAGAAAATCTGCTTCCATTTCAGCAGCCTCTTGAGCAGCATTTTCAGCTTCCTGTAGAGCAGCATTGTCAGCTTCCAGTTGAGCTTCCACGTTAAGTCGCCTTCTCTTTGCCCTGCTATCCGGAGACTGCCAAAAGAGAGGTTAAACAGATATAATACATACAATATAGACAGACATATATAACCATGGATCATACCTCATGGCGACATCTTCTTGAGTTGTGACCTTTTTCACCACATACGCCACAATGTGCTTCTCTTCCTTTCCGGCTAACCCTCTTTGGATTTTGCTTTTTCTTAGATGGTGATTCATGAACACCTTTGATCCTGGCCTTACCTTTAGGTCTCCCAGGCGGACGTTTATAAGGAGGTGCGTGAATGCGGACTCCATTTGTGTGCTCCCAAAACTTAGGACCATTAACAGGCTTCAAATCAAGCCGGTAAGTTTCCTTCCATCTCTCAGTCGAGTAGTAGTCCGAGATATAGTCCTCAACCAAGCCGGTATTCTCTCGTATTGCAGTAACAGCATGACGACAAGGAATGCCAGTCAAATCCCACTTGCGGCAGACACAAGTACGCCTACTCAAACTGACTGAATATCCATTAACCCCCTCCACAACCTCAAATACTCCACCGGTGCTAGAGATAGAGCGACAATGCTGTGCTTCTTCACACGATTTCTGCACCTCCTTTCTTGCTTTCTTTGTGTGCCTCCCGGTCTCATTACAAGCTGTCTTGTATCTATTTGCAATCCGTTGCATTGCATCTCTTCTTATCAGCTCCAACATCTGCACAAAAGGCTTCTTCCTTGCAGCTTTTAAGGTCCTATTAAACGACTCTGTCAAATTGTTGTGTGTGTCTGCACAACAGCAGCCAATCCTGAAGAATGCTCGGCACCATGTACGATGATCTTTCTTGAGAAGATCATCACATGCTCTAGGATCAAACTCTCGGAATTTTTTGAGATTCTCCTTGAAATCAGGTTCATTGTAGCTGCTTGCAACTCTCCAAAACATTGGCTTCAAAGTGTCTGACTTGTGAAGTTTCTTGAGGTTTGCATAGATGTGTCTAGCACAAGCCCGATGTTCGTCCCTTGGTAGCTGAGTAGATACACCATGAATCAAGCTCTTGTGCATGTCTGAGATGATCGTTATCTCTTCACCCTCCCGCAATTCCAAGTCCACCTTTAGCTTCTCAATAAACCATGACCAGTTTTCGTTGGTCTCCGCCGCTACTACAGCCCAAGCTATAGGGTATATCTGGTTGTTGGGATCTCTTCCAATAGCAGTGAGTATCATTCCCACCATTGAGTGCTTCAAAAACGTGCCATCCAAACCAATAATGGGTCGACAATTCTGTTTCCATGACTTCTTAAGAGCATTGAAGCAAATGTAGATTTGAGAGAATGCCTCCTGACCATCCTCTCTCAGCGTTGTGTTAATCTCCACACTCGTGTCTTCATTTGTCCTGAAAAGCCAAATATTTTAATTAGCAAACATAGAGTATGAAGAACGAAAATGAAAATATGAACTCATAAATCTCTTACTTCTTCATCTCATGTGCGTAATCTCTCAACCTTGCAAATTGCTCATCACTTTCAGCTTGAAGTTTATCAAACACCATTCTTCTTGCAATTTGTGCCTGGGCTGGTGAGATTATGATGTTGTACTTACTTTTCATTCCGTCTTTGATCTCAGGTGCACTCATCTCCGGATCCTTTCTAACATCTTCCATAAACAAATCAGCTACCACCGGACTCTTAATCATCTTGCACCTACCAACCGCATGACATTTGTGCTCATCCTCATATACTTTGACCATCCATTTCCCAATCGGATTCTCTACTGAACAATAAATTCTCCAGGGGCACTTCTTCTCGTAACACTTAGCACTAAGCTTCGTCTTCTCCCATCTATCCATAACCACATTGCGCTTGGTATTTAGAATGTATCTAATTAAATTCTGCCTAAACTCCTTACCACTACTGAATAGTTGCCTTAAGCTAAATACACCATCAAGTAAATCCTTTTTCACCAACCGCTCTGTCTTTTCTTCTTCATCACCAGAGGAGTCATCAGTCGCTGGGTAGACTTCATCTTCATCAGGGATTTCTTCTTCGTAGTTGACGTGTTTCAAGTCTTCGAGGTCCTCTTCAACCAACTCGGGCTCATCATCAGATTCTGAATCCTCAGACAAGCCACCTTCCTCATCTATGCTTTCATTTTCTGAATTTTGAACCTCGAAAGTTGGATCTTCTTCTTCATCACTCACAGTGGCATCAACAATATCGTTTAAATTCCCAAAACAAACCATTGCTGCTTCCGAGTTTTTTTCAGCAACCGCTTTTGTCTTCTCACTCTCTTCCACACCTACATCATTCTCATTCTCTTCTACAGCTACATCCTTCTCATTCTCTTCTACAGGTACAGCCTTTTTGTTCTTCTCACTATCTTCCCACCCGTTTTCAACATAGACGTCGAGCTCCTTATACCACCGAGCTGAAGTTTCCATTCTCTTCTTGTTTTCATCCACATTTTCCCACAAAGGCTTCACATCTTCAATCTCATGAAATGGCAGCTTGAACCACATCTTCCCTATCACAACCCTTTTCTCAAACAGCTTTGACACCAAATTAGTGAAGATTGATTCAGAATCCACTTCCACCACTTCATGCACTCCATCTTTGAAATTCAAGACACCATTTTCCTTGGCGAATCGTCCCGAGTGGTGACAATTCACTTTCACCACATCCGACTTCCTACAACACAGTTAGATAAAAAAATGTAATTAAGCAGTGAAAATTACAGTCAAAGTACGAAAAGCACAAAAACAAAAATCAAATAAACAAACCCGACACTAACCCGACAGTCCGACACTAACCCCATACAAACCCTCGAGCTTATTACTTTAATCCCTAAATTTTGTCCACTTCTGTATCAAAATTACACTAATCCTACTAATTTAATCACGATTAATAAAGGAAACTACATAAATTAGTCACACTACCTGACAGATTCAGAAGCCCTCTGTTCAGAAGCCCTCTTCTCCATAAATTTCCTCAGCTCACCAATAAACATCTTCTCTCTAATTACGCAACACACATGACAGAAGAAGACGCTCTCTCACTCTCGAAAAAGGTTTCTTTTGAAGAACACGCTCACTCTTTTAGTTAACTAAGAACACAGATTTGCAGACACTTAGGGTTTGATGTCGAAGGATTAGGGATTGGGAATTTAGGTTTAGTTTTTCGGGGGGAAATTAGGTTAGTTGTTTTTTTTTGGGCCTGAATTTGTTTTCGTTTGGGCCAGATTTTGTTTTCAGTTGGGTCGGGTCGGGTTGAATTGGGTTTCAATTTGGATTGGGTCGGTTTTAAAAATCGGGTCTAAATTGGGTTAAACCGGTTTACAAACTTCCGGTGTCTCAATCCGTCGTCGTTTAACTGTTCCGACGATCGGTTTTCAGACCTGTGATGTTGGCACCATGAAAACATCAGATGACACCATGTCGTCATGTGCGACATAAACTTCGTGTAGTTTTTTCGACATTATATTAGTCTGCATGTGTAGCCATGTAGTGGCCGTTCCTTCGTGTAGCTAGCAAACATTTTTCCTTTCAAATATTATTTTTTGGAGCTAAACATGTGATGAAAATCATATTGTGATTGTCAATTAATATTTTTTGGTTAAATAAACATGTGATATTTGGACTGAAAAAATACCTTGTAAAATCTATCTTTTTCTTAGAGTAGTAATAAATCTTCACCCTTAATCATAAGTAAGCTACTGATGATCTCCTGATTGATGGGTGAACGGTACGATTTGTAGCAGTTTGAATAGAGGTACATTAAAGTGGATATCTACAATATAGAATCATTAGAAAAGTGGATCATTATCATTAACATGAGATGTTAATTGAGTATTTTAGATCAATGAAATCAGGTAATATTCTCTTTGGGATGATCCGGTGTGTTATGTACTGTCCCACACGCCAATAGAATTGGCTTATATTTTTGCTTAATAGAATTGTTTATTACATTCATGTTTAATCGATAGGAAAGAAGCAACTTTGAGACAAATCTTAGAAAAAGAAAATCTGATAGCAGCTTGGATACTTGAGACAGTTTTGACCGTGGTAAATCTGTTTCTTCAACAAAGAATGTTTCAGGTATATTGCTAAGAGTTTGACATATACATGGCTTTTCTCAAACATATCCCACGCCAATAGAATTGGCTTTATTCTTTTTGTGCTTTTAATAGAATTGTTTATGATATTATATCATGTTTCAATATTTGTAGACAAACACAGACGAACTTATTTAATTACTCGTCTCACATGTACAGTTTTTTTCTAGTTAATGATATTAGGAAATAGATCAGGGATATATTTCCCATCCGTAAATATAGGCATGAATATAGATTCTCATAGATTCAGCTTGATCTGATAAGGACATATGTATTTGTATATAAACAGACGTCACGATATCAATAACACAAATATTCAGAACTTCTCTCGTCTTTGATTTCTCATGGTAGCAGAGCACGACAACCTAAACAACCGATCTCTTTGATTTTTATTTTCTCTTTCTCGATCTCGATCTCGAAGCTTAAACGATGAACCCCGACGGCTCTCTCATCACCACCGGTGCAGCAACTCCGCGTGCGAGGAAGACGATCTCCTCGTACGATCTCTCAACCAGCGACAATCCTGGAGCAGTAATCTCTCAACCTCTGCTCACGGGTTCGAACTACGACGAATGGGCTCAAAACCTTCGTGTGGCTTTGAGAGCTCGAAAGAAATTTGCTTTCATCGACAGAAGCATCCCGAAACCACCGCCTGACTAGCCGGATCTTGAAGATTGGTTGGCCAATAACCATCTCTTGGTTAACTGGATCAAATTGACGATCGACCCGAAACTCCGAACCAACATATCTCATCGAGAAACCGCGAAAGATCTTTGGGAACACATCAAACGCAGGTTTGCCCTCAAAAGTGGTGCTCGTTTTCAGCAACTTCGCGGTGCCCTTGCAAGTTGCCGCCAGAATGGAGCTTCGGTAGATGATTACTTTGGACGTCTCAGCAAAATTTGGGATGCGATGTCCGAGTGCTTGTCTACCAAAACCTGTAGCTGTGGACTCTGTGCATGCGATTTGAATACAGCTCATGAAACAGAGCGTGATACAATTCGCGTTCATGATTTTCTATTCGGTCTTGATGATGCGACTCATGGTGTTGTTCGCTCTCAAATTTGCGCACAGATACCTCTTCCCGACCTCGACACCGTCTATCAAACCATTATGCAGAACGAAACCGTTCAACAGATGGCAAAGACGGAAACTCCGGCTGTCTTGGGTTTTGCGGCTCAAGCTTCTTCGACCAACAATCGTCGGACTAACACCTCTGGTGCGACAGGCTCACGCTCCCAATCCGGGGCTCCTTGCACAGCATGTGGACGTCCCGGCCACACCGCGAATGTTTGTTTTCGTGTAATAGGGTTTCCAGAGTGGTGGGGTGATCGTCCTCGCAACAGGACAGCTCCGCAGGGTAACTCCGGCAACTCGACAACGACTTCAAACTCGGCACCACGAGCGAACGTAACTCAGATCATTAACTCGCACCCAACAGTCTCCGCCAACCTTGCTCTTACTGATGCTGATCGAGAAGGCCTCACTGGATTCTTTGATGCACAATGGCAGACATTATGCCAATTGTTCAACAAAAGTCAGCCGACTGATGGTATAATGCACCCACGGGGTAGTGGTAAGATTGACGCTAATCTCTGGGTTCTTGATACATGTGCAACACATCACATGACTGGACGACTCGATTTACTCCTCGACATCCGACCTGTTCCACCGGTTTCGGTGAAACTACCGAAGGGAACCGACGCTTTGTCCACTCACCAAGGGACAGTTCGATTGACATCGCAATTAGCGATGCGAAACGTTTATTATGTTGACGGCTTTGACACAAATTTGATCTCTTTTGGACAGTTACTTAGTGATAATCACTGTATTGGCCAAGTAACTGATCGACTCGTTGTTTTACAGGACCGCACCACGAGGATGCTGATTGGGGCGGCTGAACGTGAGAGAGAGGGACTGTACCACTTTCGGAGAATCGAGACGGCTGTGGCTTTTAAGACAAGTGTAGGCGATGACAGTATCTTGTGGCATCGGCGGCTGGGTCATCCGTCTTCTCGAATTGTGGGATTGCTCCCTGGTGTTCGTTTTTCTTCAAAAAGCAGTGATTTGTGTTTTTCCAATTGTGATGTTTGCTTACGTTCGAAGCAAACACGTCAGTCTTTTCCGGATAGTAATAATAAAGCAACTAGTTCTTTTGCATTGATACATTGTGATCTTTGGGGACCTTATCGAGTCTCTGCTTTCTGCGGATCTCGATATTTTCTGACTATTGTTGATGATTACTCCCGCGCTGTTTGGACCTATCTGCTTCTCGATAAAACACAAGTCACCGCACGACTCAAGGAATTCTTTGCCCTTGTTCTACGGCAGTTCAATCTCAATGTACGAGTTGTTCGTAGTGACAACGGCACGGAGTTTATGTGCCTCGGCCAGTACTTTCGCCAGCAAGGGATTATACATGAAACTTCATGTGTTGGAACTCCGCAACAGAATGGTCGTGTCGAACGCAAACATCGTCACCTCCTCAATGTTGCACGAGCACTCAGGTTTCAGTCTGGTGTGCCACTGGAGTATTGGGCTGAGTGCATTCTCACGGCTTGTAATCTCATTAACAGAACTCCATCAAAATTGTTAATGGATAAAACTCCGATTGAATTACTATATGAACGACCCCCACCGCTGGATCATATCAAGGTTTTCGGATGCTTGTGTTATGCGCATAACCAAGATCACCATGGGGACAAATTTTCATCTCGTAGCCGGCGTTGCGTATTTCTCGGCTATCCGTATGGGAAGAAAGGCTGGCGTTTATTTGATCTCGAACGGGAACTCTGTTTTGTCTCCCGCGACGTAGTATTTCAGGAAGATACTTTTCCTTTTCTCGACCCTGTTCTTGGTGCCTCTGAGACTGATTCACCGACAATTGATCCTCCGGTTTTCAGTCCCATCGATGAGACGGAATCATCTCCACTCACGTTGCCGACTGTCTCATCACTAGACACCACAGAATCCACACCTGAACCAGACTCTGTTTCCGGCTCTTCCGATCTGCAACCAGCTCCGCCATTACTCGGCCGAGGACACCGTATCAAAACGTCCTCTACTCGTCTTCATGATTTCGTAGTTCAAACAGTCTCTCTCACGCCCTCACATCAGTCGGTTTCCCCGGCATCCTCAGGTACGGCTCATCCTCTCTCTGACTATCACAATTGTGACAGGTTCTCTGCCAATCATCGGTGCTACTTGGTGGCACTCTCTTTGGTTGTTGAACCACGCTCATATCAGGAGGCGATGAACGAGAAAGTTTGGAACGATGCAATGGCCTTGGAATATGCGGCTTTAATGCTAAATCGAACCTGGGATTTGCAAGAATTGCCTCCCGGCAAGATAGCCCTTGGCTGCAAATGGGTATTTAAAGTCAAGCTTCGATCTGATGGCTCTCTCGAACGGTATAAGGCACGGCTAGTGGTCCTCGGAAACAACCAGATCGAAGGCGTTGATTATGGCGAGACGTTTGCGCCGGTCGCGAAAATGAACACCTATCGAATGTTTCTTGACATTGCTGCAAAACAAGACTACGAAGTACACCAGATGGATGTGCATAATGCATTTCTTCATGGGGATTTAACTGAAGAAGTCTATATGAAACCCCCTCCTGGTTTTCGCTCCGACGACGACACACGAGTTTGCCGACTACGCAAGTCTTTATACGGCCTTAAACAAGCACCACGATGCTGGTTCGCCAAACTCGCATCGGCCCTGCGTTCTTTCGGGTTTACCCAAACACGCTCGGACTCCTCTCTGTTTGTTTACTTCAAGCATGGCATCATCCTTCGTGTCCTCGTTTATGTAGACTATCTCATTATCTCCGGCAACACAACCTCGTCTATCATTGATTTTAAGTCCTATCTTTCATCATGTTTTCATATGAAAGACCTTGGCATTCTCAAGTACTTCTTAGGAATCGAAGTTGCTCGCAGCTCTCAGGGTTTCTATTTATGTCAACGCAAGTATTGTATTGACATTCTTACGGAATCCGGAATGCTCGGCTGCAAACCAGCTGGTTTTCCAATCGATCAGAAACATCGCTTGGCTTTGTCTACAAGTGATCTTCTTACTGATCCCGCGCGTTACCGTCGACTTGTGGGGCGACTTGTCTATCTCTCTGCAACTCGCCCAGACATGGCCTACTCGATTCACCTCTTAACTCAGTTTATGCATGCTCCAAGACTGGAACACTGGGAGGCTGTTATGCATGTTCTTCGTTACCTCAAAGGAACACTGGGTTAAGGGATTATGCTTCAGGCGACACCATCTTTTCATCTTACGGGATGGTGCGATTCAGACTGGGCTGGCTGCCCTGTGTCTCGACGATCACTCTCTGGCTGGATCATTCAGCTCGGCTCCTCGTTAGTGTCATGGAAGGCTCAAAAACAGGACACTGTCTCACGTTCTTCGGCTGAGGCAGAGTATCGCGCCATGGCTGAAGCTCTTAAGGAGATGAAATGGATGAAGTCTTTGCTCTTTGAGTTCGGCATTCCTCACTCAGGACCAATGACTTTACGATGCGACAATCAGTCGGCTATTCACATTAGTAACAACCCTGTTTTTCACGAACGGACCAAGCATATAGAGTCTGATTGTCATTTCATACGAGACGACATTATCAACGGCACAATCGTCACCAAACACGTCTCCTCCTCCGACCAACTGGCAGACATCCTGACAAAGCCTTTGGGTCGCAAAGAGTTCGATATTTTTCTTTCCAAGCTGGGAATTTGTGACTTGCATTCTCCAGCTTGAGGGGGGGGTATTAGGAAATAGATCAGGGATATATTTCCCATCCGTAAATATAGGCATGAATATAGATTCTCATAGATTCAGCTTGATCTGATAAGGACATATGTATTTGTATATAAACAGACCTAGAGGTCACGATATCAATAACACAAATATTCAGAACTTCTCTCGTCTTTGATTTCTCAAATGATTTTATTAAACCCCTAAACCGAACAATTGATACACATTCAAGATCCAGTTCAACCGGTGACAAAAGAACGGTGGAAAAACAGAGACCAGAGACCAAAACATGTACAGTTTATACAAGGAAACTTGGGGAGATAAAAGCACGGTATAATTCAAAATCATTTCCATGTAAAACACATTAAAATACACATCTGCGTGTCAACCTAGCTATTTTAAATTTGAGGATTATGAAACTCGTTTATTCGTGAAAACAAAAATACAAAAGCAATCCATCCAATTAAAAACAAACCCTTCGAATTCTCATTGATCATCCAAAGAAGAGTTGATACGAAAACGGAAAACCTGAATTTGTCAATTTGAGGCTATTAAGACTAAACGAGTTAAACATGATTTAAAGATTAAAAAGAAATCATCTTTATAAGAAACAATTATCTATTAAAACCTGGAAGAAAAAGAAAAAAAAAGTCCAACATGCACGTACGTACACATGTCTAAATCAAAACCTCTTAAAACCCTAGTATATATAATCGTATATATATATGAAAATCGTTTTGGAGTTTTAAATCCTAGGAGAATGGAGATCTATGTGGAATCCCTTTCCTCCTATGCTTTCGCTTCACAACGGGTTCAACAACATCTTCTGAACTCTCCTCACTCTTCGCAGCGGGTTCAACACCATCTTCTGAACTACTCTCCACCATCTCATCGAGTTGTGATCCAAGAGTGTTCCTTAACTGTCAAATTAACAATTATAATGTTAAAAATTTTACACAAACCATTAAATTTATAGAGTTAACCACAGTAATGTACCTTGCATTCTATAGAACAGAAAACAGAAGAAGCAGTGCCAAGAGCCCATCCACAGACTTGGCATTTGTGCGAAACATTGTTTCTAGAACGATGATTATCATTCTCACGTCTCTGTTTAATAAAAACGATCGGTAACGAGTTCACCGAATATGTTTGTATCCCAGATGTCTCCATATATTTTGATATCGTCTCCTTCCTTACTCCTGTCTGGCTCGAACATCTATATGCCTGCTTGTTAAAAAAAAATTGATGTCAAAAGCTTATTTCATGTCAAAGGGGACGCAGAGTTGATTAATTGTTTTCATCAACGAATGTGGGAACATAATAATATAAGGCAATCTTTTTTGTTTGTGTGTTTTACAAGAATTAAAGAGAAAGATTGTTTACCTGAATCGTAAGATGGTCTTTGTGATCGTTCTTTTCGAAGCAGAGTTTGCATAAAGGAGGGATCATACAATCGCAACAGAAGTAACATCGCTGTTCTTTAGTGTGGTGATCGCAGACTACATGGAATAGTCTCGACTTCACCATCTGAATTAGCCATGGGAATTTTCTGATGCAGCTCTTAACTTCAAGAGTCTCTTTCATACTTTCCACCATGGTTTTTTTGTAACCGAGGCAAATTCAATCTTAGTGCGATTTGTTTTGGGATGTCGTTGTCTTCTGGTTTAACACTTTTATAGAGCAAATAGAGTTTTCGAGAGCGGTTAGGATTTGTACTTTGTAGTTCTTTTACTTCCTTATCAACGCAAAATTTTCCTTTTATTTTGTCCAACAACAAATATTTCCTTTTTTGTTTTCTTTTCCAAAAAGGAAAAAAAATTGGAAGACGCTATGTTCTGAAAGAATCAGAGTTTTTTTCCTTTTTTGCTACATTAAAATCTCCTATCAAATCTATAACCAAAACATATCATGAGTACCAGAGCTAGGTTGAGTCACCAGGGCGTCTAAAAACTCTAATTCTCACAGAACATAGCTTCTCTAGGTATGTCTTTTTTTATTTGTTTTTTTTTTTCCAACAAAAAGAGATAAACTTTACGTTTAGCCTTATTCGTGTTCAAATGTTCAAAAATCTGAAATCGGTCAGATTATTGGGCTTATTAAGTTTGAGGGAGAATCTCGGCCCATTACGACATACACGACCAACGGCAACCGCAAAAAGTGTATAAATCTCAAAGGGAGGTGTCGATCAAGAGGACCAATCCTTTTATTCGTAACTGTTGTGTATATATTAATAAAACTGGTGAAATTTACTTCACATTAAATACATCAGCGGGACATGTTCTCGAGTAAATAAATAAAAATGTACATGCATGTCCTATGATTATTATGATTCCTATCTATATAATCAAAGCCCTGTCAATATAATAACAAAGGTAAGCTCCAAAGATTGAAAAGAGCTGAAGCAAGTAACAGAAACCAACACAAGAACGCTAATGTAGCCGAGACTTGGTATTGGCTACAGAGGTTATCGCCGCAGATCGGTGCACCCATGGACGAAAGCATCTCGGTTGCACTGGCTACACCACAAGCCCCACCCAGAGAAAGAAACGACATCACCTGTTACAATAAACATAGAGAGAGTATGTAAAATTTCAATATACGCATTTTTTTAAGGAAGATTGAGAAACTCTTTTGCGTTGCTTACGACATCACCGGCGAGAACCATGGACAGAACTCTAGGTTCGTGAGGAAGTTGTTTCAGTAAGACAGAGTATGTGTCGGCCAGCGCGAGTGAGATGCTCCATGGAGTTACGAAAGCCATCACAGTCGTCAAATAGCTTAAGAAACAGATGACAAGGATCAAAATCCAATTCTTTATGAATGAGTATGCAAATGCAAAGAGACAACTACACATCCTAAACCAAAGCAAGTACAACCACTAACCAAACATGAGAGATCATGAAACCAAACCGGTGTGACTTTTGCTTTCATCTGATCAAGACAAGAAACAGAGACCAAACCCTATCCTCAAATGTTTGATCAAAAATTCAGAATTTCCGACAATTACGTGTCGAGTAAACAAACAAAGAGAAACCCTCGTCCAAATTTCTCTCCTTTTCTTCATCAGATGCATCGATTCGAATCTCGGAATCAATAGCTACCGGAGAAATCTCATGAACCCAGAAATTTTAATAGGACATACTAGTGAACAAGAATTTGGGGGAAAAGATTACCAGAAGGTAGTGAAGTCATAGAAATCGTAATCCAAGCACATGAAGATGAGCGAAGCGGAAGAGAAAGTGATTTGGCCGAAACGGAGAGCGAAACTGGCGCTGGTGCCGAACGATCCCGGCACATGCTCCATCCACCTACTGTGTTTCTCTTCATCATCCGAACACAGAAGAAGCAAAATAATTCAGCTCATTTTCCTGGAAAATTCGTCGAGAAAAAAAAAAAAAACTGAAGCATAAAGAAAGCAAAGCTGGGCCAAGCTTTCTCCAGTCATACCTGTGACGCCAATTGTACTTTGTTTCCTCTTTATTCTCTTTTGCTTTGCTGTTTACAGAATAATTACTTCACAAACTAAAACTTATATTAATTTGTATACTTTAAATAGGTTTTTTATAAAAAGAAAAACTGGTTTGTATGTTTTTCAATTTTAATATAAAGATTTTATCAATGTTAACAAATTATAACGACAACGATAATGGGCAATATAAATATGTTATTTAGTTTTCAATGTTTACCAGCCCTATTATTCAAAATAATATGTCTTCCCCATAATAACTACAAATGCATTATTTTATCAACCAACAGATGGAAACAAACTAGCTGGTTGAATAATTGTTGATTCTGATTATATACTAATTGGTACTTGACTAGTTGCGTTATATAATCAATACTTTTTTTGTGGGACTGTGTATTATTCTATCAACTGCCAAATGTAAAACTTTCCATTTTCAAATTCTACTTTCTTATCTATAAACTAATACATACTAAAATTGACACCCTTTGGCTTTATGCGGCTATGTCGCTAGTTCCAATGAACAAACGTAGTCCAACCATATAATCAGTTAAAAAACTTAGTCAACTTCGAATTGATTATAAGAAGAAAATGCAAAGTATATCAATCATGCTCCTCTATAATACTGAAACATACCATCACACCCAACTCGAATGCACCTAATTTTTGTTTCCTAATAAATAAAGGAAAATAATTCGACAGCATATTTTCAAGTCGTAACAAACTTCCCATAGTCATGATAATTCATAACGTCTGTGACCAATACGCAACTCAATCTTCGTTGTCTCGTTCAAATCCATGTTCCATTTCTTACGGTTCATTAAACTCGCGTGTAAGTTTGTAATTAGAGATTTGATTAACTGAAACTTAATTTATCAAATTATATATATACCAATTATATAGTTTATTTATCGAGCATTTTCATTAATATAAAGGAAGAGGTTTCAATGCAATTTGACAAAGTTTTGAATTAAAAAAAAATCACTCAATCTGACCATACCAAACCCCTTGGATCTTCACATCCTTTGGTACCTTAGCACCCAAGTCAGTATCCGACGGCTGAAGACTCTCGAACACTCCGATCACTTCTCCTGTCTCCGGTTTGCTCTTGGTGATCTTCAACGTGATCTCCCCGACCGAAGCCGCCGTGTTCTTGACGTTTTCCTTAGACAGCTCTTCCTCGTCACCTCTGCCTCCCGCAGGCAAAGCCACTGCATTATCGTACCCAGTGGATCCACCACGACCCTTAGGGTCCAAGAAAGACGAGCCACGGTACGAAGGAACTAAGAATTTGCCGCTGAAGTTCTCGGGTTTGCCTGAAGCCTCGAGCTGTTTCACCGTGAAGAGAAACGGCACGCGTTCTCCTCCCGGAAGCTGGACTGTGACTGCTGCGTAATCGATCCCATCCTCTTCCTTGAACTTCACGCCTCCATCTGAACTAACCTGTTACATTAACAACTCATATTGACTTGTCTAATTTCTTGCTGAAGAAGCAACACCTAGAAACTGAAGATTGGATTAAGTGACTGGAGACAAACCTCAAATGGTCCTTCGATCTCATCGAGTGTGTAAGTGAGACGTGTCATGAGCTTGGTGTTTTGGAAATCCGGCGGGGCGTTCTTGCTGACACTATCTGCCTTGACGGTGAAGGAAGTAGGCTCGAAGCAGAATTTCTTGCCTGTGTACTTACCAGGCTTGAACGAGAATGTCTCAGAGCCACCGTCAATAGTCGGACACTGGTTCGCGGTACCAGTCCCCTTAACCTCCATGTAGGTCTTGCTCTGTATCTCGTCGTACGTTAGCCTCTTTGGTGCTCCCTCCGCACTTGCCCCCTTCATTTCACCAGATATGTTATTAAGAACAAACACTAGCTAGGTTTGATTCCTTATATACAACATGCAGCTAAACCTACAAGTATTGCAATATTCATATAAAATACAAACATCGAAACTAGTCGGCAATAAAAGGATTTGTCTATGTATCATCAGCTTTCAACTAATAAAGATTTAAATCAATCTCATTTCAAATGAGTAATTCCTAACAAGATTATGAATAGATAAATGAAACTCCTAATTCATTCATCAATAAACACAAAGGCCTCTAAAATTTTATTAAGTTTGTGTGTTTAACGAGAAAATAAAGTTGTACCGAGACGACGAGAGCAGAGGTGGCGACCGCAAAACCGGCGATTTTGACGGCATCGGAGCATTTTGCGGCGAAGTCTTTGAAGTCAGAGTGGAGGGAGCAAGTGAGTTTAGCGGGCGAAGATTCCAGCCCAAAGGACTTGCCCACGGTTTGGTGTGATCGGAGATGAACGTTGCGAGAAGGAGAAGAAGCAGCGATCTTCGCCGGCTGAAGAAAAGTGGCGGCGGCTTGGAGAGAAGTTGCCATTACGACAAGTCTCAGATGTTTGTGTCTGTTTGAGTGATGATGATGCGAAGTTGGGAAAGTAATAATCGGAGGAAATAGTTTTATCCTGGCTAAGATAAGGTCGGATAAGTTCAATTTTTCTGATTGGATAGTTTCAGAAGTATAAAGTTGTTTAGTCGCCACGTGTAGAAATCCAATGTGGAAATATAGATCTAAAATGCTGATATGGATAATGTGTATTTCCTCTGGAAGGAGCTCGAACCTGCGTCCCATTAAAAATCCTTTATGCTGTCTATACCTGAGTCCATTTGTAATGAATAATGATACATGTTAGGTCTTTTATTTTGGGCTCAAAATCCAAATTGTTATTAACCCACATACAAGGCTTGAGAGCCATTCAATAGTGATGTTTATAGTTAATCATTTTTGTTATCCTCGAAATTACTATTTTTCTGATAATCTTAGAATCGAATCATTCATCTATCCCTTATTTCTTTTCAAAACTCCTACTTCTTTTTAAATATCACAAAACCAAAAGCTTATTAAAAAAATTCCGATTAAATGCAAAAAGAAAAAAAAAAGTAATGAAAGGATTCCTCTCAGACAAATGCCTCGTTTGTCCCCATGATTTAAAGAATGGATTAATCGGACTCGTCATCTATGGTTGTTCATCACTGAGAAATCTTTACAATCACTCGTAAATCCAAGAAAAGTAAAAAAAACAAGAGAAGAAATCAAATCAAAATCAACAAGCAAAAAAATAAAAGCCGGTTTCAGCTGAAATCAATAGGATAATAAGAAGAAAAAAAAGGCACTCAGAATGAGTAGGAGGTATTGATTCGTCATGAATCAGATGACAATAAACAATCCTCATCATGCCTTTTTTCCTTTTTCAGAAAAATATTTTTGAAACCATTCAGTAGAAAATAAAATTGATTTTTAAAAACAAACAAAATTTAAAGGATTCCTCTCAGACAAATGCCTCGTTTGTCCCCACGATTTAAAGAATGGATTGATCGGACTCGTCATCTATGGTTGTTCATCA
This sequence comes from Isatis tinctoria, assembly GCA_010577795.1. Taxonomy (NCBI): domain Eukaryota; kingdom Viridiplantae; phylum Streptophyta; class Magnoliopsida; order Brassicales; family Brassicaceae; genus Isatis; species Isatis tinctoria. The sequence goes on from CM021245.1 coordinate 26,736,929, forward strand.
CTGAGAAACCCTTTCGTAAATCCAAGAAGAGTAAGATACATATAGAAGCAATCAAATCCAACGAAATACATACAAAATCGAGAACTGAAAACCAAAGCGATGATACGAAGAAAAGAAAAATCGATTTATAAGAAATCAATAATAATAGGATTGAACTGACATTCAAATTAAGGCTGAACCTCTGAGATCGGAGAAGACTTATTATGCTTGAAATCGGCCGAGAGTAGAGTATTTATAAAGAAGTCAAACAAGGATTAGGGTTTTAGGACGTCCCCCTAACATATAAACGACATGAAGTCTGCTTATTTTAAATTGAAACAGCGTGTAGTTCTCCTCCTTTTTTGCGAATTAAAAACGCCACTCATTCCGCGTGTACGTATGCGAAACGGAAGTTGCACAAACAAAAGACATGACGTGAAAAGCTTTCTAAAACAGCGCGTAGTTCATTCTCCTTTTTCAATGCCAAAACGACAAACATTCCACGAGTACATATACGAAACAGAACCCATAAGCAATTTACACAGGAAACAAATTTCAGAATATAGAAAGTTCTTCTTATACAATAGAGACAAACAAATAGTGTAATTGAAAAAATGAGGTTCTTTTTCTTTTTATATATGGAACATTGATTGAGCTTGATGCAGTAGTATTTGTGTATGTAACAGAAGCAGAACACAGGAACACCAAAGATTTTCGGAGGTTCTTGTCTGATGTTTCACCAAGTTTATTGGAGATGGAAAGAGGAATGTGGATTAAGAGACGCGAATGATTAGAGCCCAAACAGGGTAGACCAAAAGAAGGATGATCCCTATAGTGTTCGATACTCCACGGGGCTGCGTGAACGAGTTCCTGAACCCACCCGACACTCGGATATGTTCTTGAAGAAGGTAACATCCTATGAAAAGGCTAGCGAAAGAGCCAATCCAGGTTCCGCGTATGTGGTGAACAAGGAAGTGTGGAGAAACTACCAGCAGAAGGATCAGAGAACCCGGCAGCTCAAGCCAATCTGCAGAGTTTCGAATACCACAGAAGAAGAAAGTGTGAGACTTTAACTGTGTTTCAGCTATTAGCAATAAACACCATACGACTTGAATGCAACCTCAAAGCGTCTTCAGTTGTAAGATTAGACATTTCAAGATATTTGCAAATGAAGAATACGCAGCAAGAGATATGAGAATTTTTCGTCACCTGGGAAATGCTTTGGGAAGAAAAGTCTGAGTACAACTGCAACGAAAGCTATCCATTTCCCAACGTCTCCACTGATAATAAAATGGGAAACTTACTTTCATGTGTACACTCAGTTGTAACAGTTTGTTGTGAGACAGAAAAGATCAATTTTTTTTGACAAGATTGTGTTACCTGAGAAAGTTAAAAATCACACCAGGAAGGCTAAGGAAGATGTATGGTATAAGGAGTGATGTAAGCATCTTGGTTCTCCAATTGGTACGATCCAATATCAACAAGTAACTGCATCAAACAAAAAAGGATTAGTAAATTTTGCAGCAGAAGTAAGAAATAGTGGTATTACTGCAAATAAAAATTAAGCCTTTTTAAATCTCTCTGCAGTAAGACAGAAACAGTACTGTGTCAAAGCCGCGAGGAAACGTTTATATCATGTCAAAATCTCAATAGATCAAATCAGATTCACTGCGTTCTAATCAACAATCTCGATCTCGGATTTCGATTTGACCCAACACAAAAAAAAGTTCACCCACTCGTCGAATATCGAAGAACCCACAAAGAAAAAATCAAATATTTCGTTCGTTTGAGAAACTTAAACAAACTCACATGGCAGCGAAACAAGCGAGCCATTTGACGAAAGAAACACCAAAGGCTAATCCGCCGAGCTTCGCAACATCGCTGACGAGCTTCTTCGCGGCGATCTTGAGCTCCTCCACGTCGGAATTGACCAAAGCAACCGTATCGACGTCTGTCTTCATCGCCAGATAATCCACACGCCCCATGTTTTTTTTTTTTTTGTTTCCTTCTTTCTCAGCCGATGCAAAATGATAATCGATCTTTCGTATGAAGACAATAATTAAAATTTTATTTTCTCTTAATAGAAAATATATATCCCTCCAGCTACGTTTTTGCTATCAGACCGTCTTCTCACGATTCTCGGCTTTTTCAAATGTTAATTTCTTTCTTTGTTCTTTTCTCCTGCTTTATCGGCGCGGACAACTTGTGCTAAGTGACGTGTCCATCTCTGATTGAATGATTTACTAGGTAGACAGGGTAAACCGCCACGTGGCCAGAAGCACCAGTTCCGTTGACCTATTCGGCTATTCCTTTGGTTTGCGCGTTTTCGGTTCGGTGTCCTCTCAATTATTTGGGGGTTAAGCCGAAACAAATACTATGAAATAAATTAAATTGAAAACAATAGGCGGAATTTTATTTTAAAAATTAGAAAATAAAACTAAACCTTATATTTATTTTACTTTCTAGTGTTTTCAAGGTTTTGATTTTAAATTTTTTTAAAAAATGTAAATTTTGATGTTTGAAGTTTACTAATCTATTTATACGGATTTGACAATTTTTATTTTTCCTTTAAAAATAAATTTGATGCGGACCAAAGTTCTTTCTTATCCGCAATATATCATTTGTTTTATTTTATTTTCTGTCTACACCATTGAAAAAAACGGTCTTGTCCACAAGTGGATTGATCCGTTAAATCCGTTGCAATCATTCACAGCCAAAATTTATACTATTTTCATATCATTTTAATAAGAGTAAGCTAGTCCATAAAAATGTACGTAACTCCTTATCATTTCTTTCGTATCAAGATGATAAAAAGATTATTACCAAAACAAAAAATTACTGTAATCATCAAAAGAATGAAGTACAGTCTGTACCCATTTATCCAGCATAAAAATGACACAACTATAAATTTTTCTGTTCATTCAAATATTATAATATTGTCACAAAAACATAAACTTTTCAATCTTCTTTTAAAACGATAAAAACAAAAATTTACTACAATTCAACAGGTACAAGATGTTCTGATGTATATATGTTTTTTTGAAAGAGATGTATATATGTTATTAACGTCGACATGTTCGATCTACCACTGTCACCTCATGCGAATCACGTACCTGTGTCTTGAATTTGCATCCGAACTTCTTGCTGATGGACCATTTTCTCGGCCTCTCGATCGCCACAGACGAACTCTCCTTGTCGATCTTCGCTATCACTTTCTTCAAGTTCAAGCATTCTCTTTCTAACTGGTACACACGCGTCCTCATCGCATCCACATCCAAGCGAAGCACCTGATTCTCTCTCACCGCTTCCTCCCATATACCAAACTCCACCTTTTCTTCTCCCGCCGTTTCCTCGCCGTCTTCCTCCGTCGCTGCCGTCACTAACGTCCCGACGATTGCTTGCCGGAGCTGCAACTGCTCGAAGAACAAGACTTTCACGACGGCTCGTACTGGCAGGCGCTCGTTTTGAGCTGCGTGTGTGCACCCTTCAAGCGTCAGTTTTTGGCAGTCCATTACGCTGCATATCTTCTCTTTCTCTGCCTCCAATATCCATGGATGCGACTATGACAAAACAAACATCAACAGATAAAAATCAGGTGCTGTGGTGTAGTGGTTATCACGTTTGCCTTACACGCAAAAGGTCTCCAGTTCGATCCTGGGCAGCACCATAAATAATTAATTTTTGTAAACGTTTTTATTATATATAGTATACATCACCTTGAGATATATATCGATGGCTCTGTAGAGTCCGTCCTCGTATAGCCTTGCTTCGTCAGGGAGCGAAACCGCGAGACTGTAGAATTTTTCCGGTTTGAGATTAGCGTCCGATGCAATTTCACCGAGAACTCCGTCGATCAGTCTTCCAACCACCGTCAACGACGGAGACGACACGGCGACGTTTTCAAGAAAGTGGTGTATCAGTCTCTCCACAAGATCAATATCGTATAATGTCTCGTTGAGGTACGAGTAACTTGGTATGAGCAGATCGTCGAGCGTCGCTTTCTCCAAATGCGAACCAATTTTTCTCTCCAGAACGGTGCGGCATTTCTCGGAGGTGTTGAGGATGATGGCGGATCGTAAAAGGCCGAAGAGAGACCTCGTCGTTGAGGTTACGGAGGAGTTGTCTAACGGAAGATCAGAGATTACCGTCTCTAGCAACTCCCTCTGGTGGTTCTCCGACGCTATGGTGGTGGTGGAAGATGATGACGATGACCTTGACGAGATTCTCGGAGTGTGTTTCTTCGCATAGCGAATCAGAGAGCTCTCTACTATCTCGAGACTTAGATCTTTCGATTTCATGGCTTGGACCACACGTCTGAAGATAGGAAAGCTCAGTTCCGACAAAGTTTCGGACCACAGCTCCAAGTTCGAATCTTTGCTTTGTTTCTTCACTGAGCATTCGTTGTTTATGGGCCATCCGAACAACGAAGGATCGGTAAATGACGAAGCTCTGGAGACGATGGAGTCTATGCACTGCTCCGTTATACCTAGCGATTCGGCTAAAGGAGAGACTGTCTCGCACGCTTTTAGCGCTTTAATGGTTTCTCGTATGTTATTGAAGACAGAGTGTGAAAGAAACTTCTCCGTCTTTGAGATTAGATTGTCCGGCGAGTACTCTTCCGTCATTTCGAGTTCCTCGGCGGCGCAGCGGAGTGGAACAGCTGTGGAAGCAGAGAGGTTGACCTTGGCGCCGTAGCAAATCTTTGCCACCATCTCGAAAATCTTTGGCCCTCCGGGAAAATTCTCGAGCCTTATGCGAGGAGTATAACCGTTTTCTTCTTCCTCTTGTTCATGGTGTTTCCTCTTCTCGTCACTCTCTTCTAGTCTCTGCTCTTGCTCTGTAATCAGCTGGTAAAGCTTTCTGCTCTTGGACATTAGAGGTAACTGAAGGGAACACAAAAAATCTCTGTTTAGTTTTAAGAAATAGTCTGAAATTCAGAGAAGTTGTCAGACCTTATGGAGATGATATGTCATATCATCCACCTCGACTTCGATGTCGCTAGATAAGCCAGTGGTACAAATCCTGCGCGCAAAAACAAAAGAAGACTAGAAAAGATCAGCATTTTATAAAAGTTTATAATTTGACTATTGTAATCAGTGTTTTGTCTTCTTCACCATGCTTGTTGTCCCTTTGAGCTCTGCTTCTCTGCACCCATTGGAGAAGTTGTTCCTTACTTTGATGCAAATCTCTCGTTGGAAGTGGAAACAATTGAAATTCTAATAAATCTGTGGACAGATAATATTCGGGTTTGGGAAAAGTGGATCAGTTTGCTTCTTTCTGAATAAATATTTATGTCTTTTACTTTTTTATACAAAGAAATCTATTGTTTAATATCTGGGTGCAGAACAGCCAGAATCTCAAGAAATTGGGCACTGAAAAGAGGCAAAGTCGCATTCATTTGTTAATCATATTACTAACATTTTTCTTTCAGTAGTTTGTTTTTCAACTTCTCTTTGTGAATACAAATGATTCCAACTAGAGATTAGTTAGAAAACAATTAATAAATACTTTCTAAACTGTTCAATCGATCATGATGTAAATGCGGAAGCAAAGATACAGTTGGTTAACATTTATTGTTTTTTGTTTGTATATATAAATGGTGATTTCAAAGGCTCACTCATGCTTTGAAAGTTTGTTGGTACACAAACGTTATCGTTCAAAAGTGTATCATATCAAACATGCTTAAAAGACGATTCATTTATTCTTACTTTTATCCACCTTTCTCTGAGTTTTCGCTATGTATTAAAATTTTAATCACTTGTTAAGTGAAAACTCATATATAGTTATTGATCACTAAAAACTAGCAAATGTTGTGGTCATGGGCTAGATGACAAACAATTAGTTTTATCAACTAACTCGTTGATTAAAGTAACAAGACATTGTCAGAGAAACAAACGGTCAACTGAATGTTTTACCACAACCACCAAAGTAGCCTCCATATGACAGTACAAATACAAAAATCTATAGGACCAGGACATGATATGGTGCCGTGTGATTAATGCAGACAGGACAAGTACTAACTGATATGTAAGAGTTTGTCTTCTATATTGTCTTTTTAAAACAGCTTAACCAAAGAGTTTGTTGGCACAATATTAATTACCATGGTTTTTTCTGTGCCATTAAAACAATGGTCCATTGTTCACCACATTATATTGGCTTTGGTAGGGTTTTAATTGCAGAATTCTACCAGTTCTTTTCTTTTAATTACCATGGTTTAGATTCATATAGGTACATATTTACAAGTAAATGGCAGATAATTATTGGCAATAGTCATGGAAACCCAACTGTGATAGCTGTTTCATATCTTATCAACTCATATCCATCCTCAAAACTGTAAAAGCCAAACACAAGGAAGATACAGTGGTTATCATCCAGTTTCTTTGCTAGTTGTTCTGGTAACTTCAAGCTGCGGTTACCTTGAAGGAAATATTTGTTTCATTATTGTCAAGCAGTATACAACATTAGCAATACAAAAAGAGACAAATATAGCGGTATCTTAGGCATATGGTACAATCCCGAATATGAAATTTGTACAAGAGAGTAGAAAGTAAATGCTCTCATTATATCTCATTGGAATAGATACACTCATCCACGAGCTGACGGAGATTAGGATTCTCCAATGCAGCTATGACTCTTTCTTTATCATTCAGCTGTTTATTCACTGCAACCAAAGAAAAATGCCCCCAATGCATCAAAGTTCAGAGAACCATTCGCCGAATACAAAGGACAAGACTCGTAACTAAGGACAAGAGCATAGTTTATGACATCCACATATCATTCATACTCTTGAAAGCTCTGCAGACGGTGTATTGGAGATATCAATATAACTTCCTTACCTGAATCTTCATCGGCGTGAGAACCAGGTGACACTCTGATATCAACCTGAAACATGAGTAGAAGGATAAAGAAAGAATCACACATATATAACATTAAGCTTTGAAAGAATTATTTAAATCAGATAAGAGTGAAGAGTTTTTTTCTGAAAGCTAGATGACCTTATAATGGAGTGGCAAACATTCTTTGAGCTTAGCTCTCAAACACAGACCAATTATAGTTGCCATACTACAATGCTGGATCGTCGGTGTAAACGTTATCCTGAATTCATCAAATAACCAAAATTTGTTTCGTCTCAGTCACAAACTCACAATTGTTAAAGAACATGTAAACACACAAAAAAAGAAGGCCTCAAAACTTTTCAATCCCAAAAAAAAAAAAAAAATGGAACTTTCTTTCTCATAATGACTACTACACCGTGAGATAATTTAAAAAATCGACGGAACTGTGAAAATTAAACTAAAGGATAACTCACAGGATGCGATGGAGCTTGTCATCGACAGTGATGGAATCTTCAGACAGAACACTTAGCTGCTCCAAGGTGTAAGGGTGTTCCGGATCTCTTATGTCTCTTACATACTTTGTCCATTTTCGTCAAAGAATCCAAAATAATACATAAACTCCAAAAAGAGAGCAAAAATCCAAAAATATCATAGGAATAAAACTGATCTAACCAAACCTAATTAAATAGAATTAAGGATATCATAGATTTCGAGAGGATCAACGCTAGCATCATCTCTATATTGATCTTGTGTACGAACGATCCGTTCCTTCTTGGCTTGCACAACTGGATTCGCGTTTATCAGTCCCAAAGTCATTTCTTCTCACCCTCTCTCTCTCTCTCTCTCTCTCTCTCTCTCCTCTATCTCTTTCCTCAAGCTTCGTTCTCCGTACGGCGACCTAATTGATTTGATTAATTAGTGCTCTGCTTACAGAAAGGTCACGGGTTCGAAGCCCCCCGAATATGGATTAGTGCCATTAAATATTTAAATGTTTCCCGAATCTGAATGGATTAATAATAGGTTGTAATTAGGGGACTAATATGCAAATACACTAGTATTTTTTTAGCAGAAGTTTGTATTAACATGTCATAAGGAAAATGCATATATATGTTGTTTATTTCTTGTGTGTAGCAAAGGTTGTTGTTGAACAGTTACAAGTCATCAGCTGAGAAACATGTTCTCGTCACATTGTAATGGGACGACGAGATTTGTAATTGGTTGGAGACAAGCGAGTGTGGTGTCGTCCCGGTGACAAGGACAATACTTAGAAGGATCACGATTTGTCAAATTAATAGCATTTTACAAGTTAGTTAGTCATTGTAGTTTGACTTACGATTTCTACATACGCAAAATAATCATAATTTATTGTTTTCATGATTCATAGTTTTACGCTTTAAATAGATTTATAGCCACTGTAGTTTGACTAACGACAACACAGTTCACTGTAATCTTCGATTATCGTTGTCACCATGCAAATTTGAACGTTTTAAATAGATTATATAGTAGTTACTGCAGTTTAACCAACGACAGCATATAGCTCACTGTTATAATCTAGCTCATGAAAAAATCCACCTTTTTTACAAACTCAACCTACCAATTATCAGAGGTCATGAATGGTCACAATATGAAGTTTGCAATGTTTAAAGAAGATATGAGAAATTGGAATACAAATCTAGTTTTCATGGAAGTTTTTATTCAAATCATTGTTAACAAGAATTTCATCAATTAGGGACATCTTTGCCAAGTGCCAACGGTGTAAAAATATAAGAACCAATGAAATTTTATGAGCATCATGTAGTTACGCTGACTTCCAAGAGATTTTCATGTATGTGTTGAACATGTTTAAGTTTTTTGGCTTTTTACTTCAAAATAGTTGACAATGATTCTCCCATTATTGAATTGGTTTAAATCCCTATATTTACTGTTGGTTTCTTCAAACTTTTTCCAATGTGGCATCCTAGCTATTTGTTAGATGTTTCACCCAAAGAAAGTATCCACAAACTTGAATAGATGTTTCTATAGTTGAAGTTGCACTTACAATAACACAGAAGAAGAATCTTTTAGCTTCCGAATTGAATGAAACAGCTTCATTTATCAACATTTGACAAAACATTTTTCACGGTATGATCTTTCGGGGTAAAACGATAAACTACAACTCCGATTCTCGAACCTTCTTGAGGATCATCACAGTGTATAACATCAACTTCAAAAACCTTCCTAGCTTTCTTGAAGAAAACCGATTCTTTCTTCCATCTCTTGAGATGAGCCATAAGAAACACTCTCTTGGACTCTTTACGTAAGAGCACCGAACGCAGCGTTTTGAGGAGAGGATCATAAAGATGCTCGTGGTAGACCACGTCAGACGCGAGAAATAAGTCAACATTTCCCCCCAAGTCCTCCACGTCACCAGCTTCTCCCCACCGGAGAGGCGCCACGTGGACTTTCCCACGGAATCTAGCCACGACTTCGGCGTTCGCGTCGGCGTTGAACCGGAGATTCTCGATAACGTCGGGGAGATCCGTCAGTGTAACATTAGCACCCAGCGCCGCAGCCGCCGCGATTCCGACGATCCCTGTCCCAGATCCGAGCTCGACGATGTTAAGCCGTGAAGAATCCGAGCCGTCGGATGTGAAACTCGAGAGGGTGCGAGTGAGGGGGCTGTTGCTTGGGTCACGACGGTAGTTATCGAGAAGCGTGACGAGAGTTGTTGCAGGAAGCCAGAGCTTGAAGGCGATGCCTTGAGAAGGTAACTGACGAATCACAACCGTTGATTCGATCGAATCGAGGCGGTACATCTGAAGCTCCGATTCACCGGAGGCGATATTCCCACCGTCGACTTCATTTTCGCCAATTTGAAGCATTTCTCCGTTTTCTGTGTCGTCTTCTTCGCTGAGATTTCCAATAACCATTTGATTGGACCAGTCCTCGCGACGGCGCTGCTTCTCCGTTCTCATTTTTCACTTTTAAAAAAATCGTTTAAATTAGGGCACTCGAATCTGAGTACACGTGGAAGTCTCCCATTAATAGCGACGCCAGCAAATAATCAGAAGTCCAAAAGCCTCTGCGTAAGGCAGAAGGTTACGGAAGTCGAATTTGTTCGATCGGAGTCGTCGAGAGTATAGTCGAGGCTCGGCGGAGGAAAAGAGAAAAGGGGGTGAAAATGATAAAGGCAGTGATGATGATGAACACACAAGGCAAACCACGCCTAGCCAAATTCTACGATTTCTTGGTCCGATGCTTTTGAATATTTACATGTTTTTTTTTTTCCAATTTTGGATCCTCCGATTCTATCGCGACCGATTCTCAACTTTGGATTTTGGTTTCAGCCTGTAGAGAAGCAACAAGAGCTCATTCGCGGCGTGTTTTCAGGTTTATTCCAATCAGCAATCACCTACTCACGAACAATTTCAGAATCTTAAGATCTATCGGTCGATCCTTAGAAGCTGCGATTCTGTTTTTTTTTTTATCGCTATTATGTTGCAGTATTGTGCAGTAGACCTGAGAACGTAAGCAATTTTCTGGAGATTGATTCATTGTTTGGCCCGGTAATGTCTTCTACATGATCGTACTACGTAATTTCAATGCTTGGCTTCTCGAAAACAAAAGTGCATCCCACGAATTACAGCGACTTATTGTTTGAATCGTTTTCAGGATTCTCGGCTTGTGTACAAACACTATGCTACTCTCTATGTTGTGCTTGTGTTTGATGGATCAGAAAATGAGCTTGCTATGCTTGATCTCATTCAAGGTGCGTTTGCGTTTTCTCTATCTGCATCGTCATGTCAGCCACTGTTTTTCTTTATTTTACAATGTATTTTCTGATATCGTATTGTGTGCTCTGTGCTATACCAACAATATAGCTTTAGCTTGCTTTGAACATCTTGACCGTTCTTCTCTTCCATGTGGAGCTTTCGATTAGTTATGTATTTAGTCTCAGAAAATATATGATGAGGAGAAACAGAGACGATAGAAATCAGAGTCTTTTGAGTTGTAGAATTGTGCAGTGTCTTAAAGCTTGTTACCCATGAATGAACTACATATGAATACGAATGCTGTGCTTGTTCAGTTGGTATGTATGGGATGCGGCTAACAGAGATATGTGTGTTTGTGTACTTTGGATTGATATTGAGTTGAGACTCTCTTTAAGCAAATCTCGTTGTAGTTCTCTCCATGTAGTGTGTATACTTCCTTTAAGTTCTGTAATAATAATGACTCCATGTTTGTCACGAACTGATGTCGAAAATATGAATGGTTGCCTCTTTAAAGCTTGTGAAAACATTGTAATCTTTCTTAGTATGATGACTCTAGTTTGGTTCTTGCATATGTAGTTCTTGTTGAAACACTGGACAAATGCTTCAGCAATGTCTGTGAGCTCGACATTGTATTCAACTATAGCAAGGTACTGGTATTACGCAGAATAGTTTGCCCCCATCATATACAAAACCTCTTGCTGCATAATAGTTTGTACACTTTTTTTTGGATAACTACATGAAACAAAAACGTGTTAGTACTTGTGATTTTGTGTCATCTATCTTTCTTTCGTTGACAATGTTGCAGATGCACACAGTGTTAGATGAGATTGTGTTTGGAGGACAAGTACTGGAAACTAGTTCAGTGGAAGTCATAAGGGCTGTTGAAGAAATATCAAAGTAGTTCCCTCTTCCCTTCTCTCCCTCTCTCCAGTCTCCACTGTTGTTTTCATTTGTGGTGTGGAAATAAACAGATTCACTTTCGGGCATTGTGCAGATTAGAAGCTGCCTCAAACGCTATTTCACTTGTCCCCAAGTCTGTTTCCGGGTGGCGAGGCCGATAGCTTCAAAACTTGCCTGAACCGTGACAGAGAACAAGACGGAGTCCAAAAATATGTTTTAAAAGTTCCTTTACATGTCTCGAAATTACTTCATCACACTTCGTGATTCAGTTCCTATTTTTTTGGTGTTTGTTTATACGAAATTGTGTTTCTCCTGTCCTCTGAGCGTGTACTTACTGTTTGCTTGCCTTGACTGGACTCTAATGTGGGCCTGAGAATCGTAATTGTGGAAATGATCTGCATGCTGTTTATGAATGAATATTTCAAAAAGTATATATAAAAAACGGCTATCGAGTGGTGTCCATTGGGTAAGAAAAGTAGAATAGATAGTATAGGGGCGATTAGGTAATATATAGGAAGTACGACTACGCCGAACGGCGTGCATTGTTAAAAGAGTCAAAACAGAATTCGATGGGGGAAGGGAAGACTGAAGATTCGAAAAAAATGGTTGAAGTGCCAATTCATATCAAAATATCATTCTGCCTTTTGAAATTCTTATGATCCATCTCTGCATTTTTCAGTGATAGGCTTTTGACCTTTTAATTACCCATTAGATAGTATATGTATGTGTATCTATCTTATCTCAATAATGAATATCCACAAAAATACAAATGTTTTCACGTACAGTACTTCCAGAGTTTGTAATGGTTCCCCAAATAATGGTATATATACTTTTCAGTAGTAATTAGTTCTGTTGAATCGATTTATCAAAAACTCTTTTTAAACTAATGTTGTTTCCATACTATGATCGAAGCGTCTAAATAAATGGTAACGGTTCATTTGCTTTGGGAGGGCATTTTGGATCTCTAAAGTACCTTCAAGAATTATTTTCTTTTATATTTTCGACGATTATCCGAATTAAGATGGAATGTCTCCCTCTCTATGCTATAATGTCTCCCTCTTTATGCTCTAAAGCTGTTGGGCTACAAGAACAAGAAAAAAGTTGAAAAAATTCGTGTTGTGTTGAAGACAAAAGAATATAAGTGGAAGATTCAAAGTGGAGTGATTTAATTGGGAAACGTTAAGAGCAAAAATATATAAGTATTTAAAAAAAAAAAAGAAACTTGTTGGGTAAAGATGATACAACAAATCCAACATACGTTTGTGCCCTAGAAGAATTGGTCAAGCTAGCAAAGATGTACCAGGGACCAAAGTGACTACCTTTGATCATATTTATATATACATATCTTATGTTTTGTATCATGATTGATACCTCTCCCAATCTTGGGGCATTCCTCTAGTTGGTCCAACCATATTTTTTTCCACTTTTACCCTTTTCACTTACATTGGACCACTCCCACATTTGTTACTACTCTTCTTTATTTGATTTAGGAATTTATTTGTTTTTCCCTCAGCCTCCTTTATCTCACTTAATATATGCGATCGATTCATCCATTACCCATAAACGAATAAAATGTGTTTGATTCATCCATAATCCACCCATTACCCCCTAAGATTTTTGAATATACTAATATCAAAACTTATAAATGTGTGTTGTTTAAGATATTTTGTGTTATTTTTTTAACTTTAATAAATAAAAGTAAATACTAGACTCGACCTATGTTGCAGTCAACCATACTACCTGACCAAATACAAACAAATATAGATGATTTTTTTATATAAGTTATATATATACCGACGAGTTCCTATTTCCTAACATGAATCCTTAGGAAATGTGAAGAGACGCTTTGGAGGGGACAACCTGAAGTTACAGGAGCCGTAGACAAAAAAAATGGTCGTAACATATGACAGCTGGAATTCGTACATTTTTATTCGTAATTTTATATAGCTAACCGTTTAACGAAAAAACTCACGGGGCATATGGAAGCAACATGCTAATTTGAAGTAGAAAAGGAAAAACAGCAAATCGAGGGACACGTTTTAGAATTTAGATTCTGGTAAACATAGACTTCTAAAATTCCAACTAATACGTCTGAATTGATGTATTTATAACGAGTAAAAACAGAATTAAGTTATCATAACAAAAACCAAATTAAGTCATCACAATAATTTTGGTGGCCGTAATTTTTTTTAACGATAAAATTACTGTATCATTAAACTCCAAACATCTTAATTAGTGATTCTAAATGAAAAATAACAAACTGACAAACGAAAACTTTATTTCAGAGTATATTAATTTGGTATTGTATACTACTAATTCAGTCTAAAATATCGTGCTAAATAAATTATAAGAAAAACTCAGTCTATATGGGTGGGCGTTTGGGAATTCGGGACGGGATTTGTAGGAAACGGGACGGGAACGGAAATTTCGGGAACGCAAAAACTCATCCCATTTATATCCCGTTTAACATTCGGGACGGAAACGGGATAGGATGGGATGGAAACGGGAATTCCCATTTAAAAAAAAAATTATAATTTAAATAGATTTATTGTATTCGTTTTGTTTATTATTGCACCATATATGTTTTAAATTTTAAATTATGAAAAAACACATTAAAGAATATTCCATATAAATTAAAATTTTGAAATTTTGGTGATTGTATTCTTGTTCAACTTTATAATTAGGTTTAACTTCTAAAAAATTAAAGAAAAAAATTTGTAATATATTATAATATATTTATATATGATTATATAGATAAGATATGATTTTATTTTACATAATATATGCATATAATATATATACACTACATATTTATATTTATCTTAAACGAGATTTCAGAAATTTCGGAAATTTTCGTTCCCGTCGTCCTGTTCCTGATTGGGAATTGAAAACTTATCTCATATGAAAATACGGGATATATATAGGACGGGAATTCGGAAACGGGTACAGGATGAAACGAGACGGGTCGGAACGAGACGGGAATTATGCCTATCCTATCTTGTATACAAATATTGATCAGTCGATAAATATTAGTATATGGGGCTGGCCATAAAATGTGTTAGAGTTTATAAACATTTTAATATAGATTTGATTTTTATAATCCGAGGGACGTAAAATTTATAATATATTGGTTCTCCAAAATTTGAGGGTTAAAGTGAATAAATTATTTGGTTATGCTAGAACCGGTCATGTCGATAGACAACATTATTTTTCTGTGTGTGTTATAAAGTAGAAAGCATTCTTAGTTAGCCCCTATAATGATTTTTCATTTTTTAAGAACGCATACCATACAAACAGAATTTTCAAAACAAAAATAAAAGAGAAAGCAGAATCCATCAAAAGGGCAGAGAGAAGAAACATTCCAGTCGTGTTTTGTAACTTTTGAGGAATGTCCCGTTTTTTAATTAATGTGACCAAGACGACTCCTAAACCAACACATAGTATTAAAATAAAGTAAGCATTAATTTAATTACTTGTTTACTAACTTATCATTTGATTGCTTTACATGCATGCATGCATGCGGAGAACTAAATCTCGCGGCTTGTGTCCACGTGGCACCCTGATTAACGACAAACGGATTAATTCAAGTAATCGACTCGTCCTCAACAAAAACACGATCTCTCTCTTTCTCTCTCTCTCTCTTTCTCTCTCTCTTTATGTTTCTTGGAACTCGCGGAAACTTTTTTGGGAACTCTATAGGTCCCACCGAATCCACCGAAGCCAACATCATCATCATTTGCATTTACATCATCATTAAACACCGTGGAGTTTTACTGCTCTCGTACCGGACTACGAGCCGCTCTCTTTCGTTTTATTCCTTCGTTTTGGTTAATAGGCGTTTAGTCTTTCTTTCTAATATTTAACACTCGTTTTCACAAATGTTAAGATAAGTTTTTTTTTATAATTAGATAGTTCTTACGTTCAAACATCTTGATATACTCATAAAAAATGTCACTAATGTTTTAACTTATTTTTTACTCAATAGAATTGCACAAGTTAGGATTTACTAGCTCGTTATTTTTCTTCAAGTTAGTTTGTAAACTTTATTTGTTACACAAATAAACAAAATATTAATTTGTCTTATAAATACTTAATATATTTTTGAACTTTTTAATCTGTGATTCTGTGTGATAAAATATACAGGGAAAAATTAATATGAAAGTGCGATACTTGTATATTGGCAAAAAAAAATATGTAATCTCGAGTTCTTGTCTTCTTGACATTAGACTAGGTGAGTAAGTTTTGAGATATTTGAATATATAATAAATACCATATTTTAATGAACTAAATTTCTATTTCAAGCAAATCCCGGAGTATAATTACGGAAAGCCGATCTCGTGCCTTAATTTTAATTATAAGTAGTTTATTCATGGGCATTCGCGAGATGCTTGGTTTATTCGTATCACTATATAACAACGCGCCGTTTAAGCTCGTGAGTTCAAAAAAATTGGCTGGATGGGAGCGTACTGAGCACGGGAGGTTAGGTCGCGTGAGATATAAGTAGCTTTGCATGTAGTGGCGAAACGTAACGCTTTGTGTCTCGGGGTTATCACTGTTTTACGTTTCGAGTTTAACAAAATTACTATAAATATTGATTACGTACAATAATTAGAGTTATCAATTGTATAAATATTAACGTTCGACAGAGCATCTTTTGGAAAGTGGTGGTCGTCCCATAAGTCGAACTTAGTTTCGGCAATCTCAAGACGATCTGATTTTCACCTTTATATTTTAAAATTTATTGTTTTCAAATGTTTTTTTTTCTTGAATGTTAGGAATTAATAAGTTTTGCAAAACAACAAGCTTAGTAAATAGTAGTACTAGTAATATACTACTATATAGGTTCGTGTTTTGATCAAAAATGTTACTCTTCTGTTCTTGTTAATTAGGTGCTGCAGATCAAAATTTGAAACTAATCTAGGGAATTTTATTTTTTTTTGGTAATTTAGGGAATATATGGAGTACCTGGTCTGGTATATTTCCACTTAAACTATCCATCCATAATTGCTAACCATAATTAATCAGTATTGTAATGGGAGAATTCGTATCATAGCGTCCTAAAAGGGGTTAAAAATGTAGTCAAACAGATATAGTATGCGTCATTTGTTTAGCTATGAGATTCACCATTTCAATCTGTATATGTTTTACTTCGAAAATTTTGGAGTCCTTAAAAACTAATTAATATTTCACATGTTCATTTTTGGGATTTGTTTAACCACTGTATATGATTCTTTCACATCCATGAGATAAAAATTCTAATTTTCAGAGATTATGAATTATAATACCTTATGCGGTTATCCATCGAAACATATAGAAGCACTACTTCGTACCGTATCATTATATTTTGGCTATAGAGGAAAAAGAAGTTATCATGTGGTATTACTATTAGGTATAATGATTTAAGAGGTGGGTCCAATAGCTTTTTCTTTGTTTCTTTTCTCTAGTTCAAGATCAAATTTATGGGGAGTATTATTAGTTCTTTGACCTTTCCTTTTTAGAGAGGCCTTCTTTGACCCATCAAGATTCATGAGCCGAATCTCTCTCTTGCTAAGTGAAAAAAATATAAAAAGATAGTTCATACAAGCGTATGCATAGGCTGGTTGGGTTGTTGCTTTGATGATTGTAGGAAGGTACTTCACTTGAATAGAGGGGATTCTTCCCTTTATCTTTTGGGTTCTTCACAATCTAATCTATTAGCTTTTCTTTTCATGCAATATTTTTCTTGTTACTCTAAAAATTCATCCAAATCTTCCTGGATATTCTCCTTTCATTATGATTCTAATTTCATATACTCTTTATTAAAAACCTCACAAAGAATTGGATTTTCGTAGGATTTCGATACATTACTCAACCATACTTTGACCATGATTGGTCATTACTTCTAAGTTCTAACGAGACCATTAAACTTTTTCGTTTAACATTTACATTTCACGAAGATTACTCAAAGATGTTTATAAGTGTGGCTTTTTTTTTTAATAAGCATCTCATTTTCTTTTAATTCTGATAGAATACAGATACATGAAATAAGTAAAAAAATCCATAATTAATAAATGTACAATTCTCAAAAATAGCACATTTTCATGTTTTTGTCACAAAATAGCATATTATGGTGAAATTGACAAAATAACATTTATTGAAGAGGAAAAATACTACTCATTTACTTCTCATTCGTTTTTTTCTCAATTTTGTAACTTTAAACTTTAAACCCTAACTAATGATTTGTGAATCCAAACTCATTAGTGTAATACACTTAAAATGATTAAACTGTGCTATTATTGTTATTTTTTTTAGTTACAATTTTATAACAAAAATATCAAAGTGTGCTATTTGAAGGTAATATAAATTTCTCAAAAATGTTTTAAAAGAGATGAAACATCAAACGTTTAAAATCTTTTATATAGACATTAAGCAGTCATCCTTTTTGATAAGAAAACAATTGGAAACACATCAACGCGCATATACGTGGTTTGATGGCAGTTGTCTTAGGGTATGGCTATATATTCGTTCCATATGTCCTCGTTTCCTCCAGCTTGAATTAATATTGACGAGCCGAGCGTGTGTAAATCGAAGCTAGGTTTCAGCCAATTCGGTGGATTGGATTTTTGGTAAAAATAGCTTATCTTTCCGATAAGTAGGATCTGTATGTCTTATAAATGGGTTGTATTGGCTTAGTCGTTAGAGTAATTCCAATATATTATTCTATTTTTTATTTTATAAAATAGAGTAACTCTAAAATAGAATTAAGTTTCACTCAAACTGTACTTCTAAAAAAAACTGGATAATGAGTCAAAAGTAGAATAATGAATATGATTATTACATTTTCAGAGTAATTTTATTTCGCTTTATTGATACCCTCAAATAACACATTATGATGTATTTGTCACAAAAGTAGCCACTACAAGAAAACAGGTCATTAACGACCACGTTTTACGACTACATAAGTGTAGTCGTAATTTTACGACAAGTTTACGACTAATTTACGATTAAAAAATGATTGGTCGTAAGTTCGATGTAAATTTACTACTAAATCATTTAGTCGTAAAATAGTCGTAAAGTTACCTCTCAAGTACGACTAATTTTTCCCGTAGTCGTACATTAGATGTAAATGTACGACTATTTTACTTCCGCTATTAACATCTTATTAACGACTAATTTACGTGTAAATATTACATCTAATTTACGACTCACATTACTTTAGTCGTACAATAGTCGTAAATTGACGACTAATTACATCTGGGGAAATAACATCTAATTAACGACTATTTTACGAGCAAGATAGATGTAGTTTGGTTGTTAAGTTATGCTAAAACGTAAATTGGTCGTAAAATTGTTACAAACCAAATCGAAATTTCACTATAAATACGAGCTTCTCCTTCATTATTAAGATGCAAAAAAGAAAAAAAAAAAAGGAAAAAAAAATGTCTAGAAATATTTATGAGGTTCGAAGTTGGATGTATGCGCATAAAGATGCAAGAGGAAGAGTAACAGACGAATTTCTGAACGGAGCGGAGATATTCATGTACCAGGCGGGACAGACGCCTCTCACAAAGGAAACGGGTAAAATGTTCTGTCCGTGTCGTAAATGCAATAATACGAAGTTTGCTGCTAGTGCAACTGTTTGGAAACATATAGTAAATAGAGGATTTACTCCACATTACTATGGTTTGGTACCACGGAGAGGGTGATCATAGGAATGAAGCTAGTAGTAGTAATCATGTTGAAAATGTTCGTAACAGCAGAGATGTACCACATTTTGCTGCTTCTGAAAGTGTCATTCAAGAAGATCATATGGTAGATCATGATAGGATGCATGATATGGTTAATGATGCATTTCACGAAACATCAGTAATGGAGGAGGTCGAAAATATAGAGGAGCCTAACTTGGATGCAAAAAGATTTTATGAAATGCTAGCAGCAGCAAATGAACCAATTTATAAAGGTTGTAGAGAGGGTCTTTCTAAGTTATCATTGGCTGCTAGGATGATGAATATCAAAACTGATCATAACTTACCTGAAGTTTGTATGGATGCATGGGCTGAGTGTTTAAAGAGTATTTGCCTGAAGATAACTTGTGTGCTGAGTCTTATTACGAGATTCAGAAACTTGTTAATGGTCTTGGCCTACCCTCGGAGATGATCGATGTATGCGAAGACAACTGTATGATATACTGGGGAAAGAATGCAGAATTGTTAGAGTGTCAATTTTGCAAGAAGCCACGATATAAACCGCAAGGACGTGGGCGGAATAGGGTGCCGTACCAGCGGATGTGGTACTTACCTATTAAGGATAGATTGAAGAGATTATATCAATCTGAGAAGACGGCATCATCGATGAGATGGCATGCGGAACACGATCAGAAGGAAGGAGAGATCAATCATCCCTCTGATGCAAAAGCGTGGAAACACTTGAATAAGGTGCACCCTGATTTTGCAAGCAACCCTCGCAATGTTTATCTTGGGCTCTGTACAGATGGCTTTAGTCCGTTTGGGATGTCTGGAAGACAGTACTCGCTTTGGCCAGTGTTCTTGACGCCATACAATCTTCCACCAGAGATGTGTATGGAAAAGGAATTGCTTTTCATGAGTATATTGATACCTGGTCCAAAGCATCCGAAGAGGTCCTTGGATATTTTTTTACAGCCTTTGATAGAAGAATTGAAAGAATTATGGTCAACTGGCGTGCAGACATATGATTGTTCAACAAGAACAAACTTTACAATGCGAGCAGTTCTTTTGTGGACCATTAGTGACTTTCCTGCGTACGGGATGTTGTCGGGTTGGACGACGCATGGGAGGCTGTCTTGTCCTTATTGTATGGGAAGCACAGACGCATTTCAGCTGAAGAATGGGAGGAAGACGTCCTGGTTTGATTGTCATCGGAGATTTCTTCCCATTAACCATCCGTACCGAAGGAACAAGAAATTGTTTCGGTCAAAAAAGGTTGTACGAGACACCGCTCCACCGTATTTATCTGGAGAGGAAATCGAGCAAGATATTGATCACTATGGTTGTGAAGCGACAGTCAACAAAGGGGGTAATTGGCATACTCCGGCAAATATGCCTGATGGTTATGGGACACAACATAATTGGCACAAGAAGAGTATATTTTGGGAACTTCCATATTGGAAAGATCTACTTCTGCGCCACAATCTTGATGTCATGCATATAGAGAAGAACTTCTTTGACAACATCATCAATACTTTGCTAAACGTCCCCGGAAAGACAAAAGATAACATGAAGTCAAGGTTGGATCTGCCTGCATTATGTTGTAGGATTGAGCTGCATATTAAAAACGATGGAAAAATCCCGGTTCCTATTTTCAGATTGTCAGCAGAAGCAAAAGCGGCATTGTTGAAGTGGGTGGCATCAGATGTGAAGTTTTCTGATGGATATGTTTCAAATCTATCAAGATGTGTTGATAATCAGGGACAAAAGTTTTCAGGGATGAAGAGTCATGACTGTCATGTTTTTATGCAACGACTTCTTCCATTTGCATTAGCAGAGTTGCTGCCAAAAAATGTTCACGAAGCACTTGCAGGTAACTTAAATATATATATAATTAAAGTTATAATTATATATTTCTTCTGGTTTTTAAGGGACTTATAATTCATTGTAAATTATTGGTAGGCATTGGAGCTTTTTTCAGAGATCTAAGCGCACGCACCTTAACTGTAGATGTCATCAGGCAGCTTGATGAGAATATCCCGATCTTGATGTGCAATTTGGAGAAAATTTTTCCTCCGTCCTTTTTTGACGTCATGGAACATCTAGTTATCCACCTTCCGCATGAGGCATTGCTTCGTGGACCTGTTCATAATGGATGGATGTATCCTTACGAGCGAGCTATGAAATATTTGAAAGGGAAAGCAAAAAATTTGGCAAGGGTTGAAGGTTCAATAGTTGCTGGAAGTTTGAATGAGGAAACATCTCACTTCACTTCCTACTACTTTGGTTCACAAGTCCGCACACGAAAAAGGACTACTAGCAGATACGATGACGGTGGTGTTGTGCCGACATATGTTGATAAGGATGTTCCAGACATATTCTGTGAGGT
The DNA here is from genome assembly GCA_010577795.1 of Isatis tinctoria. Taxonomy (NCBI): domain Eukaryota; kingdom Viridiplantae; phylum Streptophyta; class Magnoliopsida; order Brassicales; family Brassicaceae; genus Isatis; species Isatis tinctoria. The sequence goes on from CM021245.1 coordinate 26,758,449, forward strand.
TGGACGTCTAGGTGGAAAACTGAAAGAAGTTTGGTGGTCGAGTTCAGAAGACGCTCACAGTGCCCACACATATATACTCCTTCAATGCGAGGAGCTTGAATTATTTGAAAGGTAATTTAATTTTTTTCTGCTGTTGATTAATAATTAGTTTTACCACACATGTACTTAATTCAATTATCATTAATTTGTTTTAAAACAGCGACTTTCTTGCCCAAGTCCAAGAAGCTATACCAGGAATATCAACTAATGATCTCAACAAAAGGAAAGACCAACACTTCGTGAAATGGTTAAAAACGCAGGTATTACATCGCAATATATATACGTCTGTACATATATATTGACGTTTCAGGTTGATTGTGATGATCCATTTTATGTACATATATATATATTTGACGTTTCAGGTTGATTGTGATGATCCATTTTATCCTCAGTGGTTTCACGAATTGATACAAGGTCCGATCGGGAAGGTCACCACAGCATCTATGTATTTCACACGGGGATACACTTTTCATACTTACGAATATGGTAGTCAGCGAGCAACAATGAACTATGGAGTATGTGTGAAAGGAGAAGCTGATTTCTATGGAATCATACGAGAGATCCTCGAAGTGGAGTTCCCTGGCGCAGTGAAGCTGAAATGTGTTCTCTTCAAATGTGACTGGTTTGACCCCACAGTCAATAGAGGTGTTCGGTATAGCAAGTTTGGTGTTGTTGATATAAATGCTACACGGAGGTACAACAAATTTGAACCCTATATTGGCTTCCCAAGCAGACCAAATTTGTTATATTCCATACCCGAGGATCAGACAATCAGGAATTTCTTGGTTAGCCGCTATAAAAATTACACCTCGGGGCCGATCACTGACAGATGAAAAACCACCTTTACAAGAAGATGCAGCTGTAACTGAAGTAGAAGTACCCGAACAAGCTTTAGATGATATCTTACTTGTTGATCTGCGTAATCCCGGATATGAAGAACTTCCAGACGATGCAGCGGACGAAGCCAACGAAGATGAATTTGAAGAAAATGATGAAGTGGATGATGTTTCTGAAGACGAGTGATCGAGTTCCATTATTATGTTACAAAGTTTCTTGTTTTATCATTATACTCTTTGTATTGAAAAAAACTTTGTATTTTTAAGTTTTATGTTATAAAGTTTCTTGTTTTATACTATCATAAAACTTTTTCTATTGGAAAAAAAACTTTGTATTTTGATGTTTTATGTTATAAAGTTTCTTGTTAAGTATATAGGTTTGGGGAATTTGGGGTATGGGTTTTGGGGTTTGGGTTTTGGGGTTTGGGGTTTGGGGTTTTGAGGTTTTGTGGTTTCCGAGTTGGGAACATGGTTACAAATTAGTCGTAATTACGACTCATGTACGACTAAGTCGACCCTAATTAGTCGTAAAGAACGACTACTGTACGACTCGAGTTACAAGTTAGCCCCTTATTGGTCGTAAATACGACTACTGTACGACTCAGGTTACAATTTAGTCCCTACTTGGTCGTAAATACGACTACTGTACGACTCGAGTTACAATTTAGTCCCTACTTGGTCGTCCAGTTTTCTATAAAAACAACCATCCCACACTCTCCCATTGTAGAAGACAGCAAGTAAGAAAATAAGAGAAGTAAGATCTGGAACGACAATGGGGAGGAGACACGGTGAGACCTGCGAGTGTTTACGTTTAAACGTCCGGAGGTCTCGCTTTGTCTCTTTTCCCTCGTGGTTCCAGTATCTTTCTTCTCTTTTTTTTCCATAATTTATATAAACAGTCCCTAATTGGTCGTAAACAGTTTAGTCCCAATTTGGTCGTAAATTGCTTGTAGTCCCTAATTGGTCGTAAATATTAGTCCCTAATTGGTCGTAATAGCAACTGCCTTACGACTATTAGTCCCTCATTAGTCGTAAAGGCGGAGTCCTTAATTAGTCGTAAATGTGATTGGTCGTACTTTAGTCGTATATTTACCACCCGTTTACGACTGTTAGTCCCTAATTAGTCGTACATTTACGACTAATGTACGACACAATGTGATTTTTATATAAGGAGAGCGGAGCGAAGCCATTTGGTTGCTCATTCCCTTCTCTCTAACAACCAGATAGCCTCCTCTCTCTCTAGGTAATTTTTTTTTTCCGTTTTAGATTTAATTAGGTGGTTAGTTAGGTAATTAGATTAGGAATTTGGAATTAGTTTAGGTTTGGAATTAGTTTAGGTTCGGAATTAGTTTAGGATAATAATAAGTGGAAGATTTAGTTAGATAATATGAATTATATGAATTATATATATGAATTATAACCATTTACATTTTTTTTTTCCAGATTGTCAATATATTGTTATGGCGAGCGGTAGAAAGAGACTTCAAAACCGTCATCCCCGAACATCTTACGGGGAGACTTTTCTCGGTCAGTCGTCTGATCCATCAGCTTCTACGTCTGGGACATCATCCGGCCCACACAATGTCCCTGATAGCCAAAACCCCAGCGTTCCGTATGTCCCTCAGCCTGCTGATCATGTACCGCCATACTTCCCCAGTATGACGCTGATCATGCATACTTTTCGTATGATGAGCAGTCGCCTCCACATCAGGCTACACAGCAGCCTCGACAGCAGCCTCCACATCAGGCTCAACAGCAGGCTCCACCGCAGCCTCCACAGCAGGCTCCACCGCAGCCTCCACAGCAGCCTCCTGCAGCTCTTCATCCAGATTTGATGGTGCCGGCGAGTGCACGGTATGCAAGATATACCGTCGAAGACATTCTCCTGATGCCGGGTCGAGAAGGTTTACCAATTCTCGATCCAGATCTACCAACCGGCACGACTTGGTAATTTAATTTTATATTATTTAAATAAAATTTATAATTTAAATTTCAAAATATAATTAAATAATTACTTATATATATTTATTGATCTAATTAAATAATTGTTCAAATTTTGTAGGTTTACTTGCGACAATAGTATCGGACAGAGCATTGGGGATATCATCAGGTCAAACTTCCGGGAAATGCATCCCAATTGGTCTCTTACACCTCCCCATGTTCGCATAACTTGGTTCAAGTGCTTTGCGGTTAGTTTATAATCTTAATTTTTTTTTTATAAAAACATTTAAATATGATTAATTAATATTTTTATGTTTTTTTTTGTAGCAAAAATGGAATTGGTCAGCCGCTATTACCGAGACGGTGAAGGCAGAGTTCAACCATAAGGCGCTGCTTCGCCTCAAGAACATTGTTAGCGACTGGAAGGAAAAGTGGAGGGTTATGGGGGATGACGCAAAAAAGAAACCTACCTCGACAATGATGTTTGGAATGGCCTGAAAGAATATTGGAAACAGGCAAAGGTAGAAAAAAGGTCTCTCACTTGCTCCAAGGCCCGCCTCACCCGTGATTCTGATGGCAATCTCCCAATACCTCATACTTCAGGACAGACTCCACACGCCAAAAGGGCACTGCAAATTGTAAGTTTTTTTATATTATTCAATTTTCATTACATTTATATAATAATATTGAAATATTTATAAAAATTAAGCCCTAGTTTAATTCATTTTTTACTTTTTTTGCTATATATAGGCTGCCAAAGAAGGAGCACCACCATCTTTAGCCCGACTTTATAAGGAGACCCATCAGCATTCCGATGGCACTTTCTCCCATCCTCGAGCAGAGCAGATCTACAACGATGTAGAGAATCGGATTCAGGAGATCCAGACCCAGCTCACGCAAGAAAATCCGGATGGTGCACCGGTCCAACTTTCGACCATTGACCAAGACAAAATATTTGAGCAGGTAAAATATTCAAGATTTTTAATGTTTCTTTATATTTTTAATTTTACATATATATGCATATATGTAAATATAGTACTAATTAATACTCAAATCCAATCGAAGGTTGCTCCGAGGAAAAGAGGACGTATAGTTGGGATCGGGAGTGTCAACGATGTCCCCAGAGCGAGAGCTGAACACGCTGCTAGAAGGGCAGAAGAAGAGTCTATCCGGAGGGAGTTGGAAGCTGCGAACGTAGTCATAGCCGACCACAACGACAAATTTAAGGCGATGGCAAATATGATGGATATGATTCTAGAATCAACTCCAAACGTGAACCCAGCAGTTGCGGCTACGTGGCAGACTATGCGTCCAAACTTTATCCCCAACCCTACTCCGGAAGAACAGCAGGAATTGGAGCGGCGTGCGGATGAGAGGAGTGCCGAGATGTTCAACGATATAAACCTAAATGCTTAGGTTTTTCGGTTTTTATTATTTTGTATTTTGAATATTTTTATATATATTATATATATGGATGATAAATTTTTCATATAAAATATCGAATTTTAAATTTTTAAATTAATTTTCAAATTTTTTTAAAAAATCATATTTTAAATTATATATAAAAAAATTTCGTAATATATATATTTAACGTAATTTCGTCGTAATATTACGACTAATGAACATCTGTGTTCGATGTAAGTTAGTCGTCAATTTACGACTAATTAACGTCTACAGTCGATGTACATTAGTCGTAAATTTACGACTAATTTACTACAATTTAGTTCCGAGTATTTACCTCGCTTTTACGACTAATATGTTTACGTCCTGTTTACGACCCCACAAGTTAGTCGTAATGTTACCTCGCTTTTACGACTAATTCATTTACGTTTAGTTTACGACGCTTTTTATTAGTCGTAACTTTACGACTTGTTTACGACTATCTTCTTTACGACTGATTTACGACTAAACACATTAGTCGTAAATTTACGACCAATTTGCTACTATCTGGGGATTACGACTAGCTGTTAACGACCAATCGCAATTAGTAGTAAGTTGGTCGTAAAGCATGTTTTACGACTAATATGCTACCAATTCTGTAGTCGCTAATTACCTGTTTTCTTGTAGTGAGCACAAAAGGGTGAAATTGACAAAATAGCATTCATCACATGATTTAAGCACAATTAAACTAATGAACGTGAGTTCATAAGTCCTTAATTAGAGTTTAGATTTTGGGGTTTAGGATTATAAGATTGAGAAGAAACGAATGAAAAATATGGGTGTAATAGTATTTTTCATCTTTGATGAATGCTGTTTTTATCATTTCCATCATTGTGTGCTATTTTGTGACAAAAACATGAAATTGTGCTATTTTTAAGAATTGCCCTTATTGTTTCAGAAGAACATAGTTTTTGAGTAAAAAAATGCAGTGGAGTTTAAATGCTTTTAAATTGCAAATTAAACATTGTATCTTCTAGTCTAGTGTCTGGATTCGATCACCTAGAATCCAAAAAAAAACAAAACTAAACATTGTGATCTAAGATTTTATTTCATTTTGTTTGATTGATTTTTTTATCAGGTAAAAACTTTCATTTTAAAATATTCCCAAGACTACAAAATAATATTTGAAAACATAAAAACATATAAATGTATTATCTTTTTTTTTTTAATGTATACAGAGAAAGATGTTGAGTTTAACTAGTGACTATTGAATAAACAATCGGAACAAAAGAAAAAATGAATGGAACAAATATTTGTTACTTATTATTCTTTTTAAAATTTGATTAAAAAAATATTTTTGTTCAATAAGTTTCTTATAAATCGAGAATAAATCATGTACAAGTATAATAAATATTACTTATAAACATTATAACTTCTTAATAATGAAATAATGAAGAAGAGTTTATTGTTCATTATAATTATTTTGATCATCATATAGGCTCGTTATAATATACTAGTAGAGTTGCTAACCCCGCGCACGTGGTGTTTCATTGATTATGTATTTATTTTATTCTTATTATATTTATTTTTAATAAAACCAAAGCAAATTCATAATATTTATATATTTATTTGAAATCTTGTTTACTAATGGGCTTCATTAAATATTTCTTTTTGAAATATACATTTTATTGTAATACCAAGAGAATGAAAAACAGAATTGTGAAATGGATTTCGTAAAGCATTGATTTGAGATATAAATATCATTATAACATAAAGACAGTTCCGGCTCTACGCTGAAGCCCATAAAGGAAAGTTTTAGACGCCAAATATAATAACTATTATAAGAGTAACAATTTCAGTTAAATCCTTTAGTGCAGTTGTTATAACTCTTTTTAATGTCTAAAAAGTGAGATTTTCGAAGTTTATTTGGCACGATAAGGATAAAGAATGTTGGCTAATTATATATATATATATATATATATATATATATATATATAAGATGCCCACGTCAAAATAAATGATACATCCATCACCACCGCTGCATTTCTAACTGAAGCTCTTCTCCTACCATCGATCTACAAATATTGTAACAAATCGAAAGTCCATGTTTTGAAGAAATGGAGGGTTTTAGTTGATCAAAGCATAAACATACAAATCCATTAAATAGGGGACGAAGACTAGTATTCGTTGACGACAAGAGTAGAGTAGACTCTAGCTATAGCTACAAGTTTTGAAGAAATCGGAGTAACCAAATCTCAGTCATTTTTACTTACATCATCATAGATCATCATCATTAACCACATGAGGCTGAGCAGATATCGAACGTGTGATTGCGATGTGGAAGTAAAAGGACGAGGCCACGCGCGAGTGAGCAGATGCGCGTGAGATTCAGGGTTTTAGGGCAGAGATACGGAAAGAGACAGAGGTTTATCGCATTATATTGGAAGAGAACAAATAAAAATCAAAAATTGAGCCTCGTGATCGGAGATTTTTTGCAGTGATGACTGTACTCTTCTTCCTCTCTTCTCTCCCCCCTTGTCACGTGGGCTAAATTTTGACCACCCTTCTTCAATGACCATCAACATCACATCACTCTCTCCTTCTTCGAGTTTTTGCATGGTTTAGTTTTACTCCACAAAAACCGATAATCTTCAAATCCTTCTTACAATTATGTAGATCTAGTAAACATTCGTGTGTGAGTGACATAATAATTACTTTAAAAAGCAATAACGAATTAACAAGAGTTTGCAAGTATGGTTGTCCAGAACTTGCATGTTTTTCATTCGACCCCACCATCTCATTTACTAACATTAAGATCTACCCTATCTACTTAAACCAAAGTTCAATCTAAAGTTTTTGGCAGCACGTAAATGAATGATTTCACTTTAGTATATAATGTTACCAAATGTGTTCATCTCTAGTTTACCATCTACATCCAAAGCTGAGTTTAGCATCCATCAACCAGCTCATACCTTTACCCAATATATGTTTCTCTTTACATAGTTCCGATTTTTGTTTGTTACAAATTTATATATTCTCGTTGCAATTTTTTTTTTTATAACAGGAGAATATCGAACGGGATTTTACACTATTCTCATATATGTGAAGGAGCCGAGTATTAGTGTTACTAAATTCGTATGCAGTAGCAGAACATGATTACAATTGATGTGAAAAAATAATCTAAACCTTAATTTCTTAGTTTTCAGGGTAAACCATTCAACCATAAATACTAGATCACCACTAATTACATTTGTTTGTCTTCTATTGATATTTTTGTCCTCATGTCATCTCTGTATCTTGTCATCCTTTTTTTAAAGGCTAGTCACCTCCTTAAGGAATGGTCATTGTTTTTTAAGCTGAATATAGAAGAAACATGAGTTAATTAACTGGAAATAGGTTTAATTTGATTCAATTAATTATCAAGACTGTCACACAGATTACATATAGAGCAAGCATGTGTTACATAAAGAGTAAATATATAGACTGATTAAAATATTTCTTTTAACTTGGCTGTAGAAACTAGATACTACTGATATCATCGTATTTTGTAATAAAAGAAAAACATAAAAAAACAAGCGAACCCCATTTGAGTAAATGATACTTCTATAATTTAATATTACTTCGTAAAAAGCTGCGTCCCCACATATTCTATTGATTTTAAATACTATTCGTTTTACTAAAAACCTGCATATACACCTCTGATTCTGTATATAAATGCGAGGCCCTCTTCTCCATTCTTCACTTCACTCCAACGTGAAAACCTACTACTTCAATCTATCTCTTCATATTTTCTTTAACTTATCTTAGTCTACACTTAGGGTTTTCAAAGTTATAGAGAGAGAGAGAAATGATGCAGACTCCGTACAATACTTCGACGCAGGGGCAATACTGTCATTCTTGCGGAATGTTCCACCACCATAGCCAAAGCTGCTGCTACAACAACAACTCCTCTAACTCAAACGCCGGCTCTTACTCAATGGTGTTTTCCATGCAAAATGGAGGCGTTTTCGAGCCGAACGGCGAAGATTATAACTCTTCCTCAGTCGTTGACTGCACTCTCTCTCTTGGAACTCCTTCCACACGTCTTTGCGAGGAGGACGAGAAACGCAGACGCTCTACTCCCTCGGGTGCTTCCTCTTGCATCTCAAACTTCTGGGACATGCTTCACCCCAAAAGCAACAACAACCCCAAATCGACGCCGTGTAATAACGTCCCTTCCTTTTCCACTGCTAATCCCATCAAGCCAACACGCGGTTGCTCCGGCGGTAACGGCAGTGGCGGTGGCGGTGGCGACTCTCTCCTCGCCAGACGCTGTGCCAACTGTGACACAACATCAACTCCACTATGGAGAAATGGTCCTAGAGGCCCTAAGGTAACTAATTTCCATGAAATCATTCTAAAATATTCGACTTCTTGAGGATAATCAACAAACAAAACAATGATTGCATAAAAAAGGCATTCGTCCCTTTTTAAAAATAGTTGTTTTATCCTTTTTTCCTTCTCCTTAAACAGGTATTCTGCTGTCAATATAACTCTATCTATTGAATATAGCATTAATTAGTACTTTTGATTGTATAAGGTGATTGATTTCCATTAATTTTCATCGAATATGTATTTTTCTTAAAAATTATTTCAAATGCGACCTCTTAAGATTTTCAAAAGAAGACATTTCTTTCTTTTTTTGAATTTTCCGATTCTCCATATCTTTATTTATTGAAAACAACATTAAATAGTGATGTTGATGGTTAAATGATATGGATGGTTTTGGAAATTACAGTCCCTATGCAACGCATGCGGCATTCGTTTCAAGAAGGAAGAGAGAAGAACCACGGCGGCTTCAGGGAACGCCGTCGTCGGAGCTGCACCGGCAGGAGCTGATCAGTACGGACATCACAACGCCGGCTTCAACAATTACAATATTGCCTCTAATAACAACACTAGTGGTAATTCGTGGCCTCATCACACGACGCAGAGGGTTCCGTGCAATTATCCGGCAAACGAGATCAGGTTCATGGATGATTATGGCGGCCATGGAGCTAACAACGGTGACCCTGACGGTGGTCACGGCGGCGTTCCGTTTCTGTCGTGGAGGCTAAATGTGGCGGATAGGGCAAGCCTTGTCCATGACTTTACCAGATGAAAAAACCTGATGAGAAGTTGACGTTAGAAAAAAAAATCCATGTTGTTTTAATTATTTACTATGTCTATTTTTTTAAAAAAAAGGAAGAAAATGTTCGAAAAAAAAGAGATAGAAGTGTATATCGCGAGACGATGTAGATGGTATTGATAGCGACGGTCTAACTTATGGTTTATCTATAAAGTACCGCTCTGGTCAAATTTTAAATCATTTTTGTATTTTTATTTTCAAAATTGAACCTCCTTCTTATGGAAACTTTCTCTGTCTTCAGTCTTTGAAGTGAATAATGTGTTTAGTATGAATATCACACATCAAATGCGTAGAGTGATGTAATCATGAGTGTTAGTAAAAAAAAAAAGGATGTACTTGAGAAAAAAATTGCAGACCAAAAATATAGACAGAGGATATAACTCTTTTAATGTATATGGTTTGTGGTTGAACGGAGAAGTTTCAGTTCCACTTCCACCTGAGTCCCTGAATTTCACAACTGAGACTTTAATTATTACTGTGTTTTGATAATTGGTAAGAAATATGAAAAGCAAGTGAAATAAATAATAATTTGGTGGGTAGCTGTTTGGTAGTGAAGATTGAAATCCGATCGTCGAATTAGGAGATTAGATTCTGATCGTACCAATGTGGGTTTACTCGTGTCTGTGGTACTGTTGTGTTTTCAGTTTGGATCAGAGCATTGTAGTGATTTAATGAACTTATTTTTGTCGTATTATGCTCTGTTTTTCTCTCCTTCATATTTTGACCGTCGTTTTGTCCTTTTCTATTTACCTCATCTTGACCTTTTGCTCGTGTCAATATGCGCTCAACAGAATATTTTTCATTTTTTTTCTTCTCCTATTTTCTTTCTCTTTATTATTAGTTTTCCGATTTTACTGAACCGATTCTGCAACATTGTTTGTACTAATTCTACCAGCTTTTTAATCTACTCTGCACGATCACACAAAAATCTCACTATTATATTATATTTTCTATCCAGTCTTCCTCGACAAATATTCATCTTTCTTCAGTATCCACCATACGATAAGATATTTTATACCACCATGTGCTCGATCATAAGTTTTCTGTGTAATTGGGCTAACACAGGGCCCATTTAAGAATTCAGTTGGGCTTTAAGCCGAAAAGTATTATTGGGCTAATTAGTGGGAGATCGATATTGCTTGAGGCCCAATAAAGAAACTTACTTTTGTCACATTATTGCTAATGAGTGTTTAACGACCATCACCGTAGACAGCTGACCAATTCCGCCGTCGCCATGTCTCTCCGTAAAACCCTAACCGCATTAAATCGACCTTCGTCGCCGCCGAATTCCTCAATTGCCGCCGTGAATCTCGAAGTTTCAGAGCCTTCTCCTCCTCCTCCTTCTTCTTCTTTAAAAATCGCATTTCGACCCCGTAAAATCCGTAAACTTTCGTCAGATGATCCGATTCCGTCGGCGATGATGATCACCGCGTCTCATCTATCGTCGAAATCGACGGTTGATATCGCTCTCCGCCACCTACGAAGCTCCGACGAACTCCTCGGAGCCGTAATCACCGCTCACAAAGATACTCCGGTGTTCGATTCGAGCAGCACTCCGTTTCTCTCCCTGGCGAGATCCATCCTCTACCAACAGCTCGCCACCAAGGCAGCGAAATGCATCTACGATCGGTTCGTCTCTCTGTTCGACGGCGGGGAATCGGGCGTTCTCCCCGAATCCGTCGCCTCGATCTCCGCCGTTGATCTTCGCAAGATCGGCGTCTCCGGGAGGAAAGCGAGCTACCTCCACGATCTAGCAAGTAAATACAAGAGCGGTTTGCTTTCCGACGAGATGATTCTCGAAATGAGCGACGGAGAGCTGATCGACCGGTTAACTTCGGTTAAGGGGATTGGAGTGTGGACGGTTCACATGTTCATGATGTTCTCTTTGCACAGGCCTGATGTTCTGCCTGTGGGAGATCTCGGTGTGAGAAAAGGCGTGAAAGATCTTTACGGTCTGAAAAATCTTCCTGGTCCGTTGCAGATGGAGCAGCTTTGTGAGAAATGGCGACCTTACAGGTCCGTTGGTTCGTGGTACATGTGGCGGCTCATCGAGTCTCAGAAGACATCTAAGACCAAACTGTCCAAGTAGCAAGAAACAAACACATGTTCATCTGATTGGTAGTAACACCCTCTCTGCCATTGAATGCGAAACATTAGCGTTTATTTGAAGTAAGTTTCCTTAATTAGTATCTGACTTAGTATTAATAGCTTTTATATTTGGAATAGATTCTGAAAAGTCTCCCAAAATCCATAAACTAGCATATTTTTGTTGTTCTTGTTGTATCTTCCGTATCTAGTATTAATCCTGGTAATATGACTGATGGTATTGTATTTTCTCGTGGAAGCTTCTAAACCGAGCATCAATCATGGTACTGTGATTGATTTGTAATTAATCTTGGGATCGTTTTCATACTCAAAGACCCACTTGTTCTTGGTCGGCCAGGACATCCTGTGACGAAGAAGCTATTACTCTCCCACCACTTTATTGTATCTTCCCTTCTCTTCCAAGCTTCACTTGCTGGAAGATCTTGTGTTCACGTGAGAGAAGCCCCATTTGTACTTCGACCTTATCCACCGAAATTCAAGATTTCTAGGATTCCTGTGATGATTCTTGTAGATCTGTGTTTGTAACAGTATGTATCAAAATCTGAAAGTTTCATCTTTCTTGGATTCGTTGCTTTAGAGAGCAGATCATGGCTTTTTTTCCTTCCCCAAAGCCCTTATTATCTGGCAGATCATGGGTGATTGGGCCAATGTCTCAACCACCCCAATTAAATCAATCAGAAAGCTTGGATCTGATTTTGCCATGTCATATATGATCAACAAGAGGAACATGTTTAAAGTATACTATTGGAGAGTTTTCCTTATATGTGGAGACATAACTAAAGTTTAAAGATGTCACGCCTAAACATTTCGATCAACCTCTTGAAACTTTTGTATATGACAGATCAATTTTTTTCATTGATTTTCAATATATTTGGTAAATACTGGATCATGGTAAGGTGCAACACAGCTGTGGGAAAACAAGACATGAGGCATGTGGAGATGGACAAAAGTGCAGGTCTTTGTTTGTGCTTATGTGGACCAGCTTTTCATTCCTTTTTCACACTTTAATTCTCTCAACCCCTCCCCACCAGAAAATTAATTTAATATGTCTTCTCTTTCAAGACAAGTAGACAACCGATTAACTCTAATTAGTTAAAGCTAATCTATTAGAAACCCTAATTCCATTGGTATGGGAAGTTGAAGCTGTAATAAATTCAATTAATCTCCATGCAAATCTCAAGCCATCAACAACTACTTTCTCATATTTATTGTAACATTAATTAATTCGGACAGAGAAGTTGCGTGACTTGATAAAAAGAGATATAATGAGCTCGAGTGTATTGGATTGGCTTACATGATACAGGTAGATGTATCATTAGTAGATTTAGAGATGTGAACTAATTCACGGTAATTTGATTTTCTTGATCAAATGACGCATAATTTCAACTAAATTAATTTTCTAAAATTAGAAAATAATTCTTAAAAATGAATGGATGACTAGTTAAAGAAGTTTCTTCTTCATCTCTCTTCCCACACCCTAAACTCCTAAAGTCTTTACTAGTAGTTGGTAAATAGTTGTGACTAACCTAGGGTTCTTGCAGACACACATTAATTAGCAACACCAATAAAATCATTACGAAAGAAAATAGAGAAAAAGAGATAAAAAATGCAATAATGGGAGATGGGCCAAAGTTGCAGGTGGTGAGAGATAACAAACATATGACAATGTCTCGAAATTAAGAGGCACCACCACTTACACACACACTCTCTTCTCTCTCTCTAGTAGGTTTGTGTTTTTTTTTTTTTTTTATACGTAATAAAAACAATATCTTGTTGGATTTTCATGTGAAATCAAACTTGATGGGTGATAGGAAACAGATGCACACACGTCACCACCACCACCATTTCTATTATTTCTCCATCTCATCTTGCACACTACACTTATTCTGAAACGATAAGCTCTTTAATCCCTCCAGGTTAGTCTAAAATCTTCCTCTTTCATTCCTAACTAATACGAACTAAACATTATCCAAATGGAGAATTTTTTTTTTTTTTTTTGCTGCATGCATTAGTGATGATTACAAGTATTAAAATTTAACAAAGTTGTGATCTTCTTTCGAGTCAGATTTACAATGGAGCATGGAGGAAAATGCAATGCAATGACTTCCACATCAGCTAAAACCTTAGAAGCAAAGCCACATACCAGCCCTGATCCGAAAGCCAAATCCGGTTCAGATCCGTCTTTAACTCCATTCCTCGCCGTCAAGAAAGAAAACCAAAAGCCGAGGGCACGTGGTGACCACGCATCCAAGTACAAGGAGTGCCAGAAGAACCACGCGGCCTTAACTGGAGGACACGTGGTGGACGGATGCTGCGAGTTCATGCCCGGCGGAGAAGAGGGCACGCTTGGCGCGCTAAAATGCGCAGCCTGCAATTGCCACCGGAGCTTCCACCGGAAGGAAGTGTACGGACATAGAAACAGTACACAAGAGCTGATATCTCCGGCGTTTTACCACAGTGGCAGCTCGTACAAGGCGGTGCAGCCACGTGGAATGTATCCAACGGGTGAGATTGGACGGAGGACTTCTTCGTCGAGCGAGGATATGAAGAAGATACTGAGTCATCGGAACCATAACATTAATGAAAACGGCTTGATGATGATGAGGAAGAAGAAGAGGATAAGGACGAAGATCAACGAGGAACAAAAGGAGAAGATGAAGGAATTTGCAGAGGGGCTAGGGTGGAGGATGCAGAAGAAAGACGAAGAGGAGATTGATAATTTTTGTAAGGTGGTGAATCTGAGAAGACAGGTTTTCAAAGTGTGGATGCATAATAACAAGCAAGCAATGAAGAGGAACGGTAACAATATTTGTGATATGCAAAAGTGAGATTAATTAGAACCTGTTCTTCTGTCTTAAAATTACTTTTGAGTACGAATTCGTGACTAGCTTATAGAATTGTAGATGCAAATCTGGACAACAGAAGCGTCTCTTATGTTCTGAGTTATTCTGTTTATGTGCGTTTTTGTTTTCTTAATTAGTTTGTGATTGCAACGAATATATAAATTTTTGGGCATTAAAAAGGGATAAAACCTTTCATAGAGTTAAAGAAAATACCAAATCATAATAGAGCAAATCAGCTGGAATAGCTCAGTTGGTTAGAGCGTGTGGCTGTTAACCACAAGGTCGGAGGTTCGACCCCTCCTTCTAGCGTTTTTTTTTTTCCTCCAAATATTAATTTGATTCTTTTAGGGAATTAAAAAACGAATTCATTGGCGTAATCATGTTATTTGTGGTAAGTCCAAGATCAGGAGCATCGTACGGTCCACATTTAGCTTGGCACTATATTTGGGTCATAATTGATGATTAGGAATAGACCGGTTCATATGATGGATTGTGAACTGGGTGTTTGCTCACAAGAAGTTTATACTTGCCTTTTCTTGACTTGTGGTTTGATGAAATAAGAAAAGAAAATGTATTTGTTGACACTAAGACGAGAGCCGAGGACAGCAACACTTCTTTGGCTAAGACGAACAGAAGAACAAGAAGAGAGTACGTCCATAAAAAAAGTTCGTCTTAGCCAAAATATTTGTTGACCCTGTTTGCAAATTGTGTAATAAGCTGATCTAAGAAGATTCAAACAAATATCTTATTATCTAAAAGAGTTTACATCTCCCAATCATAGGTAAGATGATGACAAACACAGAGATATGAAAAGAGGACCAAGTCTAACTTCAAACAAGGTTCTAAACAAGAAGTAGAATTTAATTACATGATCAATTCATCAGTCCATCCAGACTTTACGTGGATTTGGAAACAAATGCTTCAGATATTTCTTTGCAGATGTTTTTTTGAGAGGTTTCCTTTGATCTTGTAAGTAGTTGTGGTCTTCTTTCAAGTCAGATTTAAAAAGTTGCAACGTTTTTTCTTCGTTTCTAAGATTAATAAATTGTTGAAGGAGACAAAGAAAGTTAGTTTTGCACACGACAAGTTAGTCTAAACTCTAAAGCCAGTGTCCATTTGAAATGTCCAGACGATGTAGACGTAATTGTCAACATAAAACACAATTTGACCGGCGATTAAATAGGACAAAATGTATACATCATGTGGGTGTAACACTAACACATGGTTTTTATTAAATTATACACATATTTAATTTTGTTAGTTGGAGATCTACACAATGTAAAAGTCAACAGATCTACTATTTTCCTTTTCATATCACAAAGCAAACTTGGCCTACTTACTTAAATAAACACCACCATCAAGAGAAAGATTCAAGAATACACCTAACCAAAAAGAGAAGAACTCAACTTTTCCCCCACCATACTACCATGTTTAGAGCCATGAGCACGAGGAAAATCCACGGGGGCTACGAAAAGCTCGGGGAAGAAGAACCGACACTGAAGAGGGTCACGAGCGTTCCGGCTAGCGTTTATGGTAATTCAAGAAACCCTATTCAAGAGGTGAAGAAGACACCGACGACGGCTAAACCAACCGGCGGTTCTGTTCATCCTTTGCTAAGTTTCTTCGACGCTCGTTTTCAGAAGAAGAAGAAGAAGAAGACGACCAAGACGAGTTCGGCGACGGCTAAACCGGAGTTTGCGAGGTATATGGAGTATGTGAAGGAAGCAGGTGTGTGGGATCCGAACTCTAACGCACCTGTGATTCATTACAGATAGAATTATGGAGGAAGAGGAATGAAGACTTGTATATTGTTTTTCTTTATATATTATCTATGAAAAAGAAGAAAAACAATTATTGATTCGATCCAAAAGATGGATCAAAACTATGAATTTGTCATGCTTTTATGAATTGATGTATTAAAAAGGTTGAGTGTCTAGTACACTTTGGTTGAGTTCCAAGAATAAGATAAATTCAAGATCCATGAGCTTATTGTGATTAAATAAAGAACTTGGTATTGAATTTCTTTTTGTTTTCAATTACGATATGGTAATGAGAATTCGAATCAATTCGTAATTGCTGATATAGGAGGTCCAGAGTTGCTTGCTTTGAATCAGGTTCTACATTCTTTGATTTCATACCTTTAGCTTTTCTTTTTAAAAATTCAAAATAAAAGGACGAAAGTTTCAAATGCTCAATATTAAATGCATTTGATTTTTTCTTCTCATCAAATAAATATCAACTTATAAAAAATACTATAATAATGAGTAAGGTAGTGAGTCTCTTTTATTTGGAAGACCAGATTTGAAAAAACAAATATTTTTGTTAACAAATTTGAATACTCTTGTAAGCGTGTTCACATGGGTCACGTTGAGGAATTGGCTCCAAAAAATATCAAATTCCAGCTTAGAAAAAGACAAAAACAACTTTGCAAAACAAATATTATATAAAATCGTTTTCAAAATGGGCTTTACAGATTCGTGAACAGACAAATTGGGCCACGGGTTAAAAGTTAAAACAACCAAAACTTGCTTTAGGGACCTAATGTTGCCACGTCATCGTTTTCTATGACGTAATTGAATATTCGAGATAGGACCCGTCCATATATGACCCACTCAACAAGATCCCTTGCACGACATCGTTTTTGGACTACTCTTCGAAACCCTACCGTTGTGTTATTTACACAGAACACCCCTTCTTCGTCGCGCCGACCTTGCTCGGTAGTCATACCGGCCGAGGGTAAATCCGTCTTTTCGTCTCTGTAAAAAAGACACGTTTGTCTAAAATGTTCGACGACCAAGCGTAGAGGATTAATTTAAGATTAAGACAAAATAACGAAAAAAAATAAAGATTTAAGATATATTAACGAATTTTGCTCAGAAATGAGTCGCCAAGAATAGGGGAGGAAGCAAAGAAAAAAAGAACGTTTGTCAAAATCAAAATCAAATATTTGCGGAGAGACAAAGCGGAGGTTCTGGTTTGCGATTAAAAAAGAAAAAAAGCCTTGGAGAAGAGGTTTTCTTCTTCCCTCCTTCTCCTCCTCTGCATCTCTTTAATACGATGCCGTATCGCACATCTTCTATTAATCTTCGCCGCCGTCTCGCTTCCGTCTGACCAGGATCTACCGTTGAATTGGATCCTTTCAGCTTCTTCCGTGGAGATCTCCTTCGCGCCTGAGGTAATCGTTCTTCTACAGCTTCCGAATTTTTTTTTTTTTTTTTTTTTTTTTGGTTTATCAGCTTTGTTATTACGGTTGGATTTCTGGAAAATTCGTTATGATAAGTTTGAATCTTAGAGGTGTTTGTTCTTGCTTTGCGTTGGGGAGATTCGATTGACTTCTCGAATTGACCTTTTCGTTAGCTTCTAGATTCTCGATTTGTCATTAATTTGCCAGCTTCTTCCTCGATTCTAGGTTTTTGTCGTTAGCTTCCATATCCTCTCGAAATTTCGGCCCGAATCTATGTTGGAGTAAAGTTCTCGTTAGGTATAGCCTCGTGGTATCGATGGTGTGAATGATATAGGTTGCTTTGTACCTTCCCGATATCTAAATTCTTCACCTACTCCTTGTTAATCGCATCTCGTGTGCTTGTTTCGTCTTATAACGATTTTGTGGTATCGTCTCTTTTGCTAATGTTGAATCTTTGATGATTGCAGAGCCATGCCTACTTTTTCTGCTATAGCTTTGGATAGAATGCTAGAGCCAGGGGCTTCCACATCTGTCGAGACTGTTCCAAACACAAACTCGTACTATTCGAAGCCACCAATATCTAAGCTGGAGAAAGGTAAAGGTAAATTACCCAACGAGAGGACATACGCTCGTCCTCAGATGTCACCTGCTCTCTACGCCACTCCTGATGCAATCCCGCTCCCGAACTCGCCGTCTTCTTTCCCGCCGTCGCCTTATATCATCAACCACAAATCGCGCGGGCCGCGTCTTTTGAAAAGCTCTTCTGAGGCTAATGTGGCTTCCCAGCAGAAGACACTGGAAGATGAAACTGTTGCTAGTGGTGCAGATGTAAAGGCTTCACCTCGGAGGAAGTCCACCTCGTTCTCGTTTCCTATCAACGAGGCTACTGAAGAGGATTATGCCGATAGAGTTCAGGCTCGTCAAGCTGGAGACTTTGGTTTTGATGGAGTTGTTGATGGTCCTGTTGCGAATTGGAGTCCGCTTAATGGAAAGTCGGGGTTGGATAATGCTGCCAATGATTTAGAAATGGAAAAGAATCTGCCGGAGCCTGTCATTGCCAAAGCAGAAAAGGAGAGTGAGTCTGAAGATTTCTATGACCCAGGTGAGCCAGCAAGCTTCACAAGTAATACAGATGCAGAGGAATCACAAAGACTTGCTACGCCTGTGGGAGAGTTTTATGATGCTTGGGAGGGTACGTATCTAAATTTCAGTTTTTTTTACTTAGTATTTCCTTGTGAGACGGTTGTGAATGCTTATGATCTTAACGTTCCTAGGGTAGTATGATTAATCACATGCTTGAGTTCCTTACCTTTTACTTTTTGCCGTTGGGGATATATCAGTTTTGTTTGCTTAACATGCAGTATTAACCGTTTCTTTTTTTTGGGAATTCGTTGTGTTTCTGGATATGTCACGAGTCAGATTTGTATGAACGCATGATTGCTTTCCCATGTATTTGCAAAGTATCTTATATTAAGATTAACTTGACGATATTACTGGGAACTTTTTTGTAATTCATCTGATACCCTAACGGTGAAGCTCTCATTTCTTGGTATTCCAGAACTATCAACCGACAGTGGAATGCAGATTTCAGTTAACAACATCGAAACTGAACTAAGGGAGATAAGGCTGAGTTTACTAATGGAAATCGAGAAGAGAAAACAAACAGAGGAGGCTCTGGAGCAGATGCAAATACACTGGCAGAGACTCCGTGAGCAGCTGGCCCAGGTGGGTCTGTTCGTTCCTATCGATCCCACCACCTCCACCAACAACATGAACCTATCAGAAGAATTACGCTGCCAACTCGAGGTTGCCAGGTTTGTCTCCGACTCCCTAGGAAGAGGTATGGCCAAGGCTGAAGTAGAGATGGAGATGGAATCGATGCTCGAAACTAAGAACTTTGAGATCACACGTTTGTCTGACCGTGTCCACTACTACGAAGTCGTGAATCGAGAAATGTCCCAACGAAACCAAGAAGCCATAGGTAAAAAAGAAAATCAAATTTGTCATTGATGTCTTTTCTTGGTTCTATGTAATCTTATCTCCAACCTTGTTGATAACAGAGGTGGCACGACGAGAGAGGCAGAAGAGAAAGAAGAGGCAGAGATGGATATGGGGATCAATTGCAGCAACCATTACTCTAGGAAGCGCGGCATTGGCATGGTCTTACATTCCTGCGTCTAGACCATCATCCGAAGCATCACAACCTCTCAAGGAAGATTAAAGTAAGCCTCTTGTCTCCATAATGGGTGTTTGATATGAGCAAGAGAAATAAGATCCAGGACGTTTTAGCACGCCTTGTGAATAGAAATATATACATATTTGGTTATTGTTTTAACCGTTCAAGAGAGAATGTATAGCTCCGAGTAGCTACAAACACATGTTTCTTTTCTTTTTTTTCGCGGTGGCATACAAATTCACTAATATTTGGTTCGTGTTACCTGTTAACATTCAATGTTAGCTCTTTAGTCTCAAGTGCTTGGCTTGCTATTTGATTTATGTGTCTCTATTCGTTGCCTACATTTGGAACTTTTACAAACGGGCTTATGTTTTGGGGAACTAGATATGGAAATTTGAAAAAAAAAAAAAAAGATTGAGGGATATTTGAAGCAATGGTAATTAAAGGTTTTGTTCATCTATCGCCTCTGAACCAGTTAAGTACAACGTAGGCTGCAAAAGCTAGCGTAAACGCAGCTGCAACCAGAAATAAAGATATTTGGAACAATAGAGATGACTCGAAGGCTTCAAGGAGAAGCAAGTTCCACGTTTTGTACCATAAGATGCAGAAAACGGAACCCACGATCGCACCAACCACCACTTGACTGCTTGTGTGAAGTTTCTGAGAAACCCTTAACCGTATCTGACATATAAATTTTTTTAGATGGTTTCAACATTGTAATAGTGTTCCAGAAACTAAATGAGTTGAAATCATGAATCGATTAGTTGCTGAAACTGAAACACTTACAAAATATGAACCCAATGCGAGGATGAGACCGCTAAAGATTAGAGAGACTATATCGGTTCCAAACCATTCCATAACTGCAGAATAATATTGATCCATTTTGTTTTAAGACAGTTCCATGATAGTGAAGAAAACGATAGATGACTATATTGGTTCAAAGTTTGTTTCTTTAGCTGCTTACCGGACAAAACAGCGAACACAGATATGAAAGAAATGGATTGGGCGTGAGAAGATGGCATCCCAGGATCAGTTCGCAAGGTTGTAGCAGGCCTCGCTTGGTTAAGTATACGTTTGAGGACTACTGAGAGAGCCGAGTTCGAGACGGATCCAATGATTCCCCACAGGGCTGTACCATCATGTCGCAGAAGAATGATGGAAGCAAATAGAGCAGACACAACCCATTTGCTCTGTCATTAAATTGAAACAGGCGAGAATACGTATACACAACACAAAATGAGGTAAGAAAACGTATACACAACACAAAATGATATGCCTAAAGAGGCATTTCATCGAACACGTTGCGTGCATCAATGAGATTCCGTTTACTAACCAGACGATTTACGATTGCTTCGATCCCACCGCAGGCGACCAACTCGTTCCGGATCTCCGACGAGTCATTGACCAAAGGTTCTTGCTTGACGGACCCAGATTGTTCGTTTCCGTCATTGCTGCCAGCAAATCGTTTGGCTAAAACGGTCATAGATCTAGCGCCAGAAACAGACAGAGGAAAAACCCACGAGGGAATGATCAAAATATAGCTCCAGATTCGGATTGAAATCTCAGATCTTTCGAGAGTACTACGAAGGACCAAAGTAGAAGAAGTTGCAGGTTTGAATGGTGAAGAAGAAGAGAAGACGCTGCCATTATCAAAAGGAAAACGAAGTCAACGTAAGACTAAAATGCATCGTTACACAAAGTAAGATATTCGTCGAAAAAGTGAAAACTTTAAGATGAAATCGTAATGCCACGAAGGAACAGATTGCAAATCGGGGAGAATCAATTTTCTGGTGGAGGAAAAAAAGAAGAACCTGAGAGCTTCCTTCAATCTTCTTCCTTCACGTTGAAACGTTTTTGCTCGAAATCGGGAATTGTATACCTTTTGGCGCATTTTATTATATATTTTTTCCCATTCTTCTTCTTCCACGTGGCATATTGTGGAATCAAACCAATATCGAAGCAAACTAATGGGCTTTTAGTTCCACGCACGAATAGGCCCATATATGAAAATCAGGGCCCATAAAAATCATCTTCTAATTAGCAAAATTACACATATGGCCCATATAACAAAATTAAAGGGCTCAGCAGAATTATCCCACAACACAAATACGGGAAGGCATCTATGCTTTTATTTCTCCGGTGGAAAAAAGAATGTGCCATGTTGACATGAAAAGGTGAAAAGTTAAGAAAAAAGTTATGGAAATTCGAATATAAACCTAAATAATGTATCAACGGTGAGAAAGCGGTGTACACGTTCGTTTTATTCTTAAGAATATTATAAATGTTTCAGCGTTTGATAACAGTGTTGCTTTGTGGAATTCTGTAGACATGATATATATACTAATATACATATGAACTAAAATTTGGATATATTAAATCTAACATATCGATAAAGTTTAGATAGAAAAATATGGGGTCGAATATGCTTCGACAAATTTTCAATATAACATATGATATATTTTAGGTACAAATATATATATATATATGTGTAATGTGTGGTTGAATATGCTTTGAAGAATTTTCCACGTATGCGTTTTGAAAATATATTGGATAGAGTAATATAAAGACATAAAGGAAGAGTGCTCTTTATATTTTGACCGATTGTTACTAGGTTAAACCAGCTACTTTACGTATGTTTACATATTATATTTTTGTCCATCTCTTTTTGGCATGGAAATACTAAAGCTAAATGTACCATGATTCTTCTGGTTTAGAAGATAAGTAAAAAACTGAGTAATAAAACGGATAATTAAAAAAATACTACATGAAATCAACTCTTACTTGCAGGAAAATGGATAAATAAATTATGATACCCTTTATCAATTATCATACTTGAAAATTACAACTACTTTTTTTAGATGAATATAAACCTGGTAACGAATCAAATAAAAAATTGAAGTATCCAGCTTTAGTTGCTATTCTGTGTTCGTAAAATATTTAGCCTAACTTGTTCTGGACACAAATGATCAAGTAAAACCAAAGTGTATTAATGTATGCTATACAGAAACACTTATTTGATCTTCAAAATTACAAAATGAAAGTTATATCTATATATATATATTATTTATATAGTACATGGCGCTAAAGCCTATAACTAGTAACAAAAGAGAGTAGACACATTACATCTGAATTTAACCGACGGATTCAATGGAAACTTTAATTTTCTGATGGAATTTTTAATTCGTATTAAACGATTTGCTACTTTTACAGTTTTTTTTTTGTTCAAAGCTATTTTTACATTGATATCAAAACAATTGTTCTTTAAAATATATTAAAACAACTGTTACTTGTTTTTCTAATTTTTTTGGTTGGAATAGTTTTCAAGCCACACAAATTAGTTAGTAAAAAAATAAAATTATATGCTGTATAGAGATGCGTTATATATGAAGCCACAAACAAAAAATTTATCCAAAAAATAACAAATGGACTATTTTAGTTTACTATAAAACTCTATAAGTCTTTAGGAATATTTATGGTTCATCCCACGAGAATGTTTTCTCCTCTTTATGGTTCCACTTTGTTTTCTTTCTCTTTTTATTTTACAGTCGTATAATAAATTGATTATTCATCGGTTGTGTTAATGGTACAGATATACGGTCATAGTTTTTGGAAAATAAAAATAAATACCTGGTCACATCAAATTTGAAAACCACCAGAGATTTGCATTTATTTCATCCAAGTTTTTTCATATAATTCAATAAAATAAAGGACCTAAAATAGAAGAACCTGGAAAGATGATATACTACCTTAAGTGTGGTTAAAAAGAGTGAAGTATCTGTATGGGTGAAAGTGAATGCAATATTGCAATGGGCGGAGTGACGATTACCACACGCCGTGGCGTCTTATCGTAGGAGATAAAAACTGTGTGTCGTTTAAGAAAAATTGTGTATTTAATTAAGAGCAAGATGCGTCCATCAGTCTGTCAAACTCAATCGTCAAAGTACAGTTTTGGCAGAGATTGACGATGACCCAGTAAAATTTTTTTTTTTTAAAGTTAAAACGCTACGGAGTTTGGAAATGTATGGAGATAACATGGTGTCGTTTTATGTCAAATCGTTCTTGAATATCATGATGATGTTTTCCTTCTCTGGGCTATAATCAAATCAAATGTGGCTCATGACAATATAGGTGGAGTAGTGGTCAAAGATTAAATCAGGACTCCAAACAGGTAACCCATATCAGTGATTCCTGCCCTTTTTTTGGTTCTCAATAAAGATGCTTAATTTTGAAATTTGAACTAATAATATACGCATTTGCGCTTGTTGTAAGTTCTATAGCAGCAACTCGATTTTCAGAATTTGTTTTCTCCTACGATTTATGCTACATTAATGTTCCAAGTTACTGCCAGACGATCAAGACCCATATAATTGGAATACATGTATGCAACTCTAGTCGTGCATGCATGTGTGTGGTTCTTATGAACAAATGAAAACGCATGTAAGTGGAACGTATGGGCAGAAACTAAAGGAAGATCAAAACTTAATTAAGCTATGGGTGACGGGTCGACCAATCTTTATTATCCACTAACTATTTTTCCATTTTTATGGACGTGGCTTCTAACTATAAATTTAAGCGACTCAAAGCATTCTTTGGATCTTTTAGCCGAATAACTTTTCATTTGGCCTCACCTAATATATATTAATTCATGCCGACCAACGGAAGTAGTGTGTCTGTTTCTCTTTGTTAATTAATGATGTTTGTGTTACAGGTTATGTAATTTAGTCATATACATAAACTTTTGGTGCTTTTAATTATATGACAAACCAACGTGCTATATATAATTAATTAATTTGTAAAAGAAAACAGTGTCAAAAGATACAAACTAAAGTGTTAGATGCGAATAAATTCGGACATGAACAATTTCGTGTGTGACAGCTTAAGGCTGCAAATGGTGGGGTGAGCGGGAGGAATAACTAAAATTAGAGGAATAGAAATTAGTAGAATAAAATGAGAGGAATAGAAATTGTTAGGATGCTTTTCAATTCCACCACGTTCCTTTTAATTCCTCTACCTTTTTTAAGAGGACCAAATCCAGAGGAAATATAGCAGTTATTATCAAAATTGTGAGACCCACTATTTTTCAAAACAAAATAAAATAACTTGCAAATGGTGCACATTTAGAGGAATGTAGCGTAACTGTGAGTTCCTCTGGTTTTTATTCCGCTATTTCACCCACCATTTGCAGCCTAAAACTTTTTTTTTTTCCTTCCGTAATCTATAATAATTTCAGAAAAATAAAAAGTGTACATAGATATGTGAATTCCATCTAAATATGTATCCTCCGGCTAACTAAAGATAAATAAATTGCTTCCCAGAAAAATACTCTACTTTTAAATATTTCGAAATTCGAATGAAAGTTTTGGGTAAAAATCAATTTAAAATGGAACGTAGAGAAAAAATTGGACAATGGGCTCTGAGAGTACTTGAGACAGTCCGTAGATATATCTACAATACAAGCAAAGGACAGTATTTTATACACACGTGATTTATGGCATTTTAATTATCTGTAGAATCTTTCTCGGAACCATGTGACCGTATTAAATGCGATATTACGTGTAAACTAATCATAGATTCATATTTTAAGTTCCTCTCGAATTAGCTCGTTCTGATTTTCATGCACACGTGATAATTAGTTTCATCGAATGAGATTAGGGCAATTTGCATGTACCGGAATATGGGCTTCAAACAAACATAAATTAAAATTAAATAGCTGTTTTACTTAGAATACCCGTCAGAGTCTACTGCTAGACTTGTTTTATATCTGACAAATTTTAAAATTTAAAACAAGATTTCTCTTATTGTCATTTGTCACTTCCTTAATATGTATTTGGCCTACTGTTCGATAATTAAATGTTCAATGTTCGTAACGTGTTGACCAATGAGCAGGGAGCAAAATTTCCTGGGTTAGAATATTTTGGTATCGAAGGCAAAATGAATTATTTAAATAAAATTAATTTAAAAATAAATAACAGAAAGTATACTGAAAGATACAAGATTACTTTAAATAGATAGCTTACCCAAAATTACTATGTATAAATATAGCCTACACAAAATAAATAATACGAGTGCACTTACTATATCTACCCAAATTTCAGCACAAAATTAGTAGTATATATGTATGTTTTTGGGTTAAAATTTACTGTTGTTGAATACTTGCTTAAAAAATAGAAAATAAGTTATGTATTTTGCTTTCGTCCAAAAAAGAGTTTTGCATTTTGTAAAAATAAGAAAAAAATTAGTAATAAAAATAAGAAAAAGTTACTAATCATGTAAATGATGGATCATGCCAAAAAAAAATCATTTAAATGATGGATTATATTACTATTAGCTTTTACTCGTACGACGAATTCAAATATATTAACTTCTTTTTTGTTTTTATGTTTGGGTTGTTTTTTTAATAGGAATAAAAAATATGTTTATCTGAGATCATTATTCTTTTTTTATAAACAGTATATATAATGGATTTATCAAAATTTAATTATTTGGATAAGGCGATCCCTCCGTCCAATATATATATTATGAAAAAAAAAAAGATTTGTATTATGTATTTTGCGCTTTTACAAATAGCAAAACAGTTATGTCAATCATCAATCTTAATCTAACTTAAATTTGCTTTCCACAATACCGTTCCATTTCAATGCTTGCTAGTATTTGATAGAGAACGTACAAAATGTAAAAGTGGTTTTTAAATTGTGGCGTGCTATTTTAATGAAACGGTGAGATGCACGGGAAAAGATAAAATAACCAACCGATAATGCCAAAATCTTGGTAAAAACAAAAAAACAAAGAAAAAGCAAAGGGGTAAAAGAGCGGTGGTTATACGGATTCCATACGGCTCACGTGAAAACCCGATTCCTTCTTACATCACCTCTTCTCATTTTGCCCGGTCCAATTTTCTCTGTCATTTATTTATTTACTCTCTGTTTGTAAATAACAGCTGTAACTCGTTCAAACATTTTTATTTCTTTTCTGTCAACTCGTTCAAACACACGATAATAGTTTTTTTTTTTAATGTGTATGAGTCTTCTTTAATTTATTTTATTTTCACTGAAGTGGACGTGCATTTTAAGTTTTTAACTATTGAATTTATCAAAATTACCCCTATAAAAACAATTGAAAAATTGGAAGAAGAAAAAGTTCAATAATTTGAAAGAAACAAAAAAAAAAGGGAAAGAAAGTCTATAAAAAGAGACGCTTGGGGAGATGCATGGGTCCACTTTCTTTCCTTCTTCTCCCTTTTCGAACTTTCCCTTAAGAAAAAAATTACTTCGAGAAAAATGGATTCGATCGGTTTCGACAACGTGAATGCAGAGAAAGCCAATGCGCTGCGTCGTTTCCAGAGCATTGGCTTCCTCTTCCGCGTGGCGGAGATCTGCGTCGCTCTTCTCTTCCTCTGTTGGATATTCGCTTGCCTTCCTTTCGCCGTCCGAATCTCCGGCGAGTTCCTCCGTCGTCTCGCTCTCTTCGTTTCCACTCCTCTCTTCATGTTCGTCCTCGGAAACTCCATCGTCGTCGCTCTTCTCACCACCAAACCCTCCGTTTTCTCCGCCGGTCGTACAATCGACGGCGGGGCGGAGGCGGACATCTACGACGCCTTCATCAGATCCGGAGAGAGTCGCGCCGTTTCTTCCGACGTCGGAGATCTCACGGAAGAGATCGTCGTCTACGACGACAAACAGATGATCGACACTGAAACCGATGTAAATTCAAATTTAAATTCCACGGTGGCGCGTGAAGAACACGTGACAGTCGAACCGGAGAAAGACTCGGTTTCTGTCACTGATGTGACGAAGGATCATCCTCCTCCTACGAAAGTCTATCGAAGAAGCAAATCGGAAATACCTGCGAAACAGAGTCTAGAGATGGTGACGAAGCCTTCGCTCCGGCGATCGGAGACGGGGAAGTGCCGAGAAACCGTTGAGTCGTGCGAGGAAGCTCCGTTTCCGGAGGATAATCTGACAAACGAAGAGTTTCAGAAAACGATCGAAGCATTCATCGCGAAGCAGTTGATATTCCGTCGCCGAGAATCTCTCGCCGTCGTTGTCCATAACCATAATCAGATCTAAAAGAGAGTATATATACATAATTATGTATGTATCTTCGAGTTCGGACCAACAAACAAAGTTTTGTAAGGAAAAAAACACAACACTGAGAAGGAAGAAAAAAACGACATTTAACAGCATAGAAGATTGATCGGATCTCTGTTTTGTTTTTGTTTTTTCCTTTCTTTGTTGGATCAAAATACTGTACGTATAGTTTCTATAATGTTGGAATCAAATTTGTTCGAAAGATTCGGATGTATTTAGAACACGAGTCACATGAACAGTGCTTCTCTATTTCTCCTATATTAACTTTTTTATAATTAGAGATTACTTTGATCTTTATTATTATATTTTTTTTTTTGTTTCTGTTGGTTCAGCGAGTGTCACTTCCCTGAAGTGATAATAATACAAACTTGAAGTAGAAACTATGTTTCGTGAAATTATGGCATTACCAAATTACTTTAGTGCAATCCAAGAAAAGAAAGCATCGTCCTTTTTTCTTTCTTTCTTGCCTTTTGCAGTGAAATTTATGAGTGCATATTTTGAAGTTTGTAATGTCTAACTCACGATTAAAGACAAAGAAGCCATCGCTAGACAATGTTAGAACGCGATCTTGTAATAACCTCATCATAACTTATTAAAAAAAAATAACCTCATCATAAAGGTTAGTTTATTTTATTTTATTTATTTTCGATCAGCCAAAAACTAAAATAAATATGATCTCCGAGAAAAAGCATGAAAAAATCCATTCACTCTATATGTAGTCAAGAAAATAAATTACAAAAAGAACAATATTTTCCTATGAAAATACTATGTGATATTATAGGTGGTGGTCTAATTGTAACACAAAGAGGTTGGTTTTGTGTTTTCAAGTCACCCGTTTATATGGTGGATGAGTATTCTATACATTGAAACATATAAAAGTAACTCTATCTATTGGAGGAAATTAATTATAAATCTAGTACCTGAAACTTCTGCGGTCTTTAAACAAAATACATGTGTTATCGTCTTATCGACTTATCGTTTTAACAGTCGCATATGTAATGTATTAATTTTTATATATCAAATATGATACAACCTGTCTAATGTATAATCCTTCAGTATTCACTAAAATTGAAAGTGATGCGCTATGTATATATTAATATATAATATATGTTTGATACAAAACTAATACATAATCTTATATCTATACGATTCATAGCACGAATAAAAAAACCGGAGTATTGTAAAGAGGTGAGAAACTATTCAAGTGGTGAAAAACCATTATAATTTATAAGTAACGAAAAACCAGATGTTGTGCGATATAAACTGGGCACGGTCCATATGATTAGAACATATTTAATTATTATAAGTGTTTCATAGTTGATTGGTACTCTAATAAGTTATCCCATAGTCTATACTGTGTTATATACCCAAAGTTGAAAAAATAATTTAATTGCTTAAGCCGCATGCACAGAGTGTCCGGTGGGTACGTCTTTGCACTAATCATAGTGCAATAATATTCAATTTGCAAAAGTGACTTTCTTTTTCACCAAGGCCCGTAATCTCTGCTGCTAAAAATTCAAAAAGCAGCTTCTTTTCACCTTTTGTTTTACAATATCTATTATGTTTGTTTTTTTTTTTGTTCAATTTTTTTAACTTATATTTGTACTATAATTTATAGACTGCCGCTTTTAAATTTTCTTTTTTTAATATTTATTTGAGATCAGCAAAAATGATGATTGTTTCCACCAGGAACGGCTATTGGCTATTGATTGCTATTGTGGTTGTTGGATTCATACACCATCAGTGCCAGTGCATTCTAATTTGATTAGCTAATTTTTGTGATAAACTCAAAGACATGAACCTAGGTACTAGCGTTAGATTATAATCATACTTATTATATAACACACGCGTGTGCATTTAAAATAAAAACTGGAATGTATTACTTAGATATAGTGAAACAAAAAAAAAAATTAACGAGGAATATTTGCATGCGTAAGTACGTTTTTTTCACGTTCCAAAGAAGCTTCTTTCCTGTTTTATGCACTCTCATCTCAGCCTCGCAGCTCTGGGAGCCGATGAACGAAATCATATTCATGAACTTCCACTACAAGAAAAACGCGTATTAATAGCATCCGAAAAACGCTATCTAATGATACGATAGCGTGTAAGTAAACGCTATGTCATCGCCCGCGATAAAAAGTCTGGCATTTGTGATAGCGTTTTTTTGTAAATGCTATGGTTTCCATGTTTAAGATAGCGTTTTTATTCTGCTACAGATTTAGTTACAATAGCATTTATTTGTTGTTATTAATTAGCTATATAACAACAATATTTAATTGTTTCTATATATTTAATATAGAATTCGTTTTATATAATTTTTTTTCATAATTCAGAGATTTTATATTTATGAATACATTAAATAGAAAAAGATTTATTTTATTTATAAAAATGGAAACCAATTACATAATATCAAATACAAGACTTGGATCATAAACAACTTCACCACAATGACAATACTAGAACAAGCAGCTCTAACTCTACCACTCCTTTCTAGATACTCCTTTCACAGTACTTCTCTTTGTACTTCTTCTCTTAGCCATAGCTACAGAGTTGGTACCATCTTCCCAAGGCCAATACTTTGTAGCAGCACCGAATGGATCACCTCTGTTGAACGCTGTTGAACACTGATCGAATAGCTTTTATCCTGCAGTCAAATAAAGAAATCTCAAACAACAGCGATTAGATTTTGCTCCCTATACCACACAAGGAACACGAGCAATCATCAAATAGAGATAAAAGATAACAAAACAAATGCATAAACTACAAACAAGCAAATAGGGGCTTTTGTCTCACCTTTTAAGGGGACATGGTGACATACAAAATTTTTCATTGTAAAAGCACACTAGAATGATTGGTTTGTCTAAGTGTGCTATAAAAAAGCCACAATAATGAAGAGCATTACCTCGTCAATATTTTTCAACATTATGCTTTTAACTTCTGAAACTTGAGCTTTGATTTTTCTTAGTTTTTCAATCTCCTATGCTCAACGATATACTTCATGTGTTCTTTCATTACCGGCCTGCAGTTTTCGTTATCAGTTTGAGTCAAGCACATATCTCTCGCTTGTTATTGATTATAGTCCTCAAAATATTTAAAGCTAAGTACCGAATTCCTTGTTCAGACTTTTGGCTATAGACGTACTTGCTTTCCCACCTCCATATCTCTTCGTGAAATCAGCTTTCACAAGCTCCAGATATGCAATCGATATTTGCTTGCTAAGCGAATCTTTCGCCACAACACAATACGCTGAAAACGTACAACAAGGAAATGTGTCATTTCCAATGAGAGTTATATGACACCATCAAGATTATTCAAAAGGACGCATCATATCACGAGATGTAAGTGGCAGGCAGCTAACAACACAAACTATTACAGAAGTAAAAGCAAAAGATCTTCCGCTGTTTAACATAACAACAAGTATACTCTACCTGAATTATAATGCTAAATTAGCCCTGTCTAAAAACTTTAAAACCTGTTTATATATGCTGCTAAATAGCGAGATTCAAATTCATGGAATAGCACTAATCACTCAAATTTCAGTTTCTCAAGATATGATTGATTAAGGCATTTCAAGTGAGACACCAATAACTACAGCTGGAATAGTTTAAGATTTTGTGGGAGAAGAGATAGCTGATGAAGTAAGGAACTGATACACCAATAACTACAGCAGGAATAATTAAGATTGTTCTTAACAAGGCGTTACCTTGAGTAGAAATCGAATCTGAAACTCGAAAAAAGATTACCGTACTGTACCGTGGTTTTAGAGATCCCTCCGATGAACTTCCATGAAATCAAGCATCAAAAAATGAAGAAGAACTATCACAAGCAGCAGAGAAACGAGAATAATTTCAGATTTGAATCAAAATCAAAACGAAATTTGAGGACAAGAATAGTGAAAGTAATTTATTTACCCAGAAACCCAAACACCAATAGACGAGTTCCGGCTTAGGAGGCGAAGCTTTGCGGCTTAAAGAGAGAAGAGACTCGGGTCGATGGCGGGGACAGAGAAAATGACGAAGTGAAGAACCCTAGTTTGTTCTCACGCGATGAAGCAGCCTTGAATCAGAGGAATGGCTGGAGAAAATGAGGACAAGACCAGCAAATCTAGATCTGATGTCGAGCTTCAGCGGTTCTTCTAGAGCTTCATCGCCATTCATTGGAGGTCCGTCGCCAATGTCGGGAACTGTTCTGGACGGGATAGGGGCTTGGATCTAGATAATCCGAGAGAGAGGAGGTCACCATGAGAGCTTTCTTCTCCTCGTTCCAAGTCGAGATCCGAGAAGAAGATCCAAAACCTAAGTTTTTTTTCTTTCTCTGTGTTTTTTTTAATCCATTCGTGAAAAAATGATAATTTTGTTGGTTTTTTAACTCTTTTCCGCACTTAGAAAATTTTAACGCGGAAAAGTTAGCGCCCTTGTAAAAAAAGAGGCGGTCATTAAAAAAATTTAGACGCTATACATAAGATAGCATTTGTAAATTTTTAAACGCTATCTTAAACCGAGTGTTATATAAAGATAGCATTCATGGCCAAAACGCTATCCTTTAATACTATTAATAGTTAAATTTCTTGTAGTGTTCGTCTTTCTTTATTGTTTTAAGATAAAAAATATGAGCTAAGACATGCATTATTATCAGTATCATGGATGCATGAACGAAAACAGGAAAGATAAGGATGTTGACGTAAATCAGTATATATGATTAATGTATTATATATGTAAGTATAACCCAAGCCTATGAATTGTAGTATAGCTTATATATATTTGGCCCACATTTATATCAGCGGTCGACAAAAAGATATAAATTGTCTAAATGGCAATGCCCCATATCAAATACATTAATTAGGTATATTCACCCGGGTCCTAATTTCTGTAGTCACAGTGTCACACTAACACTAGCTATTACTGTGTATATATATATATATTTTTTTCGTTTTATTTTAAATAACTCTTAGTGATTATTGTTATCTCAATCCTACGTAATGCTTTTGTGGTTTCATGCATAGTTTTTTTTGGGTTAAAGTTTATTATCCACATTATTCGGATTACTTACAGGGAAAGTGATACTTTTGTCATTGTATTAATTTTTATAAGAAATTGCTTTGTAGTAATAAATCATTTTTACTATTCATAAAAGTATCTAGAATATTCACCTGTGTGTAATAATATAAACATATACGCCAGGTGTTGATTCGTTAGTTTGCTGCACATAGGATAGGACCCCCCTCTAAAACCAGCTGATACAAAAATTGTCATTCTTTTGTAATATTTGAACATACTATGTAGATGTGTGTATGTATTTCACTAAAAAAAATTGTATTTCAGTAAACGTATTAGTCAGTAATTCGTTGGAAATACATGTTTTTAAAAAATATCTAACAAAACTTATATTTATTGGAATAAGTTCGTGGAAAACGACATTTGTCAATAATTTATTGAAAATTCCAATGATATTCCACAAATTTTGCAAGGTAATTGCCACAACTAAAACTTGTTGAAAATTTGCAATGAATTTCCAACAAATACAGTATTAAACGTAATTTTATAGGGTATTCATTGGAAAATTCCAACAAAACCCGATTGTTGGAAACAACCTTGTTTTCTTGTAGTGTTTATACATCTTACTTTTAGTAGCTATAGTAGTTCAAGAATATATGAATTTGTAATTTTACAATATTTGTTATTTCCTTATATAATTCACATCGACATTTTTCAAATTTGAACGTACATTATTACAACCCACTAAATTACAATAACAAATGATCAGATCAATCATTTTTGTTTTATGGGTTGAGATTGATGATTGACTATACAATTATTAGACTGCAAAATTCGCACTACAGCTACAGTTTATTTTATTTTTTGTTAGCGTTGACTTTAATCCATTTTACTAACCAATAAATTCGTTTTTTATATTTGATTACTTTTTTTAAGCAAAAACACTCACAATCGTCGATGCTCCTTTAGTGTCATATATGTATATATATTATCAAAAAAGTAGCGGCAGGTTTGATTTTGTAAGAAATCGATACCAAAGTGGCTGACTTGGGACTCTTCTTACGGAGAAATTAAGCACATTGTGTCCATCTCTAAGATCGTCAAAACAGTGAGAATAATCACAAACCATACCAACAAAATGGTTGAAACCCACCAGACGCTAATATAGTAATAGTATTAGTACGTTTAAATGTTTTCTAACATAATGACTTCAAAACTACCTTCGTCTCGGGAGTCCCACTGTCCCATGATCCATCTTACTCTCGAGGTTACAACTCCCAAGTCGCAGATAAGTCTCAATCTCCTCATTTTGTTTCATTCATCTTACATAATATTGGATTTCCAAGGTTTCCATGATATATCTTGGACTTGATAACAAGTAAAATGTTTTTATCTTAGACGTCCATGCCTTTCAAATATGTGCAAGCAGGCCGGTCCGAACATTTTAACGAATGCTTTATTGAAACTTAAAAGTACTAGTAGTTTTTTTTTCTTCTGAAATTACTAGGAAAACAAAGAAGAATATATTGACAAAAAAGTAAAAAAAAAACACAGAAGAATCTGTGACCAATATCGACTATTTTTTCACAGATTACTTTGGAAAACAATCATTTAATTTTCTAAATGGAAAAAGGAAGTCTCGTTGGCAAACTATAAAATAAGGGAAAACTATCAAAGCATAATGTCAAAATCAATGCTTGGAGTTGGACCTATAACCACATGAGCTAAAAGGACGATCGACAATCAATTTACGTTGACCTTAAAGTTGACTCAATTATATTTTGTGGCCTGAAACATA
Organism: Isatis tinctoria; assembly: GCA_010577795.1. Taxonomy (NCBI): domain Eukaryota; kingdom Viridiplantae; phylum Streptophyta; class Magnoliopsida; order Brassicales; family Brassicaceae; genus Isatis; species Isatis tinctoria. Next base: position 26,793,000 of record CM021245.1, read on the forward strand.
TGGTTGGTTGGCTTTCTTAAAGGGCCGGCCCTTTCCAAGAGTGATTTGATTCAGCTCTACTATAATATATAGACTCTTAAAATGCATACGGGTAGAAACAGTGCCTTACGGAGGGGATAACTGGCTTATTTCTTACTTCACGAGTTCATGTGAGTATGTGACCTTATTGTTCGTTTGTTTGTGTTACAAAAGACAACGTGAGAATGTTTGTCACAAATCTTTGGGTTGAGAAGTTCTAGGCCCAGTATAGACGCCCCGATTAATTATTCACTCTACTAGCATGCATGATTGTAAAATTAATGTAGTTGGCTTTAGTATTAGTTTTGTTACCGTGGACGGTTCAACTAACATTCAACTTTTTTGGACCCATACTTTGTAAAAATTCATTCATATTTCAAGAATTATACTCCATACATAATGTGAAAGAAAAGAAAGATGATAGATTGAAAAACGTGTTTGGATTACGACCACAATTTCTGAGATTTCTAGGTTTCAGGTTTTTGTTGCATGCAAAAATTTCACTATAAACTACTCGATCCTGGATTTTTAGTCCATCATTCATTTATCCTAACATAGATTAGTGATGAACTTTTCGTCGATGAACATTACAATAATCTCTCTCTCTCTCTCTCTCTCTCTCTTTACTTATTTCCTCATCTCTGATGTGTACGTATGGTGCTTAATTGCTAAAAACCAACTTGAGCTTTAAAAGCTCCAACTACTAGTCTACTCCTCTGTGAATGTATGATTTTGAAAAATGAAATTAACCAATTTAGAAAAGAATAAAATAAATTATTCTTATATTGGTAATTAGCATAAATTGAAAGAATGTTACTAAAACACATGCGTTTTATTCTTGCCGTCCAATATATACATTCGCAAGTTCATATTCGTTTCTCTCTCTAATCGTTGTTTGTTTTTTTAGTAGTTAATATCGATAATTTGGTACACTGTCTTTCATTCATGTTTTACATCTTAGAATCAATAATGTGATTAATGTGTGTTCATTATGCATTGTTGTGTCCATGTATGGTGGGTTCAGTAAACTTTGGTATTTCTGAGTAGACTTTTGTTGTTGCTCTTGGATGATTTCTTCTTGTTCTTGTTGTGTGATTTCATCTCTTGCTGTTGTTGTTGTCTCACGTGCGAGCTCATCGTTACTAAGGATTTCCAAAACGTGGGCCGTTATAAAAAGCCCAATATTCAGCCCAAAAGCACTGTAAAAGACTTTCTCGACCTAGCCTAGACGCATTCTTATTAGATAACAACAAAGTGTCTTCATCTCTTTTTTTTTTTTTTTTTTTTTTTTAATTTGGCCTCTCGGGTTCTTAAGACTCAAGCCCAAATCTTGTTTTCTCTCTCTCTCACCTCGCCGGAGATCCGTTCGTTTCCTCCGTCTCCTCCATGCCGGATATTTCAGAACCAGCTTCTGCCGCCGTCTTTTACTCCGTCGCAAGTAATTTATTTTCGACTTTTCCTGGATCTATTGTAGCTGGATCTTCTCGAAATTAATATGTCTTGCGAACACTTTGGTCATAATCTGCGAAATTCACAGCTCGATCTGCTGATTGCTAATTATTTCGAATATCCGTCCATAATTTTACTGCGGTAGAAAGTTCTTATATACTCTTGTTTTTGGAGCCAAAAGTTTTTTTTAAGGAGGCAAATCAATTTTTGAAACAGACAAAGTAAATTTAATCATAAATTGGCTAAACAATTCAATTATCTGTGTTGCTGAGTAAAAAAAAAAAAAAAAGCTCGAGTCTCAGACCGTTGAATTTATGTGTGTGTTTGAACATGGGCTGTAGTTTTTTTGTTTTGCAGATCGTTTTTAAAAGACTTCCAGATCTGTTTTTTTTTTCTTCCTCTCTCCATCTGTTGGATGGGTCGGATAGTATTTGGATAGGCCCAACGCCAGCTATTAAATTTATTAAACAAATATTTCGGCTTTCGACTCTTTTAGTAAAAGTCTCTCGTTTGTCTAATTTTATCTTGTCTGCTCGAGAATCGTTGACTCAGAAGGACCAATTCTTGGGTTCGGGCTTCAATGTTTTTTCTTCTTTTTCCTTCCGCTTTGTTGTATAATAAGATTGTGTATTGGCATCTATTTAGTTTTAGCCCCAATAATAAAATCATAAAATCTTTGTAAACGCACAGCAACGAACAAACACACAGCCTCTTGATTATTAGAACCAATTCTGCGTTTTTGGGCTCATTGGGTTTGAGTAATCATGACTCTTTTGTTTAATCATCACTTGTTTTTTTGTTTCTCTGTAGAAATGGAAACAGCATTGGAGGTATACAATGACGTTGAGATGAGATCATCAGAGACACAACCCATCAAGAGACGCAAGAAGAAGTCATTGGTGTGGGAACACTTCACGATCGAGGTTACAGAACCCGGTTGCAGAAGGGCTTTCTGCAAAGGCTGTAACCAGAGCTTTGCTTACAGCAGTGGCACCAAAGTGGCAGGCACTAGCCATCTCAAGCGTCATATTGATAAGGGGACTTGTCCTGCACTTGTTCATACCCAGGACAATGACAATGACAGCCAACCGAGGACTCCCTACACTCCCAAGAGTGAGACACCCAGGAGGCGTTACCGTACATTGCTAAGATGATCACTATGCATGACTACCCTCTTCACATGGTTGAGCATCCAGGTTTCATCTCCTTCGCTCAGAGTCTCCAGCCTCGCTTTGACAGTGTGAGCTTCAACAATGTTCAAGGAGACTGTGTGGCGACTTACCTTGCAGAAAAACAAAACGTCATGAAGTCGTTAGAATCGATTCCTGGACGTTTATGTCTCACGCTGGATTTTTGGACGTCCAAGCTAACTCTTGGTTATGTGTTTATAACCTGTCACTTCATCGACAGTGATTGGAGGATACAAAAGAAGCTTCTCAATGTTTTGATGGAACCTTATCCAGAATCTGAAGAAGCTCTGAGTCTTGCTGTTGCTAATTGTGTTGCTGAGTGGGGTCTGGAGGGAAAGTTGTTTTCCGTTACCTTCAACCATCCGGCGAGTAAAGCTGCAGTTGAAAACATCAGACCTCTACTCTGCATCAAGAACCCTGGAATTCTTGACGGCCAGTTGGTGATAGGGAATTGCGTTGCCCGAACATTCAGTGGTCTTGCTAAAGATGTGCTGGATAAAGGAAAAGAGGTGATCAAGAAGATTCGTGACTGTGTGAAGCACTTGAAGACCTCAGAGTCCCATGAGGAGAGGTTTGTTGAGCTCAAGGCACAGCTTCAAGTTCCGAGCGATAAAGTACTTTATCTTGATGATCAGACGCAATGGAACACAACATATAAGATGCTTGTGGCTGCTTCAGAGTTGAAGGAAGTGTTCTCTTGCTTAGACACTGCTGATCCTGACTTCAAGCAACCTCCTTCAACAGAAGATTGGAGGCACGTGGAGACACTTTGCACACTCCTGAAGCCATTATTCGAAGCTGCCTCCTCTCTTCAGTCTAGTGGAAATCCATCTGCTGTTCACTTCTTCCATGAAGTGTGGAAGACACAGTCAGATCTTTCTCGTGCGATAGGGGGAGAAGATCCTTATGTCGCAGGTATTGCTAAAACCATGAAAGACAAGATTGACAAGTACTGGAGGGAGAGTAGCTTGGTTTTGGCAATGGCGGTTGTGATGGATCCTCGGTTCAAGATTAAGCTCGTAGAATTCAGTTTCTCCAAGATATTCGGAGAAGACGACGCTGGGAATAACATCAAGACCGTGGATGATGGGATCCACGAGCTCTTCAGCGAATACATGGCACTCTCGGCGGCGCCCCTAAAATCGTCATCCGAAGACGGACTATCTGATTTCGACACCTACATAATGGAGACAGCAGGGCAGAATCTGAAATCAGAGTTGGACCAGTACCTTGACGAGACGCTGTTTCCTCGGGTTCAGAAGTTTGATGTTCTCGACTGGTGGAAGCAGAACAACCTCAAGTACCCAATATTGACCAAGATGGCTAGAGACATCCTCTCTATTCCAGTGTCGGCTGCAGCCTTTGACTATGTGTTTGACATGGAACCGAGGGAGATGGATGAGTACAAGACCTCACTGAGGCCTGAGACTGTGGAGGCTCTTATTTGCGCCAGGGAATGGCTTCTTGAGAGTGATGCTTCTTCTGAAGCAGCTGCAGAAATGTCAAGTGCTGTCGTGAAAGCTGAAGCATAGGTGTACATACCATTTTGGACAAGTACACATACCATTTAGCCCAACTTTACGATACTTTGCTTCGTTGATCTCTCTAATCGTTGTTGCTTTTTTAGTAGTTAATATCGATAATTTGGTACACTGTCTTTCTTCTCTTCACGTGTTCTGTTTACCTTTCTAACTCAGTATTCGCATAAGATATTAACGTTCGTTCAGAATTAGTCCCTTTTAAAAAGTTAAAGTCTAAAGTCTGTTTAGGAGTAGACTGATGAGTTCGTGCATCTTTAAATATCAACTAAAACAGTGTGGCGCAAGAGAACGTGTTCGTCTCTAAAACGTAACGCATTTGTAATACAGGTTTATATAAAGAATTTGCTTAGTGAAATAGTTGTAACCGTTTTGGACTGCAAAACTTTCCTTATTTGCATCTGAAAACTCCGGGATTCAATTGCATGTTGACAACAAGTTTGATATGTCGTCACATAACGACTTATATGTAATGTGGTCTGAATTGGGGTCATTACTTTGTTTGTTTCGCTACAGCTTCATGCCTATCAATACTGGAGGAATGGCTGCCTAACAGGATTTACAGACCATGTGTTTATGCTTTTAGTAGAGTCTTGTTCTAATTTCTTGTTTGATCAGCTGCAATCTGTGACATGCTGGGTTATTGGAGTGGAATGGACAAGGAGAAGGCTAAGAATTACATATTAAGCTGTCAGGTTTGCTTCTGTTCTGGCAGATGGCAGTTGCTTTGTCATTTTTCTTCCTTTTAGGTTTCTTTTTATTTCCGTCTATTTCTGTATTTAAAAGACATTCTTGTGCAATATTCTCCGTGCAGTCATATGATGGTGGCTTTGGGTTCTGAATCTCATGGTCAGTGAAGAAAATCTTCTATTATCTTTAACTTGGTTTTGTGCATGTGCAGTGAAAGTAAGTAGCACGTATTTTTATGTGAACTGGCTAAAACTCGTTACTAATTTGGTCACTAAGGACACAAAAGATAAGAAAGCTTTTATTTTATTTTATTTAGTAAGTTACTGCCTTTTACTTCATTTGCTATACATGAAGAAGAAATTTCTTTTTGCTAAGTTTCATTTCACTGTACTCGTTATATGATTCTTACCTATGTTCTGCAACTTAGTTATGCAGGTGGTGGTCCTTACTGTGCTATTGCACCCCTTGGACTGATGGGATTCATTGGAGTTTAGCTGCTGTCAAATGATTCATCCAGTTCAATAATAGACCCTGAGCCTACAGGTATTGCTTCATTGACATTGTTCAGAGGATTCATGTCTGTCTTTTAAACTTACCTGATGATATCACCCATGTAGTTTTCGTAATGCTCCTGAGTGACCTGACGGATTTTTCTTTCCTTGCCTATAGAGACAAGCCAGTGATGGTGGGTTTCAAGGTAGGACTAACAAACGGAGCGACACATGCTATGCATTTTGCTGTCACGACTTCTGTTTGTTCGCATCCGCTGATACGAGAGCCCTTTCACATGTGTAGGATTGGAGCTGTCCTTAAACTCATAGGAGACAAAACTGCTCTCAGTCTAAGGCACCTCTCCTCCAGTGTCTCATCTAAGTTTTAAAAATTCGTAGACTGCAACTAAGTTTATTGTTAGGATAAATTGGTACATTGTCTTTCATTCATCTTGGAATCAACAAAGTGATTAATGTATTCATCATGCATTGTTGGAGGAAGCGGGCTTGAGTCCTCTATGCCCTGAGCTAGGGCTACCACTTCTTACAGCCTTGGGAATGTGATGTTTAGATTTCCCTCAAGGTCACATTCTTTTATCACTGCTGTAACATTGATCTCAACATTCCTTAAGGCCGAGTCACACTCTGTTTCAGCAGTTGGTTTCTTGTTGTATTTGGATGTGATGACATGTTTAACCAAATTTTGGGTCAATCATGAAGGCTTTACAGTTGGGTAACTGGATATGGAGTAGACTCATCATGTTAGATAAATTTTATAAAAATCCTCTATAAACATAACTCCATATATGTTATAACTGTTGATCATATACCAATATGTTCCACTGTCTCAGCGCTAAAAGAACTCTTCCTATACTCTCCAAACCCGAGTTCGAGCCAGGCTTGAAGCATTTTTTAAAAAAAATTTAAAACACACTCTAATCAAAACGACGTCGTTTCAATTAAACGACACACCTATTGGTGACGATCGACACCCCCCTTCTGAATCGACAGTTCCGGCTTCTGAAGATCAAGGTGAAGGTTCATCTTCAGGTGGAGTTGTTGGAGATTCAGAATCAGATGATATACCTCAGAATGACTATCAGTTGGTTCGAGATCGGACTAGGAGAGTAACAAGGCTGCCTGAACGTTTCAATGATTATGATTTGGCAAGTTTTGCCTTAATTGCTGCTGTTGAGATGAGTTCTGAAGAACCAAGGGACTATCAGGAAGCTGTTGAAAGTAGGGATAAAACTTTCTGGAATGGAGGTATGAATGAAGAGATGGTTTCTCTAGATAAGAACAAAACCTGGAGGCTGGTTAAGAGACCCAAAGGAAGAAAAGTTATTGGCTGCAAGTGGGTATTCAGGTTAAAGCCGGGTATACCAGGAGTAGAAGAACCGAGATATAAAGCCAGGTTCCTTCTATCTATTGTTGCAAATTTAGATCTGGAACTGGAGCAGCTTGATGTTAAGACTGCGTTTCTTCATGGTTTGCTTGAAGAGGAGATCTATATGGAACAACCAGAAGGCTTTGTGGTTAAAGGTAAAGAGGACTATGCTTGCTTGTTGGAAAGAGCACTGTACGGACTAAAGCAAGCCCCAAGGCAGTGGAACAAGTGTTTTGATCAGTTTGTGGTTAGTCATGGGTTCAAAAGAAGCGATGTCGATCACTGTGTCTACATAAAGGAGAGTAAAGATAAGTGTTTTATCTATCTACTCTTGTATGTTGATGACATGTTAATTGCTTCAAAGGACATGAAAGAGATACAGACTGTGAAAGATCTGTTGAGCAGTAGGTTCGAGATGAAAGACCTAGGAGCTGCGAGAAGAATTCTTGGTATGGATATTGAGAGGGATCGTGAAGGTGGAGTTCTTACTTTGTCTCAATCCGGGTAAATCAAGAAGATTCTTCAGGTATTCAATATGGATGAGTCTAGATCTGTTTCAACACCTATAGGTTCGCATTTTAAGTTGTCGGCTGTCAAAGATAATGAAGCTGAGACAATTATGGATGATATTCCGTATGCTAATGCTATCGGAAGTATCATGTATGCGATGCTGGGAACTAGGTGTGATCTAGCATATGCTGTTGGCTTAGTGAGTAGGTTTATGAGCAAGCCAAGTATGGTTCACTGGTCGGCAGTGAAGTGGGTACTAAGATATTTGAAGGGTACTCAGGATCTGAAGATTGTATTCAGGAAGAACAAGGAGTTTAAGGTTGAAGGTTTCTGTAATTCTGATTTTTCGTCGGATCTGGATAGAGGTAGATCGATTTCAGCATATGTTTTCACCGCTGGTGGAAGTGTGATTAGTTGGAAGTCGAGTCTTCAACAGGTGGTTGCACTGTCTACGACAGAGGCAGAGTACATGGCGTTGGGGAAGCTACGAAAGAAGCTATCTGGCTAATGGGTTTGGCTGAAGAGTTCGGTTTCAAACAAGACTCGGTGGAGATCTGGTGTGATTCTCAGAGTGCTTTGAGTTTAGCCAAGAACAACGTTCATCACGAGAGAACAAAGCATATTAGAAGAAGGATGCATTTCATCAGGGATATAGTTGCTTCCGGTGACGTGAAGTTGTCCAAGATCCCTACAGAGAGGAATCTGGCTGATATGTTGACAAAGGTTCTTCCAGTGGATAAGTTTGAGAAAGCCTTGAGTTTTCTCGGCTTAGAAGAGCACTAATGTGCTGGTTTGTCTGGAGTTTCACATGGATGCAAAGATGAAGATGTTATACTCTGGAGTGATTGTCATCAAGGTGGAGATTTGTTGGGCTTTGGTGATGAAAATCATTGAGTTATAACTAGGCCCGCGACAGGGTAGTCACTAGGAAACGGGTTTGTTTTCTTTGGGTTTCGGTTTGGTTTAAACCGTCTTATCTTTGTAATTGACTTAGTATATAAAGCTAAGCATGTGGGGAATTAGGGTTAATACAAAATTTCTGATTTCCTCTAGGTTTTAGAAGGAGGCAGAGAGAAACCTAAAAGCTTGTAATCTGTGATATAGTGGATTACTGGAAAAACTCCAGGCCGAGACGTAGGATCACACATCGTGATCTGAACTCGTTAAATCTTTGTGTCTTTACTTTATTGCTCAAGAACAAACTAATATTCCGCATGAAAGAGAGGTTCCATTCTCTACATGAACGATCTTCCAGACAACGACTTCAACACTACCTTCATACTGATCCCTTCCTTCCACGAGAAGCTGAAGATGGATGTTAAAGAAAAGTGCTTCGTCTCAGGAGTCCCAGGCTCATTCTACGCAAGACTATTCCCAAGAAAGTCTCTCCATTTTGTTCATTCATCTTTTAGTCTCCATTGGCTTTCGAAGGTTCCTGATGCACTTGAGGAAAACAAGACGAACGTGTATCTTAGAAGTCCATGCCCTCCAAATGTGTACAAGAGTTATTTGACTCAGTTCAAGAATGATTTCTCATTGTTTCTAAGAATGCGTGCGGAGGAGGCAATGTCTAGTGGACGTATGGCTCTCACTTTAGTGGGCAGGAAAGCTTTGGACCCTTTATCGAAAGATTGTTTCCAAAATTGGCGGTTGATATCTGACTCCCTCCTCGATTTGGTCTCTGAGGTATTTGTTATCATGACTCTTTTTTGTTTTTTTATTTATTAATTTTTTTTTTAAAATTTGACAACCAAAGATATTTCGGACCGAAACTCATACTAATGTCGATAGACTTGTGGAATGTCGAGTATTATTGTCATTGAAAGCATCCATTTTATATTAGAAGTCAAAGATTTGTTCGACTTTTTTTTCATTTTTGGAAATCTGATCGTTTTTGTGTGAATGCATGTATATATGATTAAATTATATATGATCGTTCTGGTCGTAGCAGTTATAACAAGATTTTTGGGTGATGTTTTACGTGTAGGGGATTGTGAAGGAATCAGATGTGGAATCTTTCAACATGCCGTTTTACAATCCTGACGAAAATGAGGTGAGGGAAGTAATTGAAAACGAGGGCTCTTTCGAAATCAACAGTTTTGAGACAATATTTGGTCTTCTATTTTCATACAAAACTGGCCGTACTGTTGATGACCATAAACAACAAAGCTCTCAGCAGGCACAGACAACTAAGGAAGAAGAGATCAAGGCGACAAACAAAACAGAAAATACATCGGTGGAACAAAGTCAACGGATTAATCTTCCACGCAATTCTAAGACAAAACATCTATTTGTTTCGGAAAGCTCAGCTCATGCAGTGAAGGAAAACTTCCAAGCTTCTATGAGCAAACGAGTTCCCCGAAAGAAAAACTAGATGTCGTGTTTCTTCTGGAATATCCGCGGTCTGAATAAACCTTCAAAACACCCCGTGATCCGCAACTGGATAGGCAAAGAAGGAATGCAATTTGGGTGTCTCCTTGAGATACGAGTTAAAGAACACAGAAGTCAAAGAATTATCAACAAGGTTTGCCAAGGATGGACGGTCTTATCAAACTATGAACATAGCCGACGAGGACGCATTTGGGTTCTCTGGAGAGATTCGGTAAGAATGACTCCTATATTCAAATCAGAACAAATGATTACCTGCTCGGTGCTCCTACATGGCCAGGATGAGGAGTTTTTCTGTTCCTTTATATACGCCCTGAACACTGCTGAGGAGAGAAAGAGTTTATGGGAGGATATTCAAAGCCATCATACTTCCGCAATTTTTCGCAACAAACCATGGATGCTCATGGGGGATTACAATGAAACTCTACATCTTGAGGAGCATTCGGACTACGAAATGTTAACAGCAAACAATCCAGGTATGAGAGATTTTCAAAACATCACAACTTCATGCGCTCTCATGGACCTTTGCTGTCACGGACCACTCTTCACTTGGTGCAACAAGCGAACTGATGGATTAGTTTGTAAAAAGCTTGACCGTGTTCTGATAAATGATGTCTGGCTACATAAATACACTCATGTGTATGGTACTTTTGAAGCGGGGAGGGGGGTAAACCTTTCAAATTTGTAAATGCAATTGGGGAACTACCGGACTTCATTCCAGTTGTGGATTCTCACTGGCAACAGTCGAATCCTCTACACCATTCCACCTCTGCAATATTTATGCTATCAAGGAAGCTAAAAACTCTGAAAAATCCACTAAGAGCTCTAAGCAAAGAAAAAATGACACTGATCTCCAAGAAGACAAAGGAAGCATTTGACAACCTCTGCCTTAAACAGCAATGTACTCTTACTAATCCTACCCTCAGCTCGATCGAGGATGAAATTCAAGCCCATGATCGTTGGAAACACCTCTCCGACCTAGAGGAAAAATTTCTCTGTCAAAGATCAAAGCTCCATTGGCTCAGAGTGGGAGACCAAAACAACAGATCCTACCACAATGCGGTGAAGATCCGTCAGCTTCAAAACATGATCACGGAGGTGGTATGAGAACATGGAAATCTAATCACCAGTCAAGAAGGTATTAAAAAAGAAGCTGAATCTTTTTTCAAAGATTTTCTGACACGGTCACCAAATGATTTCTCTGGAAAAACTGTTGAAGATATTCAAGAACTTGTCACCTTCAGATGCAGTGAACTGGAACAGAAATTCTTATCCAGAGAGGTAAACGATGAGGAGATCAAGAAAGTGTTGTTTGGAATGCCGGCAAACAAGTCCCCAGGACCTGATGGGTACACAACAGAGTTCTTCAAATCGGCCTGGCATGTGGTGGCTAAAGATGTTACAATTGCGATTCAATCATTCTTCAAAAACGGTTTTCTACCGAAGGGTATAAACTCAACTATTCTAGCTCTGATACCAAAGAAGAAAGACACACAGCAGATGACAGAATATAGACCTATCTCCTGCTGCAACGTGCTATACAAGGTTATTTCAAAAATTCTGGCAAATCGTCTCAAGTGCTTACTGCCAAAGCTTATTGTCCAGAACCAATCTGCTTTTGTCAAAGACCGTTTGCTTATGGAAAACTTACTGCTGGCAACTGAGCTAGTAAACGACTACCATAAGGAAGGAATATCCCCTCGCTGTGCTATGAAAATAGACATCTCTAAGGCGTTTGACTCGGTTCAATGGCCTTTCCTTCTAAACTGCCTTCGAGCTTCCTTGTTCCCGGACAAGTTCATTCATTGGATAAATATCTGCATATCATCAGCCTCTTTCTCGGTTCAAGTAAATGGAGAACTGGCAGGATATTTCCAGAGCACCAGGGGCCTAAGACAGGGATGCTCCCTCTCGCCATCACTCTTTCTCATCTGCATGAACTTCCTGTCCCTCAAACTTGATGCGGCGGCAAGAACAAAGTACATTGGATATCATCCAAACTGTAAGAATGTGGCCCTTACACATCTTTCTTTCGCAGATGATCTTGTTGTGTTTACTGATGGAGAGAAAACTTCTATCCAAGGCGTTCTACAAGTTTTTGATGAATTTGCTAGAGAATCGGGGTTAAGAATCAGCATGGAGAAATCTACCATTTACATGGCCGGGTGTCTGATGTAAACAAAGAACGGATTCTTGCTCAATTCCCATTTGTGTCGGGACATCTACCGGTACGTTACCTTGGCCTCCCACTTCTAACAAAGAGAATGACCACAAATGATTACAATCCCTTGATTGAGTCAATTAGAAATCGGATCTGCACTTGGACATCAAGACATCTATCTTACGCAGGCCGTCTTCAGTTGATAACATCTATCATCATGAGCATTTCAAATTTCTGGATGAGCGCATTTAGACTCCCAAGAGGTTGCCTAAATGATGTAGAACGCCTATGCTCTGCTTTCCTTTGGTCAGGTCCGGAATTGAACAAGAAAAAAGCAAAAGTTTCGTGGGAAGACATCTGTAAACCGAAAATGGAGGGAGGACTTGGACTTAGAAGGCTCGCAGATACAAATAAAGTAAGCGTATTAAAACTAATATGGAGAATCACTTCTTCTAACTCATCATTGTGGGTGCACTGGATAAGAACATATCGACTCAGCAAAGGGAGTTTCTGGTCACTAAAATCTTCAACAAAAACGGGGTCTTGGATGTGGAGAAAAATACTCAAGCTGCGAAATCAAGCTCAATCCCTATAACAAAAAGAAATACATAATGGAAGAGACACTTCGTTCTGGTACGATCACTGGTCCGATCATGGACGTATCCACCATCTACTTGGTAACAGAGGATTCATAGACATGGGAATCGGCAAACATGCAACAGTTGAGGATGTTTTACTAACACACAGGAGAAGAAGACACAGGAATCAAATCCTGAACCAGATTGAAGATTCGATCGAAAAGCTGTCAAACACTAGAGTTGCAGAGGAACCAGACATCACAACATGGATTCAAAAAGGAAACAAATACAAGCCGCTTTTCAACTCAAGAGACACTGCGAACATCATTAGACTCCACAACGAACTGCAGCCGTGGGCAAAAGGGGTTTGGTTCAACAATGCAACACCAAAATTTGCGTTCATGACTTGGTTAGCTATCCGAAATCGCCTAGCGACTGGTGACCGAACTCGGACATGGAATATTTCAAACGACACCAAATGCCTACTGTGCACACATCCTCTGGAGACAAGAGACCATTTATTCTTCAGTTGTCCTTATGCAGCTGAAATTTGGGATGCTCTAACTCGCAAACTACTTGGGACGGATTTCACCACCTCTTGGACGGGAATTATACTTCTGATACAAAACACAACAAAGGACTATATGCACCAATTCATCATGAGGTACGTCTTCCAAGCTTCAATCTACGGAATATGGCGAGAACGTAATCAAAGGAAACATGGTGAGAAGGAATCACCACCTTCGAGACTCATCAAACTTATAGATAAGACAGTTAGAAACAGGCTTTCCACCGCCCGGGCAGATGGAGACAAACGGCTCGAAAACAGTCTAAGCCTATGGTTCAGCATTACGAGTTAATTTTTATTTCAAATCTCTATCTTCACTAATTCTCTAAGAACGAGCAGCATGATTATGTAAAACAGATGTTTTTGGTTTGAAATTTTAACATTCATTTCAAAAAAAAAAAAAAAAAAAAAAAAAAAAAAAAACTGGCCTTACTGAAGTGAAAGATGAAGATGATGTGGACCAATCATGTGTATTTGAAGTCGTCAGAAAGAGGGCGAAATTCATAAGATCCATCACTGAACCGATGCTTACAGCTCATTTTGGAAGCGCCATAATCGACCCTCTGTTCGACAAGTACACATTCCATCTAGCCCAACGTTACGATACTTTGCGCAACAAACCAACGGTTAATTTCTTCGTTTCGATGACTAGGAAGTAACATGCACTCGATTTAATGCATGTAATAAAAATGAAATAATAAAGACGATAGTATGGATCCTTCGATCCATTTGGCCAGCAAAGGAGACTAATTAAAATGTCAAGTATTGTGATGAGTGCAGTTGTGTGATTTTTTTTTATATATTAATATTTCTTGTATTAATATGATATTTTCTGTCAAATACTTTATCATGATTTCTAGTTGATAATAACTAAGATATAATAATTAGAAAGTGACTTTGTTTCCATAGAAGTTTAAAGTCACAGATGTGTCTACCAATTCCACATGCATAAAGATGTGTGTAACCTCCTCTGAATTTTAAAAGTTAAGAACGATTTTGTTATCCTTACAGAAAGGAAAGGCTCGGCACTGATCAATAATGGCAGATTTGCAAAATTGACCTTAGTTATAAAACAATTATAGCAGTAGGCGTTGGTCAATTTGTGTTAAAAAAAAAAAAAAAGGCGTTGGCAACGCCAAATCGGTTTTAATTGTATCTTTATTGTCCTTAAATCCTTGCAAGAGTTTTTATCCTTGCTCATCCTCTTTCTGCACATGTGTTGTTTTAATATTATAAGAAGTCTTTTGTCAAAAAAAAAAAAAAAAAAAGAAGTCTCAAGGCTTGCAAGATTTATTAGACTAAACATTGCAATTTTATAGTATAAGAAACATGTGTTCCAAAGACTTTTCTAAACTGTACCAAGAAAATCAGTGAATCACTTACACCATCGTTGATATGATATTACCTAAATTAAAATAGAAATTTAGAGAAGGACAAGAGCAGTAACAGGATTGATGGAGATGATCGTTTACGCTTTCTGCATCATTATCTTCTAGTAATTCTGCAACCAAAAACTCAACTGAAAACATTCATCTTCGGAATTAGGTGGATCATTAACTGTATAAGCAAAACGAAGTAATATACAAACCGATATATTAGTTGCGGCTATTAGATCGGTAGAAGAACCTTTGAGTCTTTAAATTCCACCAGACAGCTATGATCATTCTACTTCAAACCATTCTATATAGTCATGATTATTGAATATAAGTTGAAAACGTTAAAGCAAATGTTTACATATTCGAATTTATGGTAACTAAGCGTATTGTTTCAGATCTCAGATTTCATTGAACGGACCTGAGGAGGAAGTTAGATTGAAAGATGGGAAACGAATCCCTTTCAGATCAGCGGATTTCAATTAAGTTGGAGACTACTAAGAGAGAAAGGAGCAACAGAGAGATTTTGATGTTCTTGATGGTGCTTGTACATCACTTGAATCTCATGTATCAAAAGAAGCCACCTTTCACAAATATTCCATAACTGTAAGGTCTTTTGCTTCCTTGCTGAAAATGTGAAATGTTTCAAATTTCCAGAGATGGAGAAGTTAAAGATCGTGTCAAAGCATGCGATTCTGGTTCTCTGTTTTTCCAGAGGACCATCGTTCAAGACAAACTCAGAGTCTGTTGGTGTTCCTCCTAGTGTGAGGAAACCATGGGTTTGGTTGAGAAGATCAAACTGAAGTCTGGTGTGTTGTTTTCTCAAGTCTCTGTGTAAAATTCTCAAGTCTGCTTTGATAATTCTCAAGTCTGCTTTGTTAATTTTCAAGTCTGGTGTTGAAAGAGCTTATAAGGTTTATTATAAGTCTCTTATTTGTAAGACCTATATAAGGTGAGTGTGACCTAATTTTTTAGGTGGAGACACACAGATAGACAAAACACACAAAAAGAGAGAGAGAAAGAAGAGAGAGGCAAGAAGGAGAGAAGAAGGGGATTTTCGTCTGGTTTCTTCAGGGCTGTGTTCGAGGGCTCGAAAGTGGTCCGATCTGGCTGATATTTTGTGGGAAGCTTCGTGACTCAGTGGGTTTGAGATTCAACGGTGGGATTGTCGTTTCAACGGTTGGTTTCTCGTGAATCGGGGTTTTAGTGAAGCTGGTCGCTACAGTTCTTCAGCAGTTGTAGTCTTGAGTGTTTGGGAAATCCAACGGTGAGTTCTTCTCTGATTGAGCTGAAATTGGCAGAGGTGTTGTTGACTTGTTCATCTTGGATTTGTACGGTGGGATTGTTCTCTGGTTGCCGGAATCCTAGTGAGCTGAGGTCGTTTGTATCTGCTAGTTTTATAAGCTTGTATTGCTCTCTTGTTGAGCTCTATTGTTGTTGGAGATTGCTCTCTTTGAGCCTTAGTCTCTGGATCTGTTCTGTAGGAACAGGGAGGACGTGGTTGTAACACTCATACATTTGATATAGTGGATTTTGAGTGGACTACGGTCCCGTGGTTTTTCCTTCTCACATCGAGGAGGTTTTCCACGTAAAAAGATTGTGTGTCATTTAGTTTCTTGCTTTGATCATTTCTGTGCCATAGTTCAAGTTCAAGTCTTATTCCTCACAGGCTCACACAAGTGCGGGGAAACTTATTCCGCTGCGCATTCGCGTGTTTTCCCCAACAGAGTGGTATCAGAGCTTAAGGTTGTGAGCTTTGGGTTATTGGTTTGCTTGTGTGAGTGATGGAAAAGATGGAGAATATGGGCAGAATGATAAGCTTGAATGGTAACAACAATTATCATCTATGGAAGGGCAAGATGGAGGATCTGCTCTTT
Source organism: Isatis tinctoria (assembly GCA_010577795.1). NCBI lineage: Eukaryota > Viridiplantae > Streptophyta > Magnoliopsida > Brassicales > Brassicaceae > Isatis > Isatis tinctoria. The sequence goes on from CM021245.1 coordinate 26,809,218, forward strand.
GTGAAAGAATTTCATCTACCAGTATTTCAGGAGGAGAAACCTGATAATAAGACTGAGGATGAATAGAAGTTGCTGCATCGGCGAGTGTGTGGTTTGATAAGGCAGTGGATAGATGATAATGTGTTGCATCATATTGAAAATGAGGTTAATGCTTGCTCTTTGTGGTTGAAGCTGGAGCAGTTGTATGCTCGGAAGACCGGAAATAACAAGATGCTTATGATCAAGAAGTTGATTGAGTTGAGGTATCAGGATGGAACTCCGATGACAGATCACTTGAATGCGTTTCAGGGATTGCTCAACAAGTTGTCTGATATGGGCATCAGGTTTGATGATGAGATTCACGGTTTGTGGCTTCTTGGTACATTACCAGATTCTTGGGAGGTATTCATAATGTCTCTTTGTAACTCCGCGTCGGAAGGTGTCATTTCGATGGATTCAGTGAAGAACAGTGTGTTGAATGAGGAGACAAGAAGGCAGTCAAATGCTAGTTCCTCACGTTCAGATGTTTTGGTTACTGAGTCAAGGGGGAGAAGTACACATAGAGAGTCCAAGAAGGAAAAGAACAGGAGCAGGAGCAAGTCAAATAAATTTGCTAATATGGAGTGCTATTTCTGTCGTAAGAAAGGGCACATGAAGAAAGATTGCTGGAAGTTGAAGAAAGACAAGCAGCAAGGAAAGCAAGAAGAAGTTGATAGGGTGACAGTCACCCAAGATAAGTTTCTCATTCTTCTTGAGAATGATGCCATTAATGTATGCCAAGACACCAGTTGGGTGATTGACAGTGGAGCTACCACTCATGCTACATCACAGCGGGATTTGTTCTCTACCTATACTCTAGGTAAGTATGGTTCTGTAAAGATGGGTAATGATGGTTTGGCTCAGGTTGTTGACATTGGTGACATATGCTTGGAGACTAGTCTTGGGACTAGGTTGATGCTTAAAGGTGTTAAGCATGTTCCGGATTTACGGATGAACTTGATATCTACAGGAAGACTTGATGATGAGGGTTTCTACAGTTTACACGGTGGTGGTAAATGGAAGCTTTCACGTGGTTCCCTGGTTGTGGCTCGAGGTGAGAAGCTTTCATCTTTCTATTTGATGCAGGCTAAGGTCTCCAAAGATGCTGTTAATGCAGTGGAGAATGTTGATGCCATGGAGCTATGGCATAAGAGACTCGGTCACATGAGTGAAAAGGGAATGTCTGTGTTGTCTAAGAAGGAGGTCATTCCAGGAATCTCTGGTTTGCACTTGCCGAAGTGTGCACATTGTTTGCATGGAAAACAACACAGGGTTTCTTTCAAGTCTTCTGCACCTTCTAGAAAATCTGAGGTACTTGATTTGGTGCATTCAGATGTGTGTGGTCCAATGAAGACAAAATCTCTTGGTGGTGCATCATATTTTGTCACATTCATTGATGACCATTCTAGGAAGTCATGGGTTTTCACTATGAGACTAAAGATCAGGTTCTGGGATATTTCAAGCATTTTGTGGCATTGGTTGAGAGACAAACGGGAAAGAAGTTGAAGTGTATCCGCAGTGATAATGGTGGTGAGTATTCTGGACCATTTGATGCTTATTGCAAAGAGCATGGTATTAGGCATCAGTTCACGCCGCCTAAGACTCCACAGTTGAATGGGTTGGCTGAGAGGATGAACAGGACTATTGTCGAGAGGATGAGATGTTTGATTTCACATTCAGGCTTATCGATGACTTTCTAGGGTGAGGCTTTGAGCACAGTTGTTCATGTGCTGAATTTATCACCAAGTGCTCCATTGGAGGGTGATGTTCCAGAGAGAGTTTGGACCGGTAAGGATGTTTCTTATGGTCATTTGAGGGTCTTTGGGTGTAAGGCATTTGTTCATATACCTAAGGATGAGAGATCGAAGCTTGAGATGAAGTCGCGACAGTGTGTGTTCATTGGTTATGGTCAGGATGAGTTTGGATACAGATTTTATGATCCCGTTGAGAAGAAGCTCGTAAGGAGCAGAGATGTTGTGTTCATGGAAGATCAAACAATTAAGGACATTGACAAGTCCGGAAAACCAACTCAGATTAATGAGAGTTTGATCGATTTAGAGGCTGGTCCTTCTACATCTGTCCACGGTCAGGTCGAGGATGAGGTTCAAGATGATACACCCGGTGCAGATGCTCCCGCACATGAAGATGGTATTGGTGATCATGGTGACGATCATGGTGAGACACCAACTACTGAGAACCCTCCTATTGTTAGAAGATCCGAGAGAGGTCTAAAACCGTCGACAAGGTATGATCCTAGTGAGTATGTGTTACTTACTGATGGGGGAGAGCCTGAAAGCTTTGATGAAGCTATGGAATGTGAACACAAAGATAAGTGGCTTGGTGCTGCTGGTGATGAGATGGATTCTTTTGAAGAGAATCATACATTTGAGTTGGTGAAATTGCCTAAGGGAAAGAAGGCATTGCTTAATAAGTGGGTGTTCAGAATTAAGCATGAAGATACCAGTTTGCAACCCCGATACAAGGCTAGATTGGTTGTGAAAGGATACAGCCAAAAGAAGGGGATTGATTATGATGAAATCTTTTCTCCTGTTGTGAAGATGCAGTCCATTCGGATTGTACTTGGACTGGCAGCAAGTCTTGATCTAGAGGTTGAACAAATGGATGTAAAAACTGCTTTCCTTCATGGAGATTTGGAGGAAGAGATTTACATGGTACAACCGGAAGGCTTTGTGAAAAAGGGTGAAGAGGATTTAGTTTGTCGCCTGAAGAAGAGCCTTTATGGATTGAAGCAAGCACCGAGACAGTGGTACATGAAGTTTAAGTCTGTTATGGAGGAGCATGGTTATAAGGAGACTACTGATGACCATTGTGTATTTATTCAGGTGTTTGGTGATGATGATTTTATCATCTTGTTGTTATATGTTGATGACATGTTGATTGTGGGCAAGGACATGAGCAGAATTGAGGAGCTGAAGAAGCAGCTCAGCAAGTCCTTTGCCATGAAAACTTGGGTCCAGTGAAACAGATTCTTGGTATAAGAATTGAGAGAGACAGAGCTGAGAGATTGATTCACTTGTCTCAGGAGAAGTACATTGAGAAAGTACTTAAAAGGTTTCACATGGACAAATCTAAAGTGGTGAGCACTCCTCTTGCTTCACACATTAGATTGAGCAGTAAACAGAGTCCAAAGACATATGCAGAGAAGGAAGATATGGCAAGAGTTCCATATGCTTCTGCAGTGGGTAGTTTGATGTATGCCATGGTCTGTACAAGACCGGATTTAGCTTTCGCTGTTGGTGTAGTAAGCCGGTTTAATTCCAATCCTGGAAGAGAACATTGGAATGCTGTGAAGTGGATTTTGAGATATCTTCGAGGGACTTCTGGTTTGAAGCTTACCTTTGGAGGTAATGAGTCATTGATTGTTAGCTATACTGATGCTGACATGTCTGGAGATGTTGACTCCAGGAAATCTACTTCGGGTTATTTGATAACGTTTGCGGGCGGAGCTGTTTCATGGCAGTCAAGGTTGCAAAAGTGTGTTGCACTTTCTACCACTGAAGCTGAGTTCATAGCTGCAAATGAAGCTCTTAAGGAGTTGTTGTGGACAAAGAACTTCTGTGAGGATATCGGTTTCAAGCAGGATAAGTATGTGTTGCTTTGTGACAGTCAAAGCGCTATATGTCTCGGTAAGAACTCTACATTTCATTCGCGTTCGAAGCACATTGATAGGAGGTATCATTGGATACGTGATGTGATTGCTTCTAAGGAAGTGGGACTTGAAAAAGTTCATACGAATGATAATGGAGCTGATATGATGACGAAGTCATTACCGAGGGAAAAGCTTGAGGTTTGCCGTGAGATAGCCGGAATGGCTGTTTCCTCCAACTAGTCGGAGGGGGAGTTTGTTGGTGTTCCTCCTAGTGTGAGGAAACCATGGGTTTGGTTGAGAAGATCAAACTGAAGTCTGGTGTGTTGTTTTCTCAAGTCTTCTGTGTAAAATTCTCAAGTCTGCTTTGATAATTCTCAAGTCTGCTTTGTTAATTTTCAAGTCTGGTGTTGAAAGAGCTTATAAGGTTTATTATAAGTCTCTTATTTGTAAGACCTATATAAGGTGAGTGTGACCTAATTTTTTAGGTGGAGACACACAGATAGACAAAACACACAAAAAGAGAGAGAGAAAGAAGAGAGAGGCAAGAAGGAGAGAAGAATGGGATTTTCGTCTGGTTTCTTCAGGGCTGTGTTCGAGGGCTCGAAAGTGGTCCGATCTGGCTGATATTTTGTGGGAAGCTTCGTGACTCAGTGGGTTTGAGATTCAACGGTGGGATTGTCGTTTCAACGGTTGGTTTCTCGTGAATCGGGGTTTTAGTGAAGCTGGTCGCTACAGTTCTTCAGCAGTTGCAGTCTTGAGTGTTTGGGAAATCCAACGGTGAGTTCTTCTCTGATTGAGCTGAAATTTGGCAGAGGTGTTGTTGACTTGTTCATCTTGGATTTGTACGGTGGGATTGTTCTCTGGTTGCCGGAATCCTAGTGAGCTGAGGTCGTTTGTATCTGCTAGTTTTATAAGCTTGTATTGCTCTCTTGTTGAGCTCTCTTGTTGTTGGAGATTGCTCTCTTTGAGCCTTAGTCTCTGGATCTGTTCTGTAGGAACAGGGAGGACGTGGTTGTAACACTCATACATTTGATATAGTGGATTTTGAGTGGACTACGGTCCCGTGGTTTTTCCTTCTCACATCGAGGAGGTTTTCCACGTAAAAAGATTGTGTGTCATTTAGTTTCTTGCTTTGATCATTTCTGTGCTATAGTTCAAGTTCAAGTCTTATTCCTCACAGGCTCACACAAGTGCGGGGAAACTTATTCCGCTGCGCATTCGCGTGTTTTCCCCAACAGAGTCAGAGAGTCATGATCTGAATACTTACTTGAAGCTTGAGGACTTGTATTTTGTGAAAAAACCCAAGAAATATGTTCAATAAGATTGGCATAACGGAGCATTAATGTAAAGAGATGACTTGCATGTCTCTTTCGTAGAGAAAATTCTCTTTGGGGGGTACTTAAAGGTTGCCACTTATTAAAACAGAGTATTCATCTGTATTCACCGTAGCCAACTAGCCATGAATTGATCCATTGAACCCAAAGTCCGTGGAAACCAAAAGTTCACAACGTTGATTCTAAAAAATGTCATTCCACACGATCATACATTTTCATGATATTCGCCTTAATGGCCATATATGTTTTGGATATTCTCTTCCTTGTTTTTAGGGAATGCATTAGCTCATAAGTAATAAGAATGTTTTCCCTTATCATGCGGTTCCGTGTAAAAGCTGCTCGTGACTCAGATACAATGTTATTCATAAAAGCTTTAAGACGTTTCACAAGAATCTTGGAAATGATGTTATAAAGGTCGACATTGCACAAACAAATTGGATAATCAAAAAGGATCATTGATTTTTCAATTTTTGGAATCATATACAAATGTGTTTCGACAAAAAAGGAATCATATACAAATGTTCGTATGATTTATATCTTCTTTTATAACAGAAGTGTCAAAAAACGTTTAAACCTCTTTGACAACATCTTCACCAACGATGTCCCAACAGGTTTGATAGAACCGAGCTGTAAGACCAGGGCCAAGCGCTCTATATTGAATTGATTGCATCTCTAATTTCTGTTTCTGTAACTTCTCGTATCAACTCTTCATTCATAGCAGCTGTTACAGTCGGTTTGAGATCTTTGAAAATATCCGATTGAACGGTGAAAAATAAATTCCTCTGCATAAAAATGGTTAGACATCCCAAAACGACTAACAGCCTCGTCGTTTCGTTAGTTGACTATAAAGGAAGGCAATTATAGGGTTTTGGCTAGTAGTGGTTACTGGTTACGACGTCTCTCTCACTTGACATGCAATTGCATGGGCATGACTATCCAAAAACAATTTATTATGGATGCAAAATATTAAGATATACATTTTATACGAGTTCTTTACTATTAATCAACAAGAGAATCATAAACATTAAATAAATTAAAAGGAAAGAAGGAAAGAACGATGCAAACAAAAAAGGTTCTTCTTCTTTTCTTATATTTTGTTGAAAAAGAAAAAAGAAAACTAAAAAGGTAGAGATTTCGCAGCTAATATTCCTAGGTCGAACAAACCGGTCTTTCTTTATAATACTTGTGAAGACTGATCGTTGCACTTGCACCAAAGTCAAGTCCAACTCTAGTAGAACTAAAATTGAGCTACCAATGATTTACTAGTATACACATGCGGTCTTTTTATAACAGAAGAAAATTGTATATATAGCTCTTTAACAAAGAAACTAGTACTACGTCAAAAAATAAAATAAACAAAGAAACTAGTGGAAATTATAAACGTAGAGCCGAGTTCACTTGATCGTTTGGTCGTTACAATAATTGTATTTAAATTACAAAACTGTTACTAATTAAAGCGTAGATAGTAAATATATTTCACATCGTTGACGCTGCTTTGTTATAAAAGAAGCATATAGCTAGCCTATCCAAAACCTGATTTAGATTTAAGTAACAAAGATAGTAGCAGCACTTCTTGATCTTGTAAGAAATCGATTCAAAGTTTTAATTTTCTCCACATCATGTCTTCTTCAAGGTAAACCACTTATGTTCTTCAAATTTGTATGTATCAGTAAACACTAGCTAGTCATATAGGTACACAACTTTATTTATAACTTACTTTAATTATATCCTTTGTGTTATTGTATTTGTGGTCCTAATCTTGATTTTCTTATGATTTCTCCATAAATAATAGGAACTCTTTGACGAATGTTGTTAGTATGAATGGAGGCGATGGAGAACATAGCTATGCTAATAATTCTGGTCATCAGGTTTGTTCCTAATCATCTAGCTATGCTGAATTAGCTAGAATAGTAAAAGAACTGAATCTACCTAAATATAATTTAACCAAATATATATATATTTTTTGTATATTTGGCTTTGCAGAAGACGGTTTTTTCTAAAGCACGACCGATCGTAGTAGAGAATATTAGAGAAACGTTATTGAATTTGGGCTTTCCTGAACGCATAAAAGTGGCTGAGTTGGGCTGTTCTTCCGGACAAAACACTTTCTTGGCCATGTCTGGAATCGTCGACACGATCATAGCCTCGTACCAAGAAGCGAGTCGAAACCCACCAGAGATCGATTGTTGTCTAAACGATCTTCCAAACAATGATTTCAATATGACTTTCAAGTGGGCCTCTTCCTTCCAGGAGAATCTGAAGATAGATGTTAAGGGAAGGTACTTCGTCTCAGGAGTCCCTGGTTCTTTTTACTCGAGGCTCTTCCCAAGCAAATCTATTCATTTTGTTCATTCAGCTTGTAGTATCCATTGGCTCTCTAAGGTCCCTGACGGGCTTGAAGATAACAAGAAGAACGTGTATATTAGAAGCCCTTGCCCTCTAAGTGTGTCCAAAAGTTACTTGGATCAGTTTCAAAAGGATTTTTCGTTATTCTTAAAATTGCGTTCTGAAGAAGTGGTGTCTAATGGACGCATGGTTCTCACATTCAAAGGCAGAAATTCGTCTGATCCTCTTTATAGAGAGAGCTGTCATTATTGGTCGTTGTTGACTGATTCCCTCCTCGACTTAGTCTCCGAGGTAATCGTTAAAACTAGTTATCTTTTAAAAGAAAAATTGTAAGTCCATATTCAATATCAACTGATATTACGTAGAGAATACCATGCATATATGCTAAACTAGACCTTATTGTAAGTTTCCTAATATATATTTTGTGAGTTTAATAAAATGTGTTTCAAAAAAAAAAAATATATGTTGTGAGTTTAGGGAATTGTCAAGGAATCGGAGGTGGATTCATTCAACTTGCCATTTTATGATGCGGGTGAAGAAGAGGTTAGGGAAGTTGTCCGAAACGAAGGATCATTTGAGATTAACAATATCGAGACGCATGAACATCTGATTCCATACAAAGATAGTGAGGAAGATGACGATGAAACATGTCGATTAAAATTTGGGGAAATGATGGCAAGCAGAAAAAGATCCATCACTGAACCAATGTTGGTTGCTCATTTCGGAGATGCTATTATGGACCGTCTGTTCAAGAAGTACGCACATCACGCAGCCCGATACTACATTGTTTCAAGGAGCTGCAGCAAAACGACCATCAACTTTGTCGTTTCATTGACTAGAAAATAAAAGCTTTAGTGATTCTGCTGTTAATATATGGAGTACTATATATTACCAGTAAGTTTTTAGTGTCATGCTTTCTTCGACGTCAGTGATATGGCGTCCCGTTTTAACATTATTTGTTTTCCTCTTTTGTGTGAAGTATATGTTTGTTTTTCTTTTCAAAACTTATGTATATATAATGTTTGTCACTATATTTTTGTAGTACACTAAATGCCTGTAATCATTATGATACGGTATTTATATGTGAGTTATGTGTGTCTCTTTTCGTGTGCCACTATTGATTTATTTAACTGACAACTTAATTTTGGAAATCAGAGTATATCATCCGGTAATTGACAGCCTAAGGCTCCGAATGGTGACCGCGGTTTTGGTACAAAAAGCGGTGCGGAATTGAAGTGCGGGGCGGTTCAAGTGCGGTACGTGCGGTTTGCGGGACAAATGCGGTTTGTACAAAATAAGCGGTCCAAAAAAATGTTTGATTGGTGAAAAAAATAAAATGCGGTTCAAAATAAAATGTTTGAATGGTAAAAGTGCGGTTTTCAAATTATAGATAAATATATTAATATTAAAATTATATATTATACATAAATAATAGTAATTAGTATCAAATAAAATAAAATTTTGATTTATGTTAATGAAAAATATTGTAATATATCTACAAATTTTATATACTCAGATTTTTTAAACGTTAAAGTCTAATAGGAAAATATGTATTAAACTAAGTAAATTGATAAATTATTACAATAGAACAAAAAATACTAATACAAAAAAAGTATTATCGAATACTTTGATTTAACCACAACATATCTGCAATTCTATCTCTTATTTCCGACATATGTTGTCCATCTGCTACCTCTACTCCTTCCATGTCACCTAAATCAGATTCAGAATCTCTATTGCTTATTCCTGTCTCTGTCATTACATATGCAAAATCTGCATCAGAAAAATTTGAAATTTTGATAAAATTATGTAATCCCATTGTAGCCATCACCACTCTCTTTTGAACATTAATATTATATCTTGGAAAATCAGAAAGAATCCTCCACTTTTTCTTCCATACTCCAAAAGTCCTCTCGATAACAGAACGCAAAGACGCATGATATCGATTGAAGAGTTCATGTTTATTCCTCGGAGCAGGACCAGAATTGAACTGGGACATATGGTATCTCACAACTCCGTTTCGTGATGATCTATAAGGAGCCAAAAATCCTTGTTTATTTGGATAGCCAGAATCAACGAGATAATACTTATCTTGCGGCGGTAAAGGAAACTCAGAATCGCTTTGTTGTGCCATTGCCAAAACAGCTGTATCGTGGCATGATCCAGGTGCTCCATTCCAAATATATGTGAATAGCATATTCAAATCACATATTGCCATGATGTTCAAGGACGCATGATCATGTCGATTCCAATACATTCCTTGTAACTCAGTCTTCACTTTTACGCATACATGAGTCCCATCCATTGCTCCAACAAATCCACTAAAATATGGCCAATATGTTCGATCCAACATAAGTCTTTCAGGAATTCTATGTAGCTCTTCACTTGTGGGAGTTCTAATATAATCACATGCCAATGATTCAGTCGCCGTTAGAACTTCAACAAATTTTCTTTGAACAGTCTCTTGATTTCGGCCAAATCTCAAACCAACATCTCTCTGAACTTCATTGTGCCCACATATCCGTAGAAACATAGCGACACTTTCTTCAATGCTTATATTTAATGTTGGTTGTAGCCCGTAATTTTCTTGCAGTGTATGACACAATGCTGTGAAACATGGCAACGACATTCGTAGTAACTGAAGACAAGCGGCATCATCTTCCTGTAGTCGGCGCCATATATTCCTCCATCCCAAACCTTCACCGGTTTGGACTGGTGCTCTTTCAAAATATCGATGATAATAAGTCAAAGTTGGTTGAATTATTAACTCCACAAATTGCTCATTTTCCAAATTCCATAATTCAATTCTCTCTTCGTAGCTTAAGGTATGGACGCTTTGTGAACGCAACTGACATAAACGAAAAGCCTGCATATTAAACATAAAATAACACATCGTTAAACAAATATCAACTTATATTGAAAAATTACACAAAATATCGGAAAAGAAAAAAGAACACATAAGAAAACATATGAAAAAACAATTATTAAAAAGAAAGAAAAAAAGGAATTGGCGTTTTTTTGGGTTGGACCGCATGTAAAATGGTGTGGGAGCGGTCCACTTACATTTTCTCTTGTTTTCAAAAACGCACCTCTCTCATTTTTTTGGCACGAGACCCAATGCTATCTTTTATTTGTTACAAACTTTACTTGAATGGTGATCAAGTGCGGTTTTCAAAACGCCTTCTCGAAATCCGCAAATTTTGTTGTCGCCATTCAATACCTTAGAAGCGGATGGCAGCAACGGTTCTTCTCGGCTTTCATTCGATCGATGCTGATGGATTTCTCGCGGGAAACCAAACGGTTATTTCAGAAGGTGGCCTGAAATACAGGCTCCTACTTATTCAATAGTTTGGAACGGTGACCTCAGTGGCTTTGTTGTTTTCAATGGAGCAATATTATAAAGAGTTGTCTTGTTTCGGTGGCTCCTATTGGAATTATAAAAAGGACTGGCAGACATGGTCAATTCAGTCTGACGCATTAATAGATGGTTTTGGATTATTACTGTGAAGAATACTACTAGTATATATTACGAGAATAGACAATATTTTGAGTATATTTATGTAAAAACTAAAACTGTTAATACAACCTTAAATTTTTAATTTTACAAATATATATTATTAAAAATAAAATTGAATATAATTTAAAAGAAAATTAGGACAGGCTGGAATATAGTTGAGTTAATAAAGATTGATAGTTTGATTATTCTATTCGAGGTTGTGGAGTTTTCACTAGAACATGTGACGATTGACGTCGCACTCTAGATACTTGTTTATCTATTTCAAATTTTTGTTTTTAATTCTGGAAGGATGATTTTGACAAAGTTTTCTGTATTATAAAATATTGAGATTTTGCAATTGCACAAATATGAAAACCAAATTGTTAGATTTTCTTATATATAAAAATTACTAAAAATTTAGTATTATTTCAAAAAGTTGCTTTTATAAAAATCATGAATCGTCTACATAGAAGATATCTTAATAATAATATTATTTGAGAAGTCACTTGCATATGTGTCGCGCTCATGTTGATTCTTACAGTGGTTGATTACAAGCATACCCTTAATGAGATAAAATAAAAGAAAGTCTTAATTTCTATTTTTAATAAATTTTTGAAAACATATTCATATTTATATAAATAAAGGGAAGTTTTACTTTCTTAATTTTTAAAATTATTTTAAAGTTTTTTCTTTTTAGTATGACTTCAAAAAGACTTTCCTTTTTGTAATTTTCCTTTTTTATATATGCAAAAATTATTTCCCTTTATTAAATACTTTCCTTTTTGTATTTTTCTTTTTTTATATATGCAAAAATTATTTTATGTTTTAAAATTATTTCCTTTTATTAATGTGATTTTGAAAAAGAAAAATAATTAAACTAAAAAATAAACTAAAATTTTACAATAATAGCTTTACAAATCTAAGATAAAAAAAATTGAAAAAATTGAGCCAACTTTAGCCTAAACAGAACAAAAAAACAATTGTATTTCAATTCAAAGGAATATATGTCATATAATAAATATAAAAATGAATAACGGTGCCTATCTAAATTTTTATACCAAAAAATGTTTAATAAGATATATAACATCTTAAAATTATTTAAAACAATCTTCTATTTACATGAATTCATATAGTTGACAAAACAAATAGAAACTTATAAATAAATAAAAGATAATATTAACCAATAATTTTAAGTGAGTTACTTTATAAATATTCATACCCGTGCATGAGTACGGGAGAATCACCTAGTAAAGGATATTAGTGAAGATATGATATTTATCAAAAACAATTACTATCAGGTATTTCTTTTTATTTTCCCATTGTCTTGGGTTTGGAACTGGATTCAGTTGATAGACAAAAAAAAATAACGTGGACATGAGGTGCTCTGGGCTGGACAGAAAACGTGGATTAATCACTATCGTTCTTTGTAAAACTTGAATATGAAACTAATATGATAATGACAATTAGATAATATACCACTCTGAAAATTAAATTTGTGGCTATAGTACTTTTGAGATACATTAAATATTGATATGAGTTTTATCACCTTTTGTCATTAAGATTCTTTGGGCCTATACATTTGCCTCTTTCACTAATCTGGTAATCTGAGTAGGTGTGAATGAAATATACAACCAGTTGTGCACACCTTCTTCATGCACACGTAGTCGTCCAAATTAAGAAAATTTAATTAACGGACTAGAAGTAATCATATTTTATATCTTCAACAGTAGAATAAAATAAATAAATAGACGTATATGTACATATATATGTGTGTGTAGTTTATTTCATATATATATAGCTTATCCCAGGCTAGTTCAAAGCCGATATTCTTTAACCTAATTCATTATCAATTTGATCAAGAACTTCATTTCAATTTCGGTGCACAGCATGTCTTCCTCAAGGTATTAATAAATTGTTTTTGGATAAAGTGTTTACTTGGTAATACTTTTTTTTTTCGTTTTATCTTCAGTTATACAAAATGAAAATGTGTGGATCAGGTATCACTTCGTAATTAACCTTCTTTTTGTAGTGATAGGCATTTGGATGATCTGGTTCGATATTGTGAGGCTAAATTTTGATACAGTTTGGTTTTAGATCAAAAGAAAAACAATTTATTTATTTAGTAAATAAGTAGAGTTAAAACTGTGTTTTGAATAATACGTTTAGTTCAACATGCTTTTTGAAAACGTTTGATGTATGGAATAAACTTAGATTATGTTCGATGCATGCTAGTTCGCTGCGAAAATTTTGGTCCATATATATATATATATCAGTTTGTGACTAGTTTTCAAGATTATTTTTTTCTTTTAATGGACAATTCATTTCGTATTGAGGTCATCCGCTAATGTGCCCGATTTTACCAATATGATCTTTTTTTTAAACACAACTAACCATTGTAAAAATACTAAACATTGTTTGTTTATTGAGTTATAGACACTATAACAAAGCTTTCGTAAGAAACTAGCTAGAGAATCTACAGCTAAAAAATCTATAAGAATCAGATTAGACCTCAATGGGTAATATTTTTATTTTTTTAATTTTTTTCTGATTAAATTAAGTTGGTGTCTATTAAGGGACTCGTTGATGGACGCTCTTAGCATGAACGGAGGCACTGATGAACACAGTTACGCTTCTAATGCACATTATCAGGTACAATTACTGCAGACTGTATGCTAAGATGATTTGATTAACCCCTAATTTAGCCATTTTTTCACAAAGAAAATTCAATATTTGTAACTAATCTTTTCGATGATTATTTGTCAAAAGTAAGACTCTTGGTACTATTCGAAGAGTTGGTATATATTCTTTCTTGATATAATACTATAATACCGAGAGCTTGCGGTATAAAATTCTTAGTACTATCAATACCTATTTGGTGTTATACAAGACTACAAGCTAATAAAAAAAATGGCTGAAAATAAAAGATATGAAATTTGAACTTCGGGTACAGAGTTTTCAATATCTTTATTTATACCACTAAACTAAAGAAAATATTATTAGAAAGTGGTTAAAAAATAGAGAGTTATAAATTAAGGGAGAACTCTTAGAACCGGGCCTGGACCGTATACTATTCAAAACCTGGCTAAAACTCTAAAACACACGTGATTCTTTCGGTCTTTACGTATCCACATACTTTTTGTTATGAATCTTAAATCTTCTGGTCTCCTAAATTAATTAATAGCTTCCGTGGGAGTACTGTCAAATGGGTGGGTTTGGTTGACCATAGGTTGTCCAACTGGACAAAAATAATATATGGACAAACTTGGTCAATGTCCATTAATAACCAATACCAAAAATTGACCAGTCCATAATTGCCCATGACCAACTGGGCAGACCATGGACAAAAAAATCTGTGATATGCAAATTTAAAACATTGATCAATTTAAAGCTTATGAAATATAAACCCAAATTGTATTTGCATTATAAATCCAACACAAACTTATGAAACTTTTGATACAAAAGATAAACGATTAACCATAAAAAATTTAAAACTTCAAAATCTGCAACAATTATTTATTATATGGAATCAAAGGAACCAACAAAAACAAACGACAAACTAGGAACAGATTCTACTTGATCTCCTAAAGACTCGGACACTCCAAATCTCCAACGAAGGCCAATTCAATCTTCAACACTGAAACAAAGACAAAATATACACAATGATCATCTCTCTCAAATATACACAACGACAAAAATCAGACAAAATTACCTTAACATTCTTCTTCTTTTCCCTCTTCGTTCATCTCTTCTTTCTCCTTTTCTTCCTCCTCTTTTGTATCCCCAGTTAAATCATCATCTGAAAAGATGCAAAATCAAAGTATTCATCACTAAAACATCACAGAAAAGCACATAATTCATAACAAAACAGCTTACCCGCTTTTGGAAAGCCCTTTAACCAGTTTCTTGTGCAAATCAGAGCCTGGACATTAGTAGGTAAAAGGCTACTCCTGTACTTGTTAAGCACTCTACTACCTATGCTAAATGATGACTCTGAAGCCACCGTTGTAATGGGTATACTAAGAACATCGCATGCCATAATTGATAACTCTTTAAAACGATTTGAGTTATCTCTCCAATATGTTATGACATTCAAATCCTTAGCAGCAACCATATCAAGCAATGGCTCGTCTAAATATATGTCCAGAGGGGATTTCCCACTTCCACCAGCCTTTTGAGAGAAAAAGGCATAAAACCCCTGAGAAAATTGTATAAAAGCTTGTCACTACACAAGTTATACACACGCTTAAGTATAAAATGAAAGTAATACTTACACCATATCCTCCAGGAATGTCCTCTTGCAATGCTTGGACATGTGAAGTTGTAGGAACACTGTTGTTCTTCTTGTAAGAACCAAAGAGCTTATACATCTTGGATCGCACATGAGCCAATCTTCTTTTACAAGAATATTGATCTAAAATCGTGAAACAATACTCAAGGAAGGCAAATTTTAGCCTGGGATCCAAAACTGCTGCAATTGAAAGGATATCGCTGTACTCCTCCCAGTACTTATCAAATTTAAGCTTCATACTCTTCACCATATCAGAGATAACAGGATCACCAGAATCTTCATTACCTCTCAACCAACACTCGATCTTCCAAATTTGCAGAAAGTACAAGTTGGCTGTGGGGTATGATGAGCCAGAAATCAAGTTTGTAATTTCAGAAAATGGCCTTAAGAACTCACATATCAATTCACCACGGCTCCACTCTAAATCAGATGGATAACTTATATAACTCTTTTCTACTTCTGCGAGGTTACCCAGTGCTTCTTTAAACTTTATAGCTCTAGAGAGCATGAGAAAAGTAGAATTCCAGCGAGTGCTTACATCTAAAACCAGACCTTCATTACCCTCAATTCCTAATGTTTCCACACATTTCTGAAACATTCCTTCCCTACTTTCTGATCCTTTAACAAACTTGACACTGTCTCTGATTTTCTGTAAAGCTCCACCAATCACTGCTAAGCCATCTTGGACAATCCGATTAAGGATATGTGCTGAACATCGTACATGAAAGAACTCACCATTGCAGACCAAATCCTTCTGTAGTTGTCTCTTCATAATACTCTGCATGCTATCATTAGATGAAGCATTATATACTGTAAGAGTGAAGACTTTCTTCTCCAATCCCCAGTCTTTCAACAATTCAATCAGCTTCATAGCAATAGCGATTCCAGAATGAGGTGGAGGAAAAGCAGTGAAAGACAACACTTTGGCTTGGAGATTCCACTCAGCATCGATGTAATGAGCAGTTAAACATAGATAACCCTCGATGGGTATAGCCCTCCAAAGGTCTGTAGTCAAACAAATCCTACTAGGTATATCAGCTAAGATTGTCCTAAGTTTCTGCTTCTCCTTTTCATAGATCTTTAAGACATCTGAAGCGGCTGTGTTTCTACTCCAAAAATGAACAGTAGAATTAGCATAAGCAAAAGCCATCCTAATCCTTTTATACTCAACAAAAGAGTATGGAAGATCATGCTCAATTATGGCCATTGCTATCATCTCACGGAAGACCATCATATCTACCTTATGAAAACTAATTTTAGGTGTATTTCTAGGGGTTTTTGGACATTTTTCCATGTGACGAAGCAAGGCTGATGTTCCATTTCTACGAAGATTGTATAAGAAATGCCTCTTACAGTAGTTGCATCTAATATCATCTGTACCATCATCTAGTTTCTCTCCAACTATAGAAAACTGTTTCCAACACTTAGAGTTTCTACGCCTAGAGACTCGTTTTTTGTGTGTACCTTTGTTTTTCTGTGAAAGCGTTGGAGGAGGAGTGGCTTCAGGATGATCTATATGATACCTTTCAACTTGAGTCAAACTGTTTTCATCATTCAAATTGATCATATCCATTTTTCTGAAAAATGAAAACATTAGTCAGATACTAATCAACCTGAACAGTGAAATATGCTGTTATAGTAAACAACAAACACGCAAAACCCATGGAACAAGAACGAACAATAACACCAAACAAAGTGAAACCAGTCTTCTCTGCTTTTGCTGCATTAACATTTCCAAGAAGCATTCTAAACTAAGTAAGCATTCAAAAAGCACTCACGTGTGACAGTTTGCCAAAACACTCGTACTAGTTCTTCAAACAAATCATGATGTTACTACAAACAAATCATGACAAAAAATATTCCACGTAACGTAGTAAAGATGAATGCTTACAAGCTACACTGACAGAACGCCACATGAAACAATTTTGAAGCCTAAACGAAAATCATTTCTAGTGCTAATGTTTGGTATATTCTCAAAACAGTAAGGCAATAACACATTAGTACTAAAAAGTCTACAGTTCTCGAATACCTGGTAAGACAAACCGAGCTTGGACGAACGGCCCAAGAAGACAGTGAAAAGAGCGCTCGTGATAACGAAGGCTTTCGTTACCGGAGCATTATCTGAAAAACAAAAACTCAATTACTCAGAAATCGAAACCCACAAACACGAAACACGAAACCCACAAACACGAAACACTCACAAACACGAAACCCACAAACACGAAACCCACAAACACAGTAGAAACCAAATCTATTTAGAGAAACTCACCTGAGGAATCAAATTCCGGCGAACGAAGAGGAAGAAGTGAAGAGGAAGAAGCGAGATTCCGGCGAACGAAGAGGAAGAAGTGAAGAGGAAGAAGCGAAGAGGAAAGAGGCGGAGAGGAAGAAGCGAAGAGGAAGGAGGCGGAGAAGAAGAAGAAGGGTTTTTAGTGGTTGTCCAATGGTTGTCCAGTGACCAACTGGTTAAACCCATCAAAACCATGGTTTTTTTTGGTCTTGGCCCAATCTGACCATTTCATATATGGGCTCAACCATGGTCTGTCCAATTAGTATGGACTGGGCATATCCAATGGTCAACCCAACCATTTGACAGTATTATTCCGACCGTGGCTTCTCCACGATTAAAGAAAAAACAGTAAAACAAAAAAATAACCGCACCTTCATCTCTAAAGGAAAAACTTCTATATTTACCAAAGTGTTGGTAGTCTAGCTAGTGAAAGTACAAGAGAATTGTTTTTTTTTTTTTTTTGTCCCGAGTTCAAATCACTTTTGGTATAGAGTGTTAAGTAAGAATTTTCAAAGGCTGATTCAGAGAATAGGAGAGACTATGGACCTAAAACCTAAAACTTTCACAGACAAAAAAAAAAGTTATATATTTTGTTGACAATTTTTTGTTACCTTATTCAGTTACTTCTCGCACACCCTAACAACAGCCTTTGCTTTTGAATTGCTGTTTAGTAAGCGCGCTAACACTGTAGATCCTTAACGTTTAGTAAATGGATGTAAATTGCGGGTTGGCAAACGGAACCGCACATAACGTTTAGTAACGTCTAGTACATTGAGATATATTTGTAAGAAAATAACAAAATTGGTTTTTTCCTCTTTTAATATTTGTTGACATATCACCTATTATTTAAGTGATAATCCGGTTTAAAAAATATACAATTGATAAGTAAAACTAACTTAAAATTATTATTATTATTGTTATGTTTTTTTGTGCGGTTGATCTACTTTTTTATTTTGCCTAAATCACTTGTTCATTTTTGCTTAACTCATGCATAGTTGGATTAACTAAAGTATGAAAATAAAATACTATGACTTTTTGGGGTTTACAGAGAAGTGTTCTCTATGAGACAGTACAACCTGTGGTGATAGAAAACGTACGGGAAATGGTAGGGAAAATTGCTTTTCCCGGCCGCATCAAAGTGGCAGACTTGGGTTGTTCTTCCGCACAAAACACGTTGTTGGTCATGTCCGTAATAGTCAACACGATCATGGACTCATACCAACAAATGGGTCAAAACCTACCAGAAATCGATTGTTGTTTGAACGATCTTCCAGAGAACGATTTCAATACTACCTTTAAGATGGTTCCTTCTTTCTTAGAGAAGCTGGGAACGGAGGTTAACGGAGTGTGCTTTGTTTCCGGAGTTCCAGGTTCCTTCTACTCAAGGCTATTCCCTAGCAAGTCACTTCATTTTGTTCATTCGTCTTTTAGTGTCCATTGGCTTTCTAAGGTTCCGGATGGCCTTGAGAACAACACTAAAAGCATTCATATAACAGATCCATGCCCTCCGAATGTCTACAAGAGTTATTCGAATCAGTTCAAGAATGATTTTGCGTTGTTCCTAAAGATGCGCTCAGAAGAGATAGTGCCTGATGGACATATGGTTTTAACTTTCGTGGGAAGAAAGGTTAATGATCCTTTATCCAAAGACTATTCACAAGCTTGGCCGTTGTTATCTGATTGCCTTCTCGATCTAGTCTCCGAGGTATGTACTCACTAACCACCTTCTCTCTTTCCTTTTTTTTTTTTTCTGATAACCGAGACATCTGAATCTATTTTAAGCTTTTATAGTAACCAATCATGATTGAAGTTATTATTATAATAATAATAATATGAACTTTACAGAGACAATTTTCCGAACAATAATTTTTTTGGGAAAATGCGCATGTAGGGCATTGTGAAGGAATCAGAGATGGAATCGTTTAACATGCCATTCTACAATCCAAACGAAGAAGAGGTGAAGGAAGTTATCTTAACGGAGGGGTCCTTCGAGTTCGCGATCAATAAAATTACGACATGTGACCATGTTGTTCCTTACAAAATTGACAGTATTGAAGAAGAAAATGAGGACCAATCACTTCATATGGAAGCTGCTAAAAAGCAGGCAAGATGGACAAGATCGATCACTGAACCGTTACTAGTTGCGCATTTCGGAGATGCCATTATTGAGCAGGTTTTCGACAAGTACGCACACCATATGGCCAAGTATCTAAGTGTTTCGAATCATCGCCCAAACATGACACTTATCATGGTAGTTTCGTTGACTAGGAAATAAAGATCCGTTGTTCAAAAAAAAAAAAAAAAGGAAATAAAGAACCTCCCAATGATGCTGCCAGTATGTCGGCTGCATGTCTTTTGTGTTTGGGCTGACGGTAAAATAGATGATGAGGAATTTGTCTTTTTTTTCTTTTTTTTTTTTTGTCATGGAGAAATTTACTTCTTTTGGAGATCTTAATAATATTATTTGAGAAGTCACTTGCATACGTGTCGCGCTCAAGTTGATTTTCACCGTGGTCTATTACAGGCATACCCTTAATGATATAATTTTTTTCTAATTTCTTTTTAGTAAAGGAAAGTTTTATTTTGAAATTTCTTTATTATAAAATAAAAATTTATATATTAAAAACGTGTTTTGAAAAATACAGAAAAGTTTTATTTATTAATTTTCTTTTTTCTTATTTACTTCTTTTATATAACTTTAAATAAATATATTTACTTCTTTTTAAAAACGTTTTTGCAGTTTCTTTTTTCTTATTTACAAATTTTATTTTATATTACTCTTGATAACTATCCAATTTTTAAATTTTTGTAAAAAAGGAAATTTTCTTTTTTAATATATATTTTAAAAAATACGTTTAAAATAATTTTTTTTTGAAAAGGAAAAAGTTAAAAAGGTAAAAACTTATAAATAAGAAAAAGGAAATTTCAAAAACTTAAAAAGAAGTTAATATATTTATTAAAAAAATTATTTACTTGATCACAAAAAAACAGAAAATATTTATTTTACACTTTTTTGCAGTAAAATAACTTTTTCTTTAAAAAACGTTTAAATAAATTTTTTATATATTCAAATACAGAGTTACCCTTAATGAAATAAAATTAGTACATTCAATTAGGTTTTTTAAAAAACAATTCTTACATATCTTTTTTATATATCAAAGTATGGTTAAAAACTAAAATATTTATTCATAAAATTTCATTTGTTTGCAATAAAATAAAGTTTTGTTTTAATTTTATTTTTAAATAAAATATAATTTTTTATATGAAAACGTGATTAAGAAAATAAAGGAGAGTTCTATTTTATAAAATATTTGTTGCTTAAATAATTTTTTAGTAAAAATGAAAATATCATATTTTAATTTATAGAAAAGATATAGATTAAAGTGCCATTATTAAAAAACTGATTTTACAATGAAGAAGATATTGCTATTTTATTTTAATATTTTGATAATTATCCAATCAATGAAGAGGAGAATGGTATTTGATTTTAATTTTGTTAATTTTTGAATTGTTTACTCCTAAGTTTTTGCAATTTCGGGTTTTGCAATAAAGGAAATGTTTAAAATTTCTTTTTCTTTCAACAAAAGGGAATATTTAATTTTTTATTTTGCAATAAATAAAATTTTTATCTCTAAAAATTCTTTTCAAATAAAAATAAGTGTTTTTAAACCCATAAAGTTAAACGTCATTACGAAAATAAACGAAAGTTTTAGTTTTTACTTTTTCCCCATAATAAATTTTTAATAAAAATGGAAATATCATTTTAAATATATATATATAAAAAGTTATTTTAATATATAGAATATGAAAACAATTAAAGACTCGCAGTATTAGACAATAACAACGATCTTGTAGAAATCAAAACACTCACACACCTAAAACATGTAAAATATGAAAAACAACAATATCCAACTAAATTATTTCTATGTTCTCACACATTGGTTATATTGACGATGAAAAACGTAAACAGCTATATTCTTTAATAATTAGGTTTTGAATATAGTGTTTTAAAAAATTATTAGATCAATTTATAGTTATGTAACTTTGAACCAATTTTAATGGGTCTAATTGGTTTAAACCCACTAAATCAAATCCTTACTTTTAGATTCAATTTTAAAGTGATTAGTAAGTTTACAAAAGTTAAAAAATCAAATACATGTATATATAATTAACCAGTAAAATAAAAAATTTGTCAAGATAACAAAAAATAATCAAACTAACTGTAAATAACCATATTTACTAGATTTAAAACAAACAATAAATTTAAAACAAAACGATCAATGAAATTAGAAATTTTTTGCGAAATAAAGTAAACGAGAACAACAATCGTAATTAAAACAACAACTTAAAATTATTTACATTATTATATATTTAATCTTAAACATAAAAATTGCAACAAAAAAGTTTAAAATAAATATAACAAAATATTAATTAATTTTAAAAATTAATGTCCGCGCATATGCGCGGGTGAGTCACATAGTTTAAAATAAAATATATGAACTACACATATTTTCTGTTTTAAATTTCAAGTTATTTGAGGACCTCATTGTGCGGAAGACTTGGATTGAAGTATTTGAGATAGACGAGAAAGAAACGATTTGATGAGTCTTCCTGATTAGAACCTTACCGATTTTGCAATGAGTCAGCTTCATGACAAAACTCTCTCTCGACCTTACTATTTCTTTATTTGTTTTTGTTTTTGTTTTTGTTTTTGTTTTCCGCGTGTTATTTCCCCTCATCGATAATTAATATAATTAAAATCCCTCATCAGTCAAGTCATTGGACCCCATTAAAACTCTAATTTTATCCTATTAAAACCCTCATGAGTCATTAACAAGTCATTGGATCCATTAAAATTCTAATTTATTCTACTAAATTATTTCTATTACATAAAAACTCCTAACTTGAGCAAAAAGGATCTTCGCTGATTCTGCGTCCATTTAGTCTCCGGTTTCCACCTATATACCAAATTCTTGAGTTTTGAGTTAAAAAAAAACTCTTGTGAACAATCAAAACTCTGAGCAAAAGCACCCAAAAGCTATGATCCCCTCCGACATTTTAGTATCCGTATCCTGAACAAAGGTTCCTCACATGTCACAACCAAACAAAAGTATCATTCATTAGGAAATAATAACGTCCCTAAATCTGATACTGATATTAATAGTAACAAAAATAATAATAATGATTGAGACTGCGAGCTGTATAGTTTATATTCGAAGGATCCCATGTGTTTAGTCCCTTGCACATATATATAGGTTACCCAGCAAGTCCGAGGCCATGTCTTTAAAACCATTAATAAATCTAATTTAAAAGATTGACTCAAACATTTTCTATCAATCTATCATGGCTTCCTCAAGGTAAAATATGCATTTCTTCTATACTCTCGTAAATTGATGTACTGACGTACATACTGTAAAATGAGTACGTACGCATGTAGTTTGATCAGGTCTCGCCTTGTAATCAACCCATCTGATTGCAAAAGTTTGTTTATATATATGTTAATTAGGGACTCTTTGGTGGATGCTCTTAGTATGAAAGAGGGAAATGGAGAATACAGTTACGATACCAATTGTCATTATCAGGTACTTAAGCACTTTATGAGGAATTAATGTAAATGGAAGAACGACGATATACTATCCCAATGTAATTTAATGATGATATATATTCTTGTTCTGGTTTGTTGGGTTTTACAGAGAGGTGTTTTCTTCGAGATACAACATGTGGTGATAGAGAGCATCAAAGAAATGTTACAGAGTTTGGATTTTCCCGGGTGCATCAAAGTGGCTGACTTGGGGTTTTCTTCAGGACGAAACACGTTGGTGGCCATGTCCGAGATCGTCAACACGATCATAGAGTCATACCAACAAAAAGGTGGAACCGGCCCACCAGAGATCGAGTGTTGTCTGAACGATCTTCCGCATAACGACTTCAACACTACCTTCAAGCTGGTTCCTTCTTTCCTAGAGAAGCTGAAGATGGAGGTCAGAGGAAAGTGCTTCGTGTCAGGTGTTCCAAACTCTTTCTACTCAAGGCTCTTCCCAAGCAAAGTCTCTTCATCTTGTTCATTCGTCTCTTAGTGTCCATTGGCTTTCTAAGGTTCCTGATGGGCTTGAGGACAACAATAAAAGCATTCACATAAATGATTCATCTCCTCCAAATGTCTACAAGAGTTATTTGAACCAGTTCAAGAATGATTTTTCGTTGTTCCTAAGAATGCGTTCAGAAGAGATAGTGCCTAACGGTCGTATGGTTCTCACGTTCGTGGGCAGAAAGGTTTCCGACCCTTTCTCCAAAGATTGTTTCCAGGTCTGGTCGTTGCTGTCCGATTGCATCCTCGATCTAGTGTCCGAGGTACACAATTTCACTTACTTGCTTTCATTCTTTTTATTTTTATTTTTACTAAGGACATAACTGCGAATTGGCTTGTTGATTATTTTTCTTATAACTTACTGTTAAACATGTTTAAAATTATGGGTTTTCCAACTAAAATAAACGACTCATGTCCCGGCAATAAGCAATTGAAATGGGACCAAACGCCCGCACGGGTTGAGTTCTTGGCATTCGGCCCGGCGGATGAACCAAACTCTCTACGAACCTCTCAAGACGAGTCTCTGCATATCCTCTCAGCCAAAAACGCTTACCAGGCTAGGACGTCGATCACGACTCGGCCGGATCATATCTTCCCGGGCCGGCCTTAATCTGCTCTTTTCCGACCATCGGGCCTCCACTTTGTCCTTCCTGAAAACATCGTGCCGTTCTCCAAAAAACATCACGCCGTTTACAGAAAAACTCCACACCGTTCTGAACATTTAAAAACATCAATGAGTTTACTTAAAATAAACCGGAATCAAGGCTTTAACCCACGATTAAACCAAGGGAATCAGATAAGGAGGCAAAAAGACAAGCTGGACCGAATCAAGACAAGCGGGCCGGATTGGAAGGGAGAGAAGCAGATGGGCCACCGCCATTAGGTCTGGCCGCCAGCTGGAGGAAGGGATTTTACAACGTCTTACATTGCTTAGATCGATCTTTGAGACCCTAGACTCTCTAGTATAAATAAGCATCCATATATTCACTTTCAAGGCATCTCAATTCAAGTATAAGAGCTTTTGCATTATAAGACTTTTAAAGCTTTTGCGAATATTCTTGTACTCAGAAAAATATAATAAAATTATCTTTTCATCTTTTTACTTTTTAGTCATTTAGTTATTTTTAAGTAGAATTTTCGGATCCCCGCAAAATATAAATTTCGATAGTGTGAGTTTCGGCTCTCACAAGAATTGTATTCAAAAATCTCTTAGTGAAAAATAGATAAAAGTGTGTATATTCCATCAGCCTTGGACCCAAAAAATATTCATATTACAATGCTTAAAGTATCATATTTATACTACAATATATTTACATTTAATTCACTTAATTAATGTGATTATTCTCTTTAAATGCGTCTATTTTGATCTTTTGATAAATGCAGTAACACTCTCTTTTGAATTCTCCCAGCTTTCCAGATTCTCGTTACTCATCGTTCATCGCTCTTTGTTTGTGATTTGAGCTTTTCATCTCGAACCCGTAAGATTGCTTTAGGTACCTTCCGAACTCCTCGCTCCATTCTTCGACTCAAACTTCTTTCTCGTTACCGCTCTTGGAGCTTGATCTAGATGGATTGTTGACCGTTGACATGTTTGTTGTGATGTATCTTCGTGACATGGCAGACTTAACGGGATCCGACACCAACAACATCCCCCCGGTCGAGCATAGAGTCCATGTTTGTATCCGGTGACAAATTCAAAGATTCTCCACCCTCCATCACATTTTTAGGTACCACTCCACAGTACATACTTTCATTTTTTAGGTATTTTTATTTATTCATGGTTTCTCTCTCGGATTTTCTTTCACATTGGGACGGTGTTAAGTAAATTTGGAGGAGAGACATACTATTTAACACTGTGTTCTATTTTGTTTTATTTTTCTTCGAGTCTTTGTATTGCATTGTAAATAACTATGATTTTAAAAAACCAAAAAAAAATTTGAAATTTTTTGAAAAAAAAAAAACACTAAAGAAAACTATGTAGAATCATATCTTTTATTTTTCTTATTTGAATTGAGTTTACTTGCATATTAGGAATGTATTGCACTTGCATAAGGAACAATGATAGTATTTCCTTGTTGAATGTCGACTTAAGAGATTAACTGAATGTTGTAATTAGTGGTTCTTGATGCATTGATGCAAGTTTGAAAGTAAGGAAGCACCATACTTAGACCATTTGTCTTGACTTTCTTGGCTTGGTTGAAACATGTACAAATTGAATCGCTTAATAACTATAAGAACCTCAATTCTTACTTCAATTAGCATGCTTATGCATTTTAAAAAGACTCATGGATGCCATACACATACTTAGGCTATCTTTCTCCTTCCTACCACTCTCTTGTTAGCCCAAGTAGTTGATTCTCATCTTTCGAACAATTAACCACACCTTTAACTAAACCTTCTTTCAAGCCAATTTTCTTGTGTGCATGAGAGGCTTTATCTATTGTTTGAGCTTAGCATAGAGTGTTAGGTTTAAAACGATAATTCTTGGTTTTCATATAGAACTAACTCACACATCATTGAGTTAGAAATAGACTTGGGTTAGTTAGGTTGGGTCTTGGGATTGCTGCTGAAAGAGAAAGATAATTTAAGAAAAAGAAAAAGGGGAAGTTAAATATTTGGTAAAAGTGTTTATAAGAAAGCTCTAAGAAAAGATCCAAAAAAAGGTCAAAACAAGTAAAAAGAATTAGATCTAGCCTAAAAAAAAAGAGGAGCTAGGAAAAGAAAGTGTCAAATGTCATATCATTTACTATATAAAATTGGAAAGAAAAAAAAAGTCTCTCCCTAAGAGTTTGGAGATGTGAGTGAAATGAGATGATTAAATGAGAATGCAAGGCAAGAAAGAAGTCTTGAAGAAAGGGTAGACTTGAGATAACTTTGATTGGGTTTAGAGATTAAGGTTGAGTTCAATATGTGGCATTTGGGTAGATGAAAGTTCAGTCTTGTACGTATTACTTGTTTTCTACCTTTACGATTACGTCAAAGTTCAATCATTCCTGAGAGATCTCTTGTTTGGAGTACCACATGATTGAGACCATTTTTTTAATCTCAAAGTCTTAACCCTTAACCAAACAAGTATTTTCTAGGAATGCTTGTGTAGATTTAGTCTTAATTTGTTTTTCATTATGAGATGAGTATGGCTAAATGTTTTGGAGTATGATTGGTAGAAAATGTGTCACTGAACCAAGAATTAGAGCATTAAGTTAAATTCTTTTATTGGTGTTCTTGGATTTTGAGTTCCCTCTTTCAAACTTCTGCTTCTCACTTTCCTATATTGTTTACTTGTGGAAAAACAAATGATAGGTTTGAGAGAATTGATATTTAGAGATTTTTGTGGTTTTGAACACCATTCATTTTTTTCAGTGTTCTAAAAATCGGTCTAGTCCCCGCCTAGGCGTCCGCCTAGGCCCTTAAACATACACATCCGAAACGATTTATTAAAATCCCCGAGTTAAACTAAAAGCCCGATATAACGGTTCGTTTCAGCCAAATTTAACCAAAATCGTTCATTTTTTGGTTTATTATATATTTAAATATTTAATAACGGAAAATCACCGAGTTATATAATGAATGTAAATATGTTTATGGGAATTTTTTTTTTTCTTTTGAATTTTTACACTTCTAAGTTGATTTTTTTTAAAAAAATAGATAAATATATGTAATATGAAACATATAAAATCTAAATATATAGTAAATTAATGTAACATTTTTTAACGCCTAGGCCCCGACTAGGCCCCGATTAGTCGTTCTAGGCGCTAGGCTCCTATCGGGCGTCTAGTGGCCGCCTAGCGATTTTTTGAACATTGATTTTTTTTATTGCATTTAAATATCTTTATGATGTATATATGTGCATTTTTCTATATCATAGGTTGGAGTGGCTACTATGAAGATTTGGATACAAATAGAGTGATATCAAGCCATAAAACATTAGCATTGGAATTAGGATGGAGCTGAGCCAAGAATGAAAATTTACAAATGACGACCTTGGAAAATCATGTATCTGAGTTTCTATGTTTTGTTTCTTTTTACATATAACCTCCTAAATTTCTATAATATTTGTATTCATTTCTTTCTTTTTTTTGGTAGTGTTTGTATTCATTTCTTTGGAATATGTTATGTTTCTTTTGGGTTTTGCATTTTTTCGATCAAACTCTACCAACAATTTTTATCTATTGAATGATGCCATATATACTCTTTTTTAATTAATTGAGTAACATTACCATTATCAAGTTACGTAGAAATTTCGTTTTTAATAATATCAATAGATAACATTAACATCAACAAATTGATGTAGACAATTATAAATCTTCTCTCATTTCTCGAACTTAGAGGCGGGATATAGGTGTTAAGAAAGAATAATCCGTGTAGCCAACAACAGGGTCTTGAGTGTAAAACGTCTTCCGATCATATTTATTCAACTTCGCATCAACTTTAAACCGCAAAACCAAATCCGGGTTTGCAATAAACAGCCTGCCAAAGGAAACCAAATCAGCATCCCCTTGCTGAACAGCTTGCATACCAAGTTCCTTGTTGAAACCTCCACTAGACATAAATGTTCCATTGTAAGCCATGCGCAAGCTCTTCATTAGCTTAGCTTCTTCCTCATCGCTGCCTTGCCTTCCAGATTCTGTTTGCCCGTAGGCGTGGTACCGAGGCTGTGTTACATGAAGGTATGCAAGCTTCGAGCCAGTATCATCTTGTAACTTATTGAGTAAATCAACCACGGCTAGCCCGAGGGATAATGGGTCAGAATCAGTTGCATCGAGGTGGTCTATTGCTGGAGATATCCTCACACCAACTTTACTAGCTCCTATGGCCGAAACCACACCTTTCACGACCTGCAAACAAGCCAATTTTTTTCAACAACACAGCTAATATATATAAATAAGTATCACTTCTAAGCAAACTTTATGAGAATTCTGTTATTATTTAGGGTTATTGGTTTATGAATTCTAATAGATTTGAAAATCTGAATAAAAACCAGTATTATTGGTTTTATGATTATAAAATTCATGCCAAAATCATGTATTATTGGTTTTATGATTTATAAATCCTAATTCAAATCATGTGTTATTCAATCACAAAGATTTATTAATGGATTTGATTTTATAATGAATTTGAGTGGATTTGAGTGGATTTGAGTGGATTTATTTGTTAAAAATACAAAGACTAAAATCCTTGTAAAACCCTTAGATTTATACATACTTATTATTAGATTTGAAAATCAGAATATTTTGCTCAGATTTATAAATCTTATATAGATTTCTAAATCAATAAATGAATAACACCCTTTTAATATATTTTATTCCTAAACACATGAAATGTCGTTTCAAACTTAATTTTTACATAGTTATAATCGCAATAGTGAATTATGTTAAAATTATGAAAAGACTCAAGACTCCGTTTATGCGTTTACATTATATACTCGAAATTTTTATTTTTCCAATTAAAAACACAGTTGTAATCATTTTATATAGGAGAAAACTTGTTAATTCTAAACGCAAATGTTAGGGAAAGTTCTGTTTCGGTCTTTGCAACACGTAAAATTTTGTTTGAAATTCTGTCTAATATGTAAATAGTGTAAGAAAATTGGCATTTGAAATAATAACAACGTATAATTTATTGGTACCTGAAGTAAGAATCTGCATCGGTTTGCAATGGAGCCACCATATTCGTCAGTACGGTCATTGATCCCATTCTTCATAAACTGATCAATGAGGTAACCGTGGGCTCCATGGATCTCAATCCCATCGAAACCAGCTTGGATTGCATTCGAAGCCGAGCTGCAATAATCTTCCACAACTCGAGGTATCTCCGAAGCTTCTAGAGGCCGGGGCTTTGGATATTTCCCATGTGATCCATCAGGCAACAGAACTCGCCATCTTTCCGAGATTGGTTTGTCCGTTGATGATATTGGTGATCCCCCATTAGGTTGATACACTGTTCAATCCAACTCAAATGTTAAATATTTTTTCAAATGATTTACAAAAAAAAGATTAGTAAATAAGGAAACATACATGGATGTGAAGCACGTCCAACATGCCATAATTGACAGAAGATGAAACCTCCTTTGGAGTGAACTGCGTCCACAACTTGCTTCCATGCTTCTGCTTGTTCGTCCGAATAAATTCCAGGTACATGTGGAAACCTGAATACTTCAAATTAATTGGATTCTTTACAGCCAAGTAAGTAGCCTACATTATTATAAGTCTTGTCATGAAATTTTCGCTTTTAATTTGATGTGCAACCAATTGTTGATAAATATGTAATTCTTTAGCTGTCTTTTGTCTGAATGTGGATGAGAATTAAAACCAAAACACCTCCCCATTTTTATCACAGTACTCAACTAGTGGTAGGTCCCATCGTTTGTATGTCTGAATTGTGTTATCACAGAACACAAGTGCAGCATAATAACAAAATTGACTGAAAAATACATGTTTCCTTAAAGTATCGCTAAATCTTTTTCTTTTAAAGTAGCGACAATAAATAATTCTAGTGGAGTATGGTTAATATTTTTTTTTGTCAATGTTAGGTTAATAATTTCACCTCGTAATTAGCTAATTGGTCATTCACCCTTACTGTCTTTTTTATTTCATATGTAGAAATTCTAAAAGGGTATAAGCTTTTTTTTTTAATAAAGGTTCTTTCTGTCAATATAAATAAAATTCTCTAATAGAATAATAATAATACTAATGTTTGACCATGAAAAAAGAATAAAATAATAATGATAAGAGTTGGATTTAATTATAATAAATATTGTAAAGTTGCGTTACAAAGATATTTTATAACAAAAGCTATAAGTAGTTGGAGAAGACATATTTGATTCTATATTTATGAGTTACAAGGCCGTTTATATATTTTATAACAGTTCAGTTGATCAAAACGGAAATGTACTTAGACGACCAGAGTACAAAAGCATCGGTCTTTGAAAAATGAAAAATTACGAAATTACCCTGCGGATTCGGGAGAGACCATGGTGCCTTCGGAGATGAGAAACCCGCCAGGAGTGGTGCGTTGAGCGTAATACTCCGCCAACGCCGCGTTTGGAATGCCGTTCAACGCCCTGCACCGTGTCATCGGCGCCAGAACCACTCTAAAAACGCAAACGTGCGATGAGATTCACGATCAATACAAACTATGTAATTAAGATCATTAGTTAGTTAATCAGCTCACCGATGAGAGAGATCGAATCTTCCCATCTTGTAAGGAGAGAAAAGAGTATCCGTGGAGTTCCCATGCGCCGTCATATCTCCACCGATTAATCAACTACAATTTTTCAAATAGAGCAAACGGAAAAAAAATCTCAAATCTGAGAAATCAACGGCCGAAAAGACAAAGATTGCGAAAAAAAAAAAAAAAGAAAGAGATAGATGCAGAGGGTAGCGAAGTCTGTGAGGAGTTACTGTTTTGGTAAACGATAGCCAACGTTAACTAAAGCTGACCGCATCTATGGATCGAAGATCTACTATCATAAACACATGAATCAGCTCAGATCAAGCCAGGCGTAACGATGATCCGATCCATTAAGAAATAAAAACGAAGCAGAAACGACGGATCGAAGGCAGAGGGAGAGCTTCCGTTTTACCTTTTTTTCCGAGAGAGGATAAAATCTGAGAAAATGGGAGTGGCTGGCACGAGGTGAACACGAGTACTTTATTTTAGAGCGTTGTGGAGAGAAAGTCGTTATATATAGAGGGCCTGTTTCAAGAGGGGAAGAGGAAGATAACGTTCTAGTAGATCTCTTAGATGCCGTTGAATGACGGATATCGTGTCGTCAATATTTCCCAGCGTAATCGACGGTAGCGATTTAACCCACGCCTTTAATATCTCACGTTCGGATATTAGGGTTGGTGGTTTGATAGATGGGAAAAGATTATAATCTTCAAAATCATTTTGCATATAATTGTCAAGGGTTTATTGGAGGAAACATGCTTAAGTGTGGCGGGCCCACCAACTCGGCAAAAATATCAAAAACGTGTCGATTTTGATTTATGTTTCGTTTGAATTGACGAAATTAGCCTCGAAGTATGGATAGTGCGAACGGGTTGGGTAGTGGTATTTCCGTTATTTCATACGTCTCCAGGTGTGAACGCGTCTCACGCAAACTCAAAGCATAATCATGTCAAAATCAATGCTTGGACGGTTGGACCTATAACCACATGAGCTAAAGGGACGACAAACAATTACGTTGACCTTAAAGTTGACTCAATTATATTTTGTGGCCTGAAACATATGCTTGGTTGGCTTTCTTAAAGGGCTGGCCCTATCCAAGAGTGATTTGATTCAGTTCTACTATGATTTATAGATCTCTTAAATTGCATACGGGTAGAAACAGTGCCTAACGGAGGGGACAATTGGTTTATTTCTTACTTCATGAGTTCATGTGACCTTTTTGTTTGGTTGTGTTACAAAAGACAACGTGAGAATGTTGTCACAAATCTTTGGGTTGAGAAGTTCTAGGCCCAGTATAGACGGCCCCGATTATTCACTCCACTAGCATGCATGATTGTAAAATTAATGTAGTTGGCTTTAGTATTAGTTTCGTTGCACGCACAAGTAGATTCCATTGGACTATGGAAAATGGTAAAACAAGTCATTGGATCCCATTAAAATTCTAATTTATTCTACTAAATTATTTCTATTACATAAAAACTCCTAACTTGAGCAAAAAGGATCTTCGCTGATTCTGCGTCCATTTAGTCTCCGGTTTCCACCTATATCTTGAGTTTTGAGTTCAAAAAAACTCTTGTGAACAATCAAAACTCTGAGCAAAAGCACCCAAAAGCTATGATCCCCTCCGACATTTTAGTATCCGCATCCTGAACAAAGGTTCCTCACATGTCACAGCCAAACAAAAGTATCATTCATTAGGAAATAATAACGTCCCTAGATCTGATACTGATATTAATAGTAACAAAAATAATAATAATGATTGAGACTGCGAGCTGTAATTTTATATTCGAAGGATCCCATCCCATGTGTTTAGTCCCTTGCACACATATATTATATATATATATAGGTTACCCAGCAAATCCAAGGCCATGTCTTTAAAACCATTTATAAATCTAATTTAAAAGATTGACTCAAACATTTTCTATCAATCTATCATGGCTTCCTCAAGGTAAAATATGAATTTCTTCTATACTCTCGTAAATTGATGTACTGATGTACATACTGTAAAATGAGTACGTACGCATGTAGTGTGATCAGGTCTCGCCTTGTAATCAACCCATCTGATTGCAAAAGTTTGTTTATATATATGTTAATTAGGGACTCTTTGGTGGATGCTCTTAGTATGAAAGAGGGAAATGGAGAATACAGTTACGATACCAATTGTCATTATCAGGTACTTAAGCACTTTTAAATGGAAGAACGACGATATACTATCCCAATGTAATTTAATGATGATATATATTCTTGTTCTGGTTTGTTGGGTTTTACAGAGAGGTGTTTTCTTCGAGATACAACATGTGGTGATAGAGAGCATCAAAGAAATGTTACAGAGTTTGGATTTTCCCGGGTGCATCAAAGTGGCTGACTTGGGTTGTTCTTCAGGACGAAACACGTTGGTGGCCATGTCCGAGATCGTCAACACGATCATAGAGTCATACCAACAAAAAGGTGGAACCGGCCCACCAGAGATCGAGTGTTGTCTGAACGATCTTCCGCATAACGACTTCAACACTACCTTCAAGCTGGTTCCTTCTTTCCTAGAGAAGCTGAAGATGGAGGTCAGAGGAAAGTGCTTCGTGTCAGGTGTCCCAAACTCTTTCTACTCAAGGCTCTTCCCAAGCAAGTCTCTTCATCTTGTTCATTCGTCTCTTAGTGTCCATTGGCTTTCTAAGGTTCCTGATGGGCTTGAGGACAACAATAAAAGCATTCACATAAATGATTCATCTCCTCCAAATGTCTACAAGAGTTATTTGAACCAGTTCAAGAATGATTTTTCGTTGTTCCTAAGAATGCGTTCAGAAGAGATAGTGCCTAACGGTCGTATGGTTCTCACGTTCGTGGGCAGAAAGGTTTCCGACCCTTTCTCCAAAGATTGTTTCCAGGTCTGGTCGTTGCTGTCCGATTGCATCCTCGATCTAGTGTCCGAGGTACACAATTTCACTTACTTGCTTTCATTCTTTTTATTTTTATTTTTACTAAGGACATAACTGCGAATTGGCTTGTTGATTATTTTTCTTAAAAATACTTATTTTTCTTATAATTTACTGTTAAACATGTTTAAAATTATGGGTTTAATTTTCAACTAAAATAAATTGCCAATAAATACAAATGCTCCTCTTTTAGATCCTACTATTGGTATCGTCTCAATTCATATATGAGATTCCTGACAGATCCATTAAAATAAGGGTGGTTCTTTGACTTGTATCTTGGACCGAATCTCAGATTATGATACCATGTTAGAAAATTATGGGTTCATTTTTTTTGAAATAGAAAATTATGGGTTCCAACTTCAATTAATTGGTGAACTTCTTATCTCATTTTATAGTGTTGGTTTATTCTAATTTCGGGTGTGAGATAGCTAACATAACTTTTTCTTTTCCATAAAACACCGATTAATTTAATTTGCCTTTTTGTGGATAATAATATTTTTTTTCATCTAGTACCATTTAATATTTAGCTACTAAGATTTTGGATCAATACGAGTGTGTAGAAGCTTATTAAAGAATCTGAGATGCAATCTTTCAACATGCCGTTCTACAATCCAAACGAAGAAGAGGTGAGGGAAGTTGTCACAAACGAGGGATCCTTTCAGATCAACAGGATCGAGACACATGACCATATTGTGCCATACAAATTTGAGAAAGATGATGATGAAATTTCACTTCAGTTAATTGAAGCCGGTAAGGATCGGGCCACCGGCTTAAGATGCATCACTGAACCATTGCTAGTTGCTCACTTTGGAAAAGACTCTATCAACCCTGTGTTTGACAAGTATGCAAAGTACATGGCCAATTATCTCAGTGTTTCAAGCCATCGTCCTAATATGACACTCAACATCGTTGTCTCTTTGACTAGGAAATAAAGATCATATCCTCTATGTCTCTCCCATGTTTTTGTATGTTGTGATCTCATTATTTACATTTTCGAGTGGCTGAGCATTTTTAAGTCCATTATGAATGAATAACAATCAGATATCTAAATTGTAGAACTCGTTCATTATTATGTATCGTTTTTATCCTTGCTACTCGTTCATTTTTTATTTTTTATACCTCTAAATGCAATTTCAGTAGGAGAGTTACAATTTCGGTAGGGAGAATGGCCCCAGAAAGTTACATATTGGACATAGATTAATTGTCAAAAATATGAAACAAACAAATCTCCAAGATTGTCAACTAGGACGATTTTTAGCGTTCTCTTTTGTGAAGTCCGAAGAAATTAGAAGGTGAATTAAGTAAAACATGATAAAATTCAAAGAGGCACAAAGATTTCAAGCCCTTTCTGTATTATACTCATACCGAAGATCGATACATATATACTTGAAGAAGTTTCCTGAACTACATAATCTATGCAAAATCTCATAAAACACTAACTATAAAATAAAACGCACATATATATATATATATATATATATATATATATGTTGAGAAACGTGTTTTGTCAAACACGTTTTAAATAATTATCCAGTATATAATAATTTATTACTACCTACCAATCTACCACCCTCTATATATAGAGGATTTGTGATGAGAAAGAGATGTAAGTGAAACAAAAAAACATAATACTAATCAACTTCACTCTTTCCACATTTCTCTCTTAATAATATTTCACGACTCTTTCAAAACATATCTTCACAAAAACTACCCTTCTCTCTCTTACAAACAATCAAACCAAACATAAATCATAATTAGTTTTTAACACGTTATCAGCACGAGCGCTCTTATACCGAAAAGGTGGGTTTTAAATTATGTTCAATTTATTCATTTATTCTTCTTATTTTATGTTCATACGGAAAGAATGGCACTGCCTTCTCCGAAATGATCGCATGGTAGACTGTGTCTCCTCAGATCATATATTAATGGAGTGGAAGGTTAAACCTCCTCCTTGATCATTTTATGGAATGGTAGGTTAAACCTCTTCCTTGATCAATATTTATGGAATGGAAGGTTATACCTCCTCCTTAAATTTATGGTAGGCTATGCCTCCTAAATTAATTTTAATATTGCAATTTAATTATTCTGCAATTTAAATTTCGCATCTAAATTCATGCTATTAAATTTTGCTTTTAATTTCTGTCTTAATTCAGTATTTATTTTCTTATAAATAATTTATTACTATAATAATATGATAAATAAAATTTGACTACATAATTATTAAATCTAACTTTTCAAACGGTCACAAAAAAATAATTTTTCAAAAAAAATTTTACTCTCAAACGGCTACTACAACGGCTATGAACAGTAATTTTCAATCTATAAATATACTCATTCTTCATTCATTTTATTCCATCTTCTCTCATCAAAGTTTTCATCAAATATTCTTCAAATAATTTTTATTTTTATTTTTGGAAAAGAAGAAGAAAAGAAAAGAAGATGATTCGCATATTGATTCGCATATTTTTAGTTTTATATGCAATTCATATTTTTGCTTCTATTTATGCTCTCTTCGTTGGAGATTTTACTCCCGAAGGATTTATCATTACCGTTGTATTATGTTTTTATGCATCAGTATTTCTTGTGATTGCTTGTCCCATTAATTGTTAAAACAAATGTGCTAATAAAAAAAATAAAAGGGGTTTATGCCTCTGCACTTATTTTTTGCAATTTAATTTATGTCTTGAATTATAATTTTTAAATTTCATATTTAAATTATGATATTTAATCATGCTTCAAATTTTGTTTATACAGTCAATATGTCAAACTTGGCAAAGCTCGAAATCAATGCCCTTGATATAACGGGAAAAAATTACATGACATGGGCAGTAAGTGCAAAAATGCACTTAAGAGGAAACGGGCTACTTGAAACCATCGATAAGTCGGAAACGACATCGGATGAGAAAAAAGCAAAGGCCATGATATTCCTGTTCCACCATATTCATGATGGTTTAAAAACCGAATATATCACAAAAGAAGATCCCGCAGATCTGTGGCAATCATTGAAGGAAAGGTTTGATCACCAGAAGTATGTGATATTACCAAGAG
The DNA here is from genome assembly GCA_010577795.1 of Isatis tinctoria. Lineage (NCBI taxonomy): Eukaryota > Viridiplantae > Streptophyta > Magnoliopsida > Brassicales > Brassicaceae > Isatis > Isatis tinctoria. The sequence goes on from CM021245.1 coordinate 26,845,836, forward strand.
CCAAACACGAGTGGATCAATCTCCGATTCCAGGATTATAAAAGTGTTAGTGAATTTAATTCCGCAATGTTTGGAATTACATCAAGAATGGTGTTATGTGGAGAAGAAATAAGTGATTATGATATGATAGAGAAAACACTCTTCACCTTTCATCCTGGAAACGTAATCCTGCAACAACAATATCGAGCAAAAGGATATACTCGTTATTCGGAGTTGATGCAAGTACTCCTTGTTGCGGAACAAAAAAATGAGCTCGTGACATTGAACCATCAAGCTCGTCCAACTGGATCTACAGCGTTGCCAGAAGTGCATGCTGCATCGTCCAGATACAATAATTGGCAAGAGCGTGGACGCGGACGCGGTAGATACCGAGGTCGTGGTCGTGGACGAGGACGTGGACAAGGACGAGGAAGAGGATTCCGTCAAGTAACTCAAGTTCTGAAAGATATCATAAAAAGTTCCCTAAAAATGACGATAACGGGAAGTGAGAAAACAAACTAATGCCTGTTACAGATGCGGCATGAAGGGGCATTGGGAACGTGTTTGTCGTACCCCAAAACATTTTGTCGATCTGTACCAGAAATCACAAAAGGCAAATGAAAAGGGAAGTGAAGTCAACTTCATATCGAATGAACCCGGATCTTCCTCACATGGTCTCGATGATGACACTCATCTCGATATTTCAGATTTCCTGATTGATCCCTAGAACATCAACTAATAATGAAAAAAAAAAATCCAAGTGATATGATTATCTTTTTAAGAATAAAAGTTGGATCGTTTTAATATATTATTTACCTTTTGTAAAATAGTGTTTGTTGTAATATAAGTGTTTTTCTAAGTTTTTGTGTTCCTGTTTAAATATTTACTAATATATGTTTTATGATCCAGAAAATGTCAAAATTTGAGATTCAAGATGGAGATATATGTCTTGCAGATAGTGCTACAACGCACACGATTATTAATAATAAAAAATATTTCTCTTATCTCAAAATGCATGATTCCGCTGAAAGCGTGAGTACTATATCCGGTAATGCAAAAATCATTATGGGCTCTGGAAAAGTCAGTTTTTCAATGCCAAGGGGAACAAAGTTCGAAATTAATGGTGCATTATACTCCCCAAAGTCTCACCGAAATTTGTTGAGTTTTAAAGATATCCGTGGAAATGGATATCATATTGAGACTATGAATAGAAATGGCATTGAGTATCTTTGCATTACATCGGAGAGGAAACATATATTGGAAGAATTGAAAATGTTGTCCTCCGGATTATATTGCACAAAAATAAATATGATTGAATCATATATTACAGTAAACTCAAAGTTTACTAATACGTTTAACGTCTGGCATGAAAGGCTAGGACATCCTGGTTCAAGCATGATGCGAAAAATTGTGCAAAACTCTAATGGCCATCCGTTGAAAAACAAAAAAATTCTGCAATCGGGCGAATTTTTATGTAATGCATGTTCTCAAGGAAAACTTATAACTCGACCATCACCAGCTAAAATTGGGAATGAATCTCCTATATTTCTAGAGAGAATACATGGTGATATATGTGGACCGATACATCCACCTTGCGGGACATTTCGATATTTTATGGTATTAATTGATACATCTAGTAGATGGTCACATGTGTGTCTTTTGACCACAAGAAATACGGCCTTCGCAAAATTCATTGCCCAAATAATCAAGTTGAAAGTACAGCTCCCCGATTATGCCATAAAGAAAGTGAGACTTGATAATGCTGGTGAATTCACTTCAAAAGCCTTTGATGAATATTGCACGTCAATAGGGATTGATGTTGAGCACCCAGTTCCCCATGTACATACACAAAATGGCATGGCTGAAAGCTTAATAAAGCGATTGCAGTTAATTGCAAGGCCAATGATAATGAGAACAAAACTCCCAATTTCTGTATAGGGACATGCTATACTGCATGCGGCCGCATTGGTCCAGATTAGACCAAGTGCATATAATAAATATTCCCCATTACAGTTAGCTTCTGGTCAAGAACCAAATATATCTCATCTCCGTGTTTTTGGGTGTGCGGTTTATGTTCCGATAGCGCCACCGCAAAGAACAAAAATGGGGCCACAAAGGAGATTGGGAATATATGTTGGATACACATCCCCGAGCATAATAAGATATCTTGAACCACAAACTGATGATATGTTTACGGCACGTTTTGCCGATTGCCATTTTAATGAAGATGAATTTCCAGCATTAGGGGGAGGAATTAAACAAGTCTCACAAGATGTTACATGGTTTTCACCAACTTTAGTACATCTTGACCCTCCTACGAATCAACGTGAACTGGAAGTTCAGAAAATTATACATTTGCAAAGTTTGGCAAATCAATTACCAGATGCGTTCACAGATACAAAAAGAGTGACAAAGTCATATATACCTGCTGCTAATGTCCCCTCAAGAATTATTGTTCCTGAAGAACAGACTGACATGAGCTTAGTAAATGAACCTAGGGTTCAGTTGAAAAGGGGGAGACCAGTGGGTTCAAAAAATAAAAATCCACGAAAGAAAAAGAATTTGGGAGAACAAGGTGAAAAGATTCTAGAAGAACCACAAAAAGAAGAAAATCGAGATGATGAAAAAGAAACAGAAAAATATGAGATTTCCATCAATTTCGCCCAAACTGGAGAGTTATGTATTAGAAATGAAATAAAAGATGATGATGGAATATTCTCATTTTCCGTAGCTAAAGAAATTGATCAAGAAAGTAATGATCCTGAACCAAGGTCCATACTGGAATGTCAGAAAAGACATGATTGGGAGAAATGGAAAATGGCAATACAAACTGAATTATCCTCCCTCAATAAAAGAAGTGTTTTTGGACCTATTATCGCAACGCCTGAAAATGTAAAACCGGTTGGGTACAAGTGGGTATTTGTGCGGAAAAGAAATGAGAAAAATGAAATAACAAGATATAAAGCCTGTCTTGTTGCCCAAGGTTTTTCTCAAAGACCAGGAATTGATTATGAAGAGACATATTCTCCTGTTATGGATGCAATCACATTCAGGTACTTGATGAGTCTAGCGGCATCTAGAAATTTAGATATGTACCTTATGGATGTTGTGACAGCATATCTATATGGATCACTGGATAATGATGTATACATGAAAATCCCCGAAGGGATGGAAATGCCTGAAACATTAAGCTCAAAATCCAAAGAAATATGTTCGGTCAAATTACAGAGATCACTTTACGGATTAAAACAATCCGGACGCATGTGGTATAATCGCTTAAGTGAATATTTGTTGAGAAAAGGCTATATGAACAATGCGATATGCCCATGCGTATTCCTTAAGAAATCATCATCTGGTTTTATGATCATAGCTGTATATGTTGATGACCTAAATATAATTGGAACTCAAAAGGATATTGATGATGCAAGAGCTCATATGAAAGAAGAATTTGAAATGAAAGATCTAGGGCAGACAAAATTTTGTCTTGGGCTTCAGATTGAGCATCTCCGAGATGGAATATTTGTGCATCAGTCAAATTATATCAAAAGAATCTTGAAACGTTTTTATATGGATAAAGCGACTCCTTTGAGTACCCCAATGGTCAATCGAACGCTTGATGTTAACAAAGATCCATTCAGACCTTGTGAAGATAGCGAAGAAATATTAGGTCAAGAAGTACCTTGTGGACTTATGTATCTTGCAAACTGTACTCGACCAGATATAGCTTTTGCTACTAACCTACTTGCAAGGTATAGCTCAGCACCTACACGGAGGCATTGGAACGGAATAAAGCATTTATTCTGTTATCTTCAAGGTACAATTGACTTAGGATTATTTTATCCGAGAAACCCCGAGATTGGTTTGGTTGGTTTTGCAGATGCAGGATATTTATCAGATCCGCACAAAGCTCGATCACAGACTGGATACGTCTTCACAGTTGGCAGAACTGCTATCTCTTGGCGTTCCCAAAAACAGACATTGGTTGCAACTTCTTCAAATCATGCAGAAATCATTGCACTTCACGAAGCATGTAGGGAATGTGTGTGGCTCAGATCAATGACTCATCACATACAAGTATCAAGTGGAATTCTCACGAAGAAAGAACCCACAAAAGTGTTTGAAGATAATTCTGCATGCATTTCCCAAATTAAGGAAGATTATATCAAGAGCGACAGGACGAAGCATATCCCTCCAAAATTTTTCTCTTACATCCGAGAACTCGAGAAGAATCAAGAAGTGGATATTCAATATATTCGTTCAAGCGACAATGTAGCCGATTTATTCACGAAAGCGCTTCCGACAACTACATTCAGAAAACACGTTCATAGTATCGGAATGCGTCATCTAAAGGACTTATAGATATCCTTTCCAGGCGGAGCGTTACTGCACTCTTTTTTCCTTGTTATGGTTTTTATCCCAAATGGGTTTTTCTATAATAAGGTTTTTAACGAGGCAGTACGTAATACAAAATAGATAATCAAGGGGGAGTGTTGAGAAACGTGTTTTGTCAAACACGTTTTAAATAATTATCCATTATATAATAATTTATTACTACCTACCAATCTACCACCATCTATATATAGAGGATTTGTGATGAGAAAGAGATGTAAGTGAAACAAAAAAACATAATACTAATCAACTTCACTCTTTCCACATTTCTCTCTTAATAATCTTTCACGACTCTTTCAAAACATATCTTCACAAAAACTACCCTTCTCTCTCTTACAAACAATCAAACCAAACATAAATCTTAATTAGTTTTTAACAATATATATATTCAATTCAATTTAAATTATTCAACCACTGTGTGCTTACATCTTGTGGAATTGATTTGATAGGAGTAATAGACAAGTCACTATTACGTTATTACTGCATTTGATCACATGTGTGGAAACGACACGGTTTTGGGGCACTAATCTTTTATCAAAGACTCTGCTTTTAGGAGAAGAATATGACCCACACGTCAAGTCAGTCTTTGTTTACATTTCTTTTTGTCATTTTCGTTTGAGGCACGTTCTTTTCTCTCGGCGATAAATCAGAAAAGCCTCATCACCAAGTCACTGGACCCCCCACTAAAACTCAACTTTCCTTCTTCTTTTTCATTATTCTATTACAAAGAAACTTCGAAGTTGTTTCAATGGAAGGATCCTCGCTTATTCCTTGCCTCCATTAGTCACCAGTTCCCACCAATAATAAATTCTGATTTCTTTTTGCTTTGAACACAACTCAGAACAAAGACACCACACCAAAGAAAATGAGCTCATCTGATTCTTCTTCCGCGGAATCTCGTCTAGCCACGGCTAAGACGGTTCTCACAACCGCGGCCTCGGTGGCTGCAACCGCAATGCTGGCTAAATCGTTAGTCCAAGACTATTTGCCTGACGAGGTGCACCAGTACATCTCCTATGGCTTCCGCATGGTCTTTGGTTGTTTCTCGTCCCAAATGACAATAATCATTGAAGAGTTTGAAGGGTTTGTCCACAACGAAGTCTTTGAGGCCGCAGAGGCCTATCTTGCCACCAAGATCTCTCCTTCTAATAGAAGAATCAAAGTGAGTAAACACGAAAAAGAAAACAACTACAACGTCACCGTGGAACGTGACGAGGAAGTTTTGGATACCTTCAATGGCATCAAGTTCCGGTGGGTCCTCCATTGCCGCCACGTTGAGTCCAAGAACTTCCACAATCCACGGGATCTAAACTCCACACTCAGATCCGAAGTCCGATCATTTGAGCTCAGCTTCCACAAGAAATTCAAGGACATGGCTCTTGAATCTTACTTGCCGTTCATGGTCAAAAGAGCCAGTTTGGTGAAGCAAGAGAAGAAAACGCTCAAGATCTTCACTCTTGACCCGGACAACATGTATGGGACTTATTCAGACGCTTGGACCTCTGTGATTCTTGACCATCCTTCTACCTTCAAGACGCTAGCTATGGACTCAAATGTCAAGAGAAATGTGATGGAAGATCTAGACCAGTTCGTGAAGCGAAGGGACTTCTATAAAAGGGTTGGTAAAGCTTGGAAGAGAGGTTACTTGTTGTACGGTCCACCAGGTACGGGGAAGTCAAGCTTGATCGCAGCCATGGCCAATCATCTCAACTTTGATGTTTATGACTTAGAGTTGACTGCAGTTAGCAACAACTCTGAGCTACGGCGATTGCTGATAGCCACTGCTAACCGTTCGATTCTTGTTGTGGAAGATATCGATTGTTCAATCGAACTGAAAGATAGGAAAGCTGATGAACCTCCTCGGGAATCAGAAGAAACTAATGACCCACGGTACAAAAAAGTGACACTCTCTGGACTACTAAACTTCATAGATGGTCTATGGTCAAGCTGCGGGGACGAACGGATCATAGTATTCACAACCAATTACAAAGAAAAACTTGATGCAGCATTGTTGAGGCCAGGACGCATGGACATGCACATCCACATGTCGTACTGCACAATGAGTGCTTTCAAAGCTCTAGCTTCAAACTATTTAGAGATCAAAGAACATAAGCTTTTCAGTAAGATCGAGGAAGGTATTGAGGCAACCGAGGTTAGTCCCGCAGAGGTCGCTGAACAGCTCATGAGGAATGACACTGTTGATAAAATTCTTGAAGGTTTAATTGAGTTCTTGAAAGTCAAAAAGATCGAAAACGAAGAAAATAAGGCCAAAAAGGAAGAGCAAGATTTGGAGATGAAGGAAAAGACCACCAAGGGAAAAGATTCGGAGGTGGAGAAAAGCGAAGAGGTGGATGAACAGCTTAAGAGGAACGATCGTGTTGATAAGGTTCTTGAGGGTTTGGTCGAGTTATTAAAAGTCAAGAAGATTGAGAACGACCAAGATAAGGCCAAATGTGAGGAGGCGAGTAACATTAACTTATGAGATTTGGAAGAGAATTAGTTATATAACATGATTTCATTGTTGATTGTTTACTTTGATATAATATAACATTACAAATTAATAAGCAAGATATGGATCCATAGCACATCCATATGGATCAGACCACCAAAAGCCAAAAAAACAAATAATAATAAAGAAGAACGATTATTTCACTGAATAAAGTAGAAGGATGACTTCACTAAGTAAAGTACTAAAAGAAATTGATTACTCCGGAGAAAGAAATTCTCACATATCAAAAAGTAAACTCGAGAGGCTTGCAGAGTCAGTCAACGATCGAACTTGCTGTCTACATTTTCCAGATTTTTATAAATAAGTCTTAAAATTTCGAGATTCATTTGACTATATTATCCAAAACTCATAAAGTAAAACAAATACAGAGCATAAACACCTAAAGATCTAGCAATTACGCAATAAGTTAAAGGTCAATTTCACTAAAATAACATTTTTTCAGACGATTGCACTACATAACTTTGCTTAAGATTTTTTATTTGCAACACTCGCTTATGCTCTTTTCGTAAATAGGCCATCTCATATTATTTTTCTTTTTGGTTTTTGATGGTCATTTTTTGGTAATTTTTCAGAATTGAATCAAACAAAAAAAAAGTTACAATGAGATGCTTCTAATCTGAAAATTTTGGAAAAGGTAGAAAATTTGAAAATAAAGAATCAGAGGAAACAGGGATTTTGTGGAAAAAAGAACAAAACAGAGGATTTATGGGTCTTGAACCGAACCAAGTAGCCAAGATATTTGTCAATGAGATGCTTCTTCCTTTTTTTTCCTTGTTAACGAATCTCCTTTCTTTTCTCTGATTTCTATTTTACTTCAGTTTCTTTACCATTTAGAATCGGCTTTTGGGTGTTATTTCCTTTTATGTGTTCTTTACATTTTTGTCTTTCTTTACATTTTTGTCGACTCGTAGATGCTTTTTGGAGTTGTTATATTTATTGTATGCAGAGCTCTTTGCTTGCAAAAGAGACTCGCGACTTCTTCAACTAAATAAAGGGATTTCCAGAGCTCCTCATCTACATTGATAATTGGCAGAGCTGTGGAGAAGAAACTTTACCTCTCACCCAAGTAACTAAACAAACCTAAAGAAACGAAACTCGTTCGTCAGGTTTTTTTCAAATCCGATCGCAATGGCACTAACATCCCGTTCTTATCCAGTTCGTTTGCATATTGGTACCGTCAGATGCACGACACTTGCAATGCCAAAACAACCTCGAATCGTTTCAGTTCGCCGTTCGGCATCTCAATATCCAGGTATATTTGCAAAAATCGTAGAAAAAACTGAGTCGATGCAAATTTCGACAGTTCTCACCACAGCAGCTTCGGTGGCTGAAACTGTAAGGCTGGCTCGATCGTTAGCCCAAAATTATTTGCCTTACGAGGTGCAACAATATATCTCCAATGAATTCCGCAGCTTCGTTCGACGCTCCTTGGTTCATTACTTTTCCTCTCAAATGACAATAACCATCGAAGAGTTTGAAGGATATGTTCACAATGAAGTCTTTGAGGCTGCAAAGGCATATGTAGCCACCAAGATCTCTCAATCCAACAAGAGAATCAAAGTGAGTAAACACGATAAAGAAAACAACTACAACGTCACCGTGGAACGTGACGAGGAAGTTGTGGACATTTTCAATGGCGTCAAGTTCCAGTGGGTCCTCCGTTGCCACCATGTTGAGTCAAAGAAACAGAACTCCAAAGTCAGATCCGATCCCAGATCATTCGAGCTCAAGTTCAACAAAAGATTTAAGGACATAGCTCTTGAATCTTACTTGCCATTCATGATGAAAAGATCCACGTTAATGAAGCAAGAGAAGAAAAAGATCAAGCTTTTTACTGTCGACACAGATTCTTGGTACTCGGAAACGTGGACCTCTGTTACTCTTGACCATCCTTCTACTTTCAAGACGTTAGCAATGGATTCAGATGTCAAGAGAAAAGTGGTGGAAGATCTAGACAAATTCGTGAAGCGGAGCGAGTACTATAAGAGGGTTGGTAAAGCTTGGAAGAGAGGTTACTTGTTGTACGGTCCACCAGGAACAGGTAAGTCAAGCTTGATCGCAGCCATGGCCAATCATCTCAACTTCGATATTTATGACCTAGAGTTGACTGCGGTTGAGGACAACTCTGAGCTCCGACGATTGCTGATAGACACAGGCAATCGTTCAATTCTTGTTGTGGAAGATATCGACTGTTCGATCGAATTGAATAATAGGACAAGTGATGAACCGCGAAAATCAGGAGACAAAAAAGTGACACTCTCTGGACTACTAAACTTCACAGATGGTCTGTGGTCAAGCTGCGGCGACGAACGGATCATAATATTCACAACCAATTACAAAGAGAAACTCGACCCTGCATTGTTGAGGCCAGGACGTATGGATGTGCACATTCACATGTCATACTGCACACCGAGTACTTTTAAGGTTCTTGCTTCGAACTATCTAGAGATTAAAGAGCATCCACTTTTCAGCAAGATCGAGGAAGGTATTGAAGCGACAGAGGTTACTCCAGCAGATGTGGCTGAACAACTTATGAGGAATGACACTGTTGATAACATTCTTGAGGGCTTAATTGAGTTCCTGGAAGTCAAGAAGATCAAGAACGAACAAGAGAAGGCCAAAACTGAGGAGTCTGACTCGGAGAACAAGAAAAAGACCACTAAGGGAAAAGATTCGAGGTGAAGAAAATTTGAAGGAGGTTGATGAAAAGCTTATATTTGAGGAATGATCGTTTCACATGTTGTCTCTGTCTATTTTCTTTTCTTCTTTCTCTTTCTTTTTCTAGCATAATTTGTTTTCAAGAACACGTTTTTTTTTTTTTTTACTAAACCTCTTCATTTATCTGATCTTAATATAAGCCCTTTGGTTCGTGAACATTTGTTTTCTAGCTTTTTTTCTGTTCTTGTCTCAAAATGTTGTATATTTTTACATTCTATAAAAAAATATCAGTAAATAAAAAAAGGAGAGATATTTTAATTAGTATTGGGAAAGCAAATAATTTTTTTTAAAGCATAGTTAAATCAAACAAAGAGTTTTAGTAAAATATATTATATAAATTCGTTAGAGAAAAACAAGAGTGTTTTCCAAGAAAGAAAACAATATATTGCTATAATGTCGTTCTAATAAAGAACACTAGTTGCAACTGAAATCAAATTTATCAAGTCTAAATTCGATTCTGATGTGCAACGTGTCTTTTGCCTGCACTTTTACGGCGACCAAGGCTCACTTCTTAAATGGGCCATAAGGTTGGCCCATTACATACCATTCGTTTAGTGATCCATCTCCAATTTAATAATCCCAAATTCTCTTCATCCCTAATTATCTCAAAATCTTACGATCAGAGGTTTCTTGAAAGTTTTAGTGATCGCAGAAGCCTTTCATCTTTCCGGGCTCGACCACCAAATAAAGAGAAGAAAATATTATCAAAGTATATCTCCTTAAACCCTCACAGATTTTTTTTCCATTTTAATTATTAGAATTTCAGTTTGTATACTCATCATAGAACCGTTGTTCTATATTCATCTTACACAACACATAACATTTGTTTGGGTTAATTTCTTGTTTCTCTGTTTTTATGTGAACCGTACTTACGTTTTGACTTTTATCTTATTTTTGATTAAGATTGAAGGAGATGAGTTCCTCTGTTTCAACCTCTACTGAATCTCGTCTAGCCACCGCCAAAACAGCTCTCACGGCGGTTACATCGGTGGCTGCAGCCGCAATGTTAGCTCGATCAGTGGTCCAAGATTACATGCCAGCCGAGGTGCATGACTTCATCTCATGTGGCATCCGCAAATGCTTGAGCTATTACGGTTTTCAAATGACTGCCGTAATTGAAGAATTTGGAGGTTTTGAAAACAATGAAGTCTTCGAAGCCGCAGAGGCGTATCTCGCCACAAAGATATCTCCTTCCACTAGAAGAATCAAAGTCAACAAACTAGAGAAACAGAGCAGTTTTAGTGTCACCGTTGAACGTGACGAGGAAGTCGTGGACACTTTCGACGGCGTCAAGCTCAGTTGGATCCTTGTGTGCCGTCCAGTGAAGAAGAAAGATTTTCGTAACCCTCGCGATCTGAATTCCACTTTGAGATCAGAGGTGCGTTCGTACGAGCTCAGGTTCAACAAGAAGTTCAAGAAGACGGTTCTTGAAACTTATCTACCGTTTGTGGTGAAACAAGCTGCTTTGATGAAGCAAAAGACCAAAACGCTTAAAATCTTCACTCTTAATTCGTATTCCGACTGGACCTCCGTGACTCTCGACCACCCTTCCACGTTCCGCACTCTTGCCATGGATCCGGAGGTGAAGCAAAGCTTGGTAGATGATCTTGATTGCTTTGTGCAGCGTAAAGGCTTTTACGAGAGAGTGGGGAAAGCTTGGAAGAGAGGGTACTTGTTGTATGGTCCACCCGGTACAGGAAAGTCAAGCTTGGTCGCAGCGATAGCCAATCATCTTAACTTTGATATATATGACTTAGACTTGACATCAGTTAAGAGCAACTCTGAGCTCCGTATGTTGATGATGTCTACTGCAAACCGTTCGGTTTTGGTTGTAGAAGATATTGATTGTTCCATCGAGTTCAAGGATCGGACTAGTGACGAGCCTAACGAGTCGCTGGATAAACCGGTAAATGCATATTAATTCATCATCACTTATGTTTGTTGATTAATTTTGCGTGAAACGTGTTGTGTCTTAGCTTATTACCGTAAGCTGTTATGTCTTAGCTTATTACCGTAAGCTCATAAATGATGTTTTCCTCTTCAAATGTCTTTGGTTGGTCATTATGTCAGGTCACACTCTCTGGTCTATTGAATTTTGTAGACGGGCTATGGTCAAGTTGTGGTAACGAGAGGATTATAGTGTTCACGACTAACTACAGAGAAAAATTGGATCCGGCATTGTTGAGGCCAGGACGTATGGACATGCACGTTCACATGTCGTATTGCACACCAGCTGCTTTTAAGGTTTTGGTCTCAAATTATCTTGAGATTGAAGATCATATACTTTTCGAGCAGATTGAGGAATGTATCCGGGAAATAGAAGTTACACCAGCAGAAATAGCTGAACAGTTGATGAGGAATGACTCTGTGGATAAAATACTCCAAGGATTGATTGAGTTCTTAAGAGACAAGAAAATTGGAAATAACAAGGCTAAAAATGATGAGTGATTGTCTTCTTCTTTGCTTTTTTGGTTAAATGCTATCAGGCCATCTATTGGTTACAATGTTACTAATATCCTTTTATAATCTAAGCTAATGTTAGATAATATATCAAACAATTTTGGTTAGAAATGTTGAATTTATCAACGTATGCTATTTAAACGGGCCCCTTTTGGTCCAATGATACGATGCTGAAAGCCGACTGAAACAAAATCGTAGTCGGTAAAGAAAACGAGTATAGTTGACTGTTGACTTATAATTGTTAAAACCGTTGACTTCCATTTCGATAATGTTTCTTCCTGAAAACAAGTAGCAAATTCGAAAGAAACAAAGATCCAAAGATCAGGAGCTTCAGATCCTTGTTTGGCTCAGTCACTCCCTTGTAAGTGTTCTCTTACCATAAAGATTGGTTCTTTTGGTTAGATTCATGTCGATTTTCTACTTGTTTTCTTGAGAAGAAATCGATAAGCCAAGAAAATCTTATCTTGGGTTAGTGATTCTATAGCCGTTGGTTGATTGATTATTAGATAGTTCGATATCTAATGATGCATAAACCGATTTGAATTGTTGCTTAGAACTTTTGTAACAATTAAATATCGTTCTTCAGTTGCACGGTCACAGAAATGGTGGACGCTGTGGTGACAGTTTGTCTGGAGAGAGCCTTGAACATCCTCGAAGAAAAAGGCCGAGCTGTGTCGGAATATCGAAAACAGTTGAAAGATTTGCAAGATGAGTTGCAATATATGCAGTCTTTTCTCAAGGACGCAGAGAGGCGGAAGAGGACACACGATGTCTTGCGCAAACTCGTGTCGGACTTGCGAGAATTGGTCTATGAAGCTGAGGACATACTCGTGGACTGTCAGCTCGAGGATGGTAATGATGATATTGACAACGAGCAAAGACCTTCAAACGCGTGGCTTTCACGGTTTTATCCTGCTCGAGTCTCGCTGCAGTACAAGAAAAGCAAACGTCTCAAAGAGATCAACGAGAAGATATCAGCCATAAAGACTAAAGTAGAGCCTTATTTCAAGTTCAGAACGCCGAGTAATGTCGGGAGAGATAATGGAACTGATCGTTGGAGCTCTCCGGTGTATGACCATACTCAAGTGGTTGGTTTGGAAGGAGACAAAAGAAAAATCAAAGAGTGGCTCTTTCGATCAAACGAGAGCGAGTTACTTATGATGGCCTTTGTGGGAATGGGAGGGTTAGGTAAAACTACGATTGCTCAAGAAGTGTTCAGTGACAAAGAGATCGAGAACAGTTTCGAAAGAAGGATATGGGTCTCTGTGTCGCAGACTTTTACTGAAGAACAGATCATGAGAAGCATATTGCGGAACTTGGGTGACGCGAGTGTAGGAGACGATCTTGGAACATTGCTGAGGAAAATCCAGCAGTATCTTTTGGGGAAAAGGTACTTGATCGTGATGGACGATGTATGGGACAAGAACTTGAGTTGGTGGGACAAGATCTACCAAGGTTTGCCTAGAGGACAAGGTGGCAGCGTTATCGTGACCACAAGATCAGAGTCTGTCGCGGTAAAGGTTCAGGCGAGAGACAAGACTCACCGACCAGAGCTCCTTAGTGCTGATAACAGCTGGCTGCTGTTTTGTAAAGTGGCGTTTGCGGCAAACAACGGTGTTTGTGAGCGTCCAGAGCTAGAGGATGTTGGGAAAGAGATTGTAACGAAATGCAAAGGCTTGCCTTTGACGATCAAAGCGGTCGGTGGGTTACTTCTTTGCAAAGATCATGTCTATCATGAATGGAGGCGAATCGCAGAGTATTTTCAAGATGAACTGAGAGGAAACACTTCTGAAATCGACAATGTCATGTCTTCTCTGCAGTTGAGTTATGACGAACTCCCTTCTCACCTTAAATCATGCTTTCTCACGCTCTCACTCTATCCAGAAGACTGTGTTATACCGAAGCAGCAACTAGTACATGGATGGATCGGAGAAGGCTTTGTCATGTTGAGAAACGGAAGATCTGCAACTGAATCAGGAGAGGATTGCTTTTCAGGACTCACGAACCGGTGTCTAGTTGAAGTTGTTGACAAAACATATAGTGGAACCATCCTCACTTGCAAGATTCATGACATGGTTCGTGATTTGGTGATCGATATAGCAAAGAATGATTCCTTCTCTAACCCGGAAGGCCTCAACTGTCGTCACCTTGGGATTAGTGGAAACTTTGATGAGAAGCAGGTCAGAGTTAACCATAGACTAAGAGGCCTAGTGTCAACAACTAAGACAGGTGAGGTGAACAAGCTTAACTCAGACCTAGCTAAGAAATTCACCGACTGCAAATACCTGCGGGTTCTCGATATCTCTAAATCGATATTTGATGCTCCTCTGTCTGATATTTTGGATGATATTGCGAGCCTTAAGCATTTGGCGTGCCTTAGTATGAGCAACACACATCCATTGATCCAGCTTCCTCGTTCAATGGAAGATCTCCACAATCTTCAGATTCTAGACGCGAGCTACTGTCAGAACCTGAGACAACTTCAACCTTGCATTGTCTTGTTCAAGAAACTCCTTGTACTTGACATGACAAACTGCGGATCACTTGAGTACTTCCCCAAAGGAATAGGAAGTCTCGGGAACCTAGAAGTGCTGTTGGGATTTAAGCCATCCAGGTCAAACAATGGGTGCAAGCTCAGTGAAGTTAGAAATCTCACAAACCTCAGGAAACTTGGTCTTTCTCTGACTCGTGGCGACCAGATCGAAAAAGATGAGCTTGACTCTTTGACAAACCTATCCAAGCTTATGTTAATCTCGATCAACTGCTACGATAGCTATGGCGATGATCTCATAACCAAATTAGATGCTCTCACTCCTCCACACCAGCTCCATGAGCTTTCTCTACAATTCTATCCTGGAAAGTTGAGTCCATCGTGGTTGAGTCCTAACACGCTTCCCATGTTGAGGTACATGTCAATATGCTCAGGCAATTTGGCGAAAATGCATCAACGGTTCTGGGGAACTGAGACTAACACTCACTGGAGAATCGAGGGTTTGATGTTGAATTCTTTGTCGGAACTAGACATGGATTGGGAAGAGCTCCAACGGTCAATGCCATACCTTAGGACCGTGCACGCAAACTGGTGTCCGGAGCTAGAGACTTTCCCGATCGAAGATGTCGGCTTTAGAGGAGGAGTGTGGACGAAGACACCACCACACAGGACCTGATGATGCCAAGTTTTATGCAAACCAGTCAATGCTTATGTATTAGCAACAATAATTTGGTATATTACATATAGCAACATACAATGCCATGTAGCATTTGATCGTTTGGATATTACATCGAAACGTCCTTTTCTAATAAAAATATAGCATAACAGCAAAAAGCAAAACAGAGACAAGCAGCAATGCAAGTATGCGATGTAAGCTGCTTGATCAGTCAGAGTCAGAGTCCAGATTCTCTGAAGACCTAACCGACCGCCTTATGCTTTCTTGGTATTCGGCATCTTCATCATCTTCCTCTTTCTTCTTCTTGCTGAGCATTCCTGTTTAATGATTTTCACGCTTTAAGCAACAATACTCTAACTGAGCTGCAGTTACTGAAAAATGTCGATGTGAGGTCCTCCTTACCTTTTTTAATCAGCACGTTCTCTAGTTTAGTCGTGCTGAAATCATCCTTTGTGCCCAAATCCTGGAACCCAACTAGCCTATCTATCGCAATTCCCTTGCTGAGAATGATAAAAGAAAGCCATATTCTATCAGTATAAAGACCCAGCAACAACAAACCATGTATGTAAGAATGAACCGAAAGAGATGAAACCTGAAAAGCAAAACGCAAGGTAAGGTCTTTATTGCTAGCTTCGTGACAAAGAACGGAGCATTCTGCACTTATATTAGCCAAGCATTAGAATTGTGGAACAGAACTACGAACAGGATAACAGGGTTTCAGAAAAGATTGTTGAAAAGCCATTTTCCCTTTATTCTATCTTGTATCAAGTGGTTCACTGACCTCTGCGTCCACTTTAATGAACTTAGTGTCCACATGTCTAGGCGCAAGAGTCTTCAGATGCTTGTCCATAATCCTAAAATAATGATGCAGTGGATAAGCTTTGATGAGCTCACATATCAGAAGATGAAATATAAAAAAATAAGGTGATGGGAGATCTTACTTGCACCGGTAAAATTCCTTGTGGTAGAAATGACATATCACTTTCTCACTCCTGGTGACTTCGCCCAAGAAATCTCCCTCGCTTACCTCTCTAAATTCACCATGTCCTTGTCTTTTGAACGCTTCTCTCTTCTCAACTTCTCTCTGTCCAGGTAAAGTCTTGGGGGTTTAGCTCATACCGATTAAAGTAAACAAGAAATACTAAAGTTACTGCATAACTAAATAGAGAAGACACAATACGATGCCAAAAGTTATCACCTTGAGTGCTGCAATCCTATCTGCGTGTAATTTTTCTAGCTCTGGATCCTAGACAACATGAGCACGTACGTATACCGTTAGCTACAGAAGCTTAAAAATCTCAAAATAAGGAACAAAGATAAACAGTCCAGCAAGAAGCATCGCACTTACATCCATTAGATCATCAAGATCAACCTCCTCATTGACAGGATTTGAAGATTGTGCCTTCTCGTTTGCAAGAACTTCCTGCACATCCGTACAAAGAACACAATCATCAGAAACATACAAATCCTCACAGGCTATAAGAAAAGTGTAGCCTACCACCTCAAAAGCATCAGAAACTCCTAAAATCTACCACTTTTACAGACATAACAAACAAAACAAATGAATCATTTCAACAATTCCTTCTTCATGATATTACTCGTAACACAGATCAATACCACTTCTGTGAATACCATATGCATAAATAAAGAAACCCACCAAGAGCATATGCTCGAAACACGAAAAAGTAGATTTAACCGTACAATTTCCTTCAGGAAAAAAAAAAGGCAACTTTGAAATTGCATTTGATGGATTTAAACCAATACTCAGTGGAAAATTAATTACCTTCTTATAATCTCTAGCAGCTGCCGCTAATACATTTCCGAACGCCAGATTCGAGAGGGTCGACTTGACTGCATCCGGATCCATCCTTTAGCACCCAAAAAAAATCTGAAACAAAATTCGAAAAGCATAAGCGACAACGAATTTCGGATTCAGAATTAGAGATTTAAGGCTCCGAGATCATACCTTACTCAATTCCTTCCTGGTGATTAAAATAAAACAGCTTGAGAATCGAAGTAGCTTATTGCTTTCAATTTCAAATCTGGAGCGGAAACAAAAATCCCAAAATCAAAAGAAGAGAACATCAAAGGAGGAAACACGGACGAAACGACGGCGTTTCTCCAGGGAAATATGCATTAGGGCTTCCGTTTCAGGCCCTTGTATTTGTAGGCTGTGTCAAAAGACCCATGCGGCCCAAAATAAGTTATTTACGAAATATCAAAACTTGAAATAGGTTTGGATTTTTGTACGGATACGTGTCGCTAAAGCACTACAACAACGTCTTATGTGAGCGCCACGTGTGTCTCTCGTAATCAACACTGAATGACTTTGATATATGATTGATTGATTCCTGTCCAAAGCCGGTTCTATAAAAGCATCGTTGATGAGCTTCTTAATCTTCATCGAGGATATATAAAATACAGCTAACCAAATACCAAAACAAGTTAATTACTTAAGATTCGAAGAGGAAAATGGATTCTTACCAGAACCAATCCGGAGTGCAGCAGACTCACCAACAGCTTGACCAGTACGGGAACCCAATCCCAATCGGTACCGGGGCATATGGAGGAGCTCCGGCCATGGCTGGTCATCACAACGAAGGTGGTGGCTTGAGCGGAATGCTTCACCGCTCTGGAAGTAGCTCTAGCTCTAGCTCGGTACGAGTTGCTTCTCTTATTCTAGATATTCTATATTTTCTATACAATAAAAATTGCTACGCAATATTTTTAATAAATTTTGCCATTTCACTAAAGATTAGTTGTCTTAGTATCATAAACAAATATTAGTTGTTTCACTTATTTTGACTTACAAGTTATAAGAACTGAAGAACATGTTAACAGAACATTTTATATATACATAAAACAAGTTATAAGAACAAATTATAGAAGAGCAAACTAAAAACATCTACTAAATTAGTGGTCGGATATATATATAATCTTCTAATACAAAATTTATACTATAATCTTCTTTTGTTGGCTGTTATGTCTAAATTTTTTTGGTTGGTGTAGCTTAAATTTATTATTTTCATTTAATTTAAGATTGCCGGTATATATTATTCACTTGGACCTTTTGATGATGATCATCTAAGTTCGACGGGAAAATAAATCTCCAATTTCTAACACGTGTGCATGCATGCATGCAGGAGGACGATGGACTAGGTGGAAGGAGGAAGAAGAAGGGAATAACGGCGAAAATAAAGGAGAAGCTGCCAGGTCATCATGAGTCCCACCAGACTTCTGCAGCGACTAGCACCATACCGGTTTATGACGCTACCGGAACTGGCGCCGTTCACCACGAGAAGAAAGGCATGATGGAGAAGATCAAAGAGAAGCTTCCCGGTGGTGGTCACCATTAGATTCATTTAAATCAACTTGCTTGCATGCGTGTACTAAAGTATTATGTATTGTCTAATAATATATGGTGACGTGTCTTTGTACGGCGTGTTACGCGTATGGTCGTTGCATGTGATGTAATGCAATTGACAGGGGTCGTGGACTTGATATAGATGATCCATTTATGGCTCTTGCTTTCAAATTGTTTCAAGTGGATAGAGGCTAAGATTTTTTTTTTGCGCATGGGTCGATTCCGGAATCCATTGGCATCTTGCCATTTTGATTAACAAAAGAGATATCGGCGTTGCCTATTCTCAGTCCAAAGGAAGACAAAATCCTAAAAAGGAGAAGTAAGACGTCTATCGTAATCAAACATGCTGCTTCACCAATCATTTATACCAAAAGAAACAAGCAATGCTTATTAACATATACTTCGTAGTTTTTCACCTTTTCACCCTAAAAAATCAAATGGCAAAGCCAATGATGTGCATTATTTATTATCGCTCAAATCTTCCTCGTTGCCTTATTTCATCTTTATTTTTGAACGAAAAAATAAACATAAAACCACTCCGAAACACATAATTAGTAGTAGTCTTACTTAAACAGCACGGAACGATATATAAGGGCATAGAACAGAACAAATTATTCTGTTGTGTGATGTAACTTGTTAAAGAAAGAGGACATCTCCTCTGAGACTTGTTTAGACTTCTCCTGTTGGATAAAATGGTGACCATCTTCAATAACAATAATCTCAAGATTAGGTACAAGACTCTTGAACGTCTCTCCTTTTACATACTGCAATTTTCCATGTGCACCTTCATTTCCCATATCTTTGTTTCCCAAAATAAACTTTGTCGGAACAATGACTTTGGAGTCTTGCCATGGTGCCAATATCTCCCAATTCCTGAAATTTCTCACTTCAATACCTATATTTTATTAAAACATAAAGACTTAAAAAGATAGAGGTGAAAGAAACCCACAGATCCATGGCTCGGTAGTAATTCAAAGGTCCTGTGAATCCTGATCTTCGAAACTTGTCTGCATACACCTGGAGCTCCACTTCGGTTATCCAATCTGGAAGCGTCGATGGTGTCTCAAGATCATCGATGATCTCTGTATCAGGAGGAGCCACCAAGTAATCAGTTCTTGTTGTGAGGAAGAATTTCTTCATAACCGTCAAGAAATCATGTTTTGCAAATGCAGCCTCAGCTCTTCCGGGTTTCTCATAAAACAAGAAATTGAATCAAGGACAACAGTGAGTACCATGAAAAATTAACACCATAAATATAGAAAGTGATTTTGATATTTACTTGAAACTGAGATATGTATAACCCATCACCAAAGATTTTGAAAAACTCCGAAGGTTTGAGATTTGGATCTCTTGGAAAATATGGAACAGAGAGGCTTATGAAACCTTTGACTCGGTCTGGTCTAAACAAGCACAGAGACCAACCTATGGTTGCTCCCCAGTCATGCCCCGCCACAAAAGCCTACGCATTTGTTTAGAAAAGAAAAAAAAAAGTAGAACGTAATTTATCAAGAAACCTATGAATGGGTTATTTATAAATCTATCTAGGGAACAACTGAATTCTAACTAATATTTAGAAATCAAATCCGATTTTGAGGTACTTAGTTGAATTATGTGGTTGACAGAAAGAACATCAAAAAAAATTACAGAGAGAAAGAAAATTATAATTAAGGTAGATCATAATAATTCTTCACCACCTAACCAACACGATGCACACGATTTTGATAATAATCTTATAAGACCAATGATCTAATAACTCAAAAAAAAATTAGCTAAATATTCAAATCAGTTGAATACAGATACCAAGCAGAGATGATGCATGAGAGATCATTTTCACCTGAGCAGTGCCGTAGTGGTCGAGCAAACCGATGACGTCAGCAACAAGGTGGCTCACCGTGTAGGACTCGTGGCTCGGAGGAGAATCGGAGTCAGCGTAGCCTCTGAGATCTGGAGCCACTACGTGGTAGCCACGGCTGGACAGGAAGTCAATCTGGTGACGCCACGAGAACCATGTCTCAGGGAAGCCATGGAGTAACAGAACCAAAGGCCCTCCGTCATCTCCTACTTTCTCAGCCACGTTTAACCAAATCCCGTTGGTCTTGATCTTCTGCTCTCTCACTTGTCTCGTCATGATTCTTGAATAGATGAAAGAGAGAGAAATTGAGTAAATGAGCCGCCAGACTCTTCTTTTTACAGAGTTGATGAGAATAGAGATATGATTAAGGAAAATCTTTGATATCCACGTGGTGGCAAAAGAGACGAGGCTTCAATCTAGGTTACATGTGGCGGCTCGCTTGTCATTGTCATGATTCAGGAGAAACATTTCCACCGTAAACGAAGGGAAAGTGTAGAAATTTATGGAACAAGAATGTCTACGAAACTGCATTTTGAATTCGTTTTGTCATGTGACAGGAAAACATTGAAAACGAGTTAAGCTAATTCACAAAATAAAGAAAATGCTACAACATTTCTTTAACAAGGACATATTCCTCACTTTATTAACCATTATTTTGCCAAGATCACACTCGGCTTCATTATTGGATATACATTGAGTAGTAGTCTAATCAATACTAGCATCATAGTTTCCCTATAATGCCATAAAAACGGCAGGACTGTTTACTCTGTTGTGTGTAACTTGTTGAAGAAGGAGAGAATCTCCTCCGAGACTTGTTTAGACTTCTCTTGCTGGATGAAATGATGTCCATCCTCAATAATAGCAATCTCAAGATTAGGTACAATACTCTTGAACGTCTCTCCTTTCACATACTGTATCGTTCCATTGGCTCCTTCATTCCCGATATCTTTGTCTCCCGCGATAAACTTTGTCGGAACAAGGATTTTGGAGCCTTGCCACGGCGCCAATATCTCCCAGTTCCTGTCGTTTTGCTCACAGTTTTCAATACTTTTGTTTTTTTGTAACAGCAAAAGACTCGATCGAGAGATTGAAACTTACACATCCATGGCTCTGTAGTAATTCAACGGGCCAGTGAATCCAGATTTCTGGAACTTTTCTGCATAAACCTGAATCTCTTCTTCAGTTATCCAATCTGGAAGCTTTGATGGAATCTCAAGATCATCGATGATCTCTGTATCAGGAGGAGCCACCAGGAAATCTGTTCTTGTCATTAGCAAGAACTTCTTCATAACTGTCAAGCAATCATGCTTTGCAAATGCTGCCTCAGTTCTTCCAGGTTTCTTGTAAAAACAGAACCAAGGAACAGAATCAAACGACGACAATAGAAACACCACAAATCTTGAAAGTGAATTTGAGCTTTTTGTTTTACCTGAAACTGAGAGATGTATAACCCATCTCCAAAGCTTTTGAGAAACTCTGAAGGTTTGAGTTCTGGATCTCTTGGAGAATATGGAACAGAGAGACTTATGAAAGCTCTGACTCGGTCTGGTCTAAACAAGCACAGAGACCAACCTATGAGTGCTCCCCAGTCATGCCCAACCACAAAAGCCTATTAACAGGAAGAAAACAAAATGTAAACTTTTTTCCCCAGAAACCTGTCTAAATCTAACCGTTGGATTCTCAGAAGATGAGTTTAACCTGAGCAGTGCCGTAGTGATCGAGCAAACCGATGACATCAGCGACGAGGTGGCTCACAGTGTAAGACTCAAGGCTCGGAGGAGAATCGGAGTCACCGTAGCCTCTCAGATCGGGAGCGACTACGTGGTAGCCATGGCTCGACAAGAAATCGATCTGGTGACGCCATGAGAACCATGTCTCAGGGAAGCCATGGAGTAACAGAACCAAAGGCCCTTTGTCGTCTCCTTTCTCTGCAACGTTTAACCAAATCCCGTTGGTCTTGATCTTCTGCTCTCTGACATCGCTTGTCATGATTCTTGATTTGATGATTCTTGGTCTAGATGAGAGAAAGAGGAAATGTCAGCGACCTAGTGAAGACTTTTATTACCAGAGTGGATATTTAGAGAGAGTGACGGAAAAGAATGGATGTACACGTGGAGGAGAAGGAGACAGGCCAAGCCTCTAGTTAGGTTACACGTGGCGGTCGCTTGTCGTGATTCAGGAATCTTGTTTCAGTCTCTTCCAGTTGCCGTGAATAAAAAGAATCTCGACAAGTTCATGAAACAAGAAACACATGACATTGATATAAAGACCACAAACGTCAAGTAACCTTCGATTCTTACAAAACGGTAGAAGACATTGGCGAGTAAATCTCGCAAACACAACAAAGAGGAGCAAATCCTAACTCAAACGAAAAGGAGGGTTTATTCTATGTTTTTGGTCGAATAAAAGCAATTCAAGTAGACATTGATTTCTTCTTCTCTTCTTCGAGTTGCTTAAGCTCAGCGAGCCTTTCCTCCCAAGCTCGCTCCCTTGCGACTTTAGCCATCTTACGTTCCACTTCCTTGATTCTCTTCTTCCTCTTCGCCTCTTGCACCAGCGCTTGCCTCTTCTTTTTCTCAGACTGTGGAAATATTCAATTCAGGAAAGACTCCATCTCATTAGAAAACAGACATTACTCATATGTAACAAAATCTATTTTTTAAAAAAAACTTGTACATTGTTTTGCCAAGAAATGGGACAAAACATTGAAGCAATAAACATACAACTTAAGTTTCCACACACTTTTCTTATCTTATACAATCTATGGATCCAACATTTAATGATTCTTCATCTCAAGTTTCTTCTAACAAGTACCAGAAACAACACACCCTAATAACGTAGAAACTTGTTTCGTCAAGAGATGGAACAAAACAGAGAAGCAAGAGAGATACCACCTACATTTTTCCCATTGGTATCTCTCACCATCCACACATTTTTTTCTCATTTGTACAATCTCTGGATTCAAGAACATTCCAAGATCTCTCTCATCTGAAGTTTGTTCTAACAATCAGCAGATATAACATCCTAACAATGTAGAGATATGCAAACATCCTTCAAAATTTGCTTAAAAAAAACTCGAACAAAATTACACATACCAGTATAAAGGCACGCCGTTGCCCTATGCGCTTCTTCGCATTCCTTCTTTTCACACTACCTTTGTTGGGATTGTTTGAAGAAATTGGCTCGCCAGGTGTGTACTGAACATATGCATAAGGCCCTGCAATTTCCTCAAATCTGTTATTCATCCAACCAGACCCACCATAGATCCTCTGTCTATATCAAATCTTCAGTAAGAGCACTCTCAACGTTATCTTTAGCACAGTCACATTCCACTTAAGAGTACACGAGATCCATACTAAACCCTAGTTAAAACCCTACGAAGAATACACTAACTCGATTTCAATCACACATCACTCATCCCCCATTTCACGAATAAAGCATCAACCTTTTAGCGTTACTACAATTTCCAGACTAACAGTGAAGCTTAAACGAGTAATATTCGAAATACAGAGTACACGAGATCCATACTAAAACCTATGAAGAGTACACTAACTCCATTTCAATCACACATCACTCATCCTCAATTTCACAAACAAAAGCATCAATCTTTTAGCGCCAATACAAAGTCTCATACTAACAATGAAGCTTAAATGAGTAATCATCAACAAACAGAGTACCAATCGATTAACCATCAAAACGAAATGACAAACCTGGAGGTTTCAATTTGAACCTTTTCTTCTTGGGATGAGTCATGGGTCGTCTCTTCGGGAGCCGAGTATCAGTTAAGCCTAAGCTGTGAAAATGGTTCACCACAGGACTCCATGGTAACCTCAAATGCGCCGATCTACCGAAGAAGGAGCATAACTCCGGTTTCGCAGCCGGAATCGCCGCAGGCAATGGCGTAGACGAGCAGCTAGCGGCGGCACGCGAAACTAGGGCTCTCGACAGTGGTCGGAAAATCGATCTAATCGCACCGAAACCCATTTCACCAAAGCATCAGCAGGCCAGACTGCGATCCAAAAGTCCGATAAAGCTTTCCGAATTTCACTTCGCCGATACCAAAAAGGTTGAAACTTGAAACGAAGGAGACTCTCCGCTAAACCCTGAATACCACAGTGAACAATAATGGGCCTATAAAGTGGGCTCATAACTGTGGTGTTACGGCCCATTACACGTAAATTAAATTATACGGATTTTGTATTCTTTTAAGGCTATTTCCATGTAGATGCAAAAAATATGTGTTTATTGTCTAAAGATATGGAGCTAGACTTGCGTCCTAATCTTTATACCACTAAAGAATTTGGATCAAAGTATGCCACATAAGGGAAGCAAATATTATACCATTAACGACACTAATTAATTCCATATATGAAACCCATTATGTAAAATATAGATATGGTTACCAAATTGATATAGCTTCAAAAATCCAATATATTGATTATCGAAACCAGTATAAATATACACCACTCTCGTTCATTTTGTAAAGGAGAAAAACGAAACTTGCAATCCATACAACTCTATATAGTTTTCTTCACGAGTATATAGAAGATGACAAGCATGTTTTCCTCAAATCGTCAGACTACAAGGCTGGTTCGTTTTCAATCTATATAGTTTTCAATCTATCATTATTACATATCCATAATCATGTTTATCATTTTATGTATTGCGATTCGTATGTTACTTATCAAGATCATTCGAACGTTTTCTTGCAGACTTGTGGTTTTAAAGTGAATACCAGCTCTCCCGAATGGCACAAGAGCATGACGAAAATTCTCAAGAAAATCAAAGGTTCGTTATTTCATGTAAACATATTATATATCTCAATATCAAATGTTTTTTCTTTTTTTTTTTCTGAGTATGGTTTTATAATGGTTTAGGAGGAAACTTTTGGATAGACGTGGACGAAGGAATGGCATACGTAACGGGTCTAGGCGACCCAAACAAGCTATTGAAATTGATGGGTTCGAGGAGAGGCAAAGACGCAGAAATGGCCTTTGTTAAAACCGGAACGCATCATCGTGATCATCCCAATTTTGGCAGCAACAACTATCAAAACTCTTACTTTGGCCAATCAACGCCGTATTGGCCTGGCGATATGAATAGTAGCTACCATCCATCATCGTCTCTCGGTTACTACCCTTCGGCGCCGCCGGCGATGCAACCTTACCAACATCAATATCCTTTTCCGGGTGGATATGGTTACAGTTATTATTAGGGCTTTGTGTAGTTTTATTTTATATATAACTACGTCGAGATCAAGCAAGACCCTTCTTTTTTTTAATCAGTAAGGGTTTTCTGCTTGTATCCGAAAGTAAAGCTTTTTCCGTTTTTTTTTTTTTTTGCTTTATTGTATTAAAGTTCTCTCTGCGATTTATTAGTATTAGCAGAAGAAGATCAAGGAGAATTAATTCTCCGTTTTATTTTTTTGAATTTCTTTTGTGTTTTTGTATGAATCCGATGATTATTCATTGAAGTTTCAAGGGACGTTTCAATTTTGCATTTTCTGGTAATTTGCATAATTTTCCTTAGAGAATATAAATCTACTATAAAAAGAAAAAACATGATTATAATGCATCGTTTTTTTTTTACTAACAACTTTCTATAGTTTTTAATCAATAGTAATTCAACAAATTCAATTAATTTTCTTGAAGTGTGCAATTTATCATCAATAATTATTAAAAATACATTGAAAATGAAAAATCAATTATTTAAAAATATTTTTTATTTCCAGAACATATAACAATTAGAAACAGATGGAGGATATAACAAGACCACAGAGTCCCAAAAGCTAATCCATCTTGATTCTCTTCACGGGAATGCTTCAATTCAATGGTATTTTTTTTCCACTTAATTTCAGGATAATAATTATCCTCTTTGAACATGTTTGCATCCATAACCAAACACGACTAATGATCTTTGCCATGAGCAAACCTCTCTCATTTTACGTCTACTGCGAGAATAACGTTTTGAGGATAAGTGTTGAACGTTGTTTTCTTCTAATACACATTGATCTAATAAAATTATTTGAGACCACAAATCTCTTTATGCCCCCCTGTTCCCCACGATCAAATCCTCATGTTCGTTAATTTCTTTCTCTTACCATTTATGTCCAAAACAAATATTTCTCTAGATCAGCTCCTGCTTGTCACCAACTTGGTGGCAACGGTAGATGGAAACTCATCTTTCTTGGACTCAACAACTTTACAATCTCCCAATCACTTTTCATGAAAATGATTATTGTCTAGATCCTCCCCAACTTGGTGGCAATGGCTTAAATCGCCTAGCCTCTATCTCCCAGTCACTTGTCAATCATAGAGATTATTGTCTTTAAATCTCATTAGATTTTTTTTGTATGTAATTGTCTAAAGATATAGTGTGACGAGACTTGCGTCGTAATTTTGATACCACTAAAGAATTTGTACCAGAGTGCCACATAAAGGAAAGGAAATATTATACCATTAACGACAGTTATTCCACGTATGGAAAGTTGGAAACCCTTAATGTGAATGTAGATATGGTTACCATGTAAATACAGATTAAAAGTCCAATATTGGATTATTTTTGTTCTCAACAAAATCCAATATTAAATAGTAACACCAATATACTTATGAATGTTTTATAATTATGAATATTTAACATCGAAGTTACACACTAAGATTATTCGAACGTTTTATTACTGACTTGCGGGTTCAAAGTGAACACCAACTCTCCCGCATGGCACAAGAGCATGACCCAAAACCTCAAGAAAACCAAAGATTGGTTCTTTGATATAAACATAAAATTATATAGAGTACTACTCATCCTCAAAGTACCATTTTTGTAAAACTGATAATGCCTATTATGGTTTTAGAAGGGAATTTTTGGATAGACGTGGACGAAGAAATGGCATATGTTACACGGACGGAGCAAGGTGATCCACACAAGCTACTGAAACTGATGGGATATTATGCTTAAATGGCCTTAGTGGAAACTAAAACACAACATCAAAACTCATTCTTCGGCTAATCAACGCTTTATAGCTGGGAGATTAATAGAGCTACCTTCCTTCATTGTCTTCAGCTTCGTTAATTACTTTTCATGAAAAAACTTCAATGGTCCTTATGTCTTGGAACCCATTGGTCCTTTTGTCTTGGAACCCCACTTCGATTTCAGGATTTAAATTATCTTCTCCTTAAACACATTTGCATCCGTACCCAAACACGGCCAATGATCTTTCTTATCGTGGAAGCCCATTTGGTTCAGTGGTTTGACTAAATGTTCATTAATGTTTCTACATCAGGAGATCTGAGTTTCGATTCCCAGAGAATGCATAGTTTATGCAGATTAAAAAGGAGACAAGATTGCAAGAGATTTTCAGCGTGGTCCAGGAAAGTCTGTCAAGCATGTATCTTCATAAAAGTTCAAGTGGAACCGGCAGACGGAGATCTTCATAAGACGGTAGAATTGTCAGTTGTAAGAATCGTCGTTGTAATAATTCTCATAATTTGCAATATATAAATCAGTGTTTAAAAAAAAAAAATCTTTCCCATCTTTCAGCTGTCTTATTGTTGACTACTTGTCTTTTTTCTTCACATCCATTGCTAGCAAATAGTGTCTTTTAGGACAAGTGTTTGGAAGTGTTTTCTAAAACACGAAAGTAGGAAACAGTAAAAGCAACTGAGTAAAGAAACCAAAATAACAATTCATCAAACTCACTAGCTAGTCACAATCTTATCAGATGAGATTAAACAGGAATCATCATAATTAAGTCACAACAAAGGGGAACAAATCATAACATCTCAAGAGTAAAAAAAAAGCAATTAATTCAATATCTTAAGATAGAAAACAGGCAAGAGCTAAAGAATGTTTATAAAGAGCTTTGTTAAGCCAAGTGTTTGGAAATGGTAGACTGAAGCTCATCTTTCTTGGCCCCAACAACTTTGTCCACAATCTTCCCTTCCTTCATGAACATGAAAGTTGGCATCGATTCAATCGCCCAATCACTCGCTACTGACTGTTCCATCAAAAACAAAAAGGTAACATGTGAGGTCTTTGATCATAGAAAAAAAACGATCTCTCTCACCAAAGAAGATGAAGAAAGAAAAAAAAAACAAATCTGGTTGATTTCTTAATATTATTTGTTACCTTCAATTCGTCAATATCAACCTTTAGGAAAATCACATTGGGGAGTTTCTTAGCCAAATCAGCAAAGAATGGAGCTATGAAACGACAAGGTCCACACCAAGAAGCCGTGAAATCAACCACAACCTTCAACAATTAATTAACCAACTCATGAATCATTTTCATTGAAGAAAAGATTACAAATCAGTAACATCTTAAACCATATATATAGCAGAACAATGTTGAAACTACGCTTTGCTTGAAACAAACACATACAAAAAAAGTCGTGGAATTTGCTTGAGAAAAACAAATGAGAATATTAATAATCCATCTTTCACGGAAAACATTTTGTTTTTTCCTCGTGTTCTCCCATAATTTCATAGAAACATAAATTGGACTCGCAATCTTGTCAATATGATCTATACTTACCTCGAATGTAATCTATGGAAATTCAGATTCAACAAAGAAGGAGGCTTTATGTACGTACGTATATATATGTCGTATGTTAATTCATTATCAGAAAAGATTCAACGCATTGTATTGCGAGACGATGAGACAGATCGAGGCAATGAAAAGCAAACCTAACAAATCAAAGGATAAGAAACGACAAACCAAGAAAACGAAATGATCAAAATGGAGAAAAGGGATGATTACAAGAGTTTTGGAGTCATTGCCCTTTTGGAGTTGCTCGTTCCATGCCTCGACGGTGTGACACGCGATCACTTGTCCTTCCTCCGCAGCCATCTTTGATCTCTTTACACAGATCTTCTCTCTGTTTCTCCTTTTCTTTGTCTTTGTGTCTCTCTGTGTTGTTGATCTGTTCTGTTCCTCCACTTCCTTAGCATGCTCTCCTTTTTCAATTATAGCCCACTAAAAATTACAACTTTGCCATCGACTTTTTTTTGGGTTCTCCTCGCCTTTATTGGACGCGTGATTTTGTTTCCCATAATTGATCATTATACCAACCAGATAATCTACCTTTCCTTCTTTACCCAAATCATAAATATTCCCACTTTACTCTCCACAATTTTTAGTTTCTGACAATTTATACTTTTTAAGTTTAAGACAAAAATGGTGACAAAGACCTATCCACAGTCAAAACAAGCGAAATGATGGGCTTTTATAATATTACAACAGCAGTCTTGATCCGTCCTCCGACAAGAAGTTCAAATCAACATCATAATTCTCTAACCTTCAGAAGTGGATCCTTGTATCAAACCAAATCTACAGCTGGATCAATTTCTTGAAACAATAAGTTCCCATGATGAACCAACCGGTGAGCAAAACCGCTAGAATCGAGCAGGAAGCTATGAAAGTCCAACCACCTAGTAATATTCCTATAGCGTAGATTATGACTGTAGGCAGCAAAGATTTTACCATCGCTGCTTTGTTCACCCAACGTCCCTTGAGGAACACAAGTGCCGCGAGATTCACCACGTTCCATCCGCCTGACCTTATTGCTAGGCGGTTCAGGTTGTTGGCCACAAAGGAATGACAGTTGCACGTGAATATGTTGTATGAGTGGTGTTGGTACTCTTGTGTGCCTTTTCTTAGTGCATCATCCCATGTTGGCTCTTTCTCATCATGAGCGTCTTCTTGCTCATATCTGCTCTCTCCATCGAACATACAGGAACCAGAAGAGAGAGATAATTCCTGTTTGAATCCAACCCCAAAGGCCAAAGTGAACAAAGTTGTTAGTTTGCGGAAAGGAGACAAAAAAAAACAAAAGAAAGCCAGCATCTTGCAGCCGTACCTTGTCCTTGTCGATTTGGATGTATCGAGACACAGCTCCAAATGCAAAATTGTCGACACAGACGAAATTAGGACCTGCAAAGTCGAGGATGACACCGTCTTCTCTGCAGATACCCACGTGGCCAATGAAAGGAACCAGCCACGAAATGAAGGGGAGAGGTGTCCAGACAATGCAGCATGGGAAACGATCTCTTCTGGGATCAATTTTCATGGGATCTGCAAAGCCGAGCATGACGCCATGTTCTGAGTGCGTTGTTGTCTCTTCCATTTCGAAGGCCAAGTGGGTTATGTTATTCGATTCTCTGTTCTCTACACAACAAGTCCGGTGATCCCCGAGTAAGTAAGACTAAAAAAAACTAACGAAACCATAGACGCATCATCTTGACATATCCCAAGCTAAAACACAAGTAAAGTCTATAGTTATAGCAAAAGAGTGTTTTTTTGCTTCCTTAACAATATACCATCAAAATGTTGCGGAAATCGAAATGCTTTATGCTGTATAAAATCTGAAATTTTCTATCAACAAATTGCTAAACACTGCGCCAAAGACTAACACCACAGAGAATTAGCTAAGTAAAAACGATATCTTGGTTCTATGAATGGCCAGTGTTAACTACAACACGACAAATCCTTAGAAAATGACGGATGAGTAATCCAGAAGATCCATTAACGAGTCAACATCGAAGCATCTCATAAACTAGATTTCTGAAACTAGCTCATAGAGAATAGATCAAAGCCTACCAATTTAAGCGGATACGACGATGACAATTCGGATCTAACATGAACTGCACAAAAATTCTTCGAATCACTGCCTTTTCCTGGGAAGTTTTCCTTTTTTTCCTCTCTATAAACTCCCCGACGAAGTTACGAAACGTTGGCCAATGAACTTGTTTGGCTCCTTGGTTTACACTAATCCTCTCGGAGAATTATCTCTACCGTCTACGGGACGACATAGCGTTCGGTCCTGTATGATAAAAACGGCAGGCTGTTTAGTTATGAAACGTCCACTAAAATAATACGACATCGTTTTTCGACGAATACTGACCGGGAGATTCTCGACTATTCACGCTCTCTCTCTGGGGAGATTGATACCGACTGATGCAAAATCTGCCATTGAGTGATACATCTGCTCGACGTTAAACAAAAAGATGAGGAAACGCGATTTGGCAATTTTGATGCTCTCTGGATTCGCAATATTCTTCACTCTTCAGGTGATTTCCCCAACTAATCGTCTTCTTATTCTCTCTTTAGTTCAATCACAGCATAGAACTTCTAAAACCCTTGATCGATCTGTTGCTAGGGCAAAGCTTCGAAATTTTCCTGTATCGGTATAATTCGACTGCCAATTCGTTCTGTAAATGGTTTGCATGTTAGCTAGATTGTAGAATGTTTCAGATGGAATCTATTTGATTCGTATGTTATTGGTGCTTATGCTACTTGATTCTTGGTTTTGCAGCACGAGGGTGATTTTGCATTCAAAGAGGCATGGTTCCATTTGTACGATGAGTACCCAGTCAAATACGAAGCCGATCGTCTCCCACCACCTATTGTAGCTGATCTTAATGGCGATGGAAAGAAAGAGGTCCTCGTTGCTACAAATGATGCAAAAATTCAGGTTGTTCTCATCTCTGACTGAACATTTCTGATTTCGATCTTATTCGAGCCTTGCTGGCGATTTCGATGGTTTGAACATTTGATTTTACAGCTTAGTGCTTGTGCATTTCTCTTTGTTGTTTCGCTATTATGTGTTTGATCAACTGTGGGATGTTTGGTGGGTTATAGGTCCTGGAGCCTCATTCCAGGCGTGTGGATGAAGGTTTCAGTGAAGCACGTGTTCTCACGGAGATCAGCCTTTTGCCTGACAAGATCCGTGTTGCGTCTGGGAGACGCGCTGTGGCGATGGCCACAGGTGTTATTGATAGGTACTATAAAGATGGAACACCACAGAAGCAGGTTTTGGTTGTTGTTACCTCGGGTTGGTCTGTGCTCTGCTATGATCACAACCTGAAAAAGCTGTGGGAAACGAATCTGCAGGTCTTTTTCGTCCGCTTCGTTCTTAGTCTAAAGTTCCATATAAAAGTTTTTCTTAGTTCTGTAGATTATTTCTCCTTTCCACTTACCCATTTTGGTGGAATAACAGGAGGATTTTCCACACAGTGCACACCATAGAGAAATAGCGATTTCGATAAGCAATTACACATTGAAGCACGGTGATACTGGTTTGATCATTGTTGGTGGACGGATGGAGATGCAGCTATATGTATGTACAAGGAAAACTCCCTGATTTCCTCTTTAGCTTGCATTGTCTTACTAATAGATTATTCTTGTGGTTTTAGAATCACATGGATCCATTTGAGGAACTAGGCATGACAGAGAAATATGCTGAGCAACACAGAAGAAGTGCTACTGAGAATCAGGTACGAAAGATGTACAGTTGTTATATCATGATCGCTTCCTTGGACTACCTCTGGTAGTAAATTAAGATGTTCTGGTTACAAATTTTGTCTAGAACTCAATGATAAAGAATGAAATCGACATTGCATATCCCACTGTGCATAAGAGCTCTGTTTGGACTGTATATTATTAACTTTAAGCTTCCTTTCAGACCTCTGAAGATTCTGGAGCTATAAACTTGCGTCACTTCTCTGTTTATGCATTCGCTGGCCGGTCTGGTGTTCCTCGATGGAGCAAAAAGACTGATGTCAGTTATTTTTCCTTTCTGCCCACTTATTTCTTACCTGCAACAAATTTGGTGATCAGACTGATAGGATATATTTTTCGTCTCTTCTAGGATGTTGAAGCTCACTCCTCAGATGCGTCACAATTAATTCCCCAGCACAATTACAAGCTCGACGTGCATTCTATAAATAGCCGTCACCCGGGAGAGGTAAAGTTGACTCGTTCTCCATTGATCATTGAGCGATATAGTTAACCTGTTCTAGTTGTCTTTTAAGAGATATCTTTGTGGCACTATCATCATTAAAAAGCTTTGAAAACTGAGATATGCTGGACTGAAGTTTGAATGCAGAGAATTTAGAGAATCAATTCTTGGTGTTATGCCGCATCACTGGGTAAGTCTTATTCTTCCTACTACGCGCTGCCTTAGCCTAGTATGCTTTTAAAAATATATAAAATTGTTTTAAAGTACGTCGTTGTCTTTGTATCAGGACCGACGTGAAGATACATTATTGAAGCTAGCTCATTTCAGGCGACACAAGAGGAAAACATTGAAGAAGCAAGCTGGTAGTAAGTCTACAAATTTTCCATTTCACAAACCTGAGGAACACACACCCGCTGGAAAAGACTTGTCGAGAAAGATTCCGAAATTGATTGGAAAGGCTGCACGCTATGCTGGCTCGGCAAAACCCAAGAAGGTGAAGCTCTTATAAAACGTAAAGTATTCACATGAACAAACCCATATTGTTTATGATAGCAAAGCACATGTTGATGCAGGGCATGCAATACATACCGACCATAACTAACTACACTAAGCTTTGGTGGGTTCCTAATGTTGTCGTGGCTCATCAAAAAGAAGGAATTGAAGCTATTCATCTGCCTACTGGTAGAACTCTTTGCAAGGTAGCTGTTCCTGCAGATCACGAACAAGCTTATTATATGACGAACCCATTTTTAATATGTAAGCTTCCTTGAATTTTTCCTATCCCCAGCTTCATCTGCTTGAAGGTGGGCTACATGCGGACATAAACGGAGATGGTGTACTCGATCATGTCCAGGTACACATTAAACACCACTATCACTTTTGCTTCATTGACTTTACAATGGATCTCCAATTCTTACGACCATGCATATATTCTCTGTGCGCACCTTAGGCTGTCGGAGGCAATGTTGGAGAGAGAACTGTAGTTAGCGGATCGATGGAAGTGTTGAAGCCTTGCTGGGCAGTGGCGACCTCAGGCGTTCCCGTCCGAGAACAGCTCTTCAACGTCTCGATCTGCCATCACGCCCCCTTCAACTTCTTGCACTACGGAGAATTTTCACGAAACTTTGCTGAGACAAGAGACACCTCTTCTTTGGAGATTGCAACTCCCATTCTCATTCCCAGAGATGACGGTCATAGACACAGAAAAGGAAGTCACGGCGATGTAATCTTCTTGACAAATCGTGGAGAGGTACTTTTTTCCTTTCTCTATTCTAGCAATCCAATCTTTTTAACTTCTTGAACGTTGAATTTTGTTCAATAGCTCATCGCTTTCCGTATCAGGTGACATCATACACGCCTGATGTGCACGGCCGCGAGCCGCTCTGGCAATGGCAGCTTCAGACAGAAGCCACATGGTCGAATCTCCCGTCTCCATCGGGTTTAACTGAATCAGGGACGGTGGTTCCAACCCTGAAACCGTTCTCGTTGCGCGTTCATGATAACCAGCCTATGATCCTTGCCGGAGGAGAACAAGCGGCAGTTATCATATCTCCAGGAGGAAGCGTATTGGCGTCTATCGAGTTACCGTCTCAGCCGACTCATGCGCTTATCACTGATGACTTCTCAAACGACGGATTAACGGATGTGATTGTGATGACATCAAATGGGATTTACGGGTTCGTTCAAACCAGACAGCCAGGGGCTCTGTTCTTCAGTTCGTTGGTGGGATGTCTCTTAGTAGTAATGGCAGTTATTTTCGTTACTCAGCACTTAAACTCCGTTAAAGGTAAGCCTCGGCCTTCCTCTAGCTTCTGATAAAAAAAAAACCTCCACGGACTTCGCTTCCTAGCTCTCTACGGAAGTTGAACCGGTCCCATTAGCGGCGGCGCTTCACCCAAACTGATTTTGGTAAACCGGACAGGTCGCTGTTATACGGATGTAGATTCAGTACCATATCTTCTTGTTTCAGCTTTGTAATTTTATTATACTTTGTAGAATTCAAAGTAAAAATGGTAGACGCGAATGTAGGAGTTTATGGTTCTTTCAGTTTTGTTTTTTTAAGGAATTGTTGTTGTGACATTTACTTAATTAAGAGAAGTCTTGAAAAGAAAAAGAAAATCTGTATATTTAGAAGATATATTATTTATTTTCCTCGATATATAAGATAAGACTACAATACTACTATATTCTTACATGGTACTCATCGTACATTTCGTTTTTGAAACAAAAGAATATATATAGGTTGAAGTAGATAAATAGGTTTAGCTTGCCAGTAATAATTGATGGAGCGATGTGATTAAAAGTTATTGAGTTTTGGACCACAAGCTAGTGGTAATAATATACCTCAATTCTCAAATGGGAATGTGGGAGGCATGAGTGGCGTAATGATTTACATATATAATAATATAATGTGCAAAAGCAATCGTCATACAGCAAAAACAATAAAAGGCGTGCATTTGCCCAATAACTTATTTTGGGTCGATGCTATTTACCCTGTTGACGTACTTACATTTTCTTAGTGCCGAAAAAAGAAATAAAGAAAATGTACCAAAGTAAATTGATCGACCCAACAGAATTACTGGACAATGATAGGTATATACTATATACATATTCTTGGTAATGGATAAGTTACACCTTATTTATATATATACGCTTTATAAGACAATTGAATTGTCTCGGATTTGATTAATGTAATAAATCATTTAACTCGTTATGTAGTATAAAGATATTTTACCAGTTAATCTACTAAAATAATACTATTTGTATATGTTGTAGTTTTAAAACCAATTAATAGTGTACAGCCTATGAGTTCAAAATCATATATGTAGACGATTTAATTTGCAATAATTACAAATGGCAGTTTAACCCAAAACATATACACGAGAGAGATTTGTTTGAAGTTAAACAAATTTATTGTGAAATATCTCACATGCTTTTTAATTAGTTTCAAGCCCAAATTTAAGAGTAAATTCGTATATTTCTTGTGCAAGTCTCTTTCTTTTGGTAAAAAAGCAAACATCTCGTTGTTTGGATAGGTATAAACACATTAGTTATGAAACAACGAGAATGCAAAGATATAGACTTAATTAGGAATGTAGAAGGTGACGGAAAAAGAATATTTCTAATAAAAGCATGCAAAGAGGTTCACGAGATCGCTTAATATGGGCACTACTCTATTTCCATTCTCTTTTTTAGCCCTTTTTTCCCTTCATTTATTATTGAACTTTATTATGTTTTCCTGTATTAAACTGATCAATTGTTGATACCAAAAAAAAACTCAGTTGTCATATAGATGGAGAGTTTAATGAAATCATCCAATCCACTCCTGAAATTTATAAAAAAGATAAATTGTAAAAAATAACATGCATGTTTAAAAAATAAATGTTTTAAAACATAAGTTAATTTGGTGGTATAAATTTGGAAAATCATCGAACCCATTTTTCACATACCATATGTACTATAAAAGTCTAACTGAAGAAAAAAACAATCGTAGAGTTTGTGGTCAGGGATACATTTAAATAAATAACATGCATGTGTTTGATTTATATATGCCCTAATAAATTACCTAGCTAGGGTTTTGTAATTTCCTTCGAAGGTACAATAATAGAATAATGAAGAAAATTAGTGGTCCTTTTATTGCAGCCTCTATATGTGTTTTTTTTTTTTTCAACTTTGATCCACACCCTTGGTTTCTAGTGTGGGCACTTGTTATCAGCCACCACCAAACCGGCCGATCCGATCCACTTTTTGCCATCTTTTTCTACATTCTATGGTCCAGCCCCTTCAGGTCGATCTTACCGGTTGGTTTAACTTTGTTGACCAAATTGATTTCGTCTGGTTTGTCTCGGTCTTTTCTAATATGGACGAGTAACCATCACTGTTAAGCGTGTATATGTGTACAGCATGTACCCATCCTCGAGATACCTAAACAACAAGATGCAAACAAACAGCCGTAAATGCTCTACAGATATGTAGTCAAAGAAGCAAATTTGTGTTTCAGTTTCAATCATGACTATAGTAGGATATGATACCATGTCTATATTCATTATGCTACTTTGATCGTTTAAAATAACGGTGTACATATATATTGATCAAGACATGTATCCTATCGGATATATAATGTAGGTGTGAGTTGCTGACAAGAACAAAAATATTTATACTCATATATATGTATAATGTGTGTGTGTGTTTGAGATGTCATCGATCAGCTAACTATATATATAAACTATATATTATTGCCTTATTGGTATGAGAAAATTGTGTTATGACTTCATTTTTACCGATCATAATATTCAGAATCGAAATTTACATATAGTGATTCTAGCATTTTGCAAAAGTAATGACATATAAAGAGTTTTATACCAGTTCACGAAATTTCAGTCCTTTTGCATGTAAGTTTTTTTTTTTTTTTTTTGATTTTGTAGTTTTACCAATCAGATAGATATGATGAGTTTAACTGATGGGAGGTGATAAGTTGGTCTAGTAATGCTAGTTGAAAAAACCACAACACCTTAGACCAATAACAAGCTGATGAGTTGTTGATTGGTTATAGAGAGAAGCTGATAATTAACTTGGGTTTAATGAAACGTAAAATCAAATGACAAAGCGTATCTAACGAGAGTATACGTGCATGACATTGGTAAGAAGCCATGATTTCAAAGCTTCGGGGCCCACAAGAACTCTAATGGATGTATACCTTTTATTTCTTGTATAAAGATAATATACAGTTTCTAGACTTAGAGATACCCGTATATCAATGAATGTATGTATGTATACGAAGTGAAAGCGAATGGAGGGCCCTAATGGAAACACAATCCATGTGAAGAAGTTCCAGCTTCTGATTAGATATGGAATGGAAACGAAAGCGAGAGAGAGAGAGAGAGAGAAGACAGAGGAACAGAACATAACAGAAACTAAACCAAGTTTGTAACTTTACATTCTCCTTCTTCTCTCTCTCTCTACAATAACTACTCTTGCACCAAAGAGAATGTAAGAAACGAAAAGCTCATTTTCATATATTGGCTTCTGCCTAAGAAACAAAACATAAAAATAAAGTAACCCACCTAATCTTTTCTTCTTTTGCTTCTTCGGTTCTAAAGTTATAAGAAGAAAAAATAAAATGGAATTATGATATTTTAAAAAGGAAAAGAAAATGGATATGAGGGAGCAATAAATGATATGACAGTGAAAGCATGGCTCATTGTAGAAACACTGTTCTCTCCCTGTCTCTGTAAGAAAGATCTGTTAAGTAGCAGTGAAGAGAAGCCACCAAACACTATACTCCAAAATCTCTCTCCACACTTAAATAAATGCTTCACACAAAATAATAATGATATACAAATGTTCTGTAGTTAATTTTGGTTTCAACGAATAATTATTTCGTTTATTTGAGTGACATGTTATATTTTCTCCAAACTAAACCCTAAAATCAGATTTTGATCTCGCAATTAAATAACTTTTAACTCTCGCGAGTAGAGGGCATATATATACAGCTGTCAGTTGTGGTTGATGATGGTTTCTACCTCGTATGAATCTCATTGTATAATATACTGCGTACATACGTATAGTTGTGAGAATTAAAATTAGGAAATTATGAAATAGAACAAAAAAAAAAGAGGTAGACAAGTTACACGACACAGGGCTCGAGAAGAGACAAGACTCTGCGGCTTCTATCCTTTTTTTGGGGACTCACTCTTCTTATCATTCACTCCCTCTCTTTTTCCTCTCCACGTCAACTCTGATTCCCATCCTTCTCCATTTAATAAGTACTCCTAATTTCATACCAATATTTATTTATTTCTTATCTACTACTATTAGTATAATGTGGAAACATGTTAATCTGTTATTTTAGAATGACAGTCTAACAGTAATTCTGTTTCAATCTTTAATTGTAAAGATGGCTTTAGATCTAATATTCATACGCACAGTAACTAAATCCTTAATTTTCACTATTAATTTAAAATCAGATGTCCGCAATTTGATAATTTTCTAATAAACTCTTCGTTAAAACTCTACATATAATACGATTTCAATTAGGTTTGTCAAAAAAGAAAGAAATATTAGGTTTTGTTAGTATAACGCATTATATGTATCCAACCTTAATGTAGATCACATGCATTAATCCGGAATTTGGTCTCGAAACTTCCAGTTATATAAAAGAAAAAATGGTAAAAAGAGACGGAGTATTTAATGCAGTTAAAATGTATTTGAGAGAACGAAAAAGCTTTTGTTGGAGTTTGAGTATTAATTAAGAGAAATAGCCTGGAGAACTGAATGGTAAGCAATATTGTAGTATAAATATTCGTACCATGTAAAATAAGTAAATAAATATAATAATAGAGATAACGAATTTTGAAATAAGAAGAGAATGTTATGGAGAAAAATAAAAGAGAGTGGTTGGACTGGAAACGCGTGTAGAAGAGGTCACGAAAGTCTTATCATATCTTTTCCTTCTGCTGCTTAATTCCATCAAACTGTGTGTTCTACACTTCTACTTCTATACATCATATTACCTATATGTGTATGTACGTATTTGTTTTATACAAACGATCAAAATGTTGTCACGTAGTGTAATATTTTCATTTTTTTTTTTTGTTATGGTATAACTATATACACACACACGCGTTAATGTTTATGATAACATCTCAATTAAGTTTCATCAAAGTCTAAATCTACCTAAGACTAGGCTTCTCAGTTCCACTTATCTCTTCTACAATTTCAAACCCCGTTAATCATTTTACGTGTTAGTTCTGCCTGAAACTATTATTTGGAGATGATGTTTAGTATTATTTGACATCAATTGATTTGTAATGTAGCAAATAAAAGAATAGACTACGAGAGAGAAAAAGGTCATTGTCTCGATTGTAATGTATCCATCAGAACCCCCCTTGAATTAATTGATCGTGCCTCCATTAATCTTTCAGTCGAATATTTTTGTGCTAGAGATTCACTCATTGAATTAATTTGTTGTCAACTCTTGTGTTTATATTAGAATTTTTTTTTTAAAAAAAATAGGTCATAAAAATTATGAACTATTCTATAAGGGACATATACAAATCCTTTTAATTAAATTAATATTTAAAGATCATTTAAAAATTAAATAAAATAGTTTAGATGGTTAAATATATAGAAAAACATGAGGGAAGTTTTGGGTTCAAAATTTATATGAAGAGACATTTACAAAAAAGAAAATTACAATATTCAGAACCGGTTTCCTGTATATATATATATAGAACAACAATTGTTTCAAACTAAAAAAAAAAAGTTATTCAATGTGAAGAGAAACTCTAATGTGTGCAATATGAAACCATTTCTCTTGATTATTACTTATTAGTATAACTTTAAATTATTGAGAAAACTTTAATGGAATTGGAAATAAATCAAGAAGCGGTACGGAAGCGTAGGGCGGCGAGGCGGTGCCTTTAGCCTGTAATCAAACTATTCACTCAATTTCCATTTTTGAATCTAATTTTTAGAAATTTATAATTTACCCCCATCCCAATTAGTCAACGCTCTCCACCTTTTGACAAAAATCCTTTAAATTGTCCCCATCTTTAGTTTAACATGACTCTCCTACATGCTTATTTCTCTAGATTTTTATTTACCGCGACTTATGATTGTTCATGCCGTTATTCTCAGGCAATTCAAGGATTTATAATTATAAAGATTAATTAGTTAGGAACCATGATGCTCACGGCACGGGCATAGAGTTGTGTGTTTGTCTGAATAGAACTGTATAAACATTATACAAAGATAATGCGGAACACAGGCCACCTCAATAGAATCGTACGTTTGTCTGTACAAGAGAGGGGATGTGTTTACTTGCATTTAAAATAAAAAATAAAAATACTATTAGCATATAGTAATACATATATACACAAATGTGTCTATATCATAGTAATTTTGTTTCCTCGGAAACAATAAACATGGACGAAAAAAGCATCTGCTTTCCAGCTACAAACTTTAGACACTAAATTTAAGCCACAGGTGCAATTTAAGCCCCAAAGAACTCTACGGACTTCTAAGCGACATCAGGACAAGTGTGAGAGACTTCGAATTTGTTGCTTTTGAGTATGTAAACCGTAAGGATAACCAATTTGCAGATACAATTGCAAAAGATGTACTAAGGGATCTGCCCAGTTTCTAATCTGATTATCATTTCAAGTTAAAAAAAAAAAAATTTAAGCCACAGGTGCAATCTGCACCTAGATTGATATCTTTACAAGATTATGGGCTTATGGATAATTAGAACATTATAATAATAATCTATGCTGATAAGTGATAACTCTTACAATTTTAAAATAATTAGTCACTTATTTGATCCATATATATAAGTATATGTTTGCTGAGGATTTTTGTAAACCTTCATTTTAACGATTTCTTTTAACACCAACCTTCATTATTAATTAGAATATGCTCTATCTCGTTCACAAAAATATTCGGAGCATTTGATACAATTCCCAAAAAAAAAAAATGAATGTCCTTATGGACTTTTGATTCGTCATCAGTACTTCTAGATGATGATTAGGAGGTCTAATTGAATAGGTCCCAAAATATAGAACTATCTTAGTTTTGATCAAAAATAGATTTGGAGGTGGTACCTTAATGAATTAGTATTTTTTTTTTTTTGAGAGACTCCTTGTAAGGATATTTAGTTATTTCATTCTAAGAAAAAAAACATATAAAAACTTAAGAGAAAACGGGAAAGAAACAGCGGGTTTCCCGGAAGAAAGGATAAAGAAAAAAAAAATCTCATTTTGCTGACGTGACAAAATAATAACCGTCCGATTATAAACTGAAAGATATCAACGATGCGAGATGAATGTTCTCCGAGTGTGGCCCATTTGGTAGTGAGAAGAAGTGTTGTACGAAAAAAAAAGGAGAAAATTAGAAAAACTTAAAATATAATTTGCGAAATCTGGAAAGCAAAGAAACAAACAAGGAAAGAAAGAGATGAGAGAGGAGGAGACAGAGAATTAAATTAGAGGAGCAGAGGGGAGAGAGAGAGAGAGATTATTAAGGTTATGGCGGCGTTGCAGAGCGCGAGAAAGGCGATGGAAACCTCTCTGATCTCTCTTTCTTCTTCTTCTTCTTCTTCCTCTATGTGTGTTTCTTAAATACTACTCTCTTTTCTCTCTCTCTCCTCTCGTACCGACAAACGAGCTTTGCCTTTTTCCAGACACTTAAAAGCTACTTCAACTTCAATTCAATACACTACAAACCCAGAGAATGAATTCTACCTAAACCCTAGAATCTCTCTTTCCCAATAGTCTTAAAAGATCTAGAAAGAAGAAGAAAGTAGAAAAGATAGGATTTTGTTTTTTTACATTTTTCTGAAAAGCTGTTTGGAGAGTGGTGATATGGGTAGTGGTTGTGTTGCCGGCGAATGGCGGGGTTTTTCTCGCTAGACGGCGGAGGAGGAGGCGGAGGCGGAGGAAACAGCCAAGAAGAACACCGGACCAACACGAATCCTCCTCCGCCTGTATCAGAGGCTTGGCTCTGGTACAGAAACCCTAACGTCAACGCGAACACAAACGCAAACGCTCCTTCCTCTTCAAACGCTGCTGCTTTAGGGACACTTGA
Source organism: Isatis tinctoria (assembly GCA_010577795.1). Lineage (NCBI taxonomy): Eukaryota > Viridiplantae > Streptophyta > Magnoliopsida > Brassicales > Brassicaceae > Isatis > Isatis tinctoria. The sequence goes on from CM021245.1 coordinate 26,888,588, forward strand.
GCTATGGCAAAACCACAACCAGCAAGAAATCATGTACCAGCACCAGCAGCACCAGCAAAGGCTGGATCTTTACTCCTCCGCCGCTGGTTTAGGAGTCGGACCAAGCAACCATAGCCAATTCGATCTCTCCGGCGAAACCTCAAACGCCGGCGCCGGAAGAGCAGCGGCACTCATGATGATGCGGAGTGGCGGAAGCGGTGGAGGAGGAAACGGTGTGAGCTGTCAAGACTGCGGGAATCAGGCGAAGAAAGACTGCGCTCACATTAGGTGTCGAACTTGCTGCAAGAGCCGTGGCTTCGACTGTCCTACTCACGTGAGGAGCACGTGGGTTCCTGCCGCCAAACGCCGTGAGAGACAACACCAGCTAGCCACGGTTCAGCCTCAAACGCACCAGCCACGCGGTGATAGCGGCGTACCGAAACGCCAACGGGAGACTTTACCGGCAACTTCGTCGTCTCTTGTCTGCACTCGCATACCTACTCACAACGCTTCAGGTATATTAAATATCAGTGTAATGTTTAAATATTTAAAGTCGTGAAATAATGAAATGCAAGTATCATTTTTATAATTCCAAGTAACGATTGGGATCAGCCTTCAAGAGCCAAATAAAACCCTATGTCGTTGATCAGTTTTCTTAAAGGAGTTTACTATATATACGTATATATATACATATAAATATAAATATTTGTGATTTACTTTTGATTTATGAAAGTACTGTGTTGGAGTAAACACTGACTATTAGATTGACAGGAACAAGCTGTTCTCATCGATCTTGAAATCTGTGTTCTTCTCTAATTCCCTGCACCTTCTT